>OX463224.1:119151088-119751088 GCA_949820135.1 Sylvilagus floridanus | reverse complement strand
AATCAAGAGGCTGAGAGGGAGGGAGGGAGGGAGGGAGGCAGGGTTAGTTCTCAACTGCTGGTTAACCCCTGGGTGTCTGTAATGCTGACCCCAGGGCAGGCCAAAGCCAGAAACATGATCCAGGTCTCCATGCAGGTGCCAGGAACCCAAGTACTGGCAGCATCACTGCTGCCTCCCAGGGTCTGCGCCGAGTAGAAAACCGGAGCCGGGAATCAAACGGGTGTTTCCAGGGGCCGGGCTGTGGGGAGCAGGCTAAGTCTCTGCCTGAGGTGCCCGCATCCCACACGGGCGCTGGTTCGAGTCCCAGCTGCTCCACTTCCGATCCAGCTCTCTGCTTATGGCCTGGGAAAGCAGTAGAAGATGGCCCAAGTCCTTGGGCCCCTGTGCCCACGTGGGAGACCTGGAAGAACCTCCTGGCTTTGGATTGGCCCAGCTCCAGCTGTCGCAGCCATTTGGAGAATAAATCAGCAGACGGAAGACCTTTCTGTTCTCTCCTTCTCTCTGTAATTACCTCTCAAATAAATAAATAAAAATCTTAAAAAAAAAAAAAAAAGAAAAAGAAAAACCACCTTGGGTATTCCCACACAGGATGTGAGCATGTCCAGTCCCTCAGCAGTGTTTGGGACGCAACAGGACACGATCTGACCTCCACTTAGCACAGTCACTCTGGCTGCCGTCCAGCACAGACTGAAGGGACAAGGGGAGAATCCAGGCGGTCAGGGAAGACTCGTGAGAGGACACTGGCTTCCAACAGCACGGTCAGAGGTGCTTGGACCCTGGTCAGAAACATCCTGGAGGCAAAGCCGGCTGAGGTGAGGGGGAGAAGACGACGACGAGAGGCTGTTTTCAGCCTGTGCAGCGGGAGGTGGGGTGGGGGTGGGGGTGGAAGGACCACTTTGAGAGGGCGGGGTCACCAGGAGCTGTGGGCGCGCGCAGTCTGAAAGCCCAACAGATATTCAGCTGGAGACGACACCAAGGAGACCGCTGGACGCTCAGCCGTGGTCAGGCCACAGGCTTTGGGTTGAGACATGAGTTTGGGAACTGCCAGTGAGCACACGAGACGAAAAGCCCACAGCCCCAGTGAGACCCCGTGAGACCCCCGCGGGAGCAGGTGTCTGGAAAGGCGACACCGCCCAGACCTGAGCCTGGGGCACGCCAGCGACGACACGAGGGGGCGGCTGCAGCCTGCAAAGCGCGGACAGGCCAAGCTGCAGAACAACCTGCGGGACGGCTGGCAGCTGAGAAAAAGCAGTAGCAGCGATGGACAGCGTCCAGAGATGCTGACAATGCACAGCGAGGCGTGGGGACTTATCCTGGCTTTGGCAAGGTGAAGGTCACCCGTGACCGTGGGGACAGGAGCTCAGTGACTCCACGGGAAGAAAACGCCGACTGAGACGGATGTAAAGAAAAACTCGAAGACAAGGGAGGAGGCTTGCTGTAACTGGGGAGAGAGAACTGAGTGAAGAGTGGGGCCAACACAGATCTCAGAGCAGGAGGGAGACCCCGTGCCATGCTACTAGGGAGAAACTCCTGCAGAGCGAGAAGCAGAAGACGCGGGAGGTAGAATTTCTGGGGCATCGTCTGTACGCAGGCAGGGAGGAACACGTTCAGGGCTTACACAGAAGGCTTGGCTTTCGCAAGGAGCAGCGCTCATCTGTCGGAACAGGGGAGAGGCACAGGGAGGCGCAGCTCTGGGGTAGCTGACGGACGTTTCTAGTTCTCTTTTGTCAGGGAGACAGGAAGTTCGTCCATCAGCTGAGAGCGGAGGTGGCACAGAATGTCAGGGAAGCTGGGAAACAGCGAGGCAGCACTGACGGACAGCCAGGCAACTCAGCACGCAGCGGCCACGGACGCAAGGGCTTGAATGCCACCGCTGCCGCCGCCGCCGGGGCAGTCCTCTGCGAGCTGGAAGCAGAGGCATCCACACTGAGAACGCCCACCGCGGAGGCTTTGCTCCGCAGGTCTAATTTCTTTTTGTGTTGATTTCATTTTCCAACCAGGTTTCTCATTTCAGTCTCTTTTAAGAAGAGACAATCAGGGGCCAGCGCTGTGGCACAGCGGGTTAAAGCCCGGGCTTGCAGCACCAGCATCCCATACGGGTGCTGGTTCAAGTCCCGGCTGCTCCTCTCTGATCCAGCTCTCTACTGTGGCCTGGGAAAGCAGTAGAAGATGGCCCAAGTGCTTGGGCCCCTGCACCCACATGGGAGACCTGGAAGACACTCCTGGTTTCGGATCAGCTCAGCTCTGGCTGCTGCAGTCATTTGGGGGAGTGAACCAGTGGATGGAAGACCTCCCTCTCTCTGTTGCTACCTCTGTAACTGTCTTTCAAATAAATAAGCATTATAAAAAAGCAGCAGCAGCAGCAGCGACCAGCAGGAGCCAGCATTGTGGTGCTGTGGTCATCACCAACGATCCCGGCCCCCCACAGCAGTGCAGCTTTGTCCTGGCTGCTCCACGTCTGATCCCCTCCTAGTAACGGGCCTGGGGAAGCAATGAAGACCACCCAAACACTTGGGCCGCTGCCACTCACATGGGAGACCCAGATGGAGTTCCAGGTTCTCAGCTTCAACCTGTGGCCATCTGGGTAGCGAACCAGCACATGGAAGATCTCTAACTATGCCTTTCAAGTAAGTAAAATTAATATACTTAAAAAATAACTTTAAAAGAAGAGAGGCTGGTGTGGTGTAGCAGGCAAAGCCGTGCCTGTATGGGCGCTGGTTTGTCCCGGCTGCCCCACTTCCGGTCCAGCTCTCTGCTGTGGCCCGGGAAAGCAGCAGAGGCTGGCTGAGTGCAGGGGCCCTGCACCCACGCGGGACATGGGAACAAGCTCCCGGCTTTGGCTGGCCCAGCCCAGCCCCTGCGGCCACCGAGTGAACAGTAGATGGAGGACCTCTCTGTGTCTCTCCCTCTCTCGTAACGCTTTCAAATAAATAAGTAAATCTTTTAACAGAGAGAGAGTCCGGTGGGCATGAGGACTTGGAGAACCCTGGTCTCTGGAAGGGGATCTCTCGCAGCTGCTTTCTGGTTTTCCGTACGAAATACGAAGCTCAAAGCACTGACGGACAGTTCCGGCGGCGCCCACTAGTCCCATCCTAAACCCCGGACCTGCGCTCTCGGAGACCCCGCCCGCCGCACAGCAGTCCTTAGGCTGCCCTGAACGGGACTGATGTGATGGATGGACCAACAGGCCCGCGGGCAGGAGCCCCCGGCTGGCAGACGCGCGGGCACTCAACTCTCCGCCCCCCACCTGCAAAGCAGAGCGGCTGAGGCGTTCCCTAAACTTCCTTTCAAAGCTGACGCATTTCTTTCAAAGATCTGATGGACTGATTTGAAAGTCAGCGCTAAGAGGGCGACAGAGGTCCTCCATCGCTGGGTCGCTCCCCAGACGGCCGCGATGGCCAGGGCAGGGCCGGGCCACAGCCAGGAGCTTCCTCCAGGTCTCCCGTGTCGGCGGCGGGGCCTCACACCTGGGCCGTGGGCGGGGCGCTCAGGCAGGAGGGGACTCGACCCAGCGCCACCGGCTGCACCCGCGACGCCTCGCCGCCGGCTCCAGGCCACACGTGCACGGAACACCGAATTCGGACGGGAGAAGCGATGCGTCGCCTAAGCTTAGCCTAGGGGCTCCGGCCAACGCAAAGGACCCTGGGCGGCGGCTCAGTCCTCGGCTGCGGGACACCTGCTGCGGATGCTGTTTGAGGGCCTGGGGCGGGGGTTGAACCAGCGCCTCTCCAACAGGTCGGCGTGACAAAGTCTCCACGAGCCGTTCCGGCAGCCCCGCGTCCCTTGCTTTGCTGTCAGGGCCCCAGCGGGCCCCGGCCGGACACCGCCCCTCGTGGAAACCGGCGCTTCCGACCCACAAGCGCGTCTGCTCCCGGCGCCTCGGGCGGGGACTCACATTTCTCGGTCACGGCCTCCTCCCACTCGAGGCCGAAGATCTGCAGCTCCTCCGCCAGCAGCTGGGCCGACGCCGCCATGGCCTCCCGGCTGCGCCCCCAGCCGCGGGCGCGGGGCCGGGCGAGCCGGTCTAGGTCCCTCGGGGGTCCGGGGGAGGACGGGACCCAGTGGCCCGAGCCCTCAAGCCGTCGGGAGGCCCCAGGCTTAAGTCACAGGAAAACTCTTTTTCAGAAGAAAATGTGGGAGCAGTCCCTGAGCGTCCCGAAGGGAAGGCCTGGGGACCTGGAGAGGCCGCTCGCACAAAAATAAATAAACAAACAGAACCGAGCGGCTTCCCACAGGCTCCCGCTGAGCGCCTCAGAAGGCACCGAGGAGTCGCAAAATACCCGCCAAAGCGTTGCGCGGCGCGCGCATGCGCGAGGCCGGGCAGCCCCGCCCCTTCCTCTCGGCACCGTCCGGGTCCTTCCGGCCCTGCGCGCGCGCGCACGCCGCCCGCGCGCTCTACGGCGGCTGCGCAGTTCCCGGGAGCGGCGCGCGCCGTCCGCGCGCTCTACGGCGGCTGCGCAGTTCCCGGCCCGCAGTGGGTGGGGGGCCGTGCCGTCCTGAGCCCCCCGGGGCTGGTTCAGGGTGTGAGCAGGGAGTCCGCTTCGATTTCTTCCAGCCAGTCTGTCAGTGAAAGTAGTTCTCCAACCGGCTTGAACTTTATCAAGTCCCCGTGGACACGTGGGTCTCTCTCTTTTTAAAATGATTGTATTTATTTGAAAGAGTTACAGAGAGAGGCCCTCCCTTCCTCTTGCCCACTCCCCGAATGACCGAAGCCACGCGGGTGCGGGGCCCAAGCACTTGGGCCATCGTCCACTGCTTCCCCAGGCCGCAGCAGAGAGCTGGCTGGAAGTGGAGCAGCCGGGACTCGAACCGGTGCCCGTGTGGGTGAGGGTGGGGCTTTGACCTGCCGCCCCAAAGCGACAGGGTTTAAGAGGCAACACCCGCAAGGCGGGAGGGGGACCGTGGTTGCGGGTCAGGCTGGCCTGCGGGCTAGGGAAGCCACTGACCATCACAACCTTGACCACACGCACGCTCCCATCCAGCACGCAGCGGGGGCGGGTCCGAGCTCTGCCAGGCGGGCCGCGGTGGACTCAGGCCGTGAGCTGGGGGGCTCGGGACCGCCTCCTGGTCCTGCAGCCGGGACTCGCCCTCGCGCTCCACGTGGGAGGCCCGCGTGGCCAGTGGCCGCCCCACGCTGGCCCCACCTGGTCCCTGCGCCCAGCCTGGCCCAGGTGTGTCTCCATCAGCGGCAGCCGAACCCTGCAGTCCCGAAGCAGCAGCGACTCGGACAGTCTGCGCCTCCCTCAGAGAGGCGGCTCCGGGCTGCCCATGCAGCGGGCTGGGTTGTCCCCCTTCCTGATCCGTGTCCTCAAGCTAACGTCCATCCTTGAGGTCACCTCGCAGTCCAGAACGGCCTCTGGGATTCCGGCCATCGCACTCCCATCCGAAGGGAGAGAGGGGAAGCGCAGAAAGGAAGGGAGGAGGGTGGGGAGGGGCGAGAGGAGTCTTGGCGGGCTGGCCGGCCGGTGCAGGGGGCAGGCTGCCGTCTGGCCTCGGCATCCCACACGGGCACCGGTTCGAGTCCCGGCTGCTCCACTTCCGGTCCAGCTCCCTGCCAGTGGTTAGGGAAAGCGGCAGAGGATGGCCCAAGT
This sequence comes from Sylvilagus floridanus, assembly GCA_949820135.1. Classification (NCBI taxonomy): domain Eukaryota; kingdom Metazoa; phylum Chordata; class Mammalia; order Lagomorpha; family Leporidae; genus Sylvilagus; species Sylvilagus floridanus. Next base: position 119,745,497 of record OX463224.1, on the reverse strand, counting down.
GCTTCCGCCCCTGCACCCGCGTGGGAGACCCGGAGGAAGCGCCTGGGCCCTGGCTTGGGCCTGGCCCAGCTCTGGCTGTTGTGGCCATTTGGGGAGTGAACCAGTGGACGGGAGACTCTGTAACTTGGCCTTTCAAATAGATAAGTAAACCTTAGAAAAGTTGCCATAAAGCTACTTGGGACGAAGACTGTCACTTGTGGCTCACCCAGCGCCGCCCCGCCCCCGCTTGGTTCCGGCAGAGTGGAGCCCCCCCCCCCCGCCACCCTGTCCTGCCCCCCCCCGCCCCTGCCCTGCCCCCCCCCGCGTCCTGCCCTCCCCGCCCCCCCCGTCCTGCCCCCCCGCCCCGCGTCCTGCCCCCCCGCCGCGTCCTGCCCCCCCCCGCGTCCTGCCCCCCCGCCCCGTGCCCTACCCCCCCCCGCGTCCTGCCCCCCCGCGTCCTGCCCCCCCGCCCCGCGTCCTGCCCCCCCCGCCCCGTGCCCTGCCCCTCCCCGCGTCCTGCCCCCCCCGCCCCCTGCCCTACCCCCCCCCCGCGTCCTGCCCCCTGTCCTGCGTCCTGCCCCCCCGCCCCGCGTCCTGCCCCCCCCGCGTCCTGCCTCCCCCGTCCCGCGTCCTGCCCCCCCGCCCCGTGCCCTGCCCCCCCCCGCGTCCTGCCCCTCCGCCCCGCGTCCTGCCCCCCCCCCCCCCCCCGCCCCGTCCTGCACTGTGACTGATACCCTTGCATTTCGCAGACTCCCTGCAGATAAGGCCTGGTGCCTCATCTCAGCGGAAGTTGTTGGGGAGCACTCCCAGGAAGACTCCCTTGGCCGAGGGGTGAAGGCCCCAGACGGGGCACCTGCACCCCGTATCCCAGCGCCGACTGTGGCCCGGTTCTGCTTGCGGCTCTCAGCTTAGGCTGGACCCAGTCCCGGCCGCTGTGGGCGCTTGACTTGAACCAGCAGACTGGTGCTGTCTGTATCTGCCTCTCAAATAAACCATTTTAAAACCAGGCATTGCCTTTGAAAACTGCTGAAGAAGAAGAAAATACTCGCTGACGCATTTGCTGCGTGTTCGAGGCCCTGCCACCCACCTGGGGGACCTGGGTGGAGTTCTCGGCTCCAGGCTTCCACTAGGCCCCCCGCACCCAGGCGCGAAGCCGCTGCCCTGCACTGCAGGCACGCGGCCACCAGGTGGCGGCAACGCAGCATGGCTGCGGCTCTGGCCCGGTTTTCTCCAGGATGTCCAAACTGTCTCACTCCCGGATTCCCCACGTGGTTCTCTGATGAAACTAACAGAAAGTCAGATCTTTAAAAGCAAACCTATGAACCCACGTGCCCCATCAGAGACTCCAGTATGGTCACGCCAGCCCCAGCCCGGCTTAGAACCCATGCCGCTGTGGACCGGGCAGGGCCCAGCCAGAGCCAGGAGCCAATCTCCCACCTGCTTCTCCCAAGTGCACGGCAGGGACTCAGTGGTTGAGCAGCCTCCCAGACCCAAGGGTACGGGGCAGGGAGCCGGGCGGGAAGTGGAGGCGGGGCTGGACTCCATCCGTCCATGCCGCTGTGGGATGCGGGCCGCACGCCGGGGCTTGGCCTGCTGCACCAAGCAAGAGCCCCCCTTGCTGGCATCCTGCCCCCTTTGCTCTCGCCCTGGGGCCTACTGGCCCTTAGCCAGCTGTCCCTCGTGCTGCCCTGCCGGGCAGGCTCTCGCTCGCCTCTCCAGGCCGCTGACTCTGACCGTTCTCCCAGCCTCGGCTCTGAGAGTGTGCCCACTGGGTGCTTCCCCGGTCGATTCCAGGACTCTGGGGCGAGGGGCCTGCTTGCTTTGGGGGTGCGCGGATGCAAGAGGAGCCCGGACATGGCACCTGGGCACTTCCTCTCTGGTCAACGACCCTGCGGCACAGACTTTGCCCCTGAGGGGCGGGGCTGCACTGAGCCCCCCCCCCGCCCCACGTGGGGGCTTGATCTCATCCAGGCAGGCGATGCCGGGGCGGGGGCGTGGGTCGGGACCCCAGGGGTCCGTGAGCGTGCACTGTGGACCCTGCTCGTCTGCTTCTCCCTTGGACGCCCGAGATGGCCGTGCAGTGCCCACCGTGCTGTTGCTGGGAGGGCATTCGACATCTCCGGGAAGGAGGTTTCTGAGCTCACACTTTGAGAGGCGGAAAGTCGAGATCAGGTGGCCTCTGGCGAGGGCCCCCCAGCTTGGCTGGGCCACATCACGGCCAGGGACAGCAGGGTGGAGTGAGGGCAGGAAGGAGACCTAGCGTGAGATGAAAGGTGGACATGGGGGTCCCTGGGCCCCTGCAGGGCTTCATTGCCGCCCACTGAACCCCACCTCTCAAAGGGCCCCACTGAGCATCAGCCAACTGGGGACCAAGCTGCCCACACCGCAGCCTTGGGCAGGCGGGGGGCCTGGAGGAAGGCAGAGCGCGCCCCCCCAAGCAGTGGTCTCCCTGCACCTGCCCCTCCCCCTGCAGGCAGGGAGGCAGAGCTGCGGAGGGGAGCTCCCCTAGGGGCTGGTTTGACCCAGGATCCTGGGAGAGGCGTGCCCGTGGCCTCCTGGGCAAGGGAGGGGCGGGTTTAAGCAAATCAAGTTCCCTGGACAGAGAAGTTTCAGGAAGACCTGAGGGGGAGCGGGAGCCCAGGAGGCAGTTTCTCACTTCTGTTTTTCAGACTTTGCAGATTTTTATTACTGGACAGATTTTTATTACTAGAATTTTTTATTACTGGAATTTCTTCATTTTAAAAAAATATGTATTTATTTACTTGAAAGTCAGAGTTACACAGAGAGAGGAGGAGAGGCAGAGAGAGAGAGAGAGAGGTCTTCCATCCGATGGTTCACTACCCAATTGGCTGCAATGGCTGGAGCTGCACCAATCCAAAGCCAGGAGCTTCTTCTGGGTCTCCCACTCCCACACAGGTGCAGGGGCCCAAGCACTTGGGCCATCTTCTACTGCTTTCCCAGGCCACAGCAGAGAGCTGGATCGGAAGTGGAGCAGCCGGGACTCGAACCGGCGCCCATATGGGATGCCAGCGCCCCTGATGGAAGAGGTGAGAATTTCAGGGTGGCAGCGACAGAGCTGGGCATGGACGAGAACCGTGTGGCCGCTGACCCTCGGCTGCCCTGGGGTGAGCGCTGGCCAAGGACGGAAGAGGCCTCGGGAGCCCGCGGAAGCGCCTGGAGATGACAGAGTTATTCAGACTTCTTGGCTGTTTTTGCAACGTCATCTGCTCTTTTTTTTTTTTTTTTTTTTTTTGACAGGCAGAGTTAGACAGTGAGAGACAGAGAGAAAGGTCTTCCTTTTGCCGTTGGTTCACCCTCCAATGGCCGCCGCGGTCGGCGCACCGCGCTCATCCGATGGCAGGAGCCAGGTGCCAGGTGCTTCTCCTGGTCTCCCATGGGGTGCAGGGCCCAAGCACTTGGGCCATCCTCCACTGCACTCCCGGGCCACAGCAGAGAGCTGGCCTGGAAGAGGGGCAACCGGGACAGAATCTGGCGCCCCGACCAGGACTAGAACCCCGTGTGCCGGCGCCGCAGGCGGAGGATTAGCCTAGTGAGCTGCTCTTGAAACTTCCATAAAACCACCCGGACAGTCACAGTCTCCGGAACTATCTCGTTTGTTAAAAGCAATCAGCTCCCGTTATGGGAGGGAAGGAAGGCCACTTTCTGCCCGGAGCCTCCTCAGCAGTAGGACCCCAACAGGGGACCGAATGCCCCACACAGCTGGCAAGGCAATGATGGAATGTTCTAGATCAGTGCTGGCTGATATGGGTCCGCTGGCCACACGTGGCTACTGGGCACTTGGGACGTGGCCAGAGAAACTGAGGAACTGAATTTTAACTATTACTGCATTTTAATGAATTTCATTAGCGTAACTTACTGAACAGCATAGATTAAATGTAGAGGCTAGATTCCTAACGCCATAGCCCCCAGCACTGGCACTGTGGCACAGCAGGTTAAAGCCCCGGTCTGCTGTGCTAGCATCCCCTGTGGGCGCTGGTTCAAGTCCTGGCCGCTCCACTTCCAATCCAGCTCCCTGCTAATTTGCCTGGGAAAGCAGCAGAGGGTGGCCCAAGTACTTGGGTCCCTGCACCCCTGTGGGTAGACCTGGAAGAAGCTCCTGGCTCCTGACTTCGGTTCAGCTCGGCTCCAGCCATTGCAGCCATTTGGGGAATGAATCAGCAGATGAAAGACCTCTGTCTCTGTCTCTCTCTACCTCTCTCTCTAATTCTTTCAACTAAATATTTAAAAAAAGTTGTCACAACCTGAATAATGGCCATACTGCGGTTCAGTGAAGGGAGTGTTCGGGTGAGGCAGTGTGGTGGAGGGCGGGGGCAGGGTGTTGAGCACCCCATATCAGAGCATGGTTCTGATGCAGGCAGGCAGATAAAATTGATTTGATTTGTAAGCTAGAGACACATCCCCTGTGTGATCTCACGCCCCTACCTCGTCTCACCTAGACGTCTACCTGCCAACCAGGCTACCGAAGCACTCCCCTTTGGGAGTAGATCAAAGGCGTGGAGCACGTGGACCCCTCTGTGTTTTGGTTGCACCCTTTTGCACCCCGTGTCTGGGCACGAAGCCCCATGGCCTCCGCTCTCTGCCTGCACGCGTGCTCACGCAGCCCTGGCCCGCCCTCTGCCTGCACGCATGCTCACGCAGCCCTGGCCCGCTCTCTGCCTGCACACGTGCTCCACGCAGCCTGGCCCGCTCTCTGCCTGCACACGCGCTCCACGCAGCCTGGCCCGCTCTCTGCCTGCACACGCACTCCACGCAGCCCTGGCCTGCCCTCTGCCTGCTATGGACCCAAACAGCTTCTAGACCTCTCTCTCCCCTAATTAAAGCCCTCGATTTCCTGTGCATTTCTCTCGCTGAATAAAACACTTAAAAACTTCCCATGTTGTCTGGTCTACATGAGCCAGCATTCAGAATTCTCTGAGTGAGTGGCAAGAACCCACAGGACTAACGTGGAAATGATGAATGAGGCAGCCTGACATCAGCGCGAGTCCTGGCTGCTCTGCGTCTGATCCAGCTCCCTGCTGATGTGCTCCTGGGAGGCAGCAGGTCTCGACCCTCTGCCACCCACAGAGAGAGAGAGAGAGAGATGGGGAAGCCTGCTTCCGGCAACGCCTGTGGGCACTGTCATGGGGCTGCTCCACTCCCAATCCGGCTCCTGCCAATGGCCTGGGGAGGCAGCAGGAGATGCCCCAAGTGCTTGGGCCCCTGCACCCGTGTGGGAGACCCAGATGGAGCTCCTGGCTCCATTGCAGCCGTCTAAGGAGTAACCAGTGGATGGAAGCCCTCTCTCTGTGTAACTCTTTCAAAGTAAATAAATAAACCATTAAAAAGAAGAAGAAAGAAAGAAAGGAGAGAAAGGGCTCTGGCTAGGAGCCAGGAACTGCATCCAGCCCTCCTAGGGGTGCCAGCGTTGCTGTGGCCGTGGGTTAACCGGCAGCTGTCACAACACCGCCCCCCACCACGGCCTGTTTTAGCAATGCAAATTGCAACGTGGAGGGTTTCCCTTCTCAAGATTTCACCATTCTGGATTGTGACATTCAGGAGGTTTCTTGGGATTATGGGTAGACCCATGGCCAGGGGTTTCTTCAGGAAGCCAGGGCAGGCAGACAGGTGCGTGGGGACAGCAGGAGTCCCGCGGGGAGGATTTGGAAGCTGCCACGCCCCCGAGGGCAAGGGGCACCTCCAGGAACCCCACCCTGCGGCCCCCAACGCTGCTGGTTGCTGTGGCTTCTCCACAGGTGGCCCCCGCCGCGCAGACGCACCCTGCTGCCTCATCCTAGCGGCTTCCTGGAAGAGCGCCCAGCATCAGTCCCTCCGAAGGTCTGATTGCATCTGTGCTGTCCGTCAGAAAGCTCGGTCTCTGTGCATTGCAGGACTAAGCCTTCAGAGACTAAACCTTTCCTGGGGACCAAGGAGATAGAAGACTTCAAGATATGTTCCCGGGGTTCTGACCCCAGCAGTCACAACACTCATTCAAGTTCTGCAAATCAACCATCTCGTCCAGGCGCAGGGACATCATCACAGCTTTGCGGTAACCAAAAATGACAGCCCAGCTTCCCGGAGTCAGTGAGGGGAGGGGAGGGCTGAAACCACAGGGAGACAAGGCCAGGCCAAGGCCAAGGCCAAGGTCAAGTTCTGACCGTGTGACCTGTACAGGCACAACGGGCCACTTTCGGATTAATGGTTTATTATTCACATGGGCTGAGAAAAGGAGCAGAAGACATGGTGTCAGCTCTCTGAGGTCCTTGTCACACACGAAACACAGGGGCCCTGGCTGCAAGGCCACGTGCGAGACCCCGTGGCTGAGGGGGAGCCCACACCAGAGCAGCTGGGTGCTGCTGTGTGCTGCACTGGGTTCAGAAAGCCTAGACCTCCTCGGAACTGTTGGTGACACCAAACCGCGCCATGACAGCCTCCCGGGTGGACGGGGCGGTGGGAGGGAGTTGGCCCCCAAGCACCTGCTCCGAGCCCCCCGTGTTCTGGAGGATCTCAAGGTCCTACCAGTTCTGGGCAGAGCTGCAGTTTCAGCCTCCACGCACATGGCTTGTGAGGACATGTGCAGGCTACCGGGTGCCACGTATCCCAAAGCTCCACCCCCTGACCTTCCAAGTGTCCCAGCTACACTCTGCAATGAAGGCAGCCCCCCCCCCCCCCCATATCAGGTTCTCTTGTTCTTGATACCAACAGGAGCTTGGACCAAGTTCTTCTTATTCATCTTAGACAACGTCAGATGACAATGACCATGGTTGTGGTTCCTAGGGGGCTGGTCAAGTCTACAGAGCTTGGTGCCCCATCCAGAGCCCAGCCGACCAAAGGCACCCTTACCCAGGGTGCAGTGAGAGGTGTGGGCAGCCACACACCCCACCTCGCTGAGCTGAAGTCCAGGGCGATGTGACTGTCCCCTGTCACCTGTGCTGGAGGGTGTAGAGCAATCAGTCTGCAAAACAAAACAGCACCAGTGGATGTGACCAAAGGGATCACACAGTGCCCACCGGGCCAATTTGTTCTACCCTTCTTCTTTTTTTAAAAAAAGATGTATTTATTTGTTTGAAAGACAGAGTTACAGAGAGGCAGAGGCAGAGAGAAAGAGATCTTCCATCTGCTGGTTCACTCCCCAAATGGCTGGGACTTTGCCAAGCCAAAGCCAGGAGCCAGGAGCTAGGAGCTTGTTCCAGGTCTCCCACACAGGTGCAGGGGCCCAAGGACTTGAACCACCTTCTGCTGTTCTCCCAGACCATGGCAGAGAGCTGGATCGGAAGTGGAGCAGCCGGGACTCGAACTGGGGCCCATATGGGATGCTGGCATTGCTGGCGGTAGCTTTACCTGCTATGCCACAGGGCCGTTCCAGGCTCTGTCATTTTGAGCAAGCTCCTGCATTGGTTAGTGCTCAGATTGAGGGGATTCTGAGTTAGACCGGCCAGATGTCCCATGGACAGGGGCTGAGAGCCCAAGGCCAGAGGTCCCTGTCTCCCTGGAAGGCGCAGCAGCTTCTTCCTTTAACACCTGCTGCCAGGGCCACCTTAGGAGCTGTCCTAGAGCGTGCTCATCATCATCAATATGCATCACTGCCCAGTCCAGCCAGCGAAGCCCCAGCAGGTTAGATCCCCTGCACTCCCTCTCCCCACTCTGCTTTGCAACATAGAGTCCGGTTAGCTGAGTTTCCTGGGCCAGACAGGAAAGGAAACAATGCAGGGATCTAGGTTAATTACAAAGTTTCATCTCTTACAGTCCTTCTGGGCCTCCTCACCCCTCCCAACCTCATCATTAAATTCGGTTTGCCTGGGATACTCTGGGGGCACTGGAAACGTTGCTGAGCTGAGCCCTGAGCCCTGCCGCCCAGTTGTCTTCCTGGCTCCCTACGCCTGGCAGCCCAGCATGACCCCCTACGTCTGACCACCCAGCCTGACCCCCATGACTGTTTTTTTTTTTTTTTTGACAGGCAGAGTGGACAGTGAGAGAGAGAGACAGAGAGAAAGGTCTTCCTTTGCCGTTGGTTCACCCTCCAATGGCTGCCGCGGACGGTGCGCTGCGGCCGGCGCACCGCGCTCATCCGATGGCAGGATCCAGGTGCTAGGTGCTTTTGTTTTGTTTTTTGAAAGACGGAGTTACACACAGAGAGATCTTCCACCTGCTGGTTCACTCCCTAAATGGCTGGGACTTTGCCAAGCCAAAGCCAGGAGCCTGGAGCTTCATCTGGGTCTCCGATGTGCGTGCAGGGTCCCAAGCACTTAGGCCATCTTCCACTCCTCTCCCAGGTGCATCAGCAGGGAGCTGGATCAGAAGTGGGGCAGCCGGGACTTGAACCGACATCCGGCGGGATGTGGCTTTGTAGGTGGTGGCTTCACCCACTGAGCCACAATGCTGACCCCACACATGATTGTTGTAGGACTCAACACAGGCTGCTCGTGACTTGCAGAGTGAGCCGATCACTGGCTGGTGGTGGTGGAGGAAAACAGGTGCTTACTTGCAAAGTGCAGAGCGAGGAACTGCTTAAGTCCCAGGCTCTGCACCGGGTCGGGGTAAATGTTCCTCTCTACAACTCTGATTTCCAAATTAATTAATAAATGTTTTTTTAAAAAAAGACAAAAGCAAACATCAAGATGTTATCGATAGAGGAGATAAAATGACCTCACGGGCCTCGTGATCGGCGCAGGGCCAACTGCGCCACTCTGGGGCTACTTCTAGGACGAAGGAAGTCTAAGCCACGGGAGGAAGAGATGTGGGAGTCCAGCGGCCACAGCAAAGGCACCAAGGGCTCCGATTCCCCGCCACGGGCAGTGGAGACGACACGGGATGCCTTCCGGGAACTGTGGTCCAGGGCGAGCGCCGCAGCCTGCATTCAGCAGGCTTCCCTTTTCTGTCACCGTTGTCAGCAAGTCCCTGGGGGCTCCACAGGACAGCCCAGGACAGCTGTTCATTCAGCTGATCAGAGCCAGGCGCAGGCCCTTGGTGGTTCACCGGAACCTCGGCCCTGTGGCCCCACCCTTAACTGACCCTTGCTGTCCCTGGGCCTCTTGGAAATGAAACACCCGGCTAGCCGGTGCCTTTCCAGGACCGTGTCCCCGTCACCACCAGCGGGGTGAGGGCACCAGCCGAGGCGTCCGTCCATGGCGTCTATGGCTCAGCAGAGGGCGCTCCTCTTCAGCGGCGAGCTCCTGGCCAGGGTTTCTTGCTAAGAAGCACCACGGTGGCGGTCAGAGGCTTTACCCCGTGGCCTGGTAGTCTAACCTCAAGATTGTTCACTTGGGGCCAGGCTTGTGGCACAGCGGGTTTGGTTGAGGCTGGCAACGCCACTTCCTGTGTCTGAGTGCCGATTCCAGTCCCAGCCACTCTGCTTGCAACCCAGCTCCCTGCTAATGCACCTGGGAAGGCAGCGGAAGATGGCCCACGTCCTGGGTCCCTGCACCCACGTGGGAGACCCAGATGGAGTTCTGGGCTCCTGGCTTCAGTCTGGCCCAGCTCCAGCTGCTGCTGGATTTGGGAGTGAACCAGTGAATGGATGGTTTTTCTCTCTCTCTGCCACTCTGCCTTTCAAAGAAATAAATCTTTAGAAAATCTGAATGGTGTTTGTAACAGATTTGTGTTTAAAAAAACAAATGAAGTGCCTTCAAAAAGTTCATAGAAAATGCATATTATGCAAAACTGCAGGGATTTCAAAATTTTTTGTACCAAAATAAACATATTTTTAAAAAAGATTTATTTATTTACTTGAGAGGCAGAATTATAGACAGAGAGAGGGATAAAATGTTTATTTATGAGAGGCAGAGAGAAAGAGAGACAGACAGACAGAGCCCGTGACAGCAAGAACTCCCATCTGCTGGTTTATTGCCCAAATTTCCGTAACAGCCAGGACTGGGCTGGGTTCAATCCAGGAGCTGGAACTTCATCCAGGTCTCTCATGTGGGTGGCAAGAACTCAACCCCTCGAGCCATTATCTCTGCCTTCAAGGGTGCACATCAGCAGCAAGCTGGAACCGGGAGCTCTGGCCAGGGATGGAGCCCCGCGCCCCGCCGCGGGATGCGTGCTCGCCAACTGGTGACTCGGCCACAGGTCCAACTCCCAGCCAGCTGCTCTGCCCCTCCCAGGCATTCGGCAGGTCCAGGCCTTTTTCTCCCCTGACTGCTTCGTTCCTCCAGCGGCATGAGCTGAGCGCCTACTAAGCGCCAAGGTGTGCCCACCCTGCCCTTGAGGAGACACCAGTGAGATCCACGTGCACACAGACCCCTTTACAACCCACTGGCGAAAGGACAACGGGACGGTGTGCAGAGGGCCTCATGGGAGCCCAGAGGCCAGCATGCGAGGTCGGTGGGGGGTGCCATCTGGACGAGGCTACCCCAAGGCGAATCATGAAGAATGGCCAGGCACGGCAGCCTTTTAGGGTCACGGGTTTGCTGAGGGCTGTGGATTGAGAATAACTCAATTATGAAAGGCCAGGCAAAGGCCGGCGGCATTTGGTGCGGTGCTAAGATGCCGCTTGGAATGACAGCCAGGGTTGTATATTGGAGGGCCTGGGTTCGAGTGCTGCCTTTACTTTTTTTTTTTTAGGATTTATTTATTTATTTGAAAGTCAGAGTTACAGAGAGAAAGAGAGGGAGAGGGAGAGAGGGGGAGAGAGAGAGAGGGAGAGAGGGAGAGAGAGAAGGAGAGAGGGAAAGAGAGAGAAGGAGAGAGGGAGAGACAGAAGGAGAGAGGGAGAGAGGGAGAGAGAGGTCTTCCATCCGCTGGTTCACTCCCCAATTAGCTGCAACGGCCGGAGCTGTGCTGATCTGAAGCCAGGAGCCAGGAGCTTCTTCTGGGTCTCCCATGTGGGTGTAGGAGCCCAAGGACTTGGGCCATCTTCCACTGCTTTCCTAGGGCATTAAGAGGGAGTCGGGTCGGAAGTGGAGCAGCCGGGACTCGAAGCAGTGCCCATATGGGATGCCGGCACTGCAGGCAGTGGCTTTACCTGCTATGCCACATCGCCAGCCCCTGGCTTTACTTCTAATTCCAGCTTCCTGCTAAGGGACACCCAGGGGGCAGCAGGGGGTGGTCCCTGCCATGCATGTGGAGTCCCCAGTTCCTGGTTTTGGCCTAAGGAAAATATCTGTTGGTTTCTCTGCCTTTCAAATAAAATAAATAAAAATAGAAGAATAGAGTTCACGTGGTGGATTGCCGAGGGACGTTCCCCACAAACTCAGCCAGGGAGGGCAAATCCCGGGAGGCACTGAGGACTTGGTGCAGCAAAGCTGGGCCTGGGAGAACTCGGGGAGACCCCCCCCCCAGCTCTGGACCTGAGTCCAAGCTGCAGGGAAACTGATCTGGGCAACACAGCTCCTCCCCAGCTGGGACTCCCACCTATTCCCTATTCTGTGCTCCTCTGTGGGCGGTCGGGCACTGAGCAGTGATGACATGGGATTCTCCAGCAACCCCAGGAGGAAGGAATTAGATGAGAAGACTTGGCCAAGGCCACCCAGCAGGCCAAGATTTGAAGCCCCTGGGGACTGAATCTGAACTCTGGTGAAGGTCAAGGTCAGGGGCGCAGGCACACGAGGAACAGCCGGGCTGGGCTGCAGCTGCGGTCAGAGGGGTGTTGTTCACAGCAGGGGTTCTCCCCTGGGGAGGCCCCTGGGGGACAGAGCCAGATCCCATGTCTGCAAAGTGGCACTGCTGGGAAGGAGGAGGGTGAGCAAGGTCTCCGCCCGGTCCCAAGTCGGGCTGCATCAACTCCTTAGAGCCTGCCGGGCTACACAGTAGGCAAGAAGGCTGGGGGAAGGAGCGTCTCCCACAGGCCAGGAGCCAGTACTTGCTCTGTCTCTCTCTGTCTCTCTGTCTCTCTGTCTCCCTGTCTCTCTCTTTCAGATTTATACATTTACTTGAAAGGCAGAGTTGGACACAGAGACAGAACGATCTTCCATCCACCGCTTCACTCCCCAACTGGTCACAGTGGCCCGGGCAGGGCCAAGACGAAGCCAGGAGCCAGGAGCTCCATCCCGGTCTCCCACGCAGGTGCAGGGGCCCAAACACTTGGGCCATCTTCCACCGCTCTCCCAAGTGCATTAGCAGGGAGCTGGATCGGAACTGGAGCAGCGGGGACCTGGCCCTCGCTCCGATATGGGACGCTGGCATTGCAGACGGCAGCGGACGCCACTGTGCCACACACCTGCCTGGCATTCACTCTTTCAAACGGGGTGGAGCAGAATGAGTTCTAGAAGTTTCTCAAGGACACAGGGAGCTATCCAGGGCCAGCTGCGGGCAGATGTGTCAGGTGAGCAAGCATAAACACAAGTGTTCCGGGGCAGATCCAGAGATAGAAAAGAAAAACTACTTTAAAAAAACAAAAAAACACAAATATTTCTTTTTCTTTTATTAATTTGAGAGGGAGAGACAGAGAGAGCTCTCCCACCTGCTGGCTCATCCCCAAACGTCCACAATGACTGGGCCTGGGCCAGGGCTGGAGCCAGGAGCCAGGAGCCAGGAGCCAGGAGCCAGGAGCCAGGAACTTAATCCAAGTCTCCCAGGCAGGTGGCAGGAACCCAATCACTGGGGCCATCTCCCAGTCTCCCAAGGCCCGCGTGGGCAGCTGGAGCCGGAATCCGGCTCAGGCTCTCTGAGAGGGGGCACGGGGGTCTCGGCCAGCATCTTAACCACGAGGCCCAACGCCCGCCCGACAGCCCTTTTACTGCGGGGGAACCAGTCTGCCCTGGGCCCATCTGTGAGGCGGATCGGCTGTTGCTGGCTGGGGCTGCCCCGCAGGTGGACGGCTCACGGTGTCCTCTGGCTGACCTGGCCCCAGGTGTCCCCAGGAGCAGGGTGGACGCGGGCTGAAGGGCCGGGCCCTTGGCAACTCAGATGGTTTCTCTGAGGGGAGACGTGCCAAGCGGCTGAAGGGCGACGTCCTCACCCTTCTCCTCCACCTCTGTCTTGGGGGTGCCTTCTTTGCCTCTGTTGAAATAAAAAGGTCGCTGGAAAAGACCGGCAGCCGGCAGGCGGTGTGTGTGCCTCTGCGATGGTGGCGCCGTGGGTGAGACGGCTGTGTCCTGGCTCCAACTCCCAAGGGGAGGAGGCTGCCGGGGTTGTCTCAGGGCACCCCTGGGCATCCTCACGCCAGCCCTCGAGCTGCACCTCCACTCTGCTGCTCCCCCGAGGTCTGACAGCGGCAGAGGCTGGCCTGGCTGCTCGTGGCCTTGGAAAAGCTACAAGTTCACCAGGTCCGACCCACGACGAGGACCTCGAGGCCCCTGCAGACCAGCTTGGCTGGTGACAGGCGCTGGGCCTCGGATGCGCTGGCCTGTGGGCCGGGGCACCAGCGGAGACGCCGGGCTGCTTGCAAGGAGGCAGTGGTGGGGGGATGGAGGACAGCAGGAGTCCCTGGGGGCCCTGGCCCCGGCCCCGCTGTGCCTGTGTCTCCTGTAGTCCTCCAGTGTCGGCAATGCTGAGTGTTCCAGCCACACCCAGACTGCATCTCTGTCTGTCACCTCTGGCTTTAATCCTTTGTATATCTTTCATTTGAAAGGCCGAGTTACAGAGAGGCAGAGGCAGAGACAGAGAGAGAAAGAGATCTTCCATCTGCTGGTTCACTCCCCAAATGGTCAGAGCTGGGCCAATCTGAAGCCAGGAGCCAGGAGCCAGGAGCTCCTTCCAGGTCTCCCACATGGGTGCAAGGGCCCAACGACTTGGGCCATCTTCTACTGCTTTCCCAGGCCACAGCAGAGAGCTGGATGGGAAGTGGAGCAGCTGGGACTTGAACTGGCGCCCATACAGGATGCCGGCACTGCAGGCAGCAGCTTTACCCGCTACACCATGGTGCTGGCCCTCTCCTTTGTATATCTTGCCCAGGTCTCTTGTCTCCTTAGTTCTTTGAAAGACAGAGTTACAGAGAGAGAGAGATCTCCCACCCATTGGTTCACGCCCCCAAACAGCCACAATGGCTGAGTCTGGGCCAGGCAGAAGCCAGAAGCCAGAAACTTCAGCCTGCTCGCCCATGTGGGTGGCAGGGGCCCAAGGACTCGGGTCATCTTTCACCGCCCCCAGGTACATCAGCAGGGAGCTGGATGGCACTCCGATATGATGTCAGTGTCGCAGCAGCTTAACCCACGGTGTCAGCACCCCGGCCCCTAAATCTCTTTTTTTTAAGTTAAGAAAAAAATGAAAATTTTGTTACCGCTCACGACCTGTAATACCGAGGAAGTTCCAGACAGACTGCGGGAGCTTCCTCCCCCACCCCACAGGTGCTCACTGTTCCAGTCTCTCTGGCTAGGGACAAGAAACGGCACCGCTGTGCTCGGCTGTGGTTGCTTGGGGAGCACCGCCAGCTGCTCTGCCTTCATTCTGCTGCTCCAGCAACTGGGACATCACCCTAACTGGGTCTCCTGAAGAGGGGTTGACACACGCGGTCCTAGAGCCACTGCCTGGAGGACCAGGGCCCCGGCCATCTGTGCCATCCCATGCTGCCTCCCAGGGTGTGCATGAGCAGGGGGCTGGACAGGGGGCAGCTGGAACTTGAACCCGGGCACTCCTGCGGAGGATGTGAGCACCTGCAGCAGCCACACAAGTATCTGCCCCAGTGGCCCAGGGAGTTAAGCTGTCACCTGCGACACTGGCATTGCACATGGGTGCTGGTTCAAGTCCCGGCTGCCTCGCTTCCGATCCGGCTCCCTGCTAATGCACCTGGGAGAGCAGCAGAAGACAGCCCCAGTGCTTGGGCCCCTGCACTTGTGTGGGAGACCCAAATGGAGTCCCAGATTCCTGGCCTCACCAGGGCTGGACCAGGCCATTGTAGCCATTTGGGGAGTGAACCAGCAGATGGAAGACCTCTCTATCTATCTCCCTTTCTCTATAACTCTCCCCTTCAAATAAATCAAATAAATCTTTTTTAAAATCTGCCCCATAAAGATCTTTTTAAAAGTCAGACCACATCAGTTTCTTCTTCTGAGGTCTGGAGTGGTTCCTGCCTGACCTCTCCCTGCCTTCCTGCCTGGCTGGGACCTCAGGGGCTTCACACCTGTTCCCCCGTCCAGGGACCCACTCCCCCCCCTCCCAAGCTAACTCCTCCTCCGTGGAGTGTAGACTGAGTCAGAGGCAGTGCAAGCCACCCACCATTCCCTCTTCCTTCCACTGAGGGGTGTGCGTGTTTTCCTGATGTGGCCCCCTATTCTGTAAGCTCTCGCGTCTGCATTGCTCACTCTACTCCCTACACTGTTAGCACTGGGGCCGGCACCTCAAGGAACAAACAAACAAACAAACGGGTTCAGAAAGCCCAAGTCAAACCCCAGGCAAAACCCACGGCCCCTCCCGGCCAGTGCTGACCCCTCTTCCTCTGCGGAGGCTCCCACCAGGCTCGGCCCAAGGCCAGGCTCTGCTTCCTCAGTGCCCTGGGGTAGCCGTTTGGTTGGAAGGTCAGACACCTGTTACGACCTGCAAGTGCCCCGTACTGGAGTGCCTGGGTCCCGGTCCTGGCTCTGCTCCTGATCCCGGCTTCCTGCTAACGCACACCCTGGGAGGCGGCAGTGATGGCTCAGAGAGCTGGGTCCCTGCCCGCCACGTGGGAGACCGGGAGGGAGTTCCTGGTTCTGGGCTTCAGCACAGCCCATGCCCAGCTCTTGTGGGAACTTGAGGAAGGACTCAGTGGATGGGAGACCTCTGCTCTCTGATAAATAAATTACATAAAATTAAAAAAAAAAATAGTAGGGGAGGAAGTTTCTCCCTATGTACAAGCAGACTTCAAATGATAAGTTGATCTGGGTGCAAAAATTTTGAAAATCATGCATAGTTTTCATGACATGCATTTCCCATGAAAATGTTGAAGATTCTACACATGCATGGATTTCAAAATGTTTTGCACCCAAATAAACTTCTCTTTTAGTTTAGTTTTCCGGATCTCAGAGGTCTGACAAGGTGGCTCCAGAGTGAGTTACAGGCAAAAGTTCACCCAGCATCATGAGTGCCTGCACCTGTTACCCGTGGGATGCGCAAGGGTCAGACAGACAAGGAGCAAGCCGGAGAGGATTCTGGGCAGCGGGAGCAGGCTCTGGGGCAGCAGGCTGACCACGGTGACAAATGCAGGGGCCACAGGAGGAGAGGATTTTATCCTCTGAGCAAAAGGGAACCTCTGAGGGGTTCTGAGGAAGGTGGTGCCAGGATCCTGCACAGACCAGAGAGGATGGCAGCTTGGAGGAGGGTGAGCCCGCGGCGTCGCAGACGGGTGCACAGCTGCCCAATATTTCTGGGGGCCTTTCCTTCATCCCTGGGACTCCACGCCCTTCCCCGCGCGCGCCAGGGGCTCCGCACCTTCTCTCCATCGCGGCGATCGTCTCCACCAGCGGTGCGTTGCGGGTCTCGGTCAGGAAGCACAGGACGGCCAGTCCGGCCAGGATGGAGGTGGCCCCGAAGCTCACGGGCGGCAGGAAGGCGCTGACCTCCCCGAGGGCGGTGAGCAGGGGCGCTGCGAGGCCCCCAAGGCGAGCGCTGACCGACGCAAAGCCCATCCCCATCTGCCTGCGGGAGACGCGCGCATGGGTCACGCGTGGGTCGGGCAGGGCCAGGGACACCAAGAGGGCCGAGCGGGTACCCGCCCCGCGCGCTCCCGCCCTGCGCGCACCTGATCTCCGTGGGGTAGAGCTCGCCCGTGAACAGGTACACGCAGATGAAGGAGCTGGCCAGGCAGCCTTTGCCCAGCGCGGCCTGCGCCGTGCGCACCGTCTGCATGGCTAGGGTGGAGGGAGGCAGAGCTGAGGGTGGGCGCCTCAGGAGGGGAGGGGGCAAGAGAGGGTGCCGCTCACAAGGGTGGGGGTCAGAGGCAGAGCCACGTGAGAGGGGCAGGGGCGGGCAGAACCGCGCGAAGACAGCCTGGGTTTGTTTCCACCTGGGACGCAGAGGTCCCAAAACTGCGCCCACTTCCTCCTTCCGGGCTCGGTGCCCCTTTGCCCCAGGTCTACGGGGGAGGCAGGACAAGGTTTTGGAGTCAGGCCTGAGTCCAGGTCGGAGCCCAGCTGCGCCCCTGCTGGGTGACCTTGGCCGCTGGTGCTCACCTTCTGTGAGCCTCTCCGTCCTCGTGCGTGGGGCGGCCGTGGGGGGCTCATTACGCTTCTGTGGTTACCTTCACTGTTGACGCGTGCGCCCATTCTGCGGCTGCGCATGGCTAACAGGTCCCTGTGCGGCTGTGTCTCATCACCGCCACGGTCAAGGGGGGGATCACGGAATCAGGTGGGAAGACTTTACAAAACACACTCACCTGGGCCTACCCCCATCCAGCTGAGCAAGGCTCAAGGTCAGGTATTTTTTTAAAGGTCCCCCAGGAATTTTAAAATGTAGCCAGAGTTAAGAAACACCAAACTAGACAAAATATAGGGGTAGGACATCAGGTGAGCAACCTGCTACAGGCATGTGTGGGTTACAATGTGTAACGAAAAAGGGGTTATCCATGTATCCACTCACTCCTGATGGTCCTAATTATGTTATATATACACACTATCAAAAATGTGATCTCAACGCCAAAATCTATGCATAAGAAAAAATATTTGAAAAATATTTCAAAGTATCCATAGCATCTGTCCGTTTTATAGGTGAGAAACTTGAGTGCAGAGAAGTTAGCTGGACAGCCCGGCTGAGGCCGTGGTGGCCAAGCCGGGTTCACACCTGGGTGGCAAAGCTGGGGTCTCGCGTGGGCACACGGGTCGGCACACGCTCGAGGTCACTGATCCGGAGCCCCAGCTTCTTGCTGGAATCCCCGGACGGTGTTGAAAACACTGGCCAGCTGGGCCCAGCTCCTGGAGGTTCCCATTGCGTTGGCACAGACGCCTGGGCACTGGAGTTTCCCAAGGGCTCCAGGAGAAAGGGGCTCCATCCACCCAGGTTTGCAAGCCCCTCTTCCAGGGCCATGTCTGGCAGAGGTTCAGACCCTCGCCTCTTCACCCTTGCATGTGCTGCCTGGCCAGACTCTAGGTCGACGCACATGGTCTGGCCACCCAGAGACGGCTGTGGCTTTGTATAGTCTCACGTCCTCGGCAGAGCCTCCCTGGGCACTTAGTGCTTAATAAACTCTGCTCACTGCCAGTCTCTTTCCAGACCCAGAAACGTGCCCGTGAGGGCCCGAGGCACCTGCCTCTCCTGGAGCCCTGTGTCCAGGAGCCTCGGCGTGCGGCGAGGGCAGAAGCAGAGGATGGCTCACCTTCAGGCACAAACATGTTGGCGATCACCGTGAGCCCGGCCATGATGAGGAAGGAGGCCACAGTGGCCCGGCGGCCCACGTAAATCATGGTGATGGTGGCCAGGAGCATGGCCGGGATGTCGATGATCCCAAACAGCGCCTGCACCAGGTAGAGGCTGAGCCCAAACTTGTGCAGGTCCATGGCCAGGCCGTAGTAAGCCACGGAGTTGGAGAACCTGGGAGAGGTGGCAGAATGGGTCTGTTTGCCCCACGGTTCAAGGTTGTGGGCTGGGGACAGGAACCACAGGGGTGGGGGACAGGAACACCTATTCTCTGGAACTTAAAGTTCCCCTGACTTCCCACGACCTCTCTGCTAGTCTCCAAGATGCCCGACTTTGGTCTTGGCACCCAGGCCCATCCCTTTCCAACCACCCACTGCCCCGAACCCAGTCTGCAGACCCTGCCCTGGGCTTGGTTTTCTGTGTCAGCACCGTTTTAGCATTAAAAGGAAGGCAGTGCTAAACAATACAAATGGAAGGAGGTTGGGGACTTGTTGAAGGGCACAGAGGCAGCTGGAAGCACCCCCACTGGCCACGGCCAGGACCATCTGAGAAACAGAGTCATAATGTAACAGGTACTAAAGAAAGGAAAGAATGTTCTGGAAGGATAAGCCACAGGCCAAACCATGTGCGTCCACACAAATAAGTGATTTCATAAATTAATCCAGAAGACACACAGCCAGCCCTCCATAGCCAAAGGTTCTACACCCAAGAATTCAACTCAGCCCAGGTCAAAAATACTACAAAAAAGGCAGTATCTGTACTGAACAGGTGCTTTTTTTTCCTTGTCATTATTCCCTAAATAATACAGTATAACAGCTGTTCACAGAGAAGGCGGAGGGCCACGCCGTCGAAAGCTCCCTGGGCTCCATTCACGGTCTTCCCTTGACAAAGTGTCTGCCCACTCGGTGGGGGGCGGATGAGGGGCAGCCCGTGAGCAGCCAGCTCCACACGACACGAGTCGTCCCACGGAGATGGCAGCAGGACGAGCTGGGAGCCAGGGAGGTGAGGCTGGCGTGGGCAGGGGCAATGGGCCAGGTGTTCTAGGCTTTAAGCTTCCCTTCCATCTCACAGTTCTGTGGTTCAGAATATTCCAAACCTGGGGGGGGGGGGCATTTGGCCTCATGGTTATGCTGCCAGCGAGACACCTGTGTCCCACATCAGACCTCCAGGGTTTGAAGCCCGGCTCCCGCTCCTGGCTCCAGCTTCCTGCTGATGCAGGCCCTGGGAGGCAGCCTGATGGCCCGAGTGCTCGGGCCCCGACCACAGACATGAGACACCTGCCTGCAGTGAGCTCCTGGCTTCGGCCCGGCCCAGGGCCCCCAGCTGTTGTGGCATTTGGGGAGTGAACAAGCAGATGGGAGCTTTCTCTTGCTCCCTCTCTTTCTCTCTCTGCCTCTCAGATTAAACAATTAAATAAACAAATAGATCTCCCCTATGTGCCATCTCCTCCAGGAAATACTCACCAGCCCCACCCAGGAGAACTCTGCCAGGGTTCATGGAAAGTATTGTTTCCCCGCCTGTCCCATCTGGATCCAGAAGTGGCTTTCTTTTATAAGATTTTATTTTATTTATTTGAAAGGCAGTTATATAGAGAGAGACAGAGAGATCTTCCATCTGCTGGTTCACTCCCCAAATGGCCACAACAGCCAGGTCTGGGCCAGGCCGAAGCCAGGAGACCAAAGCTCCATCTGGGTCTCCCACGTGGGTGCAGGGGCCCAAGACTTGGGCCATCTTCTGCTGCTTTCTCAGGTGCATTAGCAGGGAGCTGGATCAGAAGTGGAGCAGCCAAGACTTGAACCAGTGCCTGTTTGGGATACTGGCATTGCAAGTGGCAGCTTAACTTACTGTGCCACAACGCCAGCCCCATATGTGGCTTTTCTAGAGTGGGATGCTTCCCAGGAGAGCCCCAAGCACATATCAGGATGGGACGAGGTGCATTCTGGGGGGTTCCCAGAGCCCCTCCCCTGCTAGGTGAGACTGTGAGTTCCAGGACTCAGCACCCAGCAGAGCACGAGTCTGGGGTGAGTTCCCAGGAGTATTTCAACACAGCCCGTCGGTGGGAGGCGGGAGCACATTCCTGCCTTGGTCCAAAGAGGTGGCCACGAGCCTATCACCTACCAGACCCCCACGAGACAGCACGTGACCTTGCGGATGGCCGGGGTTCGGAAGAGATCCAGGACCGAGCTGGAGGTGCGCACGCTTGCGAACTCGCTCTGGACGTAGGCGCTCACCGCCTGGGCCAGGAACATCTGGTCAGGGACAGCCAAGGCCCTGGGGCCTCATGTCCCTGCTGGGAGGACAGCCGGGTCTGGGGCTGGCCGCAGGGTCCTCTTCATCCCGCCCTGATGGCCCTCGAGGGCAGCTGCCAGGACTTTGAGATGAAGCCGAGGCTCTGAGGGGAGCCCCCGTGCTCCTGAGGGTCTGGAGGCCCCCTCACCCCACTGCAGGTGGAGACTTGGACAGAGTGTCACACAGCGCTTTGGGGCAGGTGTCCCGAGGGCTTCTGCCTTAGTGTCCTCGTTAGCAAATCCGAGGCATCCCATGGGATTATAAATGTAAAGCTCTTAGCATAGTTAGCTGTGCGGCACTAGGGACTTATGATGCTGAACGGTGTCTGTCTTAGAAGGGGGCGGGCGTGGGCACAGCGCTGGGGACATCTTGAGACGTCTGCATCCCACACTGAGGAGTCCCAGTGACTATCTTACAATAAGCAGCCTTTACAATAGTTGTCCTGTATTTCAACTGATCCTCCAATAATTTTGTCTTTTCCTAATCCTCTCATTAACATTTTGAGTGGAGTCACTTTCTCACTGCTTAAATGCACAGACTGATGACCCTGGTCACACAGCCCCGACCCAGAGCAGATCTCTGCCCGCTGTCTCTATTGCCAGTCCCCAACGCCTAGCATAAGGGGAGGCGGCCAGCCGGCCCGAAGCCTGCTCCCACCCTGCCTTCCACCCACCCGCTCACCTCCGTGGTCAGCTTCTCGCTCTCCTCCTCTCTCCCGTTCAGGGCGGCCACCTTGCGCAGGTTCTGCATGGCCTGCTGGGACTTGCCGTGCAGGAGGAGCCACCGGGATGACTCTGGCAGCCACCTGGGACCCAGAGAAGGAGGGAGAAGGACCCAGGGCTGGGTGGAGCTCATGCCAGTCCCTAAACCCAGGCGCACCTTCAGCCACGTTCGTTCAGACCCAAAAACAGCGAAATGCCCTCCAGGTGCAGAGCGTGGCAGGAAGATGGGGCTGGGGTGGGGGGATGAGGGGGGGATGGGGGGATGGGGGGATGGAGGGATAGGGGGTGGGGGGATGAGGGGACAGGGTGGGGGACATGCCAAATTCCCTTTCCTTTGAGCCACAGAAATCACGGAAGGGTCCTGAGGACCACAAAGGACGTCAGACTCGGACAGACCCAGTTCTGCTGGTTCCAATTTCAGCTGTGTGGCAGAGCCTCTCTGGGCTGTGCCCAAGTCCCCCTGTTATCAGCGCTACGGGGTTGTGAGGCAGAGCAGAGTTGGCAAAGGCAGGAGTGCTCGGCGCACCCTGGAGCCCCACCCTAGAGGAAGGGATTGTCCCAGAGCTGCCCCGGCCTCCACCGTCACCTCCAGTCCTTTCTGCACCATCACCACCACCACCCTGCCCCAAGGCCAGCAGGTCCCAGGCAGTGCACACTCCAGCCGCTCCCAGGGCCCGGCAGGTGCACCCTCCCCCACCCTGCCCCGCTGAAGACCTACCAAGAATAGAAGAAAAAGATGAGGAAGGGAGCCGAGACCGCAAACTGCAGCCAGCGCCAGGGCCGGATCAAGTAGGCCACTCCGGCCAGGATGAGCTGCCCCAGCGTGAAGGAGACGCCCAGGAGGATGCCCGCCACGGTCCGGCCCCGCGAAGGCATCCACTCCACGACTGCAGAGGGAACAGCGGTGCTCAGTGCCCCCCCCCCCGCCTGGGTGTCGACCTCACCCCCCCCCCCGCCCCTGCACGGCTCCTCCCCACCTCGCTCCTGTTGCTGGGGAAATTGCACGTGGCTGAATACAATGACGCCACAGAAAGGTTAGAAAAAATCATGGTAGATTTTTAAAAACAATCTTAGAAGAGGGGAAGGCTTCTCCGAGAATGCCGCAGACCCCAGAGCAGGGGTGGGTGCTGGGGCTCAGCAGGAGCAGGGGTGGGTGCTGGGGCTCAGCGGGGTAAGCCGCCGTGGCGATGCCCATATCCCATGTCGGAGTGCCTGGCTGAGTCCCATTTACTCTTCTGATCCAGCTTCCTGTAATCACATCCCGGGGCAGCAGGTGACAGTTCAAGTCCCTGCCTCCCAGGTGGGAGACCCGGGTGGAGCTCCAGGCTCCTGGCTTTGGCCTGACCCAGCCCTGCCTGTTGCAGCCTTTTGGGAGTGAATCAGCAGATGGAAGATCTCTCTCTCCCTCTCTCTCTCTCTCTCTCTCTCTCTCTCTCTCTGTCCCTCTGTCCCTCTCCCCCTTCCCCTCCCCCTCCCCCTCTCCCTTTCCTCTCCCCCTCCCTCTTTCCCCCTCTCTCCCTCTCCCCCCTCCCCTCTCTCCCTCTGTCCCTCCCCCTCTCCCTCTCCCTCTCTCCCCTCCCCCTCTCCCTCTCTCTCTCCCTCTGTCCCTCTCCCTCTCTCCCCCACCTCTCCCCCCTCTCCATCTCCCCCTCCCCCTCTCCCTCTCTCCCCCTCTTTCCCTCTCTCTCTCCCTCTCCCCCTCCCCCCTCTCTCCCTCTATCCCTCCTCCCTCCTCCTCTCTCCCCCTCCCCCTCCCTCTCTCTTTCTCTCCTTCTCCCCCTCTCTCCCTCTCTCCTCCCCCTCTTCCCCTCTCCCTCTCCCCCCTCTCCTTCTCCCCCTTTCTTCCTCTCTCTTCTCCCCCCTCCCCCCCTCCTTCTCCCCCTCTCTCCCTCTCTCCCTCTCTCCATGTCTCCCTCTCTCCCTCTCTCCCTCTCTGTAACAAATAACACGTAAAGGGCTAATTTTCCTAATATTGGACGAGTTCTTATGAATCAACAGGAAAATGATCAGCCAGCTGAAGGGAAATGGGCAGTTCTCTGCTGCACGTCTGATTGATAGGTCTCCATCAGGTGCAGGGATGCTCATATTCATACAAAAATAAAAAGTGCAGGATTGGCCTGCGCCCCGGCTCACTAGGCTAATCCTCTGCCTGCAGCGCTGGCACCCCGGGTTCTAGTCCCAGTCAGGGCACCAGATTCTGTCCCGTTTGCCCCTCTTCCAGGCCAGCTCTCTGCTGTGGCCCGGGAGTGCAGTGGAGGATGGCCCAAGTGCTTGGGCCCTGCACCCCATGGGAGACCAGGAGAAGCACCTGGCTCCTGGCTTCGGATTGGCGCAGCGCACTGGCCGCAGCAGCCATTTGGGGGGTGAACCAACAGAAGAAGACCTGTCTCTCTATCTCTGTCTCTGTGTCTAACTCTGCCTGTCCAAAAAAAAGTGCAGGATTTTTTTTTTTTTTTTTTTTTTTTTTTTGTAAATAGCAAAACTTGACACAAACTGTCGACCTAAAGAACAGGCACCAAGGAAACCCTCTAAGGAATAAGGAATTGAATTGAGAGTGGGCGTGGCGATGGGAATATGACCCTTTAGGGAACCTTGGGCCTGTTAGAGGTGGGGGAGGAAGTTTTCAAAGGCAAAATGAGGAGGATTGTGTAAGTTATCTGAAACCACAATCCCTGGCCACCAGGACTGATAGCAAGGGTGGCACTGGCCCAGGCGCTGGGGGGCACCTGTGCTGGGAGGACTGTCTGGGTCAGGTTGCGGCTCTGAGAGTGCGGGTAGCGCTAGTCACCAGGCGTGTGCGTGAGGGCCGCTCCTTCCCAACTGCCCGTCTGTCTGTCTTGTTTGCTTTGGTGAGGGATTGACACAAGCATCTCCATGCTGACGCTGACTGCTTGCACAAACCTGACCGTCCATCGGCAGGGGCCTGGTTTCACCAACCAGTGATGAGCCCTGAGCTTGGGGGGGGGGGGAATCCATCAGCAAACCCTGGGGCTTCCGCTTCCAGCCGGAGCCTGCCTCGGGCTCCACCTGCCCTTGCTGCTGTCCTGGCCCCCAGCCCAGCCCGGCCTGGCCCGGCCCGGCTCAGGCCCGGCTCGCTGGGATGACGGCGGAGGCCCCGTACCGGGCCTCCCTGCCTCTGTTCCGTTGCCACCTGGCAGCCTCACGGATTCCCCAGTGGCTCTCATCTCATTTAGTGTCCAAGGCAAGTCCTTAAACTGACCACGAGGCCCCATGGAGCTGCACCCCCTCCCCGACCTCATCTCTCACCACCTGCGCCCTCACCAGCCAGGCTCCAGCTACAGGGACCCCTTGTCCCTGGCCCTGGGCGCACTCCCCCCCCCCCCCAGGGTCTTCCCGCTGAGTGCTCTGTCGTCTGCCAGACTCTCTCGCTCAGCTCCACCAAGTTTGGTTCAAAATGATGCCTTTTCAGCAAAGGAGTTCAAATCGCAGTCCCGCCCCTGCACCCCGGTGCTAACCTAACCGCCATCAGGCGTCCTACACAGTCCCTTAGTCTCAGCGGCCACAGCCCACCTTTCACTCACTGGGACCCAGACTCCAGGGAGCAGGGGGCTGCTCCGCCCTCTGCTGCATCTCTGGTACCCAGAACGGCGCCTGGCTCGAGGAGGCCCCGGATCACTGATGGAGCAGGGGCAGCGTTGTCAAGGGGAGGAATCACCTTCGCAGCCTGGGTTAGCCCTGCCCTTTGGGGAGCCGCAGGAGCTGGGGGGCTGTCTGTGGCTGTAGGGGCCGCCGTGTCTCACTGCTCCCTTTGTCCTGGTCCCCTCACCAAGACTGGCCCGCCATGGGGTTAGTAAGTGGCTAGTGTCCACTAACTCGCAAGCAGAGTGCACCTATCCCCCTCCGCTCACAGCGAATGAACAACCCAAGCCAGGGCCACTGCCGGCTGCCTTGGGGTCCCTGTCCCGGAGACCGGCTCCCTCAAGCCCAGAACCGCGGTGGGAGGTCGTGAGCAGAGGTCGCCCCCGAGAGTCCCAGCCGACCTTGCAGGTGGGCTGACAGCGGGCCTTACCCAGTGAGAGGGAGTTGAGGATGATGCCGGAGAAGGTCATGCCCACGAGGAAGCGGAAGACGCAGTAGGCGCTGAAGGAGCTGACGTACGCCGTGGCGGCCCCCGAGACTGCCAGCTGCAGGTACGACCAGACCAGCGGCGCCTTGCGGCCCAGCCTGAGCCCAAGGAACGGCACGGCCATCAGGGATCCAGCAGGCAGCAGTGGCAATGCCCAAAAGGGGCAGAGTGGCAGCCGAGGGGAAGTGGGGTACCCGGGGAAGCCACCCTCAAATCAGGCCTCGAACCAGAACTCAGAACAGGGGAACCGTGGCCGGTCCTGGCCAGGGGAGCAGGACCCAGGGTCAAGGCCGTGTGGGGAGGCTGGGGCTGGAGCTGCTCCACCACAGAGGGGTTGGAGGCCAGGCTGGCAGGACAGCCTGCTCTGGCCTTGGCGCTGCCCCGCTTGCCAGTGAGGGTCCAGGGCCAGAGTGCGCGGCCCCGGCCTCGCCAGGAGGGCTCAGGCCTAGGGGAGAGCAGAAGCCGCGGTTCCTCCCTGCGCCCAGGACTCACTGGTACACAAGCGTCCACTGGTTACCTGCAGCTGACAGGTCTGAGCTGAGGGCCCACAGGTGGAAAAGAGGGGGAGGCCTCGCCACGTGTGCTGACGGCTGTGACCCTGCCCCACGTGGAACCCGGGGCACGCGGGCCGCACCGGAAGCTGTCCTCACCCCAGACCCACCTGGGCTGGGAGAGGAGGTGGGGGGAGGGGAGAGGAGGTAGGGGGAGGGGAGAGGAGGGCCAGCAGGCAGGGAGGGGAAAGAGGGACCGAGAAGGGCCTGGGAGCCAAGCGCCAGGCTGTACGTCTGGGTTCCGGCTCATCGGTGCCGCTGGATGCAGGGAGAGCTCCAACGTGAAGACAAAGGCCCAGGTCACGCATGGGGTGCGCCACCATCTGTGGAAGGGCCTTGGGGACGGCGTCCCTCTGGGCACCTCCGGAGGGCGGAGCAGGAGGGGGATGCGTCCCCACGCCCCCCGGGCACCTGCTGTCCTCGCTGCCCTTTTGAGTACATTGTTGTGGGGAGTGCCCCCAACCCAGAATGCTTGGGACCAGGAGCGTTGCAGACCGAGGCATTCTCTGGATTTGGGAATGCTGGCACAGACCCGCCGAGAGGTCTGGGGTAGGACCCAGAACCAACCTCAGCACTGACACCTTGCCGGCCCGCGTGGGCTGGAGGGAGCTGCACGCACGACCCCAGTGCACCTGATCCTGACTGCTCTCACCTGGGCTCAGGTGTGGCTCCGGTCACTGCTCTGTTTCAACTTTTGGAACATTTTGGGTTTTGGGTTTTCTGACTAGGAATATTCCACTACATATGCATTAGAAAATATGTTTTAAAAAAACTCTCATAAGAGAAAAAATGAAAGCTCGGGCTCTGGGCTTTCGCCTGTGCTGGGCGGCTGGGCCCCCTCCTTCCCGCCCCCAAGGCTCACCTGTCTGCCAGGCTGCCAAACACAGCAGCCCCCAGCAGCACCCCGGCCATGTAGATGGACTGGGCCAGGTCGCGCAGTGTGCGGGCCTCACACACCAGATCCCACTGCGAGGAGACGGCGACTCAGCCCGGGCCTCAGGCTGCAGCCCCCACGCCGCCCGGGGCCCCGCTGACCTCCGTCACGATGGTGGACGGGAAGACGCTGTGGTCATACTCCCAGCCGTCCACGCAACCCTCCGTGGCGGCCCCGTGGCCGGAGGAGGCGTTGGGGAGCAGGAGGACCCGCTGAGGCTCTGTGAAGCGCCAGCACGAGTCGGGGGCCCCAAGCTGGTCCAGGGGCACGGCTGCCCTCAGCCAGGCCCCCGAGGTGTTGGTGAGGTTGGCGGGCGCTCGGCAGCGGTGGGGAGGCATGGCGGCTGTGAAATTCTGCAGGAAGCTGTGGCAGGCCAGCAGGCCGCAGGGCAGGAGCAGCAGGGCCGTGTAGACCAGCTGGAAGCGGCCCACGCCTCCCAGGGCGTCCAGCAGGTCGGTGAAGGCCATGGCCACGGGCCTGATCCGGGGCCCAGCCTGCCCAGGGCCTTAAGTAGACGGGCCAGGCGGGGCTCCAGGAGGTGGAGGAACAGGGCGGGGGTCAGGACCTCAGATAGCCGGTGGTGGCCGCAGCTCAGAGGGGTCCAGTTACACCTCGCCAGGCCCCTGGTGGCCCCTGCTCTGCGGGCTCCCCGCCCCCAGGCTCTTTCTCCATCTCTCACCTCCCATAGGACACGATAATTCCTGGAGGGACCGATCTACCAGCCCAGCCACCCTGCCCGCTACCCTCGGTGGCAGGCCCCAGCAGGGATGGGGAACCGTCACCCCCTTCCCCCAGCAGGGACAGGGAGCTGTGACCCTCTTCCCCAGCAGGGATGGGGAACCGTCACCCCCTTCCCGAGCAGGGATGGGGAACTGTGACCCCCTTCCCCAGTAGGGGTGTGGAGGCCAGAGCCCTGGGGTGCCAGGAACCATGGTGACCTTCCCTGCCCACTGCAGGAGTCAATGAGATTCTGAAGGAAGCTTAGGAACCCCCAAGGGGGGCAGCCTTGATCTCCCTGCCCCCACCCCAGCAGTCTTCAGCCTTAGTACTGGGGTGTGTGAGGGTCCAGACCTCGGAGAGCACTGGGACCCATAGGGCTCCCACCCCTCCCTCAAATAAAACTCACAGCAGAGGACAGGGCGGGGCCCGGGACACCCGCCTACCCCTTCTCACTGAGGACGTGAGACCCCGCGGGACCCAGCCAGGGGCTCCCAGTGAGGAGGCGACAGGGGCAAAATGCCAGCTCCGGATGGCTGCAGAGCCCAGGCAGCCTGCCGCTCCGGCACCAGGCGTCCAGCTCCATCTCCCAACACCAGAGCAGCCGGGGGGCAGCCCCCAGCTCCACCACCCCCCTGCAGCGGCTGTCCCAGTTAGTCTCTCTGCCCCGCCCCTCTGCACCCCTCTCCTGCCCCTGGCCCACTCTTATCTCAGGAAAGCCGGAACCTGGGAGGGGTTACATAAACTGCAGGTGTCTGGGCTACAGGGGCAGCCCCACCCCCCGGGGGAACCTGAAGGAGGTTCTGGCCGGGAGCTCCCTGGGGGGTCAGGTCTGCGCTAAGTAGGGGTTTGGGTTTCAGCTGGTGGCACGAGCCTCACCCACCACGTGGGAGCCTGCAGCAAGACAAGGAGGGTGTTTGGGACCAGCAGGGCCACGTGGGCCCCAGCTGTGTGACCCAGTCCCTGTAGCTGGGCCCTGGACCCATCCATCCAGAGAAGCCCCCCCAGGGCGCCACACACTGCGGTTGGGGGGGGGCCAGAGGCTGCAGGTGCAGGCCACCTCCCCGGTCCCTGCAGGCAGAGAATCCAGGAGCCCTGTAGCAGCAGGTTTGGGAAAAACACTCCAGACGCCGACGTGGGGCCTTTTCTTTTATTATCTGGGGTTCCCCTGCATGGAGACATGGGCCTCCCCCACCCCAGTGCCTCTGGCACCCCTACCCAGTACCGTAAGAGTCCCCTTTAAAATCACCAATATATAAAAAAGGAGGCGAGAGGGGAGAGAGGGCGGGGGCTGGGCTGTGCTGGGCAGGGGGCATTGGCTTCTCCACGGAAGGCACAGGCGACCCCAGCCCCACCTGCGCTGTGCGGAGCTAGTGGTTAGAGTCTGCAGGTGAGGCCAGGTGGGTGGGGCGGCCTCTGCGGGGCCAGCAGGGGACACGAGGAAGCTGGGGGCCTGGGGTGTCCGTTTCCCTGGGCCCCGGCCGGAAGGCAGGGACCGGGGAGTGGAAGCTGCCTTCCCTGCCCGGCCTGCGGCTGAAGGAGGCAGGGGGTGCCACACAGCTCTGCCGAGGAGGCGGAGGGCGCGGCCGCTGGGGAGGCGGGGACAGGCTCCTAGGAAGGCACTTGTAGCTGGCGTGGCCCGGCCTGGCGTGGCCTGGCGTGGCGGGAAGGCGTGGCGGGAAGGCGTGGTGAGAGCGGGAGGGGCAGAGCCCCGCCTCAGGCGAACATGGTCAGCTGTAGCCACTGTGGGGAGAGGCAGGGTCAGCCTCTGCACCGGGCAGCCCCAGCCCCACGCGGGGAGCCACCCCTTCACTGCCTGGGAGACCCCTCCCGTGGGGGCTGCTGTCTCAGGTGCTCCACCCCGCGATCCGGCCTCCCTGCCCGGGAAAGGACAGGAGAACCCGGGACAGGTAAGGAGACCCTAGACTCCTGACCAGCGGGGGCCCCCAGGAGGCTCCCACCTTGAACAGGTCAAAGGTCACGACTCCATCCAGATCGGTGTCCAGAGTTTTGAAAAATCCTGTGTGTGCAAGCAAAGACGACACGCGGCTGACTCGGTGGGACAATCACCCAGGGCAGGGCCTGCGTGCCCACTGTTGGGGCACCCCGAGCTCTGTCCCCCGCCAGAAGTCCAGGAACAGCTCCTCCTGCTGCCCAAAATACCCCCACCCCACCCCCACCCCCGCCTCCAGCCCCACCCCTCCTCCTCCCCCCAGCACACAGCCCACCTGGCCCACCGGGCCCACCACACCTGCCACTCACAGTCTGCACAGGGACAGCACGGGCGGCTGGGGACACTCACGGAACATGGTCTCCAGTCGCACCAGGCAGCACACGAAGTTGTCGAAGTCCACGGCCAGGTCAGGCTCCGAGTAGCGGGTGATGATGAGCTCGTACAACTTCTTGTTGAGCTTGAAGCCTGGCGGGGAGAGCGGGTGACACTGGGGAGGCTCAGCCTCGGCCCGGGGTTAGGGGCTGGGCACCAGGGACACGGGAGCTGGCCAGGGGCGCCTGGGCGGCTGGGCCGACACCTCTCCCCGGGGCAGCCTGGCCCAGGCGCTCCCTGCTGGGTGGCCCGGGTCAGTCACTCTCCCCCCTGAGCCTCCTTTCCCACGTGCACACTGGGGATAATAAACGGCCCCACCCTCACCAGCAGGCTGCGGTGAGTCGGCTCAGGAACGGGGCAGAAGGCAGAGGGCGGCACCACCATCCCCGCGGCTCCCCAGGGCCAGGGCCGCTGCCCAGTGCAGCTGTCAGGGAAGCAGCCCGGGGTGTGTGTGTGTGTGTGTGTGTGTGTGTGCAGGAGCAGCGGGGTCTCACCTGCAGACTCGATGGCCATGCGCATCTCATAGGCACTCATGCTGCCTGACTTGTCCAGGTCAAACTTCCGGAAGATGGCCTGGGACAGGGGCAGGAGCATGGGCGAGGGCCGGGATGAGCCATCCAGCTCTTCCTGCCCCTCCCTTCCCCCAGGTTGTCCCACGGGGAAGGGGGAGGCCCGAGGGTGGGCAGTGGCTGGGAGGAAGGCCTCCCCACCCGGAGGTGGGTGGGTGTCAGGTCACATGTGGCGGGGCGGGGGGAGGCAGGGCTGCTGTGACCACGGGGAGCAGGGCTGGGCGGGGGCGGGGCCCGCGGGGCACCCACCAGGTAATTCCGGATGCGGTTCCACAGGATGTTGAACTCTACCAGGCCCAGCTTGCCGTTACCGTCACGCTGGGCGGGCGTTAAGGAGCAAGACCGCGTGGAGCAGCCCTGGCCCCTGGCCCTGAACTGACGGGCTGGGAGGGGGTATTGAGGACCCAGGCCTCGATCCATCCTTCACTCGATCAAGTCCTGACCTCGTGGGCCAGAAAATGCCCAGAGGGCGTTCGTCCCATCCTCTGCACTCTCCCTGGGACAGCTCACCGAGCGCCTCCCCTGAGCCCTGAGCCCCCAGCCCCCAGCCCCCAGCCCCGGCCCTGAGCCACTCGGAGACTGCGGAAAGGATACGTCCATGAGGTTCACCATGCTGCGGCACGACTCCATGCTGAAGCCCTTGGTGCGCAGGTCTTTGTCTGTAAGAAAAGCCGGTTCCCATCCCACAGCTCAGCCGGGGGCCAACCCCCCCCCCCCCGTCCCCCGTCATCCCCCGTCCCATGGAGGGTAGGGGCCCAGGTGGTCGGATGCAAATGGCAGTGAGGCGGGCTCGGGGAGACTGCAGAGGGTCCCCCACGCACACAGACCAAGGGGCCGGCCCCAGCCCACACTCGCGGGAGCAGCAGCCCGGGTGTGACACCTGGAGGCGGTGGGGACAGGACTGGGCACGGAGATGGTGCCCGGACACTCACGTTTGCTGATGATCCTGTTGAGGATGGTCTGTAGCTCCCTCACGCTGATCTCCAGGTCCTGGGGGAGGATGGATGGAAGATGGCACGGGCTCCCGGGGGACGGCTGTGCCCTGAGCTGCCTCCCGCCCCCGCCACCCCCCCCCCGCCCCCACCTACCTCC
Organism: Sylvilagus floridanus; assembly: GCA_949820135.1. NCBI lineage: Eukaryota > Metazoa > Chordata > Mammalia > Lagomorpha > Leporidae > Sylvilagus > Sylvilagus floridanus. Next base: position 119,714,030 of record OX463224.1, on the reverse strand, counting down.
CCTGCCAGCTGTCTGAAGAGAGCCTTGAAGTTTTCATCAATCTCTTCTGCAGAGAGCACTTGCTGCACGGGGAAAGGGAGCAGGTGAGGGGAGCTGCAGCCCTGCCCACGGACAGCGGCAGAGGTGGGGCGGGGACGGCTCCGGGGCTGCCGCGTGACGCCTCCCAGCTCGGCCCTCCGCCTTCCTGCCTGCGAAGTGGTCCTGCCCCGCCCCTGCCAGGACTCCCACAGTTTCGCTCAGCGATGACCCCTGCTGTAGACCCTTGGGAGACTTCCCTAATTCCTGCAAAGTTCTGAAATTTGAAGCCTTTCTGGTCCCAAGCATTTGGGGTGAGGGACGCACAACCTTCTCTTGCACGGTTGCTGTGAGGGGCGGGGCCTGCCCAGGGGACAGCACCCCAGGGCCCCGTCGGCCGAGGGGGGGCCACGCACCTCGTCAGGGAGATTGGCCTGGATCTGGTCGTCCAGCTCCCTGTGGACAGGGGAGAAAGAGGGGCCGGTTGGCGGGTTGGGGCCAGATGGGGAGGGGGGCTGGGGGGAGCGCCCAGGCCGTGACTCACTGGGTCCCTGCCCTCTTCTCTGAGAAGAAGCGCAGCACGAAGTCGCCCTCCTTGTTGGGCTCGAAGGTCGAGGGCACCACCACGTACTCCCCGGGCGGCAGGCGGAAGCGGGTGCTGACCTCTCGCAGGTTGATGAACTGCTCCGAGCGCGCCCGAGACGCGTTGGCCAGGAAGAAGTCGCGCTTCAGGTGCAGGGCGGGCTGGCCCACCAGCTGGCGGGAGGCAGGGGGAGCGGGGCTGCAGCTGCTGCCCGGCCCAGCCCCGACTCAGCCCGGACCCGCCCAGAGCTGCAGAGCTGGGTCACTCGCAGCAGCCACCTGGCCTCTGCAGAGGGTGGGTGCAGACGACGCCCGTGACCACCTCAGACCGCTTCTCAACAACATTCTCTTTCTGAATGGGGGCCTCCCCGGGCCCCACACTAAGGGCACCTTACAGGTGGCCCCTCCAAATGCTCACCATGGCCCCGTGGGGGAACAGTGGGACTCAAGAGCACAGACCACTCGGCCCAGCCAATGCCCCGCCCCCAGCAGGTGCACTTTAAACACCAGGAAAGGAAGCACCTCCCCCGTGCACCTGTCAGGATGGGACTCTGGGGTCCCGGGTTCAAATCCGGCCCCGTGGGGAGTGTGCTGCCCGCTGAACGAGGAAGGAGACAAGGCGGAGTTCCCAGCCTGGCCGGGCGGCTGCCCTCTGGGCCATGTGTTCGCTCAAGGGGCAGGAAATCCAGGTGAGTCAGGAGCCACACCTACCTCCCGAGGGACCTGCAAGAGACCAGGGCAGGGAGAGATGTGAGTGTCTGGGGGCGAGCTCGAGAGAGCAGCAGGACGAGCAATTGGGGGCCAGCAGTGACCCAGACCCCTCCTTCTGCCAGAGACTGGCCCCAGGACAGAGGGTCCAGCTGGGCTCTCTGTGTCAGAGGACCAGGACAGTGCCAAGGTGGCCAGCGGCTCTGGGAATGGGCTACAGTGCGGCCTTGCTGTGCCCCCATCCCCCACCACCGCCAGAAAAGTCCGGAAGTGTCTGTCCCTGTCTCGAACACAGTGCATGAGCCAGGACAGGCCCAGGGCCAGACTCAGGAGTCACCCCAGAGCCGCCAGCCCTGCCTTTCTGCTTGCTCACACACTAGCAAAGCTGGGAACTCGCTGCTCCCGCTGGCGCTCAGCCAAGCGCTGGCCCCAGACATCACTCCCAGGTGTCCGCCAAGCCAACTCCCTCACGGCACCCCACCCTCTGGGCAAATTCCAGGACCCTCCCTTCCTGGAGCCGCCTCGAGATGAACCCGGGTGGCTCAGGGCCAAGTGGCACGCAGCGGCACCCCCTGGCGGAAGCCGGCGGCGCCCACCTCGTACACCGCGAAGCCGATGGTCTCCATGTCGCGGCCGAAGCGGCGCTCGCGCCGGCGGTGTTTCTGCATCAGGGCCAGCACGAAGCTGCAGCCCGACTCGCGGCTGCCGTAGTCGTCTTCGTCGTCCACCTCCTCCAGCCGGATCTTGAACTGGGGGTTCACCCAGAAAGTGGCTGCCGAAGGCGGGGAGGGCGTCAGAGGCAGGGCCACACTGCCCAGGCGTGTCCACTCACTCAGCAGCCCTTGCTCAGCGTCCATCCTGTGCAGGTAGCCGGCAGCTCACAGGGACTGCCCCTCCCCTCGAGGCTCGCACCCCGGAAAGGAGGGTGCAGGCTGGCACCTGCCAGGGACAGGCAGCCGAGACCAGCAGGGGCAGGCGGCCAGCCAGAAGCCGCCCGGGAGGGGCAGCAAGTGTCTGGCGAGGGAGGCTCAGGGACGTGGGCAGAGGTGAGCAGGATTCGCTGGGGCTAAAGCAGTGGACCGAATCGAAGAGCCAAGTGGCCGCTCAGACCAGCTGCCCGGAGAGGCTGGATCTGCCCGTGGGCTGTGACTTAGAAGAAGTGGGGGCAGACAGGAGGCCACTGGGAGCCAGCAAGGGGTGACGGCGCCCACACCACCCCGGGCCTGCAGCCGGCAAGCTCAGCACAGAACACGCTCAGCTGCCTTCTTAAAGACCCTGAAAAGCCACGGCATCTCCCCCACCTCCACTCCTGCAGCAATAATCCAGAAGTGACCAGTGTCACCGTAAGGACATGGGGCGATCACGGCCTCAGGGGCTGCCAGAGGGAGAGGCAAGGGGTAGGATCTCTGCCAGGGGACCCGGGGTTCCACTGCTGGGCACACAGCGGAGACAGGGAAACGCGTGTCCACACAAACACGGGGCACGAAGGCTCAGAGCAGCCCCGTTCCTAACAGCTGGGGGCCCCACCCAATCGGTCACCTGGCGACTGCTGAGGGGTACACAACAGGGAGGGCAACAGCGCACTGCTATTCAGCAATAAAAAGGAACAAAGTACGGATGCTGGCATGGACGTGGAGGCGCCCCGCCAAGGCTGCTCACCGAAAGGGGCGGGTCACGGGGACCGCAGGTCATGGGGGACCACAGGTCATAGGGGACCACAGGCCACGACTCCACTCACAGGCCACGGGGACCACAGGCCATGGGGACCATAGGCCATGGGGACCACAGGCCACGACTCCACTCACAGTCCACAGGTACCACAGACCACAGGAACCACAGGCCACAGGGACCACAGGCCATGACTCCACTCATAGTTTACAGGGACCACAGACCACAAGGACCACTGGCCACAACTCCACTCACAGGCTACAACTCCACTCACAGGCTACAACTCAACTCACAGGCCACAACTCCACTCACAGGCCACGAGGGCCACCTATCGTGAGACTCCACTCACAGGCACCATCCATAAAAGGCGAATCCTTGGAAGCAGAATGCCCGTTAGTGGTTGCCAGAGGCGGGGCTGGGTGGGTGGGCTCAGGGTTGCTTCTGGGATAACGACGTGATCCAAGATTGCCGTGGGGGTGGGCGTTGGGACAGTGGGTAAGCTGTCACCTGGGATGCCCATGTCAGTGCCAGCTCCATCTCCACTGTCAACCCCAGCTGCCAACCGATGTGCACCCTGGCAGGAGGCAGGCGATGGGTCAAGGCACCCACGTCGGAGCCTCAAATGGAGTTCCCAGCTCCTGGTTCGGCCCGGCCCAGCCCTGGCTGTCGCAGTTACTGGGGGAGTGAACTAGTGGATGGGCGCCCTCTCTGTCTCTGCCTTTCAAATAAATAAAAATAAAAATAAGCGTCTGTGGTGATGGTCGTACAACTCTGTAAACGCTCCAGAGCCAATTCTGAAACCCGCACGATGCCGAGGGAACCCCACAGCTGACCACACCCTGACCTGTGTGACGGTTTGCAGCCAAAACACAGGCACACTGCACACACTGCATACAGTTACCCTCAGGCCACGAGTACAAGAAACATAAGTGAACTTCACGTTAGACTTGGTCATCCCCAAGATACTCCATTATGTATATTCAAATATTCCAACATCTGAAAAACCCCAAATCTAAGATATCTCAGTAAAGGGACATTCAACCCATAGTAAAGTCTCGAATTGCACACTTTAAATGGGTAGATTAAATGCTGTGCATTAAATCCCAACAAAGGTTTTTTTTTTTTTTTTTAAAGATGCATTTATTTATTTGAAAGGCAGAGTTACAGAGAAAGAGGGAGAGAGAGAAGGGGGGGGGGGGGTCTTCCATCCGCTGGTTCACTCCCCAGTGGCCACAACAGCTGGAGAAGCACCGACCCGAAGCCAGGAGCTAAGAGCCTCCTTCGGGTCTTCCACTCTGGTTCAGGGGCCTGGGCCATCTCCCACTGCTTTCCCAGGCCACAGCAGAGAGCTGGATTGGAAGTGGAGCAGCTGGGACTTGAACCGGCGCCCATATGGGATGCCAGCACTGCAGGTGGCGGCTTTACCCGCTAGGCCACAGCGCTGGTCCCAAAGCAGTTTTTAAAAGATAGAAACTACGGCCGGCGCCGTGGCTCAACAGGCTAATCCTCCGCCTTGCGGCGCCGGCACACCGGGTTCTAGTCCCGGTCGGGGCACCGGATTCTGTCCCGGTTGCCCCTCTTCCAGGCCAGCCCTCTGCTGTGGCCCGGGAGTGCAGTGGAGGATGGCCCAGGTGCTTGGGCCCTGCACCCCATGGGGAGACCAGGAAAAGCACCTGGCTCCTGGCTCCTGCCATCGGACAAGCGCGGTGCGCCGGCCGCAGCGCGCCATCCGCGGCGGCCATTGGAGGGTGAACCAACGGCAACGGAAGACCTTTCTCTCTGTCTCTCTCTCTTACTGTCCACTCTGCCTGTAAAAAAAAAAAAAAAAAAAAGATAGAAACTATAGCGCCAGAGATGTGAGGCAGCTGGCTAAGCCACCAGCTCCCACGCAGGGATCCCAAACCCTGAATTGCTTCAAGTCCCGGCTGCTGCACTTCCAATCCAGCTCCCCGCTGCACTTCCGGACTTGGGAAAGTACCCGAAGATGGCCCAAGTCCTTGGGCCCCTGCCACCCACGTGGGAGACCTGGTTAAGTTCCTGGCTCCGGGCTTCAATCTGGCCATTTGGGAAATAAAACAGCAGATGGGAGATATCTCTCTCTCTCTCTCTCTCTCTCTCTCTCTCTCTACCACTTTGCCTTTCACATAAATAAAATAAATCTTAGAGAGAAACTAGGAGCCCTGCGAGGTAAGTAATGTGTTCACTTTTGCCAACCCCTGCAGGCCCCGGGCACAGAGCCAGAGAGGAGAACAGGGGATTCCTGCCCTTAAACTGGGAACATCAGCAGATACGTGGGACAGGTACAGGGAAAAGCAAACACGGGACAGTGGGGACCCCAGCCAGCGCCATGTGGTCTCCAGTCGGCTTCACTTGGGTTCTACCAAACATTGAGAGAGGATTCACACCACCCCTCACTCTTCCAAGCACTGCCGATAAGGGGTACTTCCTAACTCACCCCAGGAGGTCAGCAAGGCCAGAGGGAGACATCAGCGAGAGGAAATGATGGTCAGTACACACAGATGCCAGAATCCCCAACAAAACACCAGCCGGCCTCATCCAGGGGCTAGCAGAAGGACCAGACACCACGGCAAAGCAGGATTTGTCTCAGGAAGGCAAGGAGAACCCAGCAGAAGAAAAGCCATGGATATAACACCGCGTCCACAGAACAAAGGGAAACACACATCATCACCACAGATAGGAACCAAATCCACACTCTCTCATGATTAAAAAAACAACTGAGAAAATTAGGAATAGAATGGAACTTCACATGAGAAAGAGCATCTGTCATGGTTCAGAAAGTAACCTGGGAGGCTCCCAAATCCAACTGCTAAGGTTTTATTCCCTGGAGTCGTATGTTAATGGACTAGGGATGGAGTTTAACTGAATTACTGTGTCCAAAGTGCAGTCTTAGGAGATCAGACTGGATTAGGGCGCTAGGGCGGAGCCCACGATGGAGTCGCTGTGGTTCTACGAGGGGCACACGATGGGAAGCCAGTGCGAGTCTCTGCCCGCCAGGCTGCCCTCCTGCTGCGCGTGCCCAGCTATCACACACCAGCCAGGGGGCCACCCACCCTGGCTCTGTGAGCCTCCAAGCCTGTAAGCTCAAAGAAACTTTTTCCTTCCCGTGTGGAGCCTCTCAGCCATTGCAGTTAAAGTAATGAGAGCTGACTAATACAGCGCTCATGAACACAGCAACGTTTCAGGTTATCAGATCAAGACACAAAAACCAGTCAGGGGGCCGGCGCTGTGGTGTAGCGGGTAAAACCACCAGCTGCAGTGCCGGCATCCTTTATGGGCGCCGGTTCAAGTCCTGGCTGTTCTACTTCCAACCAGCTCTCTGCTGTGGCCTGGGAAAGCAGTGGAGGATGGCCCAAGTGCTTTGACTCCTACACCCGCGTGGGAGACCTGGAAGAAGCTCCTGGCTCCTGGCTTTGGATTGACCCAGCTCCAGCCGTTGTGGCCATCTGGGGAGTGAACCAGTGGAGGAAGACCTCTCTCTCTATCTGCCTCTGCCTCTCTATAACTCTGCCTTCAAATAAAAAAAAAAAAAATTATGAGCTGGCGCCATGGCTCACTAGGCGAATCCTCCGCCTGTTGAGCTGGCACCCCAGGTTCTAGTCCCGGTTGGGGAACCGGGTACTAGTCCCTGTTGCTCCTCTTCTAGTCCGGCTCTCTGCTGTGGCCCAGGAGGGCAGTGGAGGATGGCCCAAGTGCTTGGGTCCCTGTACCCACATGGGAGACCAAGAGGAAGTACCTGGCTCCTGACTTTGGATGGGAGTAGCACCAGCCGTATTGGCCATTTGGGGAATGAACCAACGGAAGGAAGACCTTTCTCTCTGTCTCTCTCTCTCTCACTTGTCTAACTCTGCCTGGCAAAAAAAAAAAAAAAAGATTATGTTCCTATATACCAACAATGAAGCACCCAAAAAGAAAACTAAGAAAACAACTCCCTTATAATAGCACACACAAAAGAATGCAATACCTAGAAATCAATTTAACTAAGGAGTTGGAAGACTTATAAACTGAAAACCACAAAACATTGCTGAATGAAACTAAAGACAAAACAACGAACCACATGATAGCCCATGTTCATGGGTTGAGACTTACAGTTAATACTACCCAAAGCAACAGTGAAGTCCCTATTAAAATTCCAGCAGCCTGTGCACAGAAGCCGAAAAGCTAGTCCCCAAATTCATATGGAACTGCAAGACACCAATAAGCGAAGCACGCCTGACAAAGGACCAAGTTGGAGGACGCGCACTCTCTAACGTCAAAGCTCGCTACAAAACTGTGGTCATCAAAGCAGTGTGGCCATCATATACAGAGACATACAACCAAAGGAGTAGAGCGGAGTGTCCAGAAGTAAGCCCCTACATCTACGACTGAGTTTTGACACGGGTGCGAGCTCATTCAATGGGAAAGAGGAGCCTTTTCAACAGACGATGCTAAGACTACTGAATTTCCACACGCAAAAGAGTTAAGTCAGACCCTTACTCACACGTATTCACAAATCAAGTCAGAAAGCATCTGCGACCTCGAGATGGGAGCTAAATCCATAACACTCAGGGAAACACAGGGGGTGAACTTTATGACAGTGGGTTCTGAGCTAGCATACCAAAGTTACCAGCAACTGGGATATGTATCTGAATGGATACTCCAAAGAAGAGCCACAAATGGCCAAGAAAAAGATGCTCGGTACCATCAGTCACTAGGGAAATGCAAACCAGAACTCAACAGAATGGAGCTTCAAGCCCCCCAGGTTAAGCCGCTGCTAGGGTGCCCAGCGTGCTGATTAGAGTCCCACCTCCTCTGCCTCCCATCCAGCTCCCCGCAAAACTGCCTGCGCCCCTGCCCCCCACGTGGGAGACCAGGATGGAAACAAATTCCTGGCTCCTGCTTTGGCCTGGCTGTTGGGGCCATTTGGGGAGTGAACCAGCAGATCAAAGACCTCTCGCTGTCACCCTGCCTTTCACATAAATTAGTAAATAAGTCAATATCTATTAAAAGACATCAGAAGGGCTATAATAAAAAACGATGGACAGTCACAAGTGCTGGAGAGGACGTGGAGAAATCGGAACCCTCACAGGTGCACAGCAGCGGGAAGTCCCCCAACAAGTCTGACACGGACTTACCCGTGCCCAGTGGCTCCCCTCCTGGTGACTGGCCCAGGAGAACTGAGAATGCACTCAGAGCCGCCTGTCCAGGGGCGCTCACAGCACATCGTTCACAACAGCCCCAAGCTGGAAGCCACCAGACGCCCAGCAGCCGACGACGGCACGGGCAACATGTGCCACCTCCCTGCAGACGACGACAGCACGGGCAAAATGTGCCACCTCCCTCCACCGAGGAACACCACGCAGCCCAAGGTGCGATACCGCCACAGGAAAGAAGCAGGCACCAACGGCCACGTACGAGTCCACGTGATCTGGAGACCCGCGGCTGCCTGGGGCGGGCAGGGACTCTGCTGGTGGGACACGGGCTTCTCCCAGGCAGGGCTGAAGAACACGTTCTGGAGTTGGGCGACAGCAATGCGTGCAGAGTGCTCAGGGAACACTAAAAACCATGACCTGGGGGCAGCGCTGGGGTGCAGGTGCAGTGGGGAAGCCCCTGCTCGGGACACCGGCATCCCCTGTCAGTGTCGGGTTCAAGTCCTGGCTCCTCCACTTGTGATCCAGCTCCCTGCTGATGTATCACAGAGGACGGTTCAAGTGCTCGGGCCCCTGCCAAGACCTGGACTGAGTTCTGGCCTTGTCACCTCCCTGGCTGTGGCAGGCATCTGGGGAGTGAATCAGTGGAAGGAAGTGTCTCTCTCTCTCATTTTCTCTCTGTTGCTATGCCTTTCAAGTAGATGTAAAGATATAAACAAATAAATTAAACAAAAATTTTAAAAGCCAACTCGTGATGAAACCTACAGTATGGCTCACTAGGCTAATCCGCTGCCTGCGGGTTCTAGTCCCAGTCGGGGCGCCGGATTCTGTCCCAGTTGCTCCTCTTCCAGGCCAGCTCTCTGCTGTGGCCCGGGAGTGCAGTGGAGGATGGCCCAAGTGCTTGGGCCCTGCACCCCATGGGAGACCAGGAGAAGCACCTGGCTCCTGGCTTCGGATTGGCACAGCGCCAGCCATGGCAGCCATTTGGGGAGTGAACCAACGGAAGGAAGACCTTTCTCTCTGTCTCTCTCTCACTGTCTATAACTCTCTCTCTCTCTGTCTCTCTCTTTCTCTAACTCTGCCTGTCAAAAAAGAAAAAAGAAAAAAGAAACCTACAGTAAACATCTATTAGTGACAAGTTTTCCTTCTAGGGAGGGGCAGTTCTAAACAAGAAAAAGTAACAAAGAAGTGGAGAGAAAATGTGTCATTACTTTCCAATACTGTCGATTAGAGAACCAGAAAGAATCCAGGAACACAGCAGCAGGACCGGTTACAGTTGAACAAGTTTGCAGATAGAAAGCACCTGTAGAAGGCCTTCTGCCCGCTACTGCATTAGCCGCTGTCCCTCGAGAAATGTAATCTTAAGGGAGATACTGCAGGCTGAGCATCGCTAATCTAAAATTGCAAAATCTGAAATGCTTTCGTTTCTAAAATTTTTGGAGCACCAACAAAATAGAAAATTCTAGGGGCCAGTGCTGTGGCTTAGTAGGTAAAGCTACCATTTGTGACGCCAGCATCCCATATGGGCGCAGGTTCATGACCCAGCTGTTCCACTTCCAATCCAGCCTAGCACAGGAAGAGCTGAGAGGCGCCCGCAGAAGCTAACAGCCCAGGAAAGCAGTGGAAGATGGCCCACGTGGTTAGGCCTCTGCACCTGTGCGGGACACCAGGAAGAAGCTTATGGCTCCTGGCTTTGTCCTGGCCAAGCCCAGGCTGTTGCGGCCATGGAGGAGTGAGCCAGTGGATGGAAGACCTCTCGCTCGCTCTCTCTTTCTCTGTAACTTTGACTGTCAAGTAAATAAGTAACTCTTTCAAAAATACTAAAAACCAAAACAAACAAAGAAGGGCAAGCATCTGCCCTAGGCGTTAAGACGCCAGACAAGACAAGGACAGCCCATACCAGTAGGGCACCGGGGTTAATTCCCGGCTGTGACTCTGACTGTGGCTTTCTGCTAACGCAGACCCTGGAGGAAGCAGGGATGGCTTCAGACACAGGGGTCCTGCCAGCAGCACGGGAGACCCAGATGGGGTGCCCGGCCAGCCTAGGCCACCATGGGCATTTAGGAAGTGAACCAGGAAATGGTAGCTCTCTCTGTCTGCCTTTCTCTCTCTCTTTGCCTTGCAAATAAATAAATAAATAAAATTTAAAACAATGATATGGGGCCGGTGCTGTGGCCACCACCTACAGTGCCGGCATCCCTTATGGGCACCAGTTTGAGTCCCGGCTGCTCCACTTCTGACCCAGCTCTCTGCTGTGGCCTGGGAAAGCAGTGGAGGATGGCCCAAGTCCTTGGGCCCCTGCACCTGCGTGGGAGACCCGGAAGAAGCTCCTGGCTCCTGGCTTCGGATCAGCACAGCTCCAGTCATTGCAGCCAACTGGGGAGTGAACCAGTGGATGGAAGACCTCTCTCTCTATCTCTCTGTCTCTGCCTCTCTGTAATTACAAATAGATAAATAGATAAATAAACCTTAAAAATTAAAAAAAAAAATGAAATGCCACCTTTGCAGTTAGGAAGTCTCCAAGTTGCCAAACATGTCAACTCTCCCCAAATCAGTCTATAGATTTAATGCAATTCCAAACTAAAGCCTCAAAATGGGTTTCCTAGGACTTGGAGCAATGATTCTAAAATTCACAGGGAAAAGCCAAGGACAAGAACAGCAGAGAGGCTCCCGCAGAACGAATTCGCCCTACCAGACAGCAGACCTTGTTGCAAATCTACAGGAAGGAAATCAATGTGCTGGCAGAGACCCAGGGCGGGGACTGTGCCCCAAGCAGCCCGGCCCCGGGCACAGCTCTGTGGCTGGGGCCCCAGGGACACTTTAGGGAAAACCCGAAACCGGATCCAACAAGGGGAGAAGAATGCTTCAAGACGGGGCGGTGAGCCACGCTCACTGCTGGAGGGGAACAGAGCAAAGCCTGGCATGACCTTGCAGAGAGCAGGTTCAACGGCGTGGGGTGGAAAATGAAACCACGAAAACAACCATTTTTTTCTAAATGTCAGCCTGGCACTTGGAGGACAAATATAAGGAAAAAATACCCACAAAACGATACCCTAAAAAAAAATCAGTCCGATTCTTAATTAGGCAAGGACCCGGCGCGAGTGAGCCAGCTTCTGGATCCGTGTCTTGGGCCACTTTACAAAGCAGCTGACTCTTTGCCTTTTAAAGGCTACAAACCGAGACGTGCGACAGAGTTAGCATTTTGCTTTTACAAACCAGGTGTCCATAGACATTGCAGACGAAATGAGGTGTCTCAGAGGTGGTCACTTTGCTCTGAGGTGCCCCATCACAGCCTGCATGGCTTGCCTTTCCAAATTAGTGTTTAAAGTTCACCGGAGACAAGAACTGCCCTTTGATTTCCCGAAAAACTTCTGAGCGACCCAGGACGTATCTGTGTGGCACTAAGGCTAAAGCCGGGGCGGGCACTGGCTAGTGGTTCAGACGCCTGTGTCTCGCATCAGGGGAGCTGGGTTTCATGCCTGCCTCCAGCTCCTGAGCCCAGCAGGTGCAGACCGGGGAGGGGCGGCGCTGATGGCTCAAGCAGTTGGGATCTCGGTACCCACGCGGGAGACCCGGATTGAGTTTCCATTCCTCGGTTTTGGTCCGGCCCAGTGCCAGCGATCGCAGGCATTTGGGGACTAAACCAGCAGGTAGGAACTCACTCTCTGTTCTCTGTCTCAAATCAACAACAACTTTAGAAAAATACAAATACATTTTCACGAGTTAAGTCATAACAGAAAGACCGGGAAGGAGGAAGGAAACAGGGCATGGGGCTCTGCAGGGGGAGGGGGCAGGCGGGACAAGGAATTTTCCACCAGGACACAGCATGAGAAGTGGGGAGGGTGGGACCCGGAGCAGAGGGGGAGGCCCCCGGTGCGGGGAGTGTTCTGCCACGGTCACAGGCGGGGGGCGGTGAGGACAGGCACAGAGAGACAGGCTGGAGAGGCAAAAGCCAGGTCAGGGTGGCAGCAGCAGCCGAGGGAGGTTTGGGACGGCGCGGGGACCAGCAAAGCGCTCACTGGACGCTCGTGAGTGTGAACTCAAGGGAGACACCCGGCCTCCGTGATGTGGCTTTGCTACAGCCACATTCAACGGCTCCTAAGCCAGTGCATAGCTGGGTCCAGCCAGGACCACGGATGTGTCACGTGGCATGGGGGGGAGGGCGAGCCAGGAGACATTTGCAGGGACAAGATCAGAATGATGACTCCAACCTGGGGAAGGAGGGCAGGCAAGATGGGAGAAGAGGGGTGGCCCCTGGATGAAGGAGCCCGAGGATTGCAGCAACGGGAGTGGAACAGGTGCAGGTCAGAGAGAGGGAGGGGCCGGGAGCCCCAGCAAGGGAGCAGCCTGGGGCAGCCCTGAGGCCGCAGCTGAGCCGAGCTAGGGCAGAGGTTGCTCAGATGAGCATGAGGACTCACACAGGGACCCGGGGCCACAGAGAGGGACAAGGGAGAGGTGGCCACAGCTACCTCCGTGGTGCGAGGGAGGAGGCGCTCACCTGGATAGTTGCGGCAGCCGCCCGCGGTGCTGCCCCTCCGCCAGGTGCCCTCGTAGAGCGTGGTGTTCCACTTGCGGATAGTCCGGCTCTTGAGCGCGTCGGGCGTCAGGTTACAGATCTCCAGGCGGGTGAACTCCCGCATGAAGTCGCGGAAGGACATCCTGGGGGCCGAAGAGGGGCCGTACGCGCTGGGTTGGTGGGGACAGGAAGTGGGGGGGGGAGCACAGGGCCGAGGAGGGGGCTGCTCACCAGAACTCGCCGTCCTCCATCTTGATCCGGAGCTGTTCCCGCTCGTACGGGTCCACGTAGTTCCACTCCGGGGAGCTGCGTGCAGGCAGCGGGCGTTGCCAGGGCTGCGGGGCACTGCCCTGCCTGGCTCGGCCCCTGGGGCCCGTCCACCCGGCCCGGGGCAGAAGGCCTCTTCAAGGTGAAGCCCCACTGTCCCTTGCCCCAAAGCTGGTCTAATCAGACACGTGCCCGCAGGCCCACACGTGGCCTGGGCTCCCTCCGGACAGCCCCCAGGCCCAGTGCCTTGGAGACAGGCCCCTTTGCTCAACCGGAGCCCACCCTGGCTCGGCTTCCCCGAGCCCCCCGGGCCCTCTGCCCCTCACCTGTCACTCCAGGCTCCTGTCCACTCCACCTCGCCCCAGGGGTTCCGCATCCGGATCAGGTTCACCATCTGGCCCTGGTAGTTCACCTGTTCCGGGAGCTCCCATCAGTGTGGCTTCGGGCACGCCTGTGAGTGCCCCTTCCCGGCCTAGCACCCAGGCCACAGCAGGCCTGAAGCCTGCGCCCCAGGCCCTTGGCGCCGGGGCGGGCACATGGACCGCAGCAGCCAGGAGGCACAGGCGGAATCAGGGGACGGGCGTGCCCAGGGAGGCAGATAACGTGTTGCAGGAGGCCCAAGGAGGAGCCGGCGCCCTGCACAGCCTCCCTCACACACCAGAGAGGCAGGGCAGGTGAAGGGGCAGGGAGAGCCCTGCGGGGGAAGCCCCACCCAGGGGAGCCCCACCCCGGGCAATACCTGCTTGGCGCCGGTCACGGAGTAGGCGTGGCCCTTCACCAGCTTCTTGAAGGTGACAGCCTCCATGTCGAGAACGCTGGAGATCTGCAGGAAGAGGGAGCACCGGGGTGGGGGTGGGGTGGGGGCCGCGGGCGCCCTGAGCATGCGCAGTCTCCGACATTTCCGACTGCGCACCGAAGCTGCCCGGAGCAGCGGATGGGGATCCTGACCCGCCCAGTCCTGCACCCTCACAGACACAGGTCTGGGGCTGGGGGCGCTCCTGGTCAGGGCTGGCCAGCCTTTGAGGGAACGCTCGGGGTTGGGGGGACGCACGTGCAGAGCTGTGCACAGCGCCTAGCGCCACACGGCCCTCAGAGACAGGGAAGAGGGACGTGTTGCAGACGTTGGAAAGAGGCCTGAGATCTGGGGTGCGTGTGGGGCGTGCAGCCGGGACTGGGATGCAGCGCGGGCCGGGTGGGAGAGATGCAAGGGGAGGCTGTGGCAATGGCGGGAAGGTGGCAGAGCCGGGTGGGGACCCCAGTCTGGAGGGAGCTGAGGTTAGACACTGGCCAAGGGGCGGAAGGTGGAACAGAAGCGGGGATGAGGCGGTGCCGCAGCCAACCCTGGGCGAGGGGGTGCAGCCGGCACTCACGTCGATGGAGCAGCCCAGCAGGGAGCCCCGCTCCAGCGCCTTGAGGATGATCTGGTAGAGGTCACTGGGGGCCTTGCGCAGCTCGTACCACTCGGTGACGCCGCCCGTGAAGTCCTCGAAGCCCTCGGACGTGCTGCCCCCGGACAGGGCCTCGTAGCTGCCGTTCACCCTGCCGGCAAGTCCGGGTCAGCGTGGGGGCGCCAGGCGGGGCCGGGGCCCTCCCCCCGGAGCCCCTACTCACTTGGCGTAGGCCTTCTCCAGCAGAGCGCTCCAGAACTCGTTGCCCTGGGCGGAGTGCACGAACACCAGCTTCCCGTCCTTGGTGGGCAGCAGGTCGTCCACGACCACATCCACCCACTCCCCGAACTGCCACAGCTGTGGGGGAGGGGCGCAGTGAGTCCCCACCCTCAGCCCTGCCACTTGCTGGATGCTCGATCCTGGATCGGGTACCCGGACCTGCACCGGGTGCGTGTGTTCCAGAGCACGGAGCTAGAAGCTGCTACATGCGTGTATTCCAGATCGCATGTGCAAGATACATGCAGGGCCAGGTACAGAAGGCCCCCCCCCCATTACCCAGGATTTCACTCACTTGAAGTAACTCAGGCTGTTGAACAGAACACTCCAGAAAGAGACAATTCGTACGTTTTAAGTCACATGCCGCTCTGATCGCCCCAGACATGAATCGCCCCTGACCAGGGCACCCACACCATACACGATTCCTGCCCGCTGGTCAGTAACTGCCTCAGAGTCAGAGCAGCTGTGGGCACTCCGCTTGCCCAGGGTGCTCGGCACTCCCCGCGGCCTTGGGCACCCACCGGGGGTCTTCTAGTGTATGCCCCTCGGATAAGGACTCGGTCACGTGCCGGGGGACTTGCACAAAGCTCGGCAGCCAGGCATACACGGAGCCTCAGAGTTCCTGGCAGTGGCGGGCACTGTGGCTCAGGGGGTTAAGCTGCCGCTTGGGACACCCTCATCCCACACTAGAGTCCCTGGTTCAAGTCCAGGCTACTCCGCCCTCTGTCCCGGCTTCCTGCCCTGGGAGGCAACAGGTGACGGCTCAAGTACACAGATCCCTGCCTTCCACGTGGGAGACCTGCGTGCAGATGCTGGCTCCTGGCTTCGGACTGGCTCAGCCCTGACCACCGCAGGCATTTGAGATGTGAGCCAGTGCATGGAAGAGCCCCGTCTCTCTCTCCCCCTTTCAAACAAATAAACATCCTTTTAAAAATTCATGAAAATTCACATAATGCCAAAAACCCCCTATGGATTTCTATTATCTCTTCACCAAGATAAACTTTTAATTCCGTTTTCCACAAACTTCTTGAAGTACCCTCGTGTAACAGGCCACGCCACTGGGCTATGTATTTGGAGTGTCCCAGCTGCACGGAGAGCTTCCATACATACTAGGGACGTGTGTACGGGGTATAGGGTCCCGGCTGCCCAGCCTCTCCCAGCCCCAGCTTCCCCGTAATCGGGCGCCTCCTCAGCTACGGACGCGTTGGAAAGCCCTCCGCCTATTACTTCTTCTCGCTCCATCTGGGCTTGGGGGTGGAGGGCAGGGGATCCATTAGGGACGGACCGAAAACCTAGCCTGCAGACCCTGCAGCCTCAAGACGGCGGGGTTGGCTCTGGCAACGCGGGGTGTGCTGCGGAGACGGCTTTTCCAGGCCAGGAGCAGGGCTGGGGCCCCATGATCACAGCCCCGCGGCCCAGGGGCCACCCAGCGCTCCCAGCACCGTGGGAGGGGCTGGGGCCGGAACAATGCGGTAAAGTGCGGAGGCGGGCCCAAGGAGCAGGGTTTGCGGAGGGAGTGTTGAAAGCGCCAATCGGAGGCTGGGGAGAACTGGATTGGAGGATCCGGGAAAGGGGGTGGGGAGAGGGGCGGGGAGGCCAGGCCCCTGCGGACCAGACACCCACCGGCAGGTGCGGCTCTCCGCTCCGTGGGTCTGTGAGCCCCCTCCTCCTGCGCAAGGCGGGTGAGGACAGCTCGGGTGAGGGGGTCGCTACCCAAGCGGAAGGAGGGGACGCCCAAGAGACTTCCGAGCAGAGCTAGGGCCAGCAGGGCCCCAAGATGTCACCCAGGGTCGCTGAGTGTGTTGTCTGCCAGCACCGAGAAGCCATTAACGTGACCCCAAAACTGTGAGCAAACAGCTCAGAAAAGGCTGGACCGAGCCCTTCTGCCCGGCTGGGCTCTGGCTGAGGGTGCCAGAGCGCACGACGAGGGGTCTTGTGGGACGGGCGATGGCCAGGTGGACACGGCCTCGCGTCTTTGGAGAACGCTCCTTTCTCTAGCGGGGAAGCTGAGGCCCGGGGGAGACGCGGCTGCTCCCAGGAGACCCGCCCGCCCAGCGCCCGCCCAGCTGCCTCACACACGACAGACCTGAGATGGCACCCAGAGGTCACATACCTGTGAGAGGGAGGGCTGCGCCCGCGGGGAGGGCCCTCAGCCGCGGGAACTTCCCAGCGTCCTGCCAGCGGCTCCCCCAAAACCCGCTTGTCTCCCCCCCAGGGCCCTCACCTGGAAGTGGAAGATGCCGGCATAGCCGTCCTGGAAGCTCTGGCCGTGCGGGACCACTCGGTGCAGGAGGGTGTCATTGAGGGTGAGGGAGGCGATGGCAGCCAGGAGCCAGCAGTCCCCTGGGAGGGGAGGGACCCTCGTCAGGCCGGCTCTACCACTCCACCCCAGGAGAGCGCCCCAGGGTGCCCATGCTGGGGAGAACCCGGGGCTCCCTGGGTGGGGTCCCCCTTGGCTTACAGAAAATACCCAGGAATCTGGGCCAACCAGCCGCAGCACCGATAGCCAGAGCCTGCCCCGGCTTGTGGAAAGGAGGAGCTGGGGCAGAGCCCAGAGGAGCGGAAAGGGGATGGGGACTCTCTTGTGGACAAAACACCCAGAAGCCCAGTCCCTGGGGGCCTACCCAGCGCTCCCTGGCAGATGTCTGTGCGGGTGGCTCCGTCCACGATGAACCGCGGGTTTGACAGCAGCTCCTATGAGACCAGAGGCTTGTCTCCCACCCCGGAGCCCACTCCCCACCCGGGGCCTGCAGTCCCCACCCTGCTCTTCACCCTGGAAGGGGGGTCGGCCAGCACCTGCCAGGGGAGGGGGCTCTCACCGTGGGGCGCTTCCACTTGATGCCGTAGGTCTTGGAGGAGTTGGGCCCCAGCTCCTTGTAGCCCAGGCTCTGGGGTACCGGGGGGAAGGCCTCGTCGCGGAAGAGGGCCCCACTTTGCAGGCAGTGCATCCGTAGCTGCTCGTAATCCTGGCCCAAGTACTTGATGGCGTTCTCGTGCCGGCCCAGGCCCAGCTCCTTGGCCCGCTGCTTCTGCACTTGGGCCGACACCCCGGTGCAGTACACCGGCGTGATGATCTCTTCGGCCATCCTGCAGGGCAGAACCGGGGCTGGGAAGCCAGGCCTCCCCTGCACCAGATGCAGGCTCCCGCCCCTGGCCGCTGTCAGGAAGCGCAGCAATGGCCCTGTGCTCCCAGGATCCCGGAAGGGGGCTTCCCGGCTCCCAAGTGTGCCGGCTCCCAAGTGTGCCGCCCAGCGCCAGTCATTCTCCCCACTCCCATTGTCTTGAGCCTCCTGCCTGCGGTCAGCCAGGTCAGGTGCGGCAGGGCGGAGCCCTCCTCGAGGACACTGGGCCGGGAGACCCCCGGTAAGGCGTCCCTGACCCTGTGTGCCCGCCTACCCTGTGTCCCCAAACTACCCAAGCTCCTGGACACCGCCCCTCTCTCTGGCTTGGGGACGCAAAACCGCAGGCAGTCGGGGTCCCTGAGATGGGCTGGGAGATCAGGGCTGGCCCCAGCCCAGCCCCACGGACGGTGGTGAACGGAGGCTGGGGTTGGGCGGCTGGGCTGTGCCGCGTCCGGAGCCCCCCGACTGGTCCCAGACTTGGCGAGGGGCAGCCCGGGTCAGGAAGTGCCGCTCCTTACCTGGGGGAGGGGAGGTGGGGGTCGCCGCAGTCCCTGGGGTTGGCTTCCCGGTGGCAGCTCAGAGCAGGGCCCAACCAGGAAGAGCGCTCCTCCCAGTCCTCCTCCCGCCGCCCCTCTGCGCGGTCCCTCCCTCCTTCCCTCCTCCTCCTCCTCCTCGGCCCCCAACCTGGCTTCCCACCCCCGGCCTCGCTTATCTCCCGGCCGCCCCGAGCTCTCGCCGGTTCCCCGCCCCTCCCTCCGCAGGCCCCGGGCCAGCTCCGCGAGAGGACAATTTAGTCCAAGGCAGGGTTGTCCCCGGGGAGGGGCCAGCGCTGCTCGGGCGGGGCGGCCTGGGCCGGGGCGGAAGGGCACGAGGAGGGGGTGCGGGTGGGGCTGGGCAGGGCCCGGGTATTTTTAACCGGGGCCAGCAGCTCGGGTTGCAGGGTATTCCCGGCGATCGGCCGCGCCCCGCCCCGCGCCCCTCTCCCCGCGGGCCCGCAGCCTGCGCGCACCCCGCCCTCCAGGCCCCGCCGCCCCCAGAGCGGGGCCGAGATTCCCGCCGCCGAGCAGCCCGCAACCGCAGCCCAATCCTCACTCCCGCGCTGCCATGGGTCCCGGGAGCTGCGGGCTCCCGGGCGCGGCGCGGGAAGCGCCCCCCACCCCGGCCCGGGCTCTTTGCGTGACCCTGGGTAAGTCTCCGTCCCGCTCGGCCTTAGCGCTCCTGTTCGTGTCGCGAGTGGGGTGAACGTGAGCCACGGTGGGACCCCCACCTTCCCGGAGCTTCTTGAACCGGGAATTGGGGAGAGGCGGCTACCTCTGTCCTGGGTGTCCCCCCGAACCCTCCCTGCGGGCGCCCTGTGCGGCCGGCTCGCCCACGAGAGGGCGGCAGAGGCCGCCAGCAGGACAGCGGGCCCACCCGGGACCCGCAGAACCTGCCGTGCGGGCTGCAAAAAACTGGAGCAGGGGGAGGGGGCTGCGAGGGGCCCCCGGCTCCTGGCTGGTGGGTGTCGGGACCGTGGGCTTACACGCAAGCCGCGGGGACAGTGCCCAGGTCTCCTGGGATTCCGGACCTCCCAAAGCGAAGCCGATCGATCAGGTCTAGGAGAAGGACTTCAGCCTGGGAGGGCGGGGCCTGCCTGAGCCCGTCACGGGTGTCAGGGCCAGGATCCGCGTCCTGCCGCCGCCCCCATTCCGCTGGCCGCGTCTGCAGAGCAGAGACCCCTGGCTGAGGCGGAGCCAGTGGGGGGATTAAGGAGGCCGAGTCCGGCTGTGGAGGAATAGGAGTCGGCTCTGCAGAAGGGACAAGAGCAGAGATAGGGGCTGGGGACACTCGTCGGGGAGGGGAACCCCAAGGTTTCTTGGGGTTAGGTCACAAGAGGCAGCAAAAGCCCTCCTCCCCTCGGACCCTGGCTCAGCCCGTGAGCCCCACTGGCCCCCGCCACGCAGGCGGATGTGAGTGCCCAAGGCCTTGGCGCCCCTGAAGGACACAGGCATCCTGGGGGGCAACTGGACCACACGGGGCGCTGAGGAGGTGCCTCGCTGAAGCCAGACCCAGCGCAGGCGAAAGGGTAGGTACAGAGGGCAGGGCCACGAGTGAAGGCAGGGGCTGCAGGGGGGGCAGATGGGGAGCAGAGGGTCAGGGTGAAACACTCCACAAGGCTGGGCTTCGGCCGGGCAGGTCCCAAGACACTGACCAGGATGGCCACGCCCACACAGGCCTGGGTTCGAATCCGGCTCCAGCTTCCTGCTCATACAGACCCTGGGAGGCAGCGGCGACAGCGCAGGTAACTGAGTCCCTGCCGTCCACGCCAGAGACCTGCATGAAGCTGCCCGCTGGGGCCCAGCCCGGTTCCAGCTCCTGGGATGGGGGAGTGAAGTAGCAGGTAGGAGCTCACGCTCACTCTCTTCCTGCCTCTTAAAATTAAAGCAAGAAAAAGCAAAGCAAAACCAACCAACCAAGTGGCTGTCGTGGGTATCCACGGACAGGATGCTGGTGCCGATGGGGGGGGGTACCAGGGAGCCGGCGGCAGACGAAGTTGACAGCTGCAGTCGGGTATCGCTTATCTGTGGGGAAGCCTGAGAAATGTGTGGACATCGCAGGGGCAGCGGCCACACGGCTACAAGGTCAGTCACCCCACGTGGCCTCTGGATGCCACCAAGAGATGTGGTAGGGACGGGCTCCGTGGACAGCAGCTAGGTCACTACCTGGGACGCCCACGTTCTATATCAGAGTCACCTCTGCCTGGAGCCTTGAGCTTCTTCCTGGACTCCCACGTGGGTGCAGGGGCCCAAGCGCTTGGGCCATCTTCTACTGCTTTTCCAGGCGCATTAGCAGGGGCTGGATCGGAAGTGGAGCAGCCGGGACTTGAACCTTTGTTAGTAGAAGGAGGACACCCCAAAATAGCAATAACAGGCATATGACGCTAAATGCGAACCCCGCCCCCGGTTGTTCAGCACCAAGATTGATTTTTCTGCAGTGTGCAGCAAGTGTGGACGCCTGGGCGCCCCAGGCTTGTTCCTGCAGCGTCACCATGGAGACTCTGCGTGATGACGACACAGCAGCTACCTGGTTGCGATGTCACGAAGACAGCTGTGACCCTGGGACAGCTCCAGCGTCACCATGGTGGTTCTGCAGCTCTGTCCTGGTCGTGCGGCGTCACTGCTGTGTCAGCTTGGTCTCTCCTTGGCTGGCCGGCCCTGATGCTGTGCCTAGGATGCCCCAGGCCAAAACCTAACTCGGCCGGGACCGCGCACCTAGATGTAACCCCCAAGCCCTAAAATTCCTAAAGACAACACTGGAGAAAATCCTAATCTCGAGTTTGACAAATGTTTATTAAATGTGACGTGGAAAGCATAAACAAAAAAGAATCAATAAACCGAACCTCAAAATAAAACATTTGAGGGGTGGATGTTTGGCCTAACAGTTAAGACAGCGGCGGGTACACCCACTTCCCATTTCAGAGGGCCTCGTTTCTTTTCTTTTTTTTTTTCTTTTTTAATTTTTATTTATTTATTTATTTATTTTTTGGACAGGCAGAGTGGACAGTGAGAGAGAGAGAGACAGAGAGAAAGGTCTTCCTTTTGCCGTTGGTTCACCCTCCAATGGCTGCCGCGGATGGCGCGCTGCGGCCGGCGCACCGCGCTCATCCGATGGCAGGAGCCAGGTGCCAGGTGCTTTTTTCCTGGTCTCCCATGGGGTGCAGGGCCCAAGCACTTGGGCCATCCTCCACTGCACTCCCGGGCCACAGCAGAGGGCTGGCCTGGAAGAGGGGCAACCGGGACAGAATCCGGCGCCCCGACTGGGACTAGAACCCGGTGTGCCGGCGCCGCAAGGCGGAGGATTAGCCTGTTGAGCCACGGCGCCGGCCTTTTCTTTTTAAAAAAGATTTATTTATTTATTTGAAAGTCAGAGTTACACAGAAGGAGAAGAGGCAGAGAGAGCGAGAGAGAGAGGGAGAGAGAGGTCTTCCATCCGCTGGTTTACTCCCTAAATGGCCGTAACATTTGAGGCTGGGCCAGGCCAAAGCCAGGAGTCAGGAGCTCCATCTGGGTTTCCCGCGTGGGTGCAGGGCCCGAGCACTTGGGCCATCTTCTGCTGCCTCCTCAGGTGCATGAGCAGGGAGCTGGATCAGAAGCAGAGCAGCCAGGACTTGAACCCAGTGCTCCAACATGGGATATCAGTGTGGCAGGCAGTGGCTTAACTCTGCACCACAATGCTGGTCCCCCAATACATTTTAAACATAATGGGGCTGGCATGGTGGGGTAGCCGGGAAAGCTGTTGCCTGCGATGCCAGCATCCCATATGGGTGCCAACTCAGTCCCGGCTGCTCCATTTCCAATCCAGCTCCCTGCTAATGCGCCTGGGAAAAGCAGCAGAAGACGGCCCAAGTCCTTGGGTCCCTGCCACCCATGTGGGAGACGTGGAAGAAGCTCCTGGCTCGACTTCCCCCTGGCCCAGCGCTGGGCATTGCAGCCATTTGGAGAGTGAACCAGAGGACTGGAAAACCTCTCTGTCTCTCTGGAACTCTGGCTTTCAAAATAAATAAATCTTGGCCGGCACCGCGGCTCACTAGGCTAATCTTCCTGTGGCGCCGGCACTCCGGGTTCTAGTCTTGGTTGGGGCGCTGGTTCTGTCCCGGTTGCTCCTCTTCCAGTCCAGCTCTCTGCTGTGGCCCGGGAATGCAGTGGAGGATGGCCCAAGTGCTTGGGCCCTGCACCCCATGGGAGACCAGGAGAAGCACCTGGCTCCTGGCTTCGGATCGGTGCAGCGCTGGCCATAGAGGCTATTTGGGGGGTAAACCAACGGAAGGAAGACCTCTCTCTGTCTTTCTCTCTCACTGTCTAACTCTGCCTGTTTAAAAAAATGAATAAATCTTTAAAAAATGTTTTAAAGTCAATTTTGTTTGTCAAAACATGATCAAATAGAAATGAAAAACAGGCCATAGGCCAGGAGGAGATATTTGAAGGAACTATTTCTGATGTAGGGCTTTGTACTTAGAACCTCCACAAAGAACTGTTAGGTCTTTAAAAAATCCAATAAAGCAATAAAGTGGGTCAAACACTGGAACACACTTCATCCCACGAGATACATGGATTGCACATAAGCACATGAAAAAATGCTCGGCACACTGCTCATTGGGGAAATACAGATTAAAACTCCTGCTAGAGAGACTAACATCAGAAATTGGCCACACGCGTCAGGGATGTGGAGGCCTGAACCGCTCCTACACTGGGGTGTGTGTATGTGTGTGTGTGTGTGTGTGTGTGTGTGTGAGATGAAGCCACCACTTTGGATATAGGTCAGAAGTTTAAAATTCAGCAATAAAAAGAAATGAAGGCCGGCGCCGCGGCTCACTAGGCTAATCCTCTGCCTTGCGGTGCCAGCACACTGGGTTCTAGTCCCGGTTGGGGTGCCGGATTCTGTCCCGGTTGCCCCTCTTCCAGGCCAGCTCTCTGCTGTGGCCCCGGAGTGCAGTGGAGGATGGCCCAAGTGCTTGGGCCCTGCACCCCGTGGGAGACCAGGAGAAGCACCTGGCTCCTGCCATCGGATCAGTGCGGTGCAGCGCGCTGGCCATGGCGGCCATTGGAGGGTGAACCAATGGCAAAAGGAAGACCTTTCTCTCTCTCTCTCTCACTGTCCACTATGCCTGTCAAAAAAAAAGAAAGAAAGAAGAAAAAAAGAAATGAAAAGACACTACGCAACCTCCGAAGCTACTGCGTGGAAAGCTGCGTAGTGTGTCATTCCAGAGCTGCGGCATTCTGGAGGAGGCACAAGTGGAGACCAGAGGGGACCAGGGCTGGGAGGAGGAGGGGAGCAGGCGGCGCTGGAGGCGTTTTCAGGCAGTGCGCTCGCCCTGTGTGGTGCTGCCCACCGGACACCTTGCGTTTGTCAAAACGCCCAGGCTTCGGTTAGTAACGACGTATCAGCGTGGGTAACATCGCGGCAGGACTGGTGCTGGCTTGTAACCAGGATCCCAAACCGGTGCAAGAGCTGCAT
Organism: Sylvilagus floridanus; assembly: GCA_949820135.1. Taxonomy (NCBI): domain Eukaryota; kingdom Metazoa; phylum Chordata; class Mammalia; order Lagomorpha; family Leporidae; genus Sylvilagus; species Sylvilagus floridanus. The sequence continues at coordinate 119,690,347 of OX463224.1, read as the reverse complement.
ATGACGACCCTTTGTACTTTCTGAGCAGTTTTTCCATAAACCTAAAACTGCTCTATAATAGCGTATTTTATAAAAAAAAGAATGAAACAGACACGTGCGAGTGGGAAGCGCCAGGGCAGCCTTGGCTTCTCCGGTGCCAGGGAACGCCCTGCAGTTCCGACACCTGCCTGAAGGCGGCGGCAGATCCCACAAGTTGAGTGCTCAGCCTCTGAGCCGGCCCCCACTCCCCGGACTCGGGGAAGCGCTTGCAGCCACCCGTGTCGCACAGAGGGAACAGGGCTGCAGGTGAGGGGACGGGGTGGGGAAGGGGCGTGGAGCCTCCACGCCCTCCCCCAGCGGGTCACCCTCCAGGACCCCCCAGTCCGGTCCTTCAGGAGTTGGATGGAGTGCTCATCGCAGAGGGGAAGCTAGCTGGGAAGTGAATGTGGAAGCCAGGCGGGGGGGCGGCGCACTCTCCCCGACCTGTCTGTGCAGGAGCCCTCTGCCTTGAGGAAGGGCTTAGGCCTGCTCTCCTAGGCAGGTTGCAGAAATTCCAGATTCTGAGGCTGGCCTTGGGTGGGGGATGGGGAGCTGTGGATCAGGAATCAGGAACAAGATCAAAACGCAGGCGCCCTGAGATGCTCGGTGTTGCAGGACCCAGCCTTCCGGTGCTAAACAGTTACTGAATGGCCGGCGTCGCGGCTCACTAGGCTAGTCCTCCGCCTGTGGCGCCGGCACACCAGGTTCTAGTCCCAGTCGGGGCACCAGATTCTGTCCCGGTTGCCCCTCTTCCAGGCCAGCTCTCTGCTGTGGCCCAGGAGGGCAGTGGAGGATGGCCCAAGTGCTTGGGCCCTGCACCCCATGGGAGACCAGGAGAAGCACCTGGCTCCTGCCATCGGATGAGCGCCGTGCGCCGGCCGCAGCGCGCTGTCCGCGGCAGCCATTGGAGGGTGAACCAACGGCAAAGGAAGACCTTTCTCTGTCTCTCTCTCACTGTCCACTCTGCCTGTCAAAAAATAAAAATAAAATAAAAATAAAATAAATAAAAAACAAAACAAAAGCTTGGGGCATACTGGACAAAGTTGCACCCTACAGCTCCCTACTAATGCACCTGGGAAAGCAGCAGCAGATGGCCCAAGTGCCCGGTCCCCTGTACCCACGTAGGAGGCCCAGATGAAGTTCCAGGCCCCTGGCTTCCGCCTGGCCCAGCCTCGGCTGTCACAGCCATTTGGGGAGTGAACAAAGGATGGAAGGTCTCTCTCTCTCTCTCTCTCTCTTTGTATTTCTGCCTTGCAAATAAATAAACAAATCTTTAAAAAAAAAAAAAAAAAAGCCCGTAAGAGACCCTCCCCAGACACCAGACCCCACTCCCCGAGTTCCTGGCCACCACACAGTGAACCCCTGTCCTTAACAAGTCATGTGGCTTGTGGTATTCGGTTACAGCAACAGAGCATGGTTTTAGACAGTTTTTTTTTTTTTTTAAAGATTTATTTATGTATTTGAAAGGCAGAGTTACAGAGAAGCAGAGGCAGAGAGAGAGAGAGAGAAGTCTTCCATCTGCTGGTTCCCTCCCCAGATGACCACAGTGGTTGGAGCTGCACCAATCGGAAGCCAGGAGCCAGGAGCTTCTTCCGTCTCCCACACAGGCGCAGGGCCCAAGCACTGGGGCCATCCCTTGCCGCTTCCCCAGGAGCATCAGCAGGCTGCTGGCTCAGAAGTAGAGCAGCCAGGACTCAAAGCAATGCTGCCATTCCTGCAGACTGTGGCTTAACCCATAATGAATCCTCACAAGCAGTGTACTCCACCCTACCCCACCCCTCCGAACAATTAAGCATGTTCCTCGACTGGATCCCCAGACAGCTGGGAGATGTTGCCACCACGCCAGAGAGAGTTTAGACATCCTGTGTAATTCAGAGTCTCAGAGAAACTGCTCATGATGGATACAGTTGTTATTTATTGTTCGGTTGATAAAACTCTCACTCCTCTGGAAAACAAACAAACAAACAAAAACCTCTTAGGGGCGAGCAGTGCAGGGCAGTAAGCCGCCATTGTGGTGCGGCCTCCCGTCTGGAGCCCTGGCTGCTCCGCTTCTGACCTAGCTCGCTGCCAATGCACCTGGGAGAGCAGTGGAGGATGGCCTAAGTGCTTGGGTCCCTGCCACCCACATGAGAGACCCCGATGGAGCTCCTGTTCCTGGCTGCCCTGGTCCGTGGCTGGCTGCTGTGGACATGTGGAGAGTGAACCAGTGGATACAAGAGCTCTCTCTCTGCCTTTCAAATAAATTGAATCTTAAGCAGTGGTCATGGATCTTAGGACCCGGGCACAGAGACAAATCCACGTGTCTCTGGTTTCACTAGAGCCACATTCGATTTTGTGTGCTCACTGTCCCGCTTCCAGAGCAGGGGGCCGGGGGGCTGGCGTCACGAACGGGAGGCTGACTTCCGGTCCAGGCAGACCTGTGACTGTGCTTCCTGATCAGAAATAATCCTCTCTGGGCCGGCGCTGTGGCACAGCAGGTTAACACCCCGGCCTGAGGCGCCGGCATCCCATATAGGCGCCGGTTCTAGTCCCATCTGCTCCACTTCCTATCCAGCTCTCTGCTATGGCCTGGGAAAGCAGCAGAAGATGGCCCAAGTCCTTGAGCCCCTGCACCCGCGTGGGAGTCCCAGAAGGGGCTCCTGGCTTCACATAGGTGCAGCTCCGACTGTTGCAGTGGACCATTGGATGGAAGACCTCTCTCTCTCTGCCTCTCCTTTCTCTGTAACTCTGACTTTCAAATAAATAAATCTGGCCGGCGCCGTGGCTCAACAGGCTAATCCTCCGCCTTGCGGCGCCGGCACACTGGGTTCTAGTCCCGGTCAGGGCACCGGGTTCTGTCCCGGTTGCCCCTCTTCCAGGCCAGCCCTCTGCTGTGGCCCAGGAGTGCAGTGGAGGATGGCCCAGGTGCTTGGGCCCTGCACCCCATGGGAGACCAGGAAAAAAGCACCTGGCTCCTGCCATCGGATGAGCGCGGTGCGCCGACCGCGGCAGCCATTGGAGGGTGAACCAACGGCAAAGGAAGACCTTTCTCTCTGTCTCTCTCTCTCACTGTCCACTCTGCCTGTCAAAAAAAAAAAAAAACAAATAAATAAATCTAAAAATATATATATAATCCTCTGTCACGCAGACCTGGCGACCTCCATCTCAGCACTACACCCATTCTACAAATGAGGCCCTGGAGGCATAGGACTTCACCACACAGGGACCTGGAACTTTTAAACCACCGGCTTGGCGCTGGGCCCTCTGCTCTCGGTTGAGCCTCCCGATGGCCTGTCCCCGGTCCAAGCAACTGGGCGCTGTCTCTCTGTGCCTTCTGTCCTGATGGATGCCCTTTCCCCAATAAAGCCTTAGCACTCCGCAAATAAATAAATAAATGAAATTAAACCACCCGGCTCAAAGACCACATCGCAACCACCCCTCTAGGCTGGCTTCTCGGGGTCCCCAGGCCCCATTTCTACCTGCTCTGGAAGGCTTCCCGTTTCTGTTCACAAGAAATTCACTCTTGAGTTCTTCCCATGACTTTTGTGTTTTTTTTTTTTTTTAATTTTTTGGGGGGAGTGGAGAGTTGTATTATAATAATTATATATATACATTTTTAAAGATTTATTTTTTTGAGAGTCAGTGATACAGAGAGAAGAGAGACAGAGAGGCAGAGAGAGAGAGGTCTTCCATCAGCCGGTTCACTTCCCAACTTGTTGCAATGGCCATAGTTGCGCTGATCCAAAGCCAAAGCTTCTTCCAGGTACCCCAGACGGGTGTAGGAAGCCAAGGACTTGGGCCATCTTCTACTGCTTTCCCAGGCCACAGCAGAGAGCTGGATCCGAAGTGCAGCAGCCAGGACTTGAACCCGTGCCCTTTGCGATGCCAGCACTACAAACAGTGGCTTTACCCGCTAGGCCACAGCTCCAGGCCCAATAATGTTTGTATTACGCATGCTTGCAGCTCAGGGAAGGGCCCAGGTTTTATTCCAAATGGACCAAGTCCTGAACCTTTTGATTCATTCTAGAGCTGCATCCCAGTGCAGGGTTTTCCAGGAAGTTCTTAGACCCTCTCCAAGAACTGCAGATTCCTCGTCTCCCATCTTCCCCGTGCAGACCTCATCACTCACAGGACAAGGGCTACAGGCCACGAATGGCCACTGCGCCCATAGGTGAACCCTGCTCCCCCCCCCCCCCCCGCCATCTCCCACTGCCATCCAAGAACGAGGAGCCAGGCCAGGACCTAACAGGATGTAAGTTTATTAGAGGGGCCATAACCAGATGAGTACAGGGGCAGGCAGGGAGGAGGAGGCAGGGCTTTGGCCCGCGATGCTGGCCTGAGGTCCGGGAAGGGTGCAGACGGCCGAGTCCTGGTGGGCAGGCAGGCGGCGTTTATTCCGTGGGCTCCAGCCAGGCCTGGTAGGAGGCACAGCCCTTGATGAAGACCCTGGCAATGCTGAGGGAGGGCAGAGAGGACAGTGAGGGTCGCAGAGCTCACGGAGCCCCGCTGGGTCCAGCCCTGCCTCCCGGGCTCCCCGTGGCTGCTGTCCCCCACTTACTCTGGAGAGAGCTGGGACCAGGTTATGTCTGAACCTTTTGGGGACAAGATGGCGAGAATCTTCCCTTCAGGAAAACTTCTGACCACCGTGGTGACACACTTGAAGCAGGGTGAGCACTCAGGGGTCCGGGGAGGGAAGGGGGGTGGCGCCGGCTTGGAGCTGGGCGGGTCGGGCCAGTCCAGGAAGGGACACACGGCGCAGCGGGGGTTGGAGCAGAGGAGGTTGCAGTCCGGGGACCAGGGGTAATGCTGTGGCACCCCGACGTGGAGGGGGCAACGCTCGCGAGACCAGGCCCAGTGGTTGGGCTCACTGGCCATGATCTGGAGGAGGAGGGGGACAGTGAGTGGAGTGCAGGCCTGGCCCCCCACCCCAGCATGCAGGCCCAGCCGCACCTCCTCACAGCTCTGGCGGCTCACAAGGGCCCGGAAGTCCATGCGGGCCCACAACTTGTCTCTCTGGTGCAGGAACCACCCCTTCTGCGAGAACCAGTCTTCCCCGAGGGCCGATATGATAATCTCAAGCTTGAAATCCTGCAGGTCCTCGACTACGTCGTTTGCGAGGAACCTAAATCCAGAGACGCAGGGTCAGGGGACAGAGGCCAGGCCGCTGCCCCCCCCCCCCATCGTCCAACCCCAGCCCCGCCACTCACAGCGCCAGGAAGAAGTTGTCCTGGGTGTACTCGTGAGGCAGCAGGTGTGCGCGCTGGAAGTAGACCAGCACCATGGCCAGCAGGTACTGCAGAGACATGGGCAGTTAGAGTGGCCCCTGGCCGCTGGCTTCACTCCCGCCCGAGAGGGCCATCGGTGGGGAGGGGCTGCAATGTGGAAGGCGAGGGGGCCCCGTGAAAGAGCAGCGCTCCACCCCACTACCTCCCCCTCAGGGGGCCGCCGCCTCTACCCACACTCCGCCCCTCACCTTGTCTGAGTACCTGAAGCAGCGGTCTTTGTGGAGACACTCCCAGATCGTCCTGTTCTCTGGGGTAGAGAGGAGACACAGGGGACCCGGTTTCCACGGCCGGCCTCAGACACGAGCGGAATCAGACGCACCAAGGCCCAGGCTGCCGCAGAGCCCACGTCTTCCTGATGGCCTCCCGCCTGCCATCCTGGGGGTGCCCGGGAGGGCGTGGGCAAGGGGAGAGCCCTTCTCTGTGCTCACCTTTGGCCCTCCACCCCTCCCGTGCCAGCCCCACCACCAAGCCCGACACTCACCGAGCAGGTTGAGGAAAACCCGGAGCTGGCGGCGCTGGAGGAAGGGGAGCAGGCCGGAGCTCCAGTCTGGAAAGCCCCAGGCCCCCAGCCCCTCCTGAAAAGTCAGCATGGAGACCGAGGCAGGCACTAGGTTGTCACTCATCTCGAGGGGCGGGAGCAGGGCGACCTGCAGAGAACCAGCCTCAGGACTCCACACCTTGGCCCCCGGGCCTCGCCCACGGTAAGGGATGGCAAGGCTGGTCCCCTGGAGACCAGGACCGGGAGCGCAGGGTGGGGAGGCAGAAGTTTAGGGACCTAGAGAAGGCAGCTGGGAGGATGCATAGGGGGCCCGGGACGCCAGAAAGAAGCCAAGAGGCGCTGGCGGTTGCGCACCGGTGCACCGAGCCTGGCCCTAGCCCCGCACTGCAGCCGCCGGCGGAGGCTTCCTAAGGCTAGGGCTGGGGCTGATCCCATCCGCAGGTGGGAGCAGCAGAAGATGCGTTTTCAAAGGAAGTAACTGAGGCTGGGGCCTCACAAGCAGCTAAAGATGGAGGCCGCCTGCCTCCCAAAGCCCGCACCTTTGCCGCGCCCCTTGGTGCCCCGCTCTCGCCCCACAGGAACCCCGACCTACCTGAGCTCAGAATGGGTCTGAAGAACTCCGGCAGCAGGTAGCATTTATAGTCCAAGGCCCGCCCCGCCCCTCCCTGCCCCACCCCGCCGCACCCTCGCTCCGACCAATCAGGCCTCTGCTTTGGAAGGGGCGGGGTTTGGCCCCACCTATGGCTTGCTTCTCCTAGATCCTGCAGCCACGCCCAGTGGCCCGCTCCCTCTGCCTCCGTGGCCTGCCCTCCTCGCCCCCCACCCCCACCCCACTAGGAGCCCACTCCTGTTCCATTCCTGCGCTGGTCGCCGGCCACCCCCAGGAAGGAAGCTGCGGGTCCCGGGGCCTCGGCGCGGGTGCCCAGGCTGGAGCCGTGCTTCGGGTCGTCCAGGGCAGCCCCACGGGCGACAACCACCAGCAGAGAGCTGGGCCGAGCCAAGGTTCCACGGGGGCTCTGGAAAGCCCCACACGAGAGGATACTCGCTACAGTCAGATGGATCCCCTAGACGGGCTGCCCCCCCAAAATCAGGCTGGGGCCCATACCAGGTCCATGGCTTCATCCCCACCCCTAAGCTGCCTCCACCCCTTCCTTGGGAGCCAGTGACATCTCCACATCATGGAAAGAGTTTTAAATTTTTTTATTTTGAAAGAATTGAGAATCACATAAATATCACTTGAGGCAATGTGGGTTTGGGGTTGGCCTTGGGGTGCAGTGTGCTCAGCTGCTGCCTGTGACGCTGGATCCCACACGGATACCAGTTCCCATCCCGGCTGCTCTGCTTATGAACCAGCTGCGTGCTCATGTGCCTGGGGGAGCAGCAGAAGATGCCCCCTGCACCCATGTGGGAGACCCAGAGGAAGATCCTGGCTCCTGGCTTCAGATCGGCACAGCTCTGTCCTTTGGGGCCATTTTGCAAGGGAATCATTGGATAGAAGATCTCTCTCTCTCTCTCTCTCTCTCTCTCTCTCTCTCTCTCTGCCTTTCTGTAACTGTTCCTTGCAAATAAATGAAAATAAATGAATAAATCTTTTTTAGAGTCTTATACAAAAATTAGCATCATGTTTTAAAACAGCAAAACACAACCATGGCTCTCCCCTCTCCCCTCCTCCTGCGGTGTCACCGTCTTGGTTTGTATTCACAGCACAGATAACTACCAGTACACGGCAGACCTAATTCAGATGTCCCAGTTTTATGGGCATTCAACTTTTTTTTTAGGATTTATTTCATTTATTTGAAAGAAACACAAATAGACAGAGGTATCTTCCACCCAGTTGTCCACTCCCCAAATGGCTGCAAAGAGCAGAGCTGGGCGGATCTAAAGCCATGATGAAGGTCATGCACACGAGTGCAGGGGCCCAAGCACTCTGGCCATCGTCCACTGCTTTCCCAGGCCACAGCAGAGAGCTGGATCGGAAGTGGAGCAGTAGTCAAACCAGCACTCATGGGATGCCGGCACTGCAGGCAGCGGCTTTACCTGCTGCGCCACAGGGCAGGCCAGAGGCAGCTTTTTCACGCACCACAATGTCCTTGGAGTCCCATCAGGTTGGTGCACTTACGGGAGGTGTCAACAAAGTTCATGAAAAATGCATATGAAAAAGCTTATGATTGGATTTAAGTGGTTTTTTACCAAAATAAGCTTTTTAATTTCATTTTCCACAAACTTCTTTGTTATTTGTTTTTTAAATTATTTATTTATTGTGAAAGGCAGAGTGACAGAGAGATTGAGCTTCCATCTGCTGATTCACTCCTCAAATGGCTGCAACGGCCAGGGCTGGGGCAGGACCAAACCAGAAGGCAAGAACTCCGTCCAGGTCTCCCACGTGGTGGCAGGGACCCAAGTTTGGGCCATCTTCTGCTGCTTTCCCAGGTTTATCAGGAGGGAGCTGGATTGGAAGAGAGGCAGCCAGGATTCGAACCGGCGCCCAAGTGGGATGCGGACGCCGCAGGCGGAGGATTAACCCACTGCACCATGGAGCTGGCCCTAAAGATATTTCTGCCTTGCTCTCTCTGCTGTTCTTTTTTTCTTTTTGAAAGGATTTATTCACTCGTTTGAAAGTCAGAGTTACAGAGAGGGAGACAGATACAGAGGTCTTCCACCTGCTGGTTCACTCCCCAAATGACTGCAACGGCCAGGGCTGGGCCAGGCCAAGCCAGGAGCTTCTTCCGGGTCTCCCAAGTGGGTAGCAGGAGCCCAAGCACTCGGGCCATCTTCTACTGCTTTCCCAGATGCATTAGCAGGGAGCTGGATCGAAAGTGGGGCAGCCAGGACTGAACTGGCAGCCATGTGGGATGCCGGCACTGCAGGCCAGGGCGCTGACCCGCTGTGCCACAGCATCAGCCCCAACATCATCTTTCACAAAGCAAAAGCTTGTAGCTCAAAAATATCTCCCAAATGCATGCCCTCCTCCCCTGCCCACAGCCTCCTCCCTGGGCCAAGGCTAGGCCAAGACCACTGCCTGCGCCATCACAGACTCCTAACCCATCTCCGCACTTCCTTGTGCAATGAGCCCTTGCTGGACCTGGGACCATCTTGAAAACTAATTATCTTTAACGAATGCGACTCAGCCTGCAGCACCTGTCAGCGCACGTCGGCTGTCAGCTCGCTTCCTTGCTTTCCCCACGGGACATAAGGTAAACACCGAGCAAGCAGACGGGGGCAATTTTGAAATGAAGAAAGGTTGTTTGGCAAAATTTCTGGGCCCAAGCAGAAATTAGCAAGCAGGCATCACAATGAAAGAGCTGTTTGCCGAGGTCGGGGGCCGCAGCTAGCAATTCTCAGGGTGGAATCTGTGGGCTCCAAGGCGCGTGTTAGGAATTCGGGAGGGAGGTGGGCGCGGTGGCACAGCGGGTCAGGCCGCCGCCTGGGATGCCGGCATCCCGTGTCACTGTGCCAGCGTGAGTCCCGGCTGCTCTGCTTCTGACCCAGTCCCTGCCAATGCACCCGGAGAGGCGGCAGAAGGTGCCACGCAGGGTGGAGTTCCTGCATCCTGGCTTCAGCCTGGCCCCGCCCCGGCTCCGCGGTCACTTCGGGACTGAACCAGCAGGTGCAAGATCTCTTTCTCGCTCTGTGTCTGTTTCTCTGCCTTTCAGGTAAATAAGATGGAATTTAAGAGTGACAGAGCCAGTGTGTCACGCTCCGAGGCAGAGACTCCCCACAGAGGGACTTGGGGCAGCTGCGGAGGACAGGGGCTGCCTGGTGCCTGCCCCCAACGCGCCCACCCAGCAGTGCCAGCAATAGCACACGCCCGAGCCACAGCCTCAGCGGATCAGAAAGCAGAGAGTGTCCACGCTGCCAGAGCGCCCCGCATGAAAAGAAAGCACCCAATCCCCGGGCAGCTCTCTCTGTCCTCAAGCTCTGAGCCAGGAACCGGGAACGAGGACAGAGGGGACGGGGTGGCCACCGGGCCTGAGGCTGATCCAGAACCACCAAGGGCAAGACCAAATCCTCCTGGAGACTGAAAATGTGCACTCAGAGGTCGGACTGCGGGGGGTGGGGGCACGAATGCTCCATTTGAAGGGACAGATTTCACAAGCAGAAGAGAGAGGAAAGTAAACAGAGAGGGGTCGGCGCTGGCACGTAGCCGGTAAAGCCACTGCCTGCAGTGCCGGCATCTCAGATGGACGCCGGTGAGAGTCCTGGCTGCTCCACTTCCGATCCAGCTCTCTGCTGTGGCCTGGGAAAGCAGTGGAAGATGGCCCGAGTGCTTGGACCCCTGCACCCATGTGGGAGACCCGGATGAAGCTCCTGGCTCCTGGCTTCAGCTAGGCTCAATCCCTGTCATTGCAGCCATTTGCGGAGCGAACCAGCGGATGGAAGAGCGCGCTCTCTCTCTCTGTAACTCTGCTTTCAAATAAATAGTATCAAAATAAATCTTAAAAAAATTATAAAAAGTAACAATAATGACAACAGTGTGGATCAGAATCTGTGGATTCTACAGGTGTGGGGGTCCAGGAAACTCCACAGCATGCAGCCTTGACGAGTGAAAGAGAAGAGTGACTCAGCTGGCACCGTGGCTCAATAGGCTAGTCCTCTGCCTGCAGTGCTGGCACCCTGGTTCTAGTCCCGGTCGGGGCGCCGGTTCTGTCCCAGTTGCTCCTCTTCCTGTCCAGTGCCTGGCTTCAGATCAGTGCGTTGCCTTTAGGCCAGGGTGTTTACCTGGCCCCAAGAAAATTCCTTTTTAAAACAAATCTATATCCAATCAAAAAACAAAACAATAAAGAACATTGCTAAAGAACTACCCCACAACAAAAGCACTGGGCACAGATGGCTTCATAAGGGAAGTCTTTGAAAACCCGGATACCAGAAAATCCCAATGATCTGTAAGCTGTCTCAGAACATGGCTGATTTCTCTCCTTAAAGGAGACAAACATTGACCCCTACATCCGGATGGCAGCGTGGAGAGAGCTATAGACTCACTACTCGGGAACACTGAGGAAAAAAAAAAAAAAAAAAAAAAAGGCGAGTAGAGGGGCCGGCGCTGTGGCGTGGTGGGCAAAGCCACCACCTGAAGCGCTGGCATCCCATATGGGCGCCGGTTCGAGTCCTGTCTGCTCTACTCCCGATCCAGCTCTCTGCTATGGCCTAGGAAATCAATAGAAGATGGCCCAAGTCCTTGGCCCCCTGCACCCACGTGGGAGACCAGGAAGAAGCTCCTGGCTCTGGGCTCCTGGCTTCAGATCGGCACAGCTCCGGCCGTTGCAGCTAATTGAGGAGTGAACCAGTGGATGGAAGACCTTGCTCTCTCTCTCTCTCTGCCTCTCCTTCTCTCCCTCTCTGTGTAACTCTTTCAAATAAATAAATAAATCTTAAAAAAAAAAATTGGCAACTAGAATCCAACATCAAGTCTGGCACTGTGGCATAGCGGGTAAAGTGGCCGCCGCCTGCAGTGCCGGCATCCCAGATGGACGCGGTTCGAGTTCTGCCTGTTCTTCCGATCCAGCTCTCTGCTTGTGGCCTGGGAAAGCAGTGGAAGATGGCCCAAGTGCTTGGGCCCCTGCACCCACGTGGGAGACAGGAAGAATCTCCTGGTTCCTGGCTTAGAATCAGCGCAGCTCCAGTCGCTGCAGCCAATTGGGGAGTGATCCAGAGGATGGAAGACCTGTCTCTGTCTCCACCTCTCTCTGTAACTCTTTCAAATAAATAAAATAAATATTAAAAAAAAAAAAGACTGGAACCCAGACACTCCCGTATGTGCTGTGGGAATCCCAAGCAGCATTTTAATCGCCACATCAAATGCCCTCCCCAGCACTCCCCCCAAGACATTGGTCACACTTCTGCTCCTAAAGCCCCAGCGTCCTTTCTCCGCTGGTCTCGCTGCTCTGCCCACCTGAACATGCTCTGTGCACCCCCTCCCTGCCCTCGCCGGCTGGAACAGCGTCTCGCCACCCCCAGAGCAGCTGGGTCCTCCCCGGCTCAGCTTCCTCTCCCCTGCGGGTTCTCATCAGCCGCCTGAGCGCTTCAGCAAGTTCACGGGAAATGGAATTAACAGGTGCTTTTGTTCCAAAGACCATCGAAATCCGTGCAGAGGCATCTCACCTGTGTTTCCTAGGAACCGTCTGAGGATCCCACATGTGTGACGGATTTCAGCTTTTGGTTACAGCCAGGCAAACTTACCTTTCTTTACCACACAGTGGAAGTGGTGCGACCCCAAGTGGTGCAATGGCCAGGCTTGAGCCAAGCCGAAGCCAGGAGCCCGGAGCTTCTTCTGAGTTACCCACACCGGTACAGGGGCCCAAAGTCTTGGGTCATCTTCCACGGCTTTCCCAGGCCATTAGCAGGGAGCTTTATTGGAAGGGGAGCAGCTGGGACTCGAACCGGCACCCATATGGGATCCTGGCAAAGCAAGAGGCAGCTGTACCCGCTATGCCACAGCGCTGGCCCCACAAACTTACCTTTTAATTCTGTTTTCCATACACTTTGCGAAGTCCCCTCCTGTGTGTTTCCTGGGTTGTTTTCAGGGTTTTGTGAACTGTTGGCTCCATGGGGCAGAGAAGACCTGGCTTACGATGGGCACTCGATGAAGATTCCTTGGATGAACAAACGAGTGAGTGAAAGGGAGGCGGGAAATCCACCCATCTAACAGACAGGAGGGATGGGGGCAGGAGCGAGGAGCGTCCCTGGGTGTCCTGCGCCAGGCAGAAGGCTCCTGAGGGCGGAGCATCGTCGTGCTGGGTGCTGAGTCCCTGCGCTGGCCTGGGACAGGTCCTGCTGTATGTGCTGACTCGCTGGGTGCCAGCCACTCCCCCGCCTGCACTCGGTGCCCCCAGAAGCCTCCTCCATTCTGGACGTGGGCTGTACGTGCTGCCATCCCGTACCCTACTTCCCTCTCACAGACACTCAGACCACCGGTCACCTGGCCGTCGTCTGCCGTCCACCCAGTAGAAGGGAGGGACACCAGCTTTCTGTCCCCGCTCCACCCTCCGAGGACAGCTAGGCCAAGGGTTGTCCAGAGCGGCAGCCTGCCAGGGCGCCCAAGGTGGCTGTCCCTGGCTTCACCCTGACCCTCAGGGGAATGACAGGGCCTGGGCTGCAGGACGCCCCATGAGCCCCCACCGCCAGCGCCTGCGGTGCAGCGAGGTCACTCCCCGGGGGGTGACCACAGCCAAGTTCCTCAGCCTCTCGGAGCATCTGGGTCTCATTAGCGCACTGCTGAGCTGTTGGGGATGGATCCAGTGGACAGGCTGCACAGTGCGGGGGAGACAGCGCCTGGAAGTAACCCTGACACCATCTTTCCCGCTGGCCGCGGACACCTCGGGCTGGTGTCTCGCTCTCTCTGTGCCTCAGCTGCTGCGGGACAGTCAGGAAGTGGGCGTGGCTCATGGGCCTGCTGTGTGTACTGCAAACAGCTCAGTACAAGTGGCTGTGTGGTTGTTCGAGGACAGCCAGAGCTTGGTGTGGGGTTGCTCTAACGACAGCCGGAGCTCACTGTGTGGTTGTTCTAGCTACAGCCGGAGCTCGGTGTGGGGTTGCTCTAACGACAGCCGGAGCTCACTGTGTGGTTGTTCTAGCTACAGCCAGAGCTCGGTGTGGGGTTGCTCTAACGACAGCCGGAGCTCACTGTGTGGTTGTTCTAGCTACAGCCGGAGCTCGGTGTGGGGTTGCTCTAACGACAGCCGGAGCTCACTGTGTGGTTGTTCTAGCTACAGCCGGAGCTCACTGTGGGGTTGCTCTAACGACAGCCGGAGCTCACTGTGTGGTTGTTCTAGCTACAGCCGGAGCTCACTGTGGGGTTGCTCTAACGACAGCCGGAGCTCACTGTGGGGTTGTTCGAGGACAGCCAGAGCTCTGTGTGTGAGTGCTCTAATGACAGCCAGAGCTCACTGTGTGGTTGTTCTAGCTACAGCCGGAGCTCACTGTGTGGTTGTTCTAGCTACAGCCGGAGCTTGGTGTGGGGTTGCTCTAACTACAGTCAGAGCTCACTGTGTGGTTGTTCTAGCTACAGCCATAGCTTGGTGTGGGGTTGCTCTAACTACAGTCAGAGCTCACTGTGTGGTTGTTCTAGCTACAGCCGGAGCTCTGTGTGGGGTTGCTCTAACGACAGTCGGAGCTCACTGTGTGGTTGTTCTAGCTACAGCCGGAGCTCAGTGTGGGGTTGCTCTAACGACCGCCGGAGCTCACTGTGTGGTTGTTCGAGGACAGCCAGAGCTCTGCGTGTGAGTGCTCTAATGACAGTCGGAGCTCACTGTGTGGTTGTTCTAGCTACAGCCGGAGCTCAGTGTGGGGTTGCTCTAACGACAGCCGGAGCTCACTGTGTGGTTGTTCTAGCTACAGCCGGAGCTTGGTGTGGGGTTGCTCTAACGACAGTCGGAGCTCTGTGTGTGCTTCTAACGAGAGCCTGCATCCCTCAGTGAGTTCCCTGGGATTCCAGAGATCGGCTGCCTCGGGTCCTTGTCTTCACACCGGAGTTCAGACGTGAGACAGAAGCAGAGGGTAGGGGGCCAGCCAGACCCCTGACAGCCCGGGGGCGTCTCAGGAAAGGGCGGAGCGCACGCTCCGCACTCAGCCTGGGCTCACAGAGGGTGGGGTCCAGTTTCTCCTACCCCTCCTCCCTCTTCCCCTGGTCAAAGGGTTTGCCGCGTGCAGCAGGTGAAATTCCTCCCGAGGTCGTGTCACCCACGTTACCAGGCTGAGCAGCCCTCGTGGCGCCGGGCAGGGGAGTCCCGTGGGCGCCGTCCGCGGGGGAGGCTGTGGGGGTTGAGCACCAGTGCTGTCAGGCACAGTAGCCCCTGGGCTCGGGCAGAGGACGCAGTTGTTGGGCTGTGGACAGGACTCGAAGTGTGAAAAAGCGGGCTGCTCCAGGCGTGCTTGGGAGGCCGCTCCACGCCTTTCCACGGAACATTGTTCTCCGTAGGCCCCTCTCATACACAGGCTGATTTCTAGCTTCCTACCCAGCAATGACGGGGACCCATTCTGAAAAACCACCACTAGGGGGCGGCGCTGTGGCACCGTGGGCTAAACCTCCGCCTGCCGCCTGCACCCATGGGGACCCTGCTTCGTGCCCCAGCTGCTCCTCTTCTAACCCAGCTCTCTGTTGAGGGTCTGGGAAAGCAGTGGAGGATGGCCCAAGTGCTTGGTCCCTGCACCCACATGGGAGACCCGGAAGAAGCTCCTGGCTTCGGATCGGCTCAGCTCTGGCCGTTCAGAGAGTGAATCAGTGGATGGAAGACCTCTCTCTGTGTCTCTCCCTCTCTCTCTCTGTAACTCTGCCTCTCAAATAAATATGTTTAATTTTTTTTAAAGATTTATTTATTTGAAAGGCAGAGATACAGAGAGTCAGACACAGAGAGAGTGAGCGAGCTTCCATCCACTGGTTCATTCCCCAAATGGCCACTATGCCACAGCGCTGGCCCAATAAATCTTTTTTTAAAAAAAAGAGAAGTACAAAGGCCGGTGCTGTGGCTCAACAGGCTAATCCTCCGCCTTGCGGCGCCGGCACACCGGGTTCTAGTTCCGGTCGGGGCGCCGGATTCTGTCCCGGTTGCCCCTCTTCCAGGCCAGCTCTCTGCTGTGGCCCGGGAAGGCAGTGGAGGATGGCCCAAGTGCTTGGGCCCTGCACCCCATGGGAGACCAGGAGAAGCACCTGGCTCCTGCCATTGGATCAGCGCGGTGCGCCGGCCGTGGCGGCCATTGGAGGGTGAACCAATGGCAAAGGAAGACCTTTCTCTCTGTCTCTCTCTCTCACTGTCCACTCTGCCTGTCAAAAAAAAAAAAAAAAAGAGTGAAGTACATCACTAGGAATATTCTCCCTGTTCAAAGCCCTGGAGTGCACGCTCACAAACTGAGCTACAAAGTCACTGAGGGGTCGCTTGCTTGCTTTATTAAAAAAAAAAAAATTATTTATTTGACAGACAGCATTATGGGGGAGGGAGGAGATCTTCCATCAGCTGGTTCAGTCCCCAAACGGCCACATGACTGGGGCTGGACCAGGCTGAAGCCAGGAGCCAGGAGCTCCATCTGGGTCTCCCACGTGGGTGCAGGGGCCCAAGGACTTGGGCCGTCTTCTGCTGCTTTCCCAGGTGCATTAGCAGGGAGCTGGATCAGAAGTGGAGCCACTGGGACCCGAACCTTTGCCCATATGGGACACCTGTGTTCAAGATTAACTCTCCATGCCACAACGCTGGCCCCCGAGGGATCTCTTCTGGGGCCACCGTGGTGTATGTGGTCCTGTGACTTCTCTCTGATTTCTAGAGCGTGAGTGGCAGAGGTCATGGGCACAGGAAGTGACCAATGGCGTCTCACGGAGGGCCGCGTTGACCTTGGGTCAAATACCCCACGCACCAAGAAGAGGGGTCCATGGCTGGGCTAGAAGCGTGCTTGGCTGTGCACTAGGGCTTTCTGGGCAGGCAGGAGAGGGGTGGGCACACTCCCCTGTGGGAGCGGGGCAAAGAAAAAACCTCTACACCCAAGGGGCAAGCGGGTCTGCGGGCTTGAGCCCCGTACGAAGTGCATGATGGGACTGGGGGGGCAGGCCAGATGCGTGCGCAGGAGTCCAGATGCCTGTGCCCGGCCACCATCTACAGCCCTAGCTCCTTCCAGCTCCTTCCTGGATGGGGAGGCCGGAGCCCCTGTGTTCCTCCCACCGTGTCCATCACGGGAGACGAGCTTTGGGACTGAATGGAACAGGGGAGGCGGGGGCAAGCTCAGGCGTCTCCCTTCTAGGTGGGATCTCCCTGTCAGGTGGGGTCCCGCATTGCACCGTGGAGGCCCCCAGGCGACAGCCGTCAGCGGCCCACGGGAGCAGCTGAGTGTGGAGTGCCTGGGACCCGAGACCCTGCCAGATGTTGTTGAGGACAATCCCAGTGTCGACGCCCCTCACCCTCCACGACACTGCTGGCTCTGGGCTTCTCATTCTGCCAGCAGCCACCAGCTTAAGGCTGTCAGGGCCCCAGAGGTGTGGCTCGTCCCACCCTGCACCCACCCACAATCCAATCACTGTGTATTCTCTCCTCCTCCCTCCAGGGCCTGGGGCTGGGATCAAGGACAGACCGGACTTTGGCTGTGAAACCACCTGAGATTTAGCAGCTTCCTCGCGACAATACCAATCATTTCTTTCCTTACCCGTTGGCAATATTTGGCAAAGCTTTGGGGGGGGGGCGGCGCCTCTCTCCCCGCCCCCACCCCTTGGGCAGCAGCGCCCCGCGGCTGGAGGACCGGTCCCGGGATGGCGCACCGCCCGCGGCCGGCAGGCGGCGCTAGCTTTCACGGAGCCTGGATCCCACGTGTGTGGGCTTCCCACAGCGTGCGGCTGGAGCCCAGAGAAGCACATGGAAGCTTCCAGAAATCTCAGTGGGTAAGCCTAGAATCGGAGCAGCATTGTTTCTCGTAAATTCTCTATTCAAGGCAAGTTGCAGGCCAAGCCCAGAACCCAGGAGGTGGAGAAGCCCTGGCTCTCTTGTCGGGACAGACACAGGCTCCGTGGGGGCGCTGACAGCCTGGTTTAGCCCCTGCGGGGACAGTGGACGCCGGGATGGACCCGCTGTGGGTGAGCGCTGCGCCGTGATTGATGGACTCTAAAGACGGTTTCCCGTTCCTCCTGCTTCCATGGGGTGGGGCTTTTCTGAGCAACTAATTCTGGCCTCGTCCCACCCTCTCCCCCTTGGAGACACCCCCCCCCCTTCTGGTTTATTTGTTTATTGAAAGACAGATTGACAGAAAAAGAGGCAGAGAGCGGGAGAGAGAGCTCCTCGCCCTGGGTCACTCCCAGATGCCCACAACCGCTGGGCCAGGCCTGGCTGACAGCAGGAAGCGAGAGCTCCATCCTGGGCTCCCGTGTGGGCGGCAGGACCCAAGCACTTGGCCTTCAGCCGGCCGCCTCCCAGGCTCACTAGCAGGAAGCTGGACTGGAAGAGCCGAGCAGCCAGGACCGGAACCAGAACCAGGCACGCCCCTGTGGGACGTGGGCGTGTCAAGCCACGGCCGTGGCACCTGCCACACCAAAGAGGCTTTTCCTGGTGAAACTGATGGAGGAAACGCGGTATGACGGGAAGGGGCCCACGGGAGGCGCGCCTTTGGGAGCTGATGGGTCAGCCTGGTCAGCTGGTGCCGGCGAGCGAGGGGGTTTGTGTAGACAAAGCGACATTCGGCCAGAGCTCCATGGATCACACGAGGGCCGTCTTGGTCTCTGTCCTATGCTTGTGTTTCCCCATGGTCCTGTAGTTGGCTGGGGAGGGATCAGCTATGTGTCCAGCTCTCGGGTGTGTGATGTGGACTTCCCAAGCCACAGTGCCCACTGCACCACAGTCCTCACCCCTTACACCGGTGACTCCTGGGGCCGGCGCTGTGGTGTCCTGGGTTAAGCCTCTGAGTCCCGGCTGCTGGCCTGGGAAAGCAGTAGGAGATGGCCCAAGTGCTTGGGCCCCCGCAACTCACAAGGAGACCCGGATGGAGTTCCAGGCTCTTGGCTTTGGCCTGGCCCAGCTCCAACCATTGTAGCCGCTTCTTGGGGAATGAACCAGCAGATGTGTGTGAGTGTTTTTTTTTTTTCCATGAAAGGCCCTGGTATTTTTTTCTCCAATTTGCCTTTTTAGAACAGTGAATGGGGCCGGCGCTGTGGCCTAGTGGGCCCATATGGGCGCCGGTCCCAGCTGCTCCACTTCCAGTCCAGCTCTCTGCTATGGCAGAGCAGCCGGGTCCTGACCTGGTGCTCTGATACGGGATGCCATTACAGCAAGCAGTGGCTGAGCCCGCTGTGCCACATCCCAGGCCCAGAATTCCATTTCTGATAGTTTAGCATTTAGAAAACCAATTTATGTTTGCATATTGGCCCTTATATCCTGAAACCTAGCTAAACTTTCTCATTTTAGTGGCTTTGTTGGGAATTCCTTAGGATTTTCTATGTAGACAGCCATTTTGCTGTGAATAAAGATAGTTTTATTCTTTCCTAAACAATCTGTATGCCTTTTCTGTATTTTTAAAGATTTATTTATTTATTTAAAGGCAGAGAGAGAGTGAGGTCTTCCATCTGCTGGTTCACTGCCCAAATGGCCACAATGGCCGGAGCTGTGCCGATCTGAAGCCAGGAGCCATGAGCTTCTTCCGATCTCCCACGTGGGTGCAGCTGCCCAAGGACCTGGGCCATCTTCTACTGCTTTCCCAGGCCACAACAGAGAGCTGGATGGGAAGTGGAGCAGCTGGGACTAGAACCAGTGCCCATATGGGATGCTGGCACTGCAGGCAGAGGCTTTACCCGCTACACCACAGCATTGCCCCCATGGAAAATTTTTTTTTTTTTTTGACAGGCAGAGTGGACAGTGAGAGAGAGAGACAGAGAGAAAGGTCTTCCTTTGCTGTTGGTTCACCCTCCAATGGCTGCTGCGGCCAGCGCACCGCACTGACCTGAAGCCAGGAGCCAGGTGCTTCTCCTGGTCTCCCATGGGGTGCAGGGCCCAAGCACTTGGGCCATCCTCCACTGCACTCCCGGGCCACAGCAGAGAGCTGGCCTGGAAGAGGGGCAACCGGGACAGAATCCGGCACCCCGACCGGGACTAGAACCTGGTGTGCTGGTGCCGCAAGGCGGAAGACTAGCTTAGTGAGCCGCGGCGCCGGCCCCCATGGAACTTTTTAAAAAAGATTTATCTGTGGGGCTGGTGCTGTGGTGTAGCAGGAAAAGCTGCCACCTGTGACGCCGGCATCCCGTGTGAGCGCAGCTCGAGTCCTGGCTGCTCCACTTCCCACTCAGCTCCCTGCTACTGGCCTGGGAAGGCAGCAGAGGGTGGTCCTAGTCCTTAGGCCTCTGGGCGACCAGGCAGAAGCTCCTGGCTTCTGGCTTTGGAACGGCCCAAACTTGGCCAGTGAGGCCACATGGAGGGTGAACCAGCAGATGGAAGATCTCTTTCTCTCTCTGCCTTTAAATAAATAAATAAATCTTTTTAAAACTTTTATCCATTTTTTTGAAAGGCAGAGCTACAGAGGGAGTGAGAGACAGAGATATTTATTATTAATTTTTAATAAGTTTTTAAAGATGCATTCATTTTATTTGAAAGAAATACAGAGAGAGGTAGAGACAGAGAGGTCTTCCATCCGCTGGTTCACTCCCCAGAGGGTCGCAATTAGGGCTGGGCCAGGCCGAAGCCAGGAGCCAGGAGCCTCATCCCCATCTCCCACATGGGTGCAGGGCCCAAGCACTTGGGCCGTCCGCCACTGCTCTCCCAGGTGCATTCGCAGGGAGCTGGATCGGCAGGGGAGCAGCTGGGGCTCTGGGTGCCGACATTGCAGGCGGTGGCTTTACCCGCTACACAAATTAATACTGCAAATTTCCCCCTAAATATTTCTTCGGTGGCATCTCAGACATTCTCATTGTGTTTTCATTTCTATTCAGTTAAAAATAATTTCTAGCTGGTGCCACGGCTCACTACGCTAATCCTCTGCCTTGTGGTGCCAGCACACCGGGTTCTAGTCCCGGTTGGGGTGCCGGATTCTGTCCCGGTTGCCCCTCTTCCAGGCCAGCTCTCTGCTGTGGCCCGGGAGTGCAGTGGAGGATGGTCCAAGTGCTTGGGCTCTGCACCCCATGGGAGACCAGGAAAAGCACCTGGCTCCTGCCATCGGATCAGCGCGGTGTGCCGGCCACAGCGCGCCAACTGCGGCGGCCATTGGAGGGTGAACCAACGGCAAAGGAAGACCTTTCTCTCTGTCTCTCTCTCACTGTCCACCCTGCCTGTCAAAAAAAAATTAATAATTTCTAAATTATTCTCTTTTGATTTCTTCTTTGATCCTTGAATGTGTTATTTTCTTTCCAAATATTTTGAGATTTTCCAGGGATCTTTTTCTTACTGAATTTTTAAAGGTTGATTTTTATTCAAAAAGCAAATGAGAAAGGGAATCAGGAGAGAGAGCTTCCATTTACTGGTTCACTCCCCAGATGCCCTCAATTTTTCTTCTTTTTAATCTGTAGGGTCTTTGTCTTTTAATTCAAAACTGTTATTAGATGCATAGATGTTTATAATTGTCACATCTTCTTCAGTAGCTGATCCCCCCTTTGTATTTATTTATTTGATGTACTTATTTATTTGAAAGGCAGAGTTACACAGAAGCAGAGAGAGAGAGAGAGAGAGAGAGAGAGGTCTTCCATCTGCTGGTTCACTCCCCATATGGCCATACGGCTGGAGCTATGCCGACTGAAGCCAGGAGCCAGGATCTTTTTCTGGGTTGCAGGGACCCAAGGACTTTGGCCATCTTCCGCTGCTTTCCCAGGCCACAGCAGAGAGCTGGATCGGAAGTGGAGCAGCCGGGACTCGAACTGACAACCATCTGGGAAGCCAGCACTGCAGACTTGGGCTTTAACCCACTAGGCCACAGCGCCGGCCCCGTGACTCCTTTATCGTTATGGAAAGACCTTTCACACTGGGAATATTCTTTGCTCAGAAATCTACTTGTGTGAGATAAAGGGAATCCGCCCCTGTCCTTGAGCTTGGCCGGTTCCGACCCCGCGGCAGCAGGATGCATTGTGGGAGCACAGCCTGAAGAGGCAGGTGACAATCTTCCCCAAGGAGGAAGGACTAGGCAGGAGGCGATGGGCCTGCAGGGGGAGCACCTGCATCAGGGTTCGCCTGGAGGGCCTGCCAGGGGTGAGCCGAGGTGACACAGGCCCCTCCGGCCGCCGGGGTGGAGTGCACAGGGAAGGAGGCCAGTCCACACTCGGATAACGCAGCGAGAGTGGAGGAAGAATGGATCAGAGACACGCAGGAGGTGGAAGCCACAGGACTTCCTCTCCCGCCCGCCGTACCGGCTTCCTGGTCTCGGGAGAACAGCAGAAGGTGCCCCCCAGCCCCGCAGACCTAAGCCAGGGCGATCACCCCTCGTTTCCGTACCGCGCAGCGCTCAGCTGGTCTCAGAGTGAAAGCCGAAGGCAGAGCCGGCCCCACCCCCTTTCCTGCCACTCTCACTTCCCAGTTCCTGCCCAGCCACACTGGCCCCCGCAGGGAACCAGGCGCAGGCCACCGGCCCGGGCAGGGGCTGCACCCTGCCCAGACACCTCTGCTCCGAGCCTTCACCTCCGGCAAGTGTGCTCAGGCATTCCGGCTGCAGCCCGCCTCAGGTGCCCGTGCCCTCTGCCACAGCTGAGCCATCTGCATGATGGACATGGCTTATTGTCTGTCTCTGCTGCGACAAACTCCGCAGAGATGGCTTTTTTTTTTTTTTTAAGACTTATATTCATTTGAAAGATTTATAGAGAGAGAGATAGAGAGAGGTCTTCCATCCGATGGTAAACTCCCCAATTGGCTGCAACGGCCAGAGCTGCGCCAATCTGAAGCCAGGAGCTTCCTCCGGGTCTCCCACACAGGTGCAGGGGCCCAAGAACCTGGGTCATCTTCCACTGCTTTCCCAGGCCACAGCAGAGAGCTGGATCAGAAGTGGAGCAGCCTGAGACTAGAACCGGTGGAGATGGCTGTTTTTCTCCCCAACACCCAATACCTATTTGCATAATAAACGGCTTAACTCCCACCTTGTGTGTGGATACAGAAGCGGGGGTGAGGACGCCCAGGTGCTGGGGGGAGAGCAGGAGAGAACCCAGCTGGGGCCGGCATGGAAACTGCCAGCTCCTGGGCGAGGCGTGGAACCCACAGGGGCAGACGAAAAATAAAAACACGTGGACCCTATTTTTTCTTTAAGATTTATGTATTTATTTGAAAGGCAGAGTAACAGAGAGACACAGAATGAGATCTTCCATCCACGGGTTCACTCCCCAAATGGCTGCCACGGCCAGAGCTGCACCGGTCTGAAGCCAGGAGCCGGGAGCTTCTTCTGGGTCGCCAACACGCGTGCAGGGGCCCAAGAACCTGGGTCATCTTCCACTGCTTTCCCAGGCCACAGCAGAGAGCTGGGTCAGAAGTGGAGCAGCCGGGACTCGAACCGGCGCCCGTATGGGATGCAGCGACACTAACATCTAAGTAAGAGGATGGAGGGGGCCCCGAGGCACAGCCAGAGGGAAGAGAGATGCGGGTGCAGAAGCTTCGGGAGGGCCGGTGCCAGGAGGGAGGAGGTGCGTCACGCCGGGCGGCTGGAAGTAGTCACTGGGATGTCACAGAGGGCTTTGTCCCCGGGTGGGGAGGGGGCCCGTGAACAAGTTAAACCCGCCAGGTCAACAGGGGAAGATGGCCGTGCGCAGCCGGGGGCTTAGAGGCGGGCAGGCCGGATGCCGCCCCCAGGCCAGCTTCCTCTGAACCCCAGCTGCCCCCCACCTGGCTGATACACCTCAGCCACGGTTCAATGAGATGACGCAGGGGCACGGACGGCACGGAGCGGGTGCGGCAGCTGCAGAGCCGGCGAGCGGACCCAGCTGGAGGCGACTCGGGCACAAACTCAAGTCCAGGGCAGTGCAGAGCCGCGGGGAGCGACTCGGACACGGCCGGCTGCAGGCACGCCGGGGCGGCGGGAAGGCAACTCCTTCGTGCAGGGCCCAAGCCCAGCCGGCACCAAAGCTCTGTTCCCTCCAGTCCCGTTCCCTTTCGGGGCGCGGCAAGGGTTCCATTCACGCGGCTCAGAGAGCCGGCGTGGGGCCCGGTCCCAGGCAACGCTGCCTTCCGCCCCTAGCAACCACGCACCCGCTCTGCTCTTTCTATAGGCCGGGCTATTTCCCTTCCTCTTCTTATTGGTCCGCGTAACTTTATGGTAACCAATCAGTGCCAGCCACGGGACCAAACACGCCCACACGACTTGGTTGGGAGGGGTGATCCTGGAGGAGCCAAGTTTGTGTTTTCTGCCTCCATTTCTTTCCGAGAGACCCGTATGTATCCAACTGTGGCGAATCTCCCCCGGAATGAGGCTTGAAGACATTCCCCTTTCCTCACGCCCACCGTCAAGTCTGTCCCCTGAGAACCGCCCCCCCCGCGCGCCGAGTGGCACGGTCCCCGAGAAGCTCCTCCTTCAGCCGCCTGGAGGGCTCCGGCGCTCGGCGGGGGCGGGGCCACTCGTCGGCGGGACCGTACCATCCGTGACTGACGGGGGGGACTCCGAGCTCCCTCGTCTCCCGATCCCGTCCCTACCACCTCCGGCTCAGCCCTTCCCTGTGCGCACACATCCCAGATACGGGCTAAGGCCGCGGCTCCCGACGCCACAGGGGCTGCGCGACGCGAGCACAGGCAGGGCGCACTTGGTACGACCCACGCCGCGCCCCGCGCCGCCGGAAGTGAGGTGTCTTACCCCCGGAGTTCCGGTTCGCAGGGGGTGGGGAGTGTTGTTAACCGGAGCGGCTGCCGCAGTCGCGGGGACCGAGCGGGCTCGCGGCGCTGGCTCCTGGTGAGTGAGACCGAGTCGGGCCCGCGTTGTGGTTGGGGCCGGGGCAGGACCTTCTCCTGGAGGCCTCGGGCGTCGGCGCGCCCCTGGAGCCCCGCCGCCTGCTTGTGGCCTGTCAGATGGCCGTAAGACCACGGGCGCCGGCGCAGCCACTCTCCCGGAGCCCGGGCCCGGCCAGCGACCCTCGCAGCTCCTGGCGCTGACAGGTGCGCGGCCGCGAGGGCCACCCGGGTCCCTCCCGGTCCCGCCACTGCACCCTGCTGGTCGGCCGTTTCTCCGGCGCCCCTGGTCGACACTGCCCCCGGGGGCGGGGGTTGGGGGCGCCAGGGTTCCAGGCTGACGTCCCCCACCCGCTCGCGCGGGGGCGCGCGTCCGAGCTGCCCACCCTGGCACAGCTGTCACCGGCGCTGTCGCCTCCCCGCCCCGCGCCGTGGTGCTTCGGGCTTGCCCCCCCCCCCCGCCTCCCGCCCCAGCGTTGCTGCTGCCCCTCGGTGGCCCCCCTGGAGGAGGCAGCGTGGACAGAGCCCTAGATGTGGAGGCTGACACGGGGCTGCGGGCACCGGCCTCGCCGTGGTCACCTACCTCTGCCCACTGAGCGCCAGCCTGGGGGGAGCGTGCGATGACTGTGGGCGCCCCTGCACCGTGCCCGGCGCCACGCTGGGTTTGCACGGCCTGTGCACTCCGTGAGGCGCGCGCCCTCCTTCCCCACGCAGGTCTCAGGGCCAGGGCAATGTTCCGCACCGCCATGATGATGGCGGCCAGCCTGGCGCTGACCGGGGCCGTGGTGGCGCACGCCTACTACCTCAAACACCAGTTCTACCCGACGGTGGTGTACTTGACCAAGTCCAGCCCCAGCATGGCCGTGAGTCCAGGCCCGGGAGGGAGGGGCCTGCGGGGACAGGGGCGGGGCTGGAGGAGAGGCAGGCGGGCGGAGGAGCAGCTGCAGCCCATGCCCAGCTCTGAATAACTGATGAGCGGGGAGTGACCAGCCCGCCCCCGGCCCCGCCCCAGGTGCTGTACATCCAGGCCTTCGTCCTTGTCTTCCTCCTGGGCAAGGTGATGGGCAAGGTGTTCTTCGGGCAGCTGAGGGCGGCAGAGATGGAGGTAAGGGGCCGGCGGCGCGGGGCGCGGGGCAGGCCGGGCGGCCGCGCATCTGCGCTCCATGCCCCGCTGCCCACCCCACAGCACCTTCTGGAACGTTCCTGGTATGCCGTGACTGAGACTTGTCTGGCCTTCACCGTGTTCCGGGACGACTTCAGCCCCCGCTTCGTGGCGCTCTTCACTCTCCTCCTCTTCCTCAAATGCTTCCACTGGCTGGCCGAGGACCGTGTGGACTTTGTGAGTGGGGAGTGGCACGGTGAGGGCCGGGGCGGGTGGGGGGCCGCGCGGCCCGGGCCCCAGCCCCCCTGACGGGCCCCCTTCTCCGCCCTGGCCCAGATGGAACGCAGTCCCAACATCTCCTGGCTCTTCCACTGCCGCATTGTGTGTGAGTGAGACTCGGGGGAGGCCGGGGCGGGAGCCGGATGGAGGCGCGGACCGTGGGGGCCCGGAGCGCTAGCAGCCCCTCGCCCACAGCTGCACAGGAAGAATAATTTTGGAAGGCGATTTGCATCACCCCTGCCCTGTTCCACTCCAGGGCCTCTCGGCCGCCTGGGCCCCGAGCTCTTTGCCTGCTCACCTGGAGCTGGGGCGGCCAAGGCCCCTGCCCCCCACCCAAGGCAAAACTGGGGACCCCACGTGCCGGCTTCCGGGCAGCGTGCCCGCCTGACTAGATGGCTGGGCCCGCAGTGGGCTTAAGGGTGGGACGGTCTCAGAGCAGACAGCGGCTGTCGGGCCCTGGGCTGACCCCCACCCCCCACCCGGGGGTCCCCACAGCCCTCATGTTCCTCCTGGGCACCCTGGACTTCCTGTTCGTCAGCCACGCCTATCACAGCATCCTGACCCGTGGGGCCTCTGTGCAGCTGGTGTTTGGCTTCGAGGTAAAACTGGCTTGGGAGGCTGGGGGGACAGCCCGAGGTGGCACCGTGTGTGCCTTGGACAACCAGCAAACCCTTGCTGGGCACCTGCTGTGCGGCCGACAAGGAGCCAGTCGGGGAGACCCACCCCTTCCTTCGCACACACCCGGGGGGTCTGATGCCAAGTGGCTGTTGGTGGCCAGGAGAGATTAGCTTGATGGACAGCCAGGGAGGCGTGTCCCGGGCCGAGCGCTCACCTGGGTCTCCGTGAGCAGGACAGCACTGTTGGGGAGGAGCAGTAATTGCGTTTCACAGAGGTGCAAACGTGTGTTCGGCCATTTGCCTAAAGTCGCAGCCCGCGAGCGGGGGAGCTGGTGGGACGCAGGCTGTGCGCGGCTGCGTCAGGGCGGCTGTGTGTCCCGTCCCTGCAGTACGCCATCCTGATGACCATGGTGCTCACCATCTTCATCAAGTACGTGCTGCACTCTGTGGACCTGCAGAGCGAGAACCCCTGGGACAACAAGGCCGTGTACATGCTGTACACGGAGCTGTTCACAGGTGAGCGGCCGGCCCTCCTGCCCGGTCCCCCAGGGCCCACTCTGCTGGCCGACCCCTCCTGCCCGGCCCCCGGGGCCCACTCTGCTGGCCGACCCGGTGCCAGGCTGCTCTCCACATCCCTCCCCAGGCTTCATCAAAGTCCTGCTGTACATGGCCTTCATGACCATCATGATCAAGGTGCACACCTTTCCACTCTTCGCCATCCGGCCCATGTACTTGGCCATGAGGTGAGCCCAGCCCTGGCCCCGTCCTCCTGACCCGGGCCTCCTCCCTCTCCCCCTGCTGTCCCTGGCCGCCCTGTTCCCCGTCCTCCTGACCCGGCCCTCCTCCCTCTCCCCCTGCTGTCCCTGGCTGCCCTGTTCCCCCGTCCTCCTGACCCGGCCCTCCTCCCTCTCCCCCTGCTGTCCCTGGCCGCCCTGTCCCCCGTCCTCCTGACCCGGTCCTCCTCCGCCTCCCCCTGCTGTCCCTGGCTCTCCTTTCAGGCAGTTCAAGAAAGCTGTGACGGACGCCATCATGTCTCGCCGAGCCATCCGCAACATGAACACTCTGTGAGTGGGCCTGCCGCGGCCGTCCCACCAGGCTGTGCCCCGGTGCCCCTCTGCCTGACGCGGCCCCTGCCACCCACCCAGGTACCCAGACGCCACCCCGGAGGAGCTCCAGGCGACGGACAACGTGTGCATCATCTGCCGAGAAGAGATGGTGACCGGGGCCAAGAGGCTGCCCTGCAACCACATCTTCCACACCAGGTGGGCGGGCGGGCGGGCGGGCGGGCGGCCGCCCCTGGGCCCAGTGGCCTGCGGACCGCTGACCGGCCTGCTCTGACCCCCAGCTGCCTGCGCTCCTGGTTCCAGCGGCAGCAGACCTGCCCCACCTGCCGCATGGATGTGCTGCGGGCCTCGCTGCCGGCCCAGTCGCCGCCCCCTGAGCCTGCGGAGCAGGGGCCGCCCCCCGCGCCCCACCCTCCACCCCTGCTGCCCCAGCCCCCGAACTGTGAGTGTCCCCGCGAGGCCACCTGCACCGCTTGGTACCTGCCCTGGGCCGGGAAGGTGTTTGAACAAGACCCGGATGTGGGGATTGCCAGCCGTGCGGCCAGTGCTGAGCTCCGGCCTGCGGCAGCTGGGGACAGAGCCCCCATAGCCAAGCCCCTGCGGGGAGCGGGTTCTGGCTCGGCTCGGCCTCTTCCTCACCGCCCTTCCTCTCTCTGCAGTCCCCCAGGGCCTCCTGCCGCCCTTCCCCCCAGGCATGTTCCCGCTGTGGCCCCCCGTGGGCCCCTTTGCGCCTGTCCCGCCACCCCCCAGTTCAGGAGAGGCCGCGGTTCCTCCATCCTCCAGTGCAGGTGAGCGTGGTGGGCGCTGCCATGGCCGCGGGCCGCAGGTTATGGCCCAGAAACGCTCATGGCTGCTTGTTCTCCCTCAGCAGCCCTCGCTGGGCCTGGTGGAGCAGCCTCCGCTGCCGGCCCCAGTGCCACTGCCTCCGCCGCAGCACCTGGCGCTGGCCCTGCCCCTGAGGCCGGCCCCGCCCCCGGCTTCCCTTTTCCCCCTCCATGGATGGGTATGCCGCTGCCTCCGCCCTTCGGTAAGCTGGGACGCGGCCTCTCCCCATGGTTCTGCAGGGTGAGGGGGTGGTAGGCCGGCAGTGCTGACGGCCTCTCCCCCTCCAGCCTTCCCCCCGATGCCCGTGCCCCCCGCGGGCTTTGCTGGGCTGACCCCGGAGGAGCTGCGGGCTCTGGAGGGCCACGAGCGGCAGCACCTGGAGGCCCGGCTGCAGAGCCTGCGCAATATCCACACGCTGCTGGACGCCGCCATGCTGCAGATCAACCAGTACCTCACCGTGCTGGCCTCCCTGGGGTGCGTGCGGGCCGGGGCGCGGGGCTGCGAGGGGCCCGGGCTGCCTCCTGCCGCGCTGCGCCCGCCGCCTGCGCATCCCGGCCCCGGGGCTCTGAGCGCGGAGCTCCCGCAGACTCCTGGTGCCTTTTCTCCTCACACTGTAGAGGCACGTCCGGGGTGGCCAGGCGGGACCAGAGTCCATGAGACAGCTGGTCTGTCCCTTCCTAGTTCTCGAAAGTCAGGAGTCCCGGGTCTGGGCTTCGGTTTGTCACCTGACACCGGACAGCGGCTCTGTGTAGTAGAGAGGACTTGGAGCCGGCCTGGCCCGACGTCCAGTGCTAGTCCCATCGTTCGCTTTGCGACCTGCCTCCCCAGGTGGGGGTCACAGGTGACTGCGAAGGCTCGGCGGGTGGCTTGAGCTGGAGGCAAGCGCTGTGGGTTACTCAGGGGGTGCCCCTGCGGGAGACGGTGAGCAGGGTGCCAGTGAACAGGGCGACCGCCTCTGCCTGCAGGGGGCTTAGAATCTAGGGGACAGACGCCTGGCCCTGGAGCCACTCTGCCCGAGAGCCCACCCAACACGTGTTCACTTGTGTCTGCTGGGCACCGGGGCCACGTGGTTCTCGACTCTGGCCTGCAAAGCTCGCCAGGGACAGGACGTGAGCCCAACCCAGGCCCCGCCCCCCCTTCTCTCCCCAGGCCCCCCCGGCCTGCCCCTGCGGCAAGCCCCCCTGAGGAGGCTGCATCCACGGTGGCCGCCGCCGCCTCTACCGGCCTCCCCAGCTCCGAGGCCACCACCTCATCGCCAGGAGCCTCCCCAGCAGCCCCGGAGACGGAAAAGCCTGCAGGTAGGGGTGGCCAGCCCCGGGGAGCGGACAGGGTCAGGGGTTCCTGTGGGTTCCCCGTCTGAGCCCTGTGTCGGCAGCCCCAGAGTCGGTGGGCACCGAGGAGCTGCCCGAGGACGGAGAGCCGGACGCTGCCGAGCTGCGCCGCCGCCGCCTGCAGAAGCTGGAGTCCCCTGTCGCCCACTGACACTGCCCGCCCCGCCCCCGCTCCGTCCTGCCACCAAGTGCCAGCTCCCTCTGCGTGCACCAGGGAGTAGGAACCCAGCCCTGAGAAGAGGCAGCAGCGTCCCCTAGGCCGATGGAGGCGGCCCAGGCTCTGGCGCCCTCCTCGCCCACTCAGCCCTGCGTCCATTGGGGTCCGGGGAGCCCGAGGTGTCGGCCTCTGAGCAGCTCCCCTCTCCCCCTGCCCCTTTCCAGAAGAAGGGGCCCCCCTCTGTGCCCTACTTGTGCGTGGAGTCGCGCTGCAGTGCTGAACAGTATTAGCTCCCGTCCCCAAGTGTGGACCAGAGGGGCCGGAGACGGCGGGGACCCGTGCCGGCCACCGTAAGACTGCTACTCACCTCCTTCCTCGGCCCTCCCCAGGAGTCCCTTGTGGTGGCGCGCCCCCACGCCCTGTGGCATTTCTGCGTCTTACTGGCGACCACACAACTCAGGGAAAGGAGTGCCGGGGGTGGGGGCAGGTGGGCAGCGGCACCGAGGGACCCCGGCCCGCCCCCCAGGCCCTTTCCCGCCCTGCAGCTTCTCAGGTGAGACCCAGCGCCATCTCACCCAGCAGCCACTGCCCAGCCACGCCCCGGGCTGAGGGCTAGTGTGCCTGCCCCGCGACCCTGGAAGGCCCCCCCAACGTGCAGAGCTTTGCCCGAGTTTGGAAGAATCAGAATTTCTTCTCTACCTGGTGTCTTTTGGCTTCAGTTTTTGTCTTCTGGGTGTGAAGGCTTGACCCCCAGGGACGAGGGGCAGGAGTGTGGGGGCCAGGGCTTCCCAGTTCAGAGGCGTCCCGGGCCGGGCCTGCAGGAGCCGAGGCCTGCCCACCCCCAGCTCTCCCCCCCCTCGGTTTTGTGTTACAAGAGTTGGAGACAGTTTCAAATGATTATTTAATTTGTAAATATTGTACAAATTTTAATAGCTTAAATTGTATATACGGCCAATAAAAACTTGCATTAACACTTGGTGGGGCTGTGTCACAGGGGCGGTTTCTGACTCCTTGTGGTAGAAAAGGAGTGAGGCGTACAGTCGGCTGGCAGTCCAGGCGGCTACACCCGGAGGCAGCCCAGGGGTCTCTGCCCTGCCCTGGGTGGGTGGCTGGATGCCCAAGGGGTGGGGGCACTCAGGTGTCCGGTGCCTGGGATGATAAAAACGACGCAAGGGTACGGGCGGGTTGGCCGGGGAACAGGGGTGAGGCCAGCAGTTTATGCCTACAGATCCCTGTCCAGCCTTGACCCCAGGCCGGCGGGCAGGGAGGACGGCCCGGTGAGGAGCTTCCTAAGGTCGGGCAGCCAGGGCAGGCCTACTATGGAGTGGAAGCAAGACCCGGGCTGGGCCTCCACGCTCCATCGGGTGGAGAACGCCCAGGGGCTGACGTGGGCACCCGGTGCCAGGCCCTGTGCTTGGAATAAGACCGCAAGGACCTGTGCCAGCGTCACCTGTGTTCCCTGTAACCCACACCGGGCCATGTCGCCTGTGACGAGGCCCAGGAACGTGTCCGGCAGCGGGCTCCCGGGAGCAGAGGACGCAGTGTCACAGAGAGCCTGCCTGTCCTCTGCTGTCCTCCCCCCCACGGCCCCACCACACAGACGCTGACGTTTTTGAATTTCACCCACTTGAAAGGCCGATCTTCCACCCGCTGGCTCACTCCCCAGCTGCCTGCGATAGGGCTGGGCCAGGCGAAGCCAGGAGCCTGGAACTCCATCCAGGTCTCCCAGGTGGGCAGCAGGGGCCCAAGCACTCGGCCGTTGTGGCTGCCTCGCAGCGTGCACATATCTGAGCGGCACCGTGGCCACCATGCCACACGCCTGCCCCGTCTTTGTTACTTTCACCTATTTCAAAGGCAGAGTGCCAGAGCCTTTAGAAAAGGAAGGCCACGCCGGAGGAGAGCCGGCAGCTGGCGGACACCTGTGCACAGGGGCCCGCGTGACTCCATGCTGCCACCCCAAGCCCTGTCCCCGCGTTCCCCGGAGCACGGTCACGCGAGGCCTCAAAAGCCCTTCTCCATCAACCAGGCTTTGAGCTGCTCGTCAAAGTAGCCCTTGACCCGCAGGGTGCCCGTCACCTCGTTGACCTGGGTGACCGGGGTCCGCCCCAGCAGTGGCCTCAAGAACTCCTCCACGTCCTTCTGCAGCGCCTGCAGGGAAACGGCCGGTCAGGCGGGCAGCCCCACCTCACCCCAGGCTGTCCGCCCGCGAGCCCTGGCGGGGCCACGCGCCCACTTACCCAGATGTCCCCCTCCACCTTCCGGATCACGGTCATCTGGCGGTTACCGTGGGTGATGTCCTTGTAGACTGGGACGTTGTGCATCCGAGAACGCCGCACCAAGTAGGGCAGGCTGGGCGGGGGGTCTGACGGGGGACAGAGACGCCCCACTCAGCAAGCCCTCCGGCCGCGGGCCAGCCGCATGGGACCTCCCCTCTCCTTGTTCCAGTCCTCACCAAATTGTTCACCTGGCGCTGCACAGGTGCTCGGGCTGACCCCCTAGGGCCAGGTCCCACCCACCCCCCAGGTCGCTGGGGCCCCGCTGCGGCCAATTCTTTCCCCCCTCCAGGGGCAAGGGAGGCCCAGATCCATCTCGGAGCGAAGGGCTGGGTGTGCAGGCGCTGAGCGCCAGCCCCGGCTGGGGCAGGCCAGCCCCTGGGGAGCCCCCCATCCCGCTCACCTCTGGGAGGCTGCCAGCCGCTGGGGGTGGGGTAATGCTCGTGCTTTGGGGGCTCTGGGATGCTGGCGGGGGGCAACAGGCGCTCCACAAACTGGTACTCATCCGTGGATTCCACAAAGCTGGGGTGACCCGGGGGTCCCTGGGTCTGGCTCTGAGAGACAACAAACAGCGCCCGTCCATTGGCCCACCCAGCGCGGGACCCTGGCGGGAGGGAACCCACGAAGGCGGGAGGTCCGGAGGCACGTCTCCCTCCCCAGGCGCGCGGGGTGTCGGGGGCACTGCAGGGGACGCCCCACTTCTGCAGATGGTTCGAGCAATCACCGCGCGTGATTCGCACACGGGCGCTCTCCGGCCTCTTTCGGACACGGCGCAGGGGAGGCACCTCATCAACCCCCTTCGCGGCCACGAACGACCCTAACAGGGTCAAGGTCACGCTCGGTCTGACTGCCCAACACCAGCCTAGCCGACAGCCATCCGGAGTCCTGATAGGCCCCGCGTCCCAAACAGCGGGGAAGCGAGCGGCTATGGGGCGCCCGGGGGTCCCAGAAGCGCCGCCCACGGGCCGGGGGCCGGGCCGCGACCCCGCCGAGCGGCTTCTCCGAAAGCCGAGGCAGCGCGTCGACAGTTTCTCCCAGTGCCGGTAAGCCGGGCTATCCCGCGGCCGGATCCCAACCCGCACCCCGGGCTCTCGCCCCTTCTCCCGACAGGTAAACTAAGGCCCGGGCAGGGCTACGACGGATAACACCGAGCCCGCGCTCAGCCGTCTGCCCTCCGCTCCCAGCTCGGTGCGCTCACCAGCGGCCGGACCCCGCAGCCCGGCTGCACGCCAACTCGCCAGCTCCGCGCCGCAGCGCGCAACACGACCCCCGCCATCTCGGATTCCCCTCCGGCCCGGCCTTCTGCGCGCGCAGCCGGCCTGGCCCCGCCCCTCCTCCCCGTCCGCGCCCGGGACGGAAGGACGCCTGCGCGAAGCGAGAGGGGCGGGGCTAGGCCGGCGGGGGCGGTAACCAGGCGCAGAGGTTCGCGCGGTCGCTCCGCAGTGACGTAGCACGCCACAGGCCGGGAGTGCGTGCGCGGCCGCGCTTCTTCCTCTTTCTCGACTCCATCTTTGTGCTCGCGGCACGGAGGAGCCGCAGTTCAGGTGAGACTCGGACGCCGGCTCCGGAGGGCTCGGTTCGGGGTTGGCCGCGAGGTCAGAGGGCGCGGGGGGCCCAGTCGAGGCGGCCCCGGCCCATCCGAGCGCCCTGGCGGGCCCGGCCTCTCCCACGGGGGACGCCGCGGCCGCGTCCCCGGGCCTCACGGCCGCCTTCTCTCTGCCAGCCGCCGCCATGCAGCTGTTCGTCCGCGCGCAGGAGCTCCACACCCTCGAGGTGACCGGCCGGGAGACGGTCGCGCAGCTCAAGGTAAAAGGCGTCCTGGCGCGGCCGAGCGCGTGTGCTCGTCCCCGCTGCCCGCGGTCACGCGCGCGCCCTCTGCCCTCTCCCCGTAGGCTCGCGTAGCCTCGCTGGAGGGCATCGCCCCCGAGGACCAGGTGGTGCTGCTAGCGGGGACGCCCCTGGAGGATGAGGCCACCCTGGGCCAGTGCGGCGTGGAGGCCCTGAGCACCCTGGAGGTGGCCGGGCGCATGCTGGGAGGTGAGCGCGGGCCGGCGGCGTCTCCGGGGGGCGGGGTGGGGGTGCTCAGCCGTCGCCAGACCCCCGGTGCGCTCCGCCGCGGGCCTGGTGGTGGGTGGGCTCACGTGCCGCCGCCCGCCCTCCGCAGGCAAAGTCCACGGCTCCCTGGCCCGCGCCGGCAAAGTGAGAGGTCAGACGCCGAAGGTGAGCAAGCGTGGATCGCGTCCCGGCCTGGGGCGGAGCCGGGGGAGGGTGCCGGGCTTGGGGGAGGGGGTGCCGGGCTTGGGGGAGGGGGTGCTGGGCTTGGGGGAGAGGGTGCTGGGCTTGGGGGAGGGTGCTGGGCTTGGGGGAGGGGGTGCTGGCCCCGGGGGGGGGGTGCCGGGCCTGGGGGGGGTGCTGGGCTTGGGGGAGGGTGCTGGGCCTGGGGGAGGGGGTGCCGGGCCTGGGGGCGGTGCGGGTCCGGGCCTGACCGCCCAGCCTCCCCCAGGTGGCCAAGCAGGAGAAGAAGAAGAAGAAGACGGGCCGCGCCAAGCGGCGGATGCAGTACAACCGGCGCTTCGTCAACGTGGTGCCCACCTTTGGCAAGAAGAAGGGCCCCAACGCCAACTCCTAAGTCCCCTGTCATCCCGGCTCCCCAATAAAGCCGCCCCGCCGTCTCACTGGCTGGTCCGTCCGCACTTGGCAGGGAGCGGGGCGGGGGGGCTGCTGGGTGTCCCCGAGACAGGACAGGAACCCTTGGTGGGGGGGGGAGCGGTAAAGCCCCAGGGGGAGGACTGGCCGGGTTTCTGACCCAAACACTGGGAGCCCCGGGGCAGCAGGTGGGGGCGGGGAGGGGGAGGGGAGGAGGGGGCTTGGGTGCAGTGAGCGCCGGTGTGACCTGGGCCGGGCTGCGGCCTGAGGCCCGGGGGAGGCACCGGAGTTGCCCGGTGACACTGCGCCAGCCGCCGGCGCCCTTTGCATCCTTGTTTGCCCTCTGGTCGTGCTGGGGAACCCCGTCTGTGACTGGGCGATGGGTCCCCTCCCTGGAGCGCTGGCCTCCATCCGCTGGGCTCCAGCGCTCAGCCCGCCTGCTAATTCAGCTGAAGATCTGGGTAAACCCTCGGCCTTTTTTTATTGATTGGCCTTGAACTGCTCACTAAACCCCCCATCGACCAAACGGATGTAAGATGTGAGGGAGCGCCCGGCCCCGGCGCCATCGCGATGCTGCTGCCTTGTGAGTTCAACAGGCCGTGGCTGCTGTCCTAGGAGTTGATGTCCCTGATGCAAAGTGAGGAATAGTTAGGGCTCTAACCAAGGGGGTGAGGAGGCTGAGAGTCTGAAGCTGAAGTGGGCGTGAGCTGAGGAGCTGGGGAGGTGGGGAAGGAGTCCAGCCGGGAGAACACAGGGCAGGGGCGGTGTGGTGCGGTGGGTCCCGCGGGGCTGTGTTAGCCGGGGAGCTGGGTTTCTGTTGCTGGAGCTGCACTCAGTTCTGTGGCTGGGAGGTCCCAGGCCAAGAGGTTGCACTGGGGCCGGTGCTGAGGTGTAGCAGCAGGTAAAGCCGCCGCCTGCAGTGCTGGCATCCCAGATGGGTGCTGGTTTGGATCCTGGCTGCTCCACTTCCGATCCAGCTCTCTGCTAAGGCCTAGGAAAACAGCAGAAGACGGCCCAAGTCCTTGGGCCCCTGCGCCTGCGTGGGAGACCCAGAAGTTCCTGGCTAAGGATCGGCACAGCTCTGGCCATTGTGGCCATCTGAGTGAACCAGCGGATGAAGACTCTCTCCCTCTCTCTCTCTCTCCCTCTCTCTCTCTCTCTCTCTCTCTCTTCCTCTGTTGTCTCCCTGCCTCTGTAACTCTGCCATTCAAATAAATCTTAAAAAAAAAAAAAAAGATTGGGTTTTTTGGTGGACTGCAGAGTCCGGCTGGTACGGGGTGTCACATGGCGAGAGGGGTGTGTGCAAGACAGGCAAGTGGTTCTCTGGAAGGAAGCGGCCAGTTCACAGGCAAGGCCGTGACCCCGTCACCTCTAGTGGGTGTGTGTGGCTCCACCTCTTACTGCGTCACAGTTGCACGTAAGATAGAGCTTCCATGCACTGGTGCACTCCCCACATGGCCGCAGCAGCCCGGCCAGAGCCAAGCTGCTTCCAGGTGTTCTGTCTGGACGGAGGGGCCACCTGCTGCCGCTTCCCCAGGCCACTGAACTGGGAGCTAGGTGGGAAGTGGAGCTTCTAGGACTCCAGCTGGCCCTGCGTGTGCTGCGGTGTCGCGAGGAGGCAGCCTTCGCCTTCGCGGCATCACTGACAGTAGTGGGGATGTGGATTCAACTCAGCAAGGCTGATGTCCTGTGCAGCCCCCGGGCTGGGTAGGAGGGGGAGGCGGAGGCCTGGCCCAGCCGGCCCGGGAGCCCAGTCCAGTTTGTGACTTGAGTGAGGGCCTGGAGCCGTCCCCACCAGGAGCGTGAGCAGTGCCCTGACGTGCTGGCCCTCCCTGCCAAGTGCCTGTCCCGGTATCTTGGCGCTGTGCAGTCACCGCCCAGCACTGATGATGGCCCAGCAGCGCCACCACGCCCAAGCTCCACCTGCCTGTGTCAGCTCCCAGTGTGGAGTCAGTCGGCCATGATCATTCGGGGAAGACACAGGGAAGTAGAGGCTAGGGCGGAGAGCGGGGGTGCAGAAATGCCCCAGCATGCACCGGGCTAGGCGGGCTGCCGCCATCTCGCCTTTTCTTCCGCTTGCCCCATGCTTCCCAGTGTCCCCTGGCAGCCTGGCTGCTCCCGCAGGGCAGGGCGCATCTCCCCTCCCAAGGCTGCCCTGCTTAGTGATGAATTCAGGGGCCGGCGCTATGGCATAGTGGGTAAAGCTGCCGCCTGCAGTCCTGGCATCCCCTGTGGGCGGCGGTTCGGGACCCAGCTGCTCCACTTCGGATCCAGCTCTCTGCTATGGCCTGGGAAAGCAGCAGAAGATGGCCCAAGTGCTTGGGCCCCTGCACCCGTGGGAGAGAGACCTGGAAGAAGCTCCTGACTCCTGGCTTTGGATCGGCGCAGCTCCGGCTGATGTGGCCCATTAGAGAGTGAACCAGCGGCTGGAAGACCTCTCTCTCTCTGCCTTTCCTCTCTCTTTGTAACTCTTTCAAATACATAAATCTTTTAAAAAAATGATTTCAGCCGGCACTGCTCAGTTTTGCGGTGCGACCACCAGGGGGCGGGCTGGCACAGACGGGACACTCCTGGCGCCCTAGGGCCGCTAACGGGGCGGGGCTTCCGAGTGTGGGCGGAAGTTGCTGAGAGCCTCGTCAGCTTGGCATGGACTAACGCTCGGAAGGCTCCGCGACGAGGCGGAAGTCACCGAGGAGGCGCCGGAAGTTGGTTCGCGGCGCGCATGCGCTGCCAGTTGCCATGGAGCCGGCCGGGCCGTGCGGCTTCTGCCCGGCCGGGGAGACGCGGGACGCGCGCTACACCTGCCCGCGCTGCAATGCGCCCTACTGCTCGCTGCGCTGCTACCGGGCGCACGGGCCCTGCGCCGAGGACTTCTACCGCGACCAGGTGCTGGGGGAGCTTCGCGGCCGCAGCGCCTCGCCCAGCCGCCTGGCCAGCGCCCTGCGCCGGCTGCGTGAGCAACGCGAGACCGAGGACGAGCCCGAGGTAGCAGGCCTCAGCCCG
The DNA here is from genome assembly GCA_949820135.1 of Sylvilagus floridanus. Classification (NCBI taxonomy): domain Eukaryota; kingdom Metazoa; phylum Chordata; class Mammalia; order Lagomorpha; family Leporidae; genus Sylvilagus; species Sylvilagus floridanus. Next base: position 119,652,976 of record OX463224.1, on the reverse strand, counting down.
CGCCCCGCACCCGGCGGACTTTCGGGACTCTGGGAGCGGCTGGCGCCTGCCGAGAAAGCGGCCTTCGAGCGGCTGCTGAGCCGCGGAGAGGCCGGGCGGCTGCTGCCTCCCTGGCGGCCGTGGTGGTGGGGGCGCGGGGACGGACCCCGGCTCGTGGAGGCGGTGGGGGACGCCGCGGAGCCCGAGCCGGAGCCGGAGCCGGAGCCCGCGCGGCCGCCCGCCGTGCCCGCCCGCATCCCCGCGCTGGCCAGCCTGAGCCGCAGCCCGGCCTCGCCGCTCGTGCGCTTCCAGCTGCCCAACGTGCTGTTCGCCTACGCGCACGCCCTGGCCCTGTACCACGGCGGCGGCGACGACGCGCTGCTCCCCGACTTCTGCGCCACGCTGCTCGGCGTGTCCGGAGCGCTGGGCGCCCAGCGAGTCTTCGCCTCTTGCGAGGAGGCCCTGCAGGCCGCAGCCCACGTGCTGGAAGCCGGCGAGCACCCGCCCGGGCCCCTGGGGACGCGCGGCGCCATGCGAGAGGCCGGCCGCATCCTGCTGGGCCGGGGCCCCGCCGACCGCAAAGGCTACACGCTGGCCGCGCTGGGGCACCTGGCTCGGACCCTCGGCCGTGCCCGGAAACAGACCGCGGCTGGCGAAGAGCGAGATCGCCTCTACCGCGCCCGGAAAAAGTGCCAGTACCTGCTGGCCTGGGCCAACGAGAACGAGGTGGCCCTGGGGCCCCTGGCTGTGGACTGCGCCAGGGCGCACGGCGCGCACGCGGCGGCCGCGGAGGAGGTGGCCGCCCTGGCCGGGGAACTGGAGCGGCTCTGGGGCGGCCCTGTGCCCCCCGCCCCGCCTGCCCCAAGGACTCTCATTGAAGAGCTGCCTGGCTGACCTGGGGGGCCTTGGCCTCAATAAAGCGGAGACTGGCCCTGCCCGGAGTGACAGCTCAGTTGTCCCGCCCAACCCCGGGCGCTCGGGCCCACGAAGCGTCCCAGCCTTGCCCGCCCCAGAATGGAACGGAAGCTGGCGGCGAGTTGGAGCCGTTTATCCAGGGGAGGAGGGCGTCTCCGCCCGGGCGGCGAGTTGGAGCTGTTTATCCAGGGGAGGAGCGCGCGGCGCTCAGTAGACGTAGGGCACGATGCGGTGTGGCACGCGCCGGCAGTACTCCAGCCACGCGCGGCCATACTTCTGCTGGCATTGCCGCTCGTCCCGGGCCTCCCGGTGCACCAGCAGCGCCGTGAAGTAGATGACGTAGAAGTAGGGCAGCAGGTGCGACAGCCCTGCGGGGAGGGGCCGCAAAGGTCTCCACGCTGTCCGGCTGGGCGGTGGGAGGCCCAGGGCCAGCGGGGGTCACTCACCGCAGGGCAGGGACCAGGCCAGGGCCATGAGGAGGTCCCCGAGGTAGTTGGGGTGGCGGACCATCCCCCACCACCCGGACACCAGCAGTCTCCGCCCCGTGGCCGTGGGGATGGTCTCCAGGTCTGAGGAGAGATGGGCAGGGCCTGGTCACTCGGTGACGGCTGCCACTGAGCCACGGCCCCCGGAGACCCGGCTCACCTGCCACCCGCGGGTCCGAAGGGTTCTTTCGGAAAGTGTTTTTCTGGGAGTTGGCCCCACGGAAGATGTAGTAGCCGACCGCTGTGGGGAGAGATGTGTGCGCGGTCAGGGCTGCCTGCCCGACCGACCCCGGGGACCCACAGCCCGGGCCCCCGGGAGCCAGCGCCCGCCTGAGGCTCGGCACCTACCTAGTGGGTGCCCAATGACCCGAGTGACTTGAAAGGGGGAGGGACGGTTGCTGACTGACCGTTGAGGAGGCAGATGGCTGAGGCCATGGGCAGCCCCAGCGGCTGAGGGTGGTGTAGTAGGAACTGGGCCTGCAGGCTGTAGGTGAAGGGGACCCATGCCAAGTCCCCGAAAGCCAGCATGAAGCCAAAGCCGTCGTGCGTGATGTCCATGGTGGTGAGCACAGCCTCCTGCAGACAGGGCCCGGGCGCCCGGCTCAGCCCCACGGGGCCCCGGGTGGCCCGGCTCGGCCCCACGGGGTCCCGGGTGGCCCGGCTTGGCCCCACGGGGCCCCGGGTGGCCTGGCTCAGCCCCACGGGGTCCCTGGGTGGCCTGGGCACCCTGGCTCGGCCCCACGGGGCCCCGGGTGGCCTGGCTCAGCCCCACGGGGTCCCTGGGTGGCCTGGGCACCCTGGCTTGGCCCCACGGGGCCCCGGCCGCCCAGCCCACCTCACCTCATTCCACAGTGCATCCGCCACGTAGAGCAGCTGGAAGCCGTTGACCAGCCACATGGCCAGCGAGGGGCTCCCCCGCAGCTCGGCCTCCTGCAGCAGCAGGGCCAGGTTGATGAGGACCTGGGCAGGGGACAGGGCAGTCGGCTCCAGCTCTTCTCCAGCCCCTCTGCCGTGGACCCAGGGACTGGCGTGGGCCACCTCCGGAGGACTTCCCGGCCTTGTCCTGGCGGGCAGCGGCCAGATGCGCCGTCCCACCCGTTCCGCTCCAGGCCCGGACGCTCAGCTTCCGCGCTCGCCTCTGTGCGGAGAGCGGGGTGACCGGGGCCCTGCCTCTTGGAGCAGACTGAGGACTCCATGGTGCAGCGTGCGTGCCTGGCACACGGGAGGCCGGCGCACCAGATCCAGGGTGGGCACTTGGCACCCCTGCCTGGGGGTGAGGTCACTTCCAGGGCCATAGCCCGGCAGGGGTGACCGGGGATCAGTGCTAGGTCTGCCCTGCCTGCGCGCTCCCCCCACTCCCACAGCGCCCCCTGCTGTTCCCATCGGCTCTGCCCCTGGAACCCAGGCTCTCCCAAGCCTCGCAGCGCCCGGAGCGGTACCCAGGGCACACGGTGGATCAGCACGTGTCTGTCCACACACTATGACCTCGGCCCGCCCAAGCACTGCTCGCCCTGCCTCCCCGGGGCCCGGCCAGGCCCGGCCCAGCCCGGCGTACCCAGCCGATGAGGCCTGGCCGCAGCTCGCAGAAATATTTGAAGTCAAAGGAGTGGATGCGAGGGTTGAGCTCCCGCCCCAGGAAGAAGTCGTAAATGGGGTTGCCTGGGAACAAAGGAGGGTGAGGGGCAGGCGGGTGCCCCACCGGCCTCCAGCCCCGGCCCACGGGGACCCCTCTCACCTGAGCTCCCCCCGGGGGCCAGGGCTGAGGCGGGGGCCACCTGAGCCTTCAGGTACAGCAGGAGGCTGAAGACGAAGGCAGTGAGCGTGGCCGCGAACGCCAGGGGCAGCAGCATGTCCGGCAGCGCCCCCAGGGGCAGGCCGGCGGCCACCCCCAGCCCCACCAGCAGGGCTGTCAGCACCAGGGCCCGGAAGCCTGCGCGGAGCCACGCAGTGAGTTCGCACCCCTGACGCCCCCTCCCACCCGGCCCGGGGCGCGGGGGGCCAGACCTCACCCCCCCACTGCTGGGACCACGCGGCAGCCGCAAACGGGGTGGGGGTGCGGGGAGCAGTTCCCGCGCCGGCCCTGAGCCAGAGGCACCCAGGGGAGCTGGGGGTCGGGGCTAGTCTCCATGAGCCTCCCCGCTAGACCGGACAGCCCGCCATCCCCGCACAACTCCGGCGCAAGGGACCACACACACACCCCCCTCCCCGCCAGGCACCGTTAATGGGGTAGCGCAGGCGACTCTTGTCCTTTAGCTCCTGCCCCTCGGCCACCTGCGGGGTCAAACGGGGCCTGATGAGGTCCGGGGGCGCCTTCTCCGCGGCCGCCCCCGCCCCCCGCCCCCCGCCCGCGTCCGCACACCTGGCGCGCCGGCAGCAGGTAGAGCGCCGCCTGCAGGCCGAGCCAGCCGAGCAGTAGCAGCAGCGCCCGAGGGCTCCACAGCGCCTCCAGCCCGGGCAGGTAGGGGGGCGGGCCCAGGAGGCGCGCCGGGCCCGAGCGGGCCACCAGCAGCAGGTGGATCATGGTGGCGGGCAGCAGCAACAGCAAGGCCGCGGCGCCTGCGGAGGGGCCGCGCGTCGGGCGTCCGCCGCCCACTTCTCCCCAGTCCCCGTGGGCGCACCGCCGTCCCCAGCGCCCCAGTCGCTCTCCTCCGCATCCCGTTCTTAGAGCCCAGCCGCCCCCTGCTCCGACGTCTTTTCCTGAATGCATCTCGGTCCCCAACCCCCCTCGAGGAGCCGTCTGCGGCTCCCCCACCTCCCAGGCCTGCACTCCACAACCGCCTGAGCGCCCGCTCTCCCCCTACACACGCCCCTGTGCCCTCCTGCCTCCCGCGCCCGCTCCCTCTACACACGCCCCCTGTGCCCTCCTGCCTCCCCCGCCCGCTCCCTCTACACACGCCCCCTGTGCCCTCCTGCCTCCCCCGCCCGCTCCCTCTACACACGCCCCTGTGCCCTCCTGCCTCCCCCGCCCGCTCTCCCCCTACACACGCCCCTGTGCCCTCCTGCCTCCCCCGCCCGCTCCCTCTACACACGCCCCCCTGTGCCCTCCTGCCTCCCCCGCCCGCTCCCTCTACACACGCCCCCCTGTGCCCTCCTGCCTCCCCCGCCCGCTCCCTCTACACACGCCCCTGTGCCCTCCTGCCTCCCCCGCCCGCTCTCCCTCTACACACGCCCCTGTGCCCTCCTGCCTCCCCCGCCCGCTCCCTCTACACACGCCCCCCTGTGCCCTCCTGCCTCCCCCGCCCGCTCCCTCTACACACGCCCCCCTGTGCCCTCCTGCCTCCCCCGCCCGCTCCCTCTACACACGCCCCCCTGTGCCCTCCTGCCTCCCCCGCCCGCTCCCTCTACACACGCCCCTGTGCCCTCCTGCCTCCCACGCCCGCTCTCCCTCTACACACGCCCCTGTGCCCTCCTGCCTCCCCCGCCCGCTCCCTCTACACACGACCCCCTGTGCCCTCCTGCCTCCCCCGCCCGCTCTCCCTCTACACACGCCCCTGTGCCCTCCTGCCTCCCCCGCCCGCTCTCCCCCTACACACGCCCCCTGTGCCCTCCTGCCTCCCCCGCCCGCTCCCTCTACACACGCCCCTGTGCCCTCCTGCCTCCCACGCCCGCTCTCCCCCTACACACGCCCCCCTGTGCCCTCCTGGCCCACCCGCCTCCCGGTACCTCCCAAAGCCTGGGTCTTCAGATCTTGCCCCTGCCTCTCCCCCACTAACTCCTGTTCAGCTTCTGTCCCCAGGCCCCCCTCTCGGCCCCATTACCCAGGGGCCCCCCGAATTCCAGCGGGGCCCGGGAGCTCTGTGGGGCCATGGTCTCTCCTCTGTCGGACGGCGGCCGCTCACAAAAGCCGGTCAAGGAAACACGGCCCGCCCCATCCCCCAGGAGATGGGCTCAGTGCCACCGAGGATCCGGCCCCGCTGCGCCTGCACCTGTCTTGCTACAGCTCTGCAAACGGCCGCTCCGGCCCTGAGAGCTTTAAGGGGACGCGCACCCTGCCCATCGTGGGCCCAGCACACCCGCCAATCGGCTCCCGGGGGCGGGCCCAACGCGAGCCACTCACAGCTCGGCCTCAAAGCCCCACCCCCGGCGAGTCCCAGCGAGGAGGAGGAGGCCACACATGTTTATTAGGCGGGTCAGAGAGCGGCCCGCGGGGAGGGCCGCGAGCAGGGCGCGCGCAGGACGGGGCCGCGGCCGGCCTAGGCCGGCCTAGCCGCGCTCGCAGATGACCTCGACGACGCTGGGCTCCATGGGCACCGGGTCCGGGCAGCGCAGGGCGGCCGAGGCCACCACTTCGTCCAGCAGCAGGTGCACCAGCTCCTCGTCGGCCACGAAGCGCCACAGGTAGAGCTGCAGGAAGTGGCAGTCCACCTGCACCTGCTGCAGCCCGAAGCGCCCGAAGGTGCGCAGCCGCACGCACTCCAGCAGCGTCTTCAGGCTGATCTTGATGATGCCCGTCAGCACCGACACCTGCGGGCGGGGACCGACCGCGCGGCTCAGCGCCGGCCGTGCAGGCGGCACCGAGGTCTGACGGGGGCCAGGGGGACAAGGTGCGGGAAAGGCAGGGAGTCCCAGGGCCACGTGGGGAGGAGGAGGGGGCGGCCCGAGGCACCACTGCCCTACAGGGAGCTGGGCTGGGGCAGAGTGTGACTGTCTCGGGGGAGCACCCAGGATCAGGGCTGTGGGTACAAGCACGAGGCCCAGGGCCACCCTGGGTCAGCCCCAGACCCGGAACGGGCCGGCGACGCTGGATGCCCAAGACCGAGGCTGAGGGTCCCGGGGCTCTCTGGGAGGCTGCCCGCCCCCTGCCGCCACCCGGACCTTGTTGAACTCCACAGGGCTGAACACGTCAATCCGCTCTGAGAACAGCTTCTGGATGTTGCTCAGGAGGCTGGTGTCCATCGGGGCACTGGGGGAGACACGGCATCAGCGCACCCCGCACAGCCTTCCTCTCCTGCCCCCTCGGCCGCAGCCTCCCCGCCGGCCAGACCTGGGCGTGTAGCTGGGCGCATAGCGGCCCTGCTGCCGCGAGCTGCTGTACACGGAGAAGGTCCTCTTGCTGGAGTCGCTGCTCTGGGCCTTGCGGACGCCCTCTTCGTACAGGAGCCCCACCTGGCGGGAAGAGGGGGTACTGCAGGGGGCCGAGCCCAGCGAACCTCCAGCCCCCCAAGCGCCCTGGGGTCCAGGGGCGAAGGTCCTGTTTCCCCCGAAGAATCACAGGGCGACCACTGAGCCGGGTATCTGGCAGGCACCACTACTTACAGAACTAGGGGGAGGGGCGGAGTGGCCTGAGGTCCCCCTTCAGCAGAGCCCTGCCCCGAGTTTCCCGGAGGGGATGCGAGGCCACGGACACAGGCACCTGGCCACTGTGCCTCGGTCCTCAGAGAGCTGTGGCCCGGCTCCCCCAGCCCGTGGCGGGGCTCCCTGGCGGGCCTGGGCCGGCACCTGCACGTCAATGGCGGTCGTGTCCTCCACCACGCGCTTCATGACGGCGCGCACGTTCCGGGGCTCCAGGGTGCTGAGCCAGTCCCGCGTCTCCACGCTCTTGCGCAGCATCTGCGATATGACCAGGCCCTGCACCTTCACGTAGTGGGTCAGCAGCCGCCGTGCTGTCTCCCTGGCCTCTGCACACAGCGTGCTCACGGGTGTCACTGGAGACTGGTCCTGGACCAGAGAGGCAGAGGACGGGGCCGTTAGTGCCGGGCGCACAGCCAGACGAGGAAGGGCCAGGAGCGCACTGCCCGGCCTCCCGTGTGCCCAGCCTCCCCCCACACTCCTGTCCCGTGAAGTCCACCTGCACCAGAAACTGCTCGTCGGTGAGGGTGAGGATGTAGGAGATGGTGGCCGTCTCGTAGTCCAGGCAGAGGCGGGAGAGCAGCAGCAGGAGGGCGGGCGGCGTGGCCCCCCCCTTCTCCCCGGGGCTGTCGCAGAAGCCCTGAGCCGTCTGGCACATGGAGCGGATGAAGCCCACCATGAGGCCCTCGCGGACCCCCTGGCTGCAGAACTCGCCCTGTGGGGGGGGGGGGCACAGGCACAGCTGGTCCCCTCTTCCAGGCAGGCCCCACGGGCTTCCTCCCACCTACCAAGTGGCCCAGAGTGGGTCCCCCGCCTGGGGGAAGGGCCGGAACCGACAGTGGGGACCCTGCCACCCTGTACCCGGCCCAGCTGCAGGGACCCTCAGAGCCCCCCCCCACCTGCGAGCACAGCCGCAGCGCCCGGGGCCGGGAAAGGGCACTGGGGGGCCAACCGGCAGGAGCAGCACCCGGACGCCCAGAGGCGCCGTACCCGGAAGTAGGGCTTGCTGGAGAACGACACCTCCTTGGCGGTGAAGAGGTGCACGCCGGCCAGCGAGGCCTTGATGTGACTCAGGATGGAGCTGGCCACGCTGGCCAGCAGCTCCGCCAGGCCAGGCCCTTCCTTCCCGGCCAGGCGCGGCGCGGCCAGTGCCTGGCGCACGTCGGTCAGGCAGCCCAGGAAGGCGGCCCGCAGGCCCTGCAGGTGGTGGCCCAGGCGCTCCCGGGCCACTCTCTCGACGATCTCAGTGGCCGCCTCGGCGAGCCCAGCGGCGGCCAGCAGGGCCCCAGGCGCCCGCAGGCGCCGGTGGAAGCGATCCAGCGCCCGCACCAGCAGCGAGTTGTCACCGCCACCCTGCTCCTGCGCCAGGCGCCGCTCCACCAGCGCGAAGTAGCGGCCGCCCAGCTCCCGGGCGAAGGCGGCCAGCCTCTCGGCGCCCGCCGGGCCCTGCGCTGCGAACAGCTCCTGGTAGGCCGCCGCCACCTGGCAGAGGCCGCCCACGAAGCCGCTGCCGCCGCGGTCGGTGAACTCCAGCACGTCGGGGGCGGGCGGGGAGGGCCCCAGCTCCGCCTCCAGGCTGCGCAGCTCCGCCTCCAGCCGCCCCCGCGCGTGCTCCAGGAACTCCTCGCACAGCTCCTCCGCAGGCTCGCCCAGGGCCAGCAGCAGCTCCACGCACTCGGCCTGCTCCGGGGCGCCCGAGCCGCCCTCCCTGCGCGGAGGGAGAGGGCAGCGAGCAGTGAGGGAAGCCCGGGAGCCTGGTGCGAGCGGCGCTCGGGGCCCTGGGGAGAGCCGGGGGCCGCACCTGAAGCGCTGGCGCAGCTGCTGGGCCAGCCGGGCCGTGATGACCTGGCAGTCGTCCTGGATGGCGCGGAAGGAGGGCAGGTGCTGGTACTGCCGCAGCACGGCGCGTGCGCGGCCCTGGTAGCGCACCGCCTGCCCGTAGGCGCCCAGCTCCACGCACTTGGTGAGGCGCGACGGCAGCTCGAAGAGGAACTGCAGCTTCCGCAGCAGCGCGTGGACCCCTGGGGGGTGAGGGGTGGTGTGAGGCCTGAGCCCTGAGCCCCAAGGGACCCCCACCCCATGAACCGCCGGGGCGGGGCGCACCGGCCAGCTTGGTGATGCGCTCGTGGCGGTCCTGCAGCGTGGCGCTGATGCGCGCGCTGAAATCCGTGATGACGGCCATGTTGGTGGCCAGCCGGTCCATCTCGTCCTCCATCTTCCGGAAATCGTTCTTCATCTTCCGGATGGTGTCTGCGGGGAGGCGGACAGGGTCACGACACCAGCACAGCGGGTGTCCCGCGGCCGCCCCGCCCGCGGCCCACATCCCAGAGGGCTCTCTCCTCCCACTGCCCCTTACAAGTTCTGCTCCAGAGCGAGGGGCGGCCTGCGCCCCCCCGGGGGGTCATCAAGGCGGTCGCCCCGTCTCCCTCCCAGACCCTCAGGAGCACCGTGGCTTCTCTGAAGGGTCGGAGGAGGTGTTCTGCCTCCCGCGCCCAGGGGGCCTCCGCACGCAGCCCCTAATGCTGCCTGACTCCTCCTGTCCCCTCCTGTCCCCCGCCGTGGCCGTCAACATCAGACCCTCGTGACGATCCCGACCTCCTCAATTCCACCCACGCTGGCAGATCTCGGCTCTGAGCCCACCACCTTCTAGAATTTCGGACCCTCAGCCTGGCTGCCTGCTGTGAGCTGTGAGCGCCTTCAGGAACTGCGGCCGGCTGCACATGGCCTCGCCGCCCGCCTCTGCAGCCCCCTCGCCTCTGCCCCTGCCAGCCTCCGTCCCCGGTCAAACAACCAGCTGTTTCCTCCTCGCACCTGAGCGGAACAGGGGTCACAGAAGCCCCAGCCGGTCTCCCTGCAACTCTCAGGACCTCAGTCCCCCGGCGGGGCTCACCGCACCCAGCCACCCTGCCGACCCTCCAGTGCACCTGCCGCCCAGGCAGCGCCTCCTCTGTCCTCCTATGTGCATCTAACGTTTACACATATATACATACATGTGCAATATACATACATATGCACACACACACACATACAACGGGGCACCGCTTCACACTTCGGGAGAAAATGAAGCAAACCTTGACCTGACTCCCCCAAACCTGCAGAGCGGCGTGTCCGAGCCGTCCACCCCCCTCTCCTGAGGGTCTCCCCCAAACCTGCAGAGCCGCGTGTCCGAGCCGTCCACCCCCCACTCCTGAGGGTCTCCCCCAAACCTGCAGAGCCGCGTGTCCGAGCCATCCTCCCCCATCTCCTGAGGGTCTCCCCCAAACCTGCAGAGCCGCGTGTCCGAGCCATCCTCCCCCATCTCCTGAGGGTCTCCCCCAAACCTGCAGAGCCGCGTGTCCGAGCCGTCCACCCCCCACTCCTGAGGGTCTCCCCCAAACCTGCAGAGCCGCGTGTCCGAGCCATCCTCCCCCATCTCCTGAGGGTCTCCCCCAAACCTGCAGAGCCGCGTGTCCGAGCCGTCCGCTCCCCCTCCTGAGGGTCGTCCCCAGCCCCACTGCTGCCTTGACCGATACTCCACTTCCAGGCCTGCTCAGAGCCCTGCCCGATGACCCACTTAGCACTTCGGTGTGGACACACAAGCAACTCACTCGTCACACTGCAGAACAAAGCTCCCGAGGTCCCTTGAACCTGTTCCTCCGCTCACCCTTCCACCCGGGCTCCCGGCCACTCCCAGGCATGTCTGACTCCTACCTTCACCTCCCGTTCTGCCCACCCCGTCAGCAAGCCGAGTCCACACACAACAGCTTCCTGCGGGCCGCCGCCACCTGCTGTCCAACTCTCCCAACATTCCGTGGGACTTCCCTGACTCCAGGACGGAGCTCACCACCGGCAACCATCAAGGGGAGCGGAGACTGAGAGGTGAGGAAGCCCCTCCCACAGGGGGCGGAGTCTGTGAGGCAGAGACGCCCCTCCCACAGGGGCAGAGACCTGAGGCAGGGAAGCCCCTCCCACAGGGGACTCAGTGCTGCTCTGGACCCACAGGTCAAGTGCACAAAGGGAAGGAAGCCGTGGAGAACTCAGCGTTGTGATGCGGCAGACCCAGGAAGTGCATTCTGAATCATCCCGGCTCCATATCTTACCACGTATTAGAAACTGACATGGGGGGGCAGGTGCTGTGGTGCAGCGGTTAACGCCCTGGCCTGAAGCACTGGCATCTCATATGGGCACCAGTTCGAGTCCCAACTGCTCCACTTCTGATCCAGCTCTCTGCTATGGCCTAGGAAAGCAGTGGAAGATGACCCAAGTGCTTGAGCCCCTGCATCCACATGGGAGACCAGGAGGAGGCTCCTGGCTCCTGGTTTCAGATCAGCACAGCTCTGGCTGTTGCGGCCATCTGGGGAGTGAGCCAGTGGATGGAAGACCCCCCCCCCCCGCCTCTCCTCTCTCTGTGTAACTCTGACATTCAAATAAATAAATAAATCTTGAAAAAAAAAAAGACTGGCCGGTGCTGCGGCTCACTAGGCTAATCCGCTAATCCTCCGCCTAGCAGCACTGGCACACCGGGTTTCTAGTCCCTGTCGGGGCACCGGATTCTGTCCCGGTTGCCCCTCTTCCAGGCCAGCTCTCTGCTGTGGCCCGGGAGTGCAGTGGAGGATGGCCCAAGTGCTTGGGCCCTGCACCTGCATGGGAGACCAGGAGAAGCACCTGGCTCCTGGCTTCAGATCAGTGCAGCGCGCCGGCCGCAGCGGCCATTGGAGGGTGAACCAACGGCAAAGGAAGACCTTTCTCTCTGTCTCTCTCTCTCACTGTCCACTCTGCCTGTCAAATAAATAAATAAATAAATACTGCCATGGAACAGACAGCACCTTGGATCCTGAGTCAGTGACAAGGAAACTGACAGCACAGCTAGATGGGACGATCATATTTGTCCTTTAAAGATTTATTTATTTATTTGAAAGAGTCAGAGAGAGAGAGAGGAAGAGACAGAGAGGTCTTCAATCTGCTGGCTCACTATCCAGATGGTTGCAAAGTCCAGGCCAAGGCCAGGCCAAAGCCAGGAGCCAGGAGCTACCTACAGGTCTGCCATGTGGGTATGTGGGTGCAGGGGCCCAGCATGTGGGCCACCTTGTGCTGCTTTCCCAGGCCATCAGCAGGGAGCTGGACCGGAAGCGGAGCAGCCGGGACTGGAACCGGCATCCTTAGGGATGCTTGCTTACATCAGGTGGCGGCTTTACCGGCTACGCCATAGCACTGGCCCCAGGATAACACGTGACACAGTGCTTAAGCCACTGCTGGGGTTGCCCACACTCCCTAGCTGAGGGCCCGGGGTTGGAGCCCCAGCTCTGTTTTCTACTCTACTTCTTACTAATGTGCACTCTGGGAGACACAAGGGATGGCTTAAGTAGTTGGGTCTCTGCCAGCCATGGGGAGACCAGGATGGAGTTTTGGGCTCCTGGATTCAGCCTGGCCCAGCCCCAGCTGTTGTAGGCTTTTGAAGAGTGAACTAGCAGAGAGAAAAATCTCTCTCTCTCTCCCTTTCAAATAAGACATTCGAAAGCAATACAACTAGAAAACAAAGAGAACCCATCATTTGGAGATAAAATTCTGTCTTAATCACTGTTGGGTCAAACTGAGGCAGTCGGGTGGGCGTGGGGACCACTGAGGAGTCGACATCCCACAGAGCAGTGCCTGGGCTCCCGGCTCTGCTGCCAACCCCTGCTTCCCGCTACCGAGCACCCCGGGAGAACTGGCGGGGGTTCAAGTAGCTGGGTCCCCGCACCACAGGGGAGACCTGGACTGGGCCCCGGGCTCCTGCCTTTGACCTGGTCCAGTGACCAGCAGACAGAGGATCTGTCTGTCTGTTTCTGTTTTCCTGCCTTCAGGTAAAAAAGAAATAACCCAGTGGGGCCGAGGCACTGGCCTCCCTCCGCGCTGGCTCTCCGCTGGACCCTGACACTGACCTCCCTCCGCGCTGGCTCTCCGCTGGACCCTGACACTGACCTCCCTCCGCACTGGCTCTCCGCGGGACCCTGGCGCTGACCTCCCTCCGCGCTGGCTCTCTGCAGGACCCTGGCGCTGACCTCCCTCCGCGCTGGCTCTCCGCGGGACCCTGGCGCTGACCTCCCTCCATGCTGGCTCTCCGCTGGGTCACAGCTGCTGCTGACCATGGCCTGCCCTGCACCACTGCTCCGTTTGTAACTCTTCCTCCTGGATAGCCCGCACTCAGAGAAACATCGCTGGCATCCTTCACTGGGTGTTTGTGGATACATTTCCTTCAGCTCTTAGAACACACTTCACAGAGTTGCCTTTGTACAGTAAATCAGTGTCGGCCTTCTCCAGAGTTTCTATGTTGTTGTTTTTTCTTGTGAATGGGCTATGCTTTCTTATCTCTTTGCATGCCTAGAAGTTTTTGCTGAGAAAAACACTTGCACCACTGTAGCATGCCAACTGCGGAAGCCAGCTGCTCAGACACGGCTGCAGGCCGCGTGCTGAGTGCTGAGGGACTGTTCGGAGTTTCTGACACCTGAGCAGTCTGTTTCTGCACGAATTCTATCAAGACTGCGTCTCTGTTGAGTGTAGCCGTGCGATCCTGGCTTAGTCAGCTTAGAGGGCAGCTAACCACCGGGCAGCACTTTCCCTCAACGCGTGGAACCAGCAAATCTCCCGCCTTCGCCGAGGGGCTCCGTGTGTGCTGTGCACTCCTGCGCACCGGCCACGCCGCTTAAGACTGGCCTTGGCCGTCACTTCCTGCTCCTGCAGAGCCCCGCGGCGAGCGCAGGGGAGAGCGCCGGGCACTCGCAGGTCTTCCCTGGGCATCGAGCTCGCCCTGTGCACATGTGTGACTCCAGCAGTCCCCGGAACACGCCAAAGCTTGTGGAAGGCCCTGACGGACACTCACGCCTCACCTCTCCCCTGGGGCTTCTGAGCGACTGTGCCGTCGGCTCCAGCTCTCAGCCATCGGCTGGGGCAGCTGCGACACTGTCTTCTCATTGTTCCGACCAGCAACCCTGACGAGAGGCTTTTTGCGCTGGGCAGCACCTAAGCCAGGTCACAGACGGACAGGCACATGGAGTGGAATCTTGTGGGAAACCGCCAGACAGGGGCGACGACTGCGCGGGCGCGAAGTGTTGAAGCGTCCCGGCACCACTGTCACTCGACCAGCGCCAGGAACAAGACTGATGTTTTTCAAGGCTACAGCTGAGCTGGAGAGCAGGAACAAGACTGATGTTGTTCAAGGCTACAGCTGAGTTGGAGAGCAGGCAGTGCAAGTATGGCAAGTCGAAAGACCACAGGGTTGGGGCTGCGCTGCGGCGTCCTGGGTAACGCCCTGGCCCGAAGCGCCGGTGTCCATGTGGCACTGGTTCAAGTCCCGGCTGCTCCACTTCCAATCCAGCTCTCTGCTATGGCCTGGGAAAGCAGAAGATGGCCCAAGTGCTTGGGCCCCTGCACCCACGTGGGAGACCTGGAAGAACCTCCTGGCTTCAGATCAGCTCAGCTCAGGCCATTGTGGCTATTTGGGGAGTGAACCAACAGATGGAAGATCTATGTCTCAACCTCTCTCTGCAACTCTTTCAAATAAATAAAATAAATATAAAGCAAACAAACAGAAAATCTCCAGCATCTCTACCTGCTGCCTGGCTGTACCTGCATCCTGCTCCGTGTTCTCCAGCAATCAAGGGTTGGTCCTCAGTTAAGGCCACCCTCGCCCCACCACCCCCTGCCACTCCCGCCCCATTCCCCCCTTCTCATCCCCATCGCACCCCCAGGACTCTGCTCCTCTCTCCTGCCTCAGTCCCCTGCCGCCCAGTACATGAGCACTTCACTCCATTTCACTCTCCTCAGTGTCTCACCCAACTTCAGCAATTCTCTCTGTTCTTACAGATGCATTCATTGAAAGACAGTGCCACCGAGAGGGACAAACAGGCACATATAGAGACACAGAGAGATCTACCCTCTGGTTCCCTCCCCAAGTAGCTGTAACATCCAGGGCTGGGGCAGGCTGAAGACAGGAGCCTGGAGCGCCATCCGGGTTTCTCCTGTGGGTGCAGGGGCCCAAGTTCCGCTGCCTTCTAGGTACATTAGCAGGGAGCTGGACTGGAACCAGCGCTGACATAGCATTGGTGGGTTAACCCACTACACAACCCTGGCTCCGTCCATCCCATCTCCCGTGGCTCTAAGACATCCCATCCCGACTGCGCTGAGCCCTTCCCAAATGCTCGCTCCCCGCGGGGGACTGCACTGTCCTCACGGCTTCTGAACAGCAGGGTGGAACCAGGCCTCCCCCTCGGCATGGACGGCAGGATGCCCCAGGGTTGGTGCTCGGCCTCGGCTTTCTCCGCCCCTCCCCTGGGCGCTCGCATCTGGTCTCACCTGGCTGCACCCTGACCTCCAGCCTCTCCTGAACGCAACCCTCATCTAACGGGCATCGCAACCTGATGACGCCTTCCGGTGCGCTCCTCCCCAGGCCCCCCACAACCAACAGCGTCATGGTGCACCCAAGCCACAAGTGGCTCCCGTCTCGCCCTTGTCTCACTCATCACCAGATTCCACCGCGAGTGCCCGAGGAGCGACCTTCCGCTCCACTGTTCGTTCCCAGCACAGTGGCCAGAGGAGCTTTTAAACGGAAGGCAGATGGCACCAGTTTTCCGCTCGTTCCGTCTGGAGCGAAAGGCAGGCCCCTCATCACCACCTGTAAGTCCCGGGTCTCAGGGTCCCTGCTGCCCGACCCTGACCAGCACGGACGGCCCCTCCTCCAAGGCCTCCCTCCCCGCCGTGACTACAGCAGACGCACCTGGACAGCCTCCCCAGCTCTGCCTGGTGGAAGGCGGACCCCACACGCATCACCGCCCCCTCTCCTCCTGCCTCTTACTGCGGCCTGGGCCCAGGCATTCATGTACTGTGGCCTCCACAACCAGGCCGTGGGCACCAGAGACCGAGGCGCTTTGTCCGCTCGGCCCACTGCCGTACCCCGATGTGAAGAGTGACTTTTGACCAAAATAAATGCATGAAACAAGAAGGGAAAAGAAGAAAAAGGGATGGAGGCGCCCTGTCTTTCACGAGTGAATACGAGACCTCACAGTGCGTGTCCATTTAGAATCCCTGACTCCCACCACTCACTCTGTAATGTCCTCCGGAAAAAAATTTTTAAAAAACCACACACATAAATTTGTTCAATTAAGCAAGAGCCAGGTGTCAGAATGTCACACATATTCCAAGAAATGGCAACGCCACGTTTGTGACATTCCGGAGACTTCTCAGCACAGACACTGTTTCCTGCTGGGTCGATGCCAGCGTCGGGCAAGGGAGCGGCACCCACTCACTACCCTGCTCCAGGTCAGATGAGGAGCAACAGGCCGGTAGGGGAGGGTCAGAGGTCACATGCGCTGCAGGCCCTCCGGGGCTTAGCACAGCTGGGCCCCACACTATCACGCGGCCCGGGCCCTGCACCTCTCAGAATAGAGACTGAGACGGCGCCGGCACCCCATCTGGGCCCCGGTTCAAATCCCGGCTGCTCCACTTCCGGTCCAGCTCCCTACCATTGCTCTTGGGAAAGCAGTGGCTGACGGCCCAAGCCCTTGGGCCCTGCACCCACGTGGGAGACCTGGAAGAAGCTCCCGCCTCCTGCCTGACCCAACCCTGGATGTTGCACCATTTGGGGCGTGAACCACCGATTGGAACATCTCTCTCTCTCTCCTTCCCCTTTGGTCTTTGAAACCACCTTGGGACAGCGGCCTCGGCCTCCACGGTGGTCTGACCACGGAGGCTCTGAGGAGGAACTGGGGATCACCTGTGGCTGAGATGAACTTGTTGTAGTTTTCATAGACCAGGGTCTGCATGTCGCTGTCTAGAGCCCGGATCTGCCGCACCATGTCCGTCTCGCTGTCCATCAGCTGGGCCAGGGGACACTCCCTACGCAGCTGCAGGAGGTGGGTGGTTAGTGCGCTGGGCAGCGAGCGCCCCAGGCCCCGGGCTCGCCCACCCCTGTGCGGACTTCCAGGCACGGCGCGGGGGTGGCCCGCACGTTGGAAACCCCCGAGCTCGGTCCATTCTCGGCAGCGCGCACGTCACAGCCTGGACCACGCCCCCTGCCCACCAAAACACGTCCCAGGCCTCGGACCGCGCGTCGCCTCAGGCCGGCCCAAACCCGCCCGCGTTTCCTGAGGCTGCGCCTCCGCCCCACTGCCCGAACGAGGGTCGGCCCCCTCCTCGGAAGCCCTGCGCCCCCCACCCCCACAGGCAGGAGCCGGGGGTCCGATGACATATCAGGGGCCAATCCCCTCCCCCGCCCACACACCTTGTCCAGATACACTTCCGGGTCGAAGTGAGCCCCGTTGAGGTCAGTCGGGTCCAGGGGGTCCGGTCCCGGGGGGCGCCCTGCTGCCTCCCCCTCCGAGAGGCCGTAGTAAAGCTTCAGCATCCCGTGCGCCTTCCGCCGCCGCTCCGGAGCCTCCGCCTCGGGCCCCTCGGGGGAGTCCCCCGGGCCCGGGCCGGCGGCAGCAGCCGCCATCGCCTCAGCTGCAGCCCACGGGCTTGAGGCTGGGAAGCAGACCGGGAGAAAGAGCCACTTCCGGCAGCCATAAAGTGCTCGGGGCAGCGAGGCGGTCCGTCCGTTGGAGCGTCCCCCCGCCGCCCTGCGTGCTGCGAGACGAGAGTTCCGGCTCACCTGTCCGGCGGGAAATGCGTTCCGGGCGGCCCTGGTGCCCCGCGCTCCTGGGGGAGGGTTTTGCGGGCCGGCTGGGAGGCGGGCCGTCTTCTCGCGCGGACGCGGTGGGCGGACGCGGACCGCAGGACGGCGCCGGTCTCCGAGGCGCGCTCCGGAAGCCCCCGGCCTCTCTTCGGGAGGCCCCACAGCTGCACACTCTGGGAGCCCCCGTCACGTCGCGCGTGGAAGGCAGGCTCGGCAGAGCTCCCGTGACCGAGGGGCCGTGCGAGCGGGGCGCGGGGGCCGGGGGCCGCTTTGCAGGCCCTGGCGGGGGCGGGGGCGCCGCTGTCCGGGCTGGAGAGCGAGGGCTGGACGCCAGCAGACTGGGGTGCGGTGCTTTGGGATGGGGAAGGAGAGACCTCCTCTGCGTAGCCCTTAGACGTGACGGAGCCCTGGGGGCCGGGACTTCGTTAAGGGTCCTGCCGCACGCGGCCTGCTCTCACGTGCCCGGCGAGCTAATGCTCTGAGCCTTTTTTTTTTTTTTTTAAAGCACCTGGCACCTGGCTCCTGCCATCGGATGAGCGCGGTGCGCCGGCCGCGGCAGCCATTGGAGGGTGAACCAACGGCAAAGGAAGACCTTTCTCTCTGTCTCTCTCTCTCACTGTCCACTCTGCCTGTCATAAAAAAATAAAATAAAATAAATAAAAAGAAGATTGATTGATGGGTTGATTTGAAAGCCCATGTGGGATGCTGCCCTGCATTACCCACGTCCTTGGGCCCCTGCACCCGCGTGGGAGACATGGAGGAAGCTCCTGGCTCCTGGCTTCAGATTGGCACAGCTCCGGCCATTGTGGTCATCTGGGAATGAACCAGCGGATGGAAGACCTCTCTCTCTCTCTCTCTCTCTCTCTCTGCCTCTCCTTCTCTGTGTAACTCTTTCAAGTAAATAAATAAATCTTTTAAAAAAGAATAAAAATGGCCTCAAAAGCTATAATTTTTACTGTTCTGCAGGATATCAAGTGGCATTGTGTCTAATCTAGAAGTCCTGTTCTTTCTTTATCTGAAAGGCAGAGGGATGGGGGGGTTAGTATTAGTAGGAAGCTGGAGCTAGGAATGGCACCAGGACTTGAACACAGGCTTTGTGTTGTGGGATGTGGGCTTCCCAAGCAATGGCATCTTAACGGCTGGGCCAAACGCTCATCCCTAGACACCATTAAAGACAATGACGGAATGCGTCCCTGGGCCGGCACTGTGATACAGCGTGCTAACCCGCAGCTTGCACCCGCGTCTTGTGTGAGTGCCGGTTCACATCCTGGCTGCTGCACTTCTGCTCCAGCTTCCTGCTAGTATGCCTGGGAAGGCAGCGTGAGATGGCCCCCTCTGCCACCCACGTGGAGAGCTGGATGGAGTTCCTGGCTCCTGGCTTCAGCCTGGTCTAGTCTCAGCTGGTGGAGTCATTTGGGGAGTGAACCAGTGGATGGAAGACCTTTCTCTCTGTCTCTCCCTCTCTGTGTCTGTAGCTCTACCTCTCAAATAAATAATCTCTTTTTTAAAATGTTTAGGCCGGCGCTGTGGCTCAACAGGCTAATCCTCCGCCTTGCGGCGCCGGCACACCGGGTTCTAGTCCCAGTCGGGGCGCCGGATTCTGTCCCGGTTGCCCCTCTCCCAGGCCAGCCCTCTGCTGTGGCCCGGGAGTGCAGTGGAGGATGGCCCAAGTGCTTGGGCCCTGCACCCCATGGAAGACCAGGAAAAAGCACCTAGCACCTGGCTCCTGCCATCGGATGAGCGCGGTGCGCCGTCCGCGGCAGCCATTGGAGGGTGAACCAACGGCAAAAGGAAGACCTTTCTCTCTGTCTCTCTCTCTCTCACTGTCCACTCTGCCTGTCAAAAAAAAAAAAAAGTTTAAAAAATTTAGGGGTAGGCATTCAATACAGTGGTTGGGTCACCCGTTGGAATGCCTCTATGCTGTATCAGAACACCTGGGTCTGAGTTCTAATCCAGCTCCACGCTGTGAACCCTGGCAGGCAGCCGATGGTGGCTCAAGTAGTCAGACCCTCGCCACCCATGTGGGAGACCTGGATTGAGTTCCTGGCTCCCAGCTTCTGCCTGGCCGGTTCTGGCTGCCGTGGGACATTTGGGGAGTGAAGCAGCAGATGGAAGAGATCTGTTTCTGCTTTTCAAATAAATGAAAATACAAAAATTTTAATACAGTTTGAAAATAAATAAATGCCTAGCCACAGCCAGCCCCTCAAGGCGCATTGTCAGTGTACTGGCATCCGCTACTGATGGTCCTGACGAGTCAGTCAGCGTTCACGATCAGCCTTTACTAACACGTCATGTTCCTAACTTTTAAAAAGTGGATTTTAAAGAAGGACACATGGGTCTGTACATTGAGGTGTGTGTAGTTCCCGAAAGGACTCAAAAGAGGCCACGTGGGTTATGTCCGAGTTGGGTGCAGGACAGGAGCTGTTGTTTCTTCTGGGGGGAGCTTGTGCACTGTGCAAATCGCCTATGAACATATCTGTGTATTAGTTAAAAAAAAATTTTTTTTTGGACAGGCAGAGTGGACAGTGAGAGAGAGAGAGAGAAAGGTCTTCCTTTGCCATTGGTTCACCCTCCAATGGCCGCCACGGCTGGCGTGCTGCTGCTGGCGCATTGCGCTGGTCCGAAGGCAGGAGCCAGGTGCTTCTCCTGGTCTCCCATGGGGTGCAGGGCCCAAGCACTTGGGCCATCCTCCACTGCACTCCTGGGCCACAGCAGAGAGCTGGCCTGGAAGAGGGGCAACCGGAACAGAATCCGGAGCCCCGACCAGGACTAGAACCCGGTGTGCCGGCGCCACAGGTGGAAGATTAGCCTATTGAGCCACGGCGCCAGCCTAAAATTTTATTTGAGCAATGTTTTATTTGTTCCTTTTTTTTTGAAAGGCAGAGGCTGACCAGCGGCTCACTCCCAGATGCCAGGCAGAAACGAGGAGCCCAGAACTCCAAGCAGCTTTCCCACGTGGAGGTCAGAGAGCCACGTGCTTTCGCCATCCCCTGCCGCCTCCTTGGGAGTGTGCCTGCAGGCGGCTGCAGTGGAGCACAGCCCAGACTGGAAGGCAGGCGCTCCAGCGTGGAACGTGGGTGCCCCAGCAGCGCTCACCCACTGTGCCGCGCACTCGCCCGGGGGTTATTCCTGGAATGCTCTTGACCTGGGGATGGTAACGCATCCTCGTTCACTGGTGGTCGTGTAAGTAACCAGGTAAAGCCGTTGTTTCCACAGCGGGAGCACAGCTGGGCACTGGGACATCATCCCTTGAGCGTGGTTAGGATGGGCTGAGGGGCGGTTGTGGCTGGGGGCAGACCGGGCAGCAGGCATGGACGGGGCGGGGCGGGGGGGTTGTACTGCTGTTGCCTGGAGACTCCAGGTCCTGGCCGAATGTGGGACCTAACTTCTGGGACAGAC
This sequence comes from Sylvilagus floridanus, assembly GCA_949820135.1. Taxonomy (NCBI): domain Eukaryota; kingdom Metazoa; phylum Chordata; class Mammalia; order Lagomorpha; family Leporidae; genus Sylvilagus; species Sylvilagus floridanus. The sequence goes on along the minus strand of OX463224.1, from coordinate 119,632,282 downwards.
GGGTGGCAGAGGCGACGGAGTGGCTGAGGTCAGGTTCCCTCCTCCTCCTTCGTCTTCTCCACCTGGGAGCTTCCGTGTCCCCCAGGCCATTCCTGGCTGGTTTTGGCTTATTTTGTTGACGGCCCTGTCCTCACCTCTTCCATGTGTGTGGTTACGGTTCTCTTGCTGGCTCGCATCCGGCCCCACTCACCCAACACAGCTTCAGGAGGAATCGGAGCTTGGTTCAGTCCTGGCTCCCTCCCTCATCGGCTGCCAGGGCTTCAGCCTGTCTCCCTGTGCACCGCGGACTCGGGAGGAACTTGGAATTTAGGCTGCCGGCCCGGCCTTCTCATGGGACTCGGGGCACGGCAGAGGGGGCACGTGCTGTGCCCGCTGGAAGGTGGAGAGGGGAAGCTGCTCGGCGGCGGGTCCCTGGAGAACAGCCGGGAGAGGATGCAAAGCCAGCTGCTCTGGGCCGCAGCTGGGGCGAGCGCGCCGGGCGTCCAAGACAGCGAAGGACAACGTTAGTCCTCCCCTTGTTCAGCCCCCGCCGTGGAGCAAACACTTGGCACGTGCGTCCTGCCTTCCCACCAGCCACCTGGGGCCTAACCTCTCACCTGCCAGGACTTGCTGTGGACCTTGAGCAAGCCCCTCCCTCACCCTGTCATCACGTGTGGAAGGAGCCCAGCCTCTGTCCTCGGAGGGGCTGTGGTGATGCAACACACAGGGACTGAGGGTGGGCTGGGGCAGGCACCGCCCCGCACGAGCCCCGCGGCCTCTGCCCACCCCTCTCCTCCAGCCACCCAGCAAATACTCGTATTTACTGGGCTGGGCCAGTGTTCTGGAATCTCGTCCTCCCCAGTGTCATCCTGGTTCTAGAATCCCAGTGCGATCCCGGGCAGGGCACCGCGGAGCCAGGCGGGCCTGATCCCAGTGCGACCCCGGGCAGGGCACCGCGGAGCCAGGCGGGCCTGATCCCAGTGCGACCCCGGGCAGGGCACCGCGGAGCCAGGCGGGCCTGATCCCAGTGCGACCCCGGGCAGGGCACCGCGGAGCCAGGCGGGCCTGCTGCCTTCCCGGCATCTCGGGCGTGGCCTGAGCCGGCGTGGCAGCCGCCAGGATGCGCTGGCAGGACCGCATCGCCGTGCTCTTCTTCCCGCAAGGCATGGTGCTCACCGTGGCTGCCCTGGTGCTCTTCTTCCTGAACCTGGGCGTCTTCCTCAGCGACGTGAACAACTTCTGCATCACCCACCACTACGACCGCATGAGCTTCCACTACACGGTCGTCCTGATGGTGGGGCTGGGGCAGGGGCTCCAGGGCTGGCTGGGGAGGCCCTGCCGTGGCAGCAGGGGCCACTCCCCCACTGGGTGGGCCTACAGTTCTCCCAGGTGATCAGCATCTGCTGGGCGGCCATCGGGTCCCTCTATGCGGAGATGACAAGTGACAAGTTCCTGCGGTGCTTCGCCCTGACCGTCCTGAGTGAGTGCTGGGGGGGGTGGGCGGGAGGAGGGGGCGGAGCAGGGCACGGGCTGTGGGGGGCTGATGGCGGCTCTCTCTGCCCAGTGCTCAATGGAGCCATGTTCTTCAACCGCCTGTCCTTGGAGTTTCTGGCCATCCAGTACCGGGAGGAGAGCCACTGAGGCCTGGGGGCCGGGGATGAGCTGGCAAGGGACAAGGAAAAGGCTGCTTCGGCGTTTTAATAAAGTCTGTTGTTTATTTCCACCTGTCAGCTCCTTGGCGGGGTGGGAGGTGGGAGGCTGCAGCCCCGGGGGAGGCAGGTTAAGACAAATGCTTGACCTACATGGAGGACGCCAGGCCCGGCCTCCAGCGCTCTGCTGGACTCGGCTCTGGGCCTGGGGTCTTAGTGTCTCACACTCAAGGGAGAGGAGCAGAGAAGAGGCCCCAGGCCTCCTCCCTCCCGTCCCCTCCTCGGGACCTAGGCTGGCCAAGCCACAGGCGAGGGCTCAGGAGGGCCCCACACGGATGTGGGGGTTCATGAGCGGGTCCAGGTTGGGGTCGCTGTCAGCCGCAGCCCGGCCCAGGCGAGACATGAGGGCGAGCAGGGCCAGGAAGCCCAGCAGCCCCAGCAGCAGCAGCAGCCCCGCCCGCTGCAGCAAGGTCAGCGGCCGCTTGCGAGACCCAGCCCGGCTCCTGGGGAGGGGAAAGTCGGGTCAGGCTGCCGGCCCCCGTCACCCGACCCAGAGAGCAGCACTGCTCCGCCACGAGCCGCGGTCTCCTGATCCATGCCATGGGGCTGACCTTCCCGTCCCTGCCGTCATCGGCCTGCGGGCCCTGACTTCCGGAGCCAGGAATGTGTCAGGCACAGGAGAGCTAGCTACACAGGGCAGGAGCCAGCTGTGCAGAGCCCACGGCCACACCTCCAGTGCAGGAGGCAGGGAGAGAGCCCACAGAGGGGCACAGCGACGCTCCTACTGCCAGCCGAGGCCGCTGCACAGCCCCGGGGCCAGCGGCCGCTGCAGCCCGCGAGACCCTGCCTCCGACTTCCTCCCCTCCCCTTCGTGCCACCCTGGCCTGCCTGACCCCACAGACCTGAGCAGCTGGGCCAGCCAGCCCAGGGCGGGCCGGCGCCGGTACTTGTCCTCATCGCAGTCCCCGTGCAGGCCTGGTGCCCGCTCGTCATCCCGAGTGTCGTACACCTTCCTCGGAGCTGCAGGGTGGAACCGCCACCATCAACAGCCCAGTGGGGCTGAGGGGGACCTGACGGGGGCCCTCGGCATTGTGGGAGGTGATGTCTGTGCCGGACGCGAGGAAGGGTCGCTCTGGGACCCCGCGTTCCCGCCACACGGCCCACAAACCACCCACCCTCTGCTCGTGTCTGGCTTACCATGAGTGGAGGGCTCGGGGCTGCCCATGTGGATGACCGTGTGCTGCTCGGGCCTGCCTGGGGAGGCGGGCGGCCGGGGGGGCTGGCTGTAGAAGGCCTGGGCAGCAGAAGCGCCGTCTGTCGCCTCCTGTCTCATGGGATCGGTGGCTGTGGGCGGGGAGAGTGTCAGCAGAGCCAGGAGGCCAGGACCCGACAGCGGGCTGGGGGCCGCCACTCACCGTTAAAGCTGGACCAGTCGGAGAAGTTGGAGGTGCTTAGAGGCTCGGGCTCTGGGCTCGCCACCTCCTCGATCTGCAGCGAGGAGGCTGTGTCAGGGCCTTCCTGTGCTGTCCCCACCCATCCGTGCAGCTCAGGTCGGGCCAAGGGCAAACAGCAGCGCAGAGGGACTCACCAGAGGGAGGCCCAGGCCTGCCCGAGCCCAGTTGACCGTGGCCAGCTTCTCTCTCAGGGCGGAAGCCACGGGGCCAGCCAGGTTGGCTGTGGGGAAGATGGGGCCATTGCAGCTGGGGCACTGGTAGCCGGCGGGCGCTGTGTTTTGGGGCAGCTGTGCTGCAAGTTCGTTGAGGCAGGCCCAGTGGAAAAGATCTTAGACACAGAAGACAGAGAAGAGGAGACATCAGGAAGACACCTGGGCTCCTAGGCGGCAAGAGTCCCCAGCTCAGCGTGAGGAAAACGGAGAGCAGAATTACGAGAGGCGTGGCCCAGAGACCCGGCGGGACGGCCCCTCCGTGCTGCAGTGGCCGAGTTCAGAAGCCCTGGCGCAGCTCGAGCCAGCTTCCGGTGACTGTGCCTGGGAAGCAGCACTGGGTCCCTGCCACTCACGCGGGGACCCAGGCTGAGCGCCCGCCCCCCGGCTTCAGCCTGGCCCGGCCTTGGCTATTGTGGGCATCTGAGGAGTGAACCAGTTGATGAAGATCCTTTCTCTCTGTATTTCAAATAAATAAAATAAAACAGGGGCTGGCACGGAGGGTTAAGCTGCCGTCTGCTGTGCCGGCATCCCATGTGGGTGCCGGTTCGTGCCCCAGCTGCTCCACTTCCGATCCAGCTCCCTGCTAATGCAGCTGAGAAAGCAGTGGAAGACGGCCCAAGTGCTTGGGCCCCTGCCCCCGTGTGGGAGACCCAGAGGGAGCTCCTGGCATCGGGCTTCAGCCTGGCCCAGCCCAGCCGTTGTGGCCATCTGAGGGAGGAAGCCCTCTCTCTCTCTCTCTTTGCCTCTCCTTTTCTGTGTAACTCTGCCTTTCAAGTAAGTAAATGTTTAAAAATAAAATAAAAATTTAAAGGTATGTTTATTTTGGTACTAAGAATTTTGAAACCCATGAGTAGTTTCCTCATAATATGCCTTTTTCATGAACTTTTTAAAGGCTCTTCCTATGCATGGATCTCAAAAATTTTTTTCAGGGCTGGCACCGTGGCAGAGTGGGGGAAGCCACCCCCTGCAGCACCAGCATCACACATGGACACCAGTGTGAGTCCCGGCTGCTCCACTTCTGATCCAGCTCCCTGCTAATGTGCCTGGGAAAGCAGCGGAGGATGGCCCAAGTGCTTGGGCCCCTGCACCCACGTGGGAGACCGGGAACAAGCTCTGGCTCCTGGCTTCAGCCTGGCCCAGCCCGGGCTGTTGCGGCCGTTTGGGAAGTGAACTCGCGGATGGAAGATCTCTTTGCCTTTCTTTTTCTCTCTCTCCATAACTCTGCTTTTCAAATAAATAAATACAATCTTTTAGAAATGGGGTGCTCTTTTGCATCAAAATGAACTTATGTTTTAATCCGTCTTCCTAAGCTTCTTCTCCGTGGACGCCTGGAGCTCTCCTTCCCCTCCGCGCCTCAGGCCCCTTTCTTCTGCGCTCCCGAGGCGTCAGCGTTCCTGGCTGCCACCATTTCATCACGCCAGGGCGGCTGCCACCACACTGCCCAGCCCCGGGGGTCGGGCTGACGGGGAAGAGGGTGCCAGCTACCCTCTAGGGGAGCGCTCTCAGGGCCTGCCCTCATCACACGCCTTGGGCCGGTGGCTGGTCCACAGCAGTCACACGAGATCCCTCGGCACACGCCCAGGCACACGTGTGCACATCCACTCCCATGTGCACGTGGAATTCACACCTACCTTTATGCCTTTGCTCGCCCACAGGTGCTAGTGAACACACCGCTCATGCGAAGACAGTGTGCGTTGAATCCACACACGTGTACAGGGCACGCGCACGGGGAGCTGCCCTGGCCCCTTGGTAACGGGAGCCAAGGCTCTTGGCACCAGACTGCGGTCAGTCACGACACGCGTGTCTGCCAACCCCTGCAGGCTAACTCACACGGGACACCCACTCCTCTCTCTTTTAGTCTCGGAATCTGTGCCGGGGTGGCTGGCAACTGCTCACCGCCACAGGTTGGCAGCGCGGGACCTAGGAGCCGGAACAGTGGGCGTGACACTGCGGCCTCGAAGGGGAAAATGGCGTGCTTGAGCTTATGCATGGGGCACGGAAGCTGGGTTCCGGCCTTCCCGGCTCGGGGGACTCGCCGTCCTGCCGTTGGGGGAGGGCCTGGGGCCCGAGGCTGCCGTCCCCCGCCCCAGGGTGCCCCAGTCTCACCGTAGCACACGAGGCGGGTGGTCTCCCGGCCGGCCAGGGGTGTGTTGCACAGGCGGCAGTTGGGGTTGTAGTCGCTATCCTGGAGCCACTGCAGGTAGGACTGGACGATGCACTGGGGCGGCAGAGAAATGTCACAGCTGGCGCCGGGGTGAAGGTTTACCGAGCGCCGCACTCCGTCCCAGGGGCTGGGATCAACTCGTCCTCGCCCTCCTGGAGCTTACACCCCAGGGCAGGTGCCTGGAGGAAGCGGGGCTCCTCCCCGCCCGCCGGGCCCCGCTCAGGTGCCCCCCGGAGGCCCCACCTTGGCGTGGTTGGCCACCAAGCAGTGCTCGCAGACGTTGACTCGGTGTTCGAAGCAGAACAGGTTGGTCACCTTCCTCTTGGGGCACTTGCAAAGCCCCATGGTCGGCCCTGCGGAAGGGGCCTGAGCTGGTAAGTCCTGGTGGTCGCCAATGCGTTCTCACCGGGCCGGCTCGTTACCGCTCTGACCCCTCCAGACACCTCCCATAAGCGCCTGAACCCCACATTCCCCACCACAGCCACCCCTCGTGCAGGCAGGGCCACGCCCCCCATAAATCCCGCCCCCGGCGACCCCTCATCCCTCCTGGATCCCGCCCCCAGCCGGGCCCCCCATCGGCGGCTCCCCATACCACCGGCCCCGCCCCCAGAGCCCCTCCTGAGCCCCACCCCCTAAGGCCCCGCCCCCTCCTCGACAGACCCCGCTCTCCGAGTTACTGATCGATGGCGGCACCGGTCTCGACGGGCGCGAGCCGTGGTTCGAAGCACGGAAGATCAGAGACTGCGCTCACCAGAGCTCCCGCTCAGCCCCCTTCTGCCCTATAGCCGCTCCGATTATCCCTCCGTTGCCACGTCTCTTCCGGGTGCGACGCGCGCTGATGACGCCCCCAGACCACGCCTCTGCTGGCGCGCGAGGTGCAGGCGGCTGGGGGCGGAGCCCGAAGCCGCGGCCCTCCCGCCTCGCGTCACTTCCGCTTCCTGTCCGACAGGGCGGGTAATTCGTACGTTTTCTGGGGCCGACGGTCCTCCCGGTTGGCGCGAGCCGGGGACGGCAGCGGCTTCGAGGGTCGAGACCGAGGGTAGCCATGTCTGAGAGGCGGACGCGGCCCGGAGGGGCCGCTCGACGCTCGGGTGAGCGGAGGGCAGGCGGGAGAGGTGGGGTGGAGCGCTTGGGGCAGAGCAGCCGTTCCCGCCCGGGGGGGCGCCCCAAAGGGCTCGTTTGGAACCGCGGACTCCGCGCGGAACCTGTTCTGCAGCTCGTCGGGAGCCCGCCCCCACCTCCTGCCTGGTTCTCTCCCCAGGGCCCAGGGCCCCCTCCCTGACCAAGGGTCTGCCGCGGTCCCAGCGGAAGTCGGGCTCTGATCTCCCGAGCGTCCTCCCCGAGCTCTGGCGGAAGGTGAGCCCCCGGCTTCCCCGAGGCCGCCCCGGAGGCCCCTGGACTAACGTGGCGCTCACGCTCGCCCCTGTCCCCCAGGCTCCCCACGTCGCTTCAGCCAGGAAGCCCATCGTCTTGAAGAAGATCGTGGCGCACGCCGTGGAGGTGAGGGCTCGCGGGACGAGGAGGGGTGAGGGAGGCGGAAACGGGGGGCCGGCGTGTGACCCGCGGGTGTCGTCCCTGCAGATCCCCGCCGTCCAGTCGCCTCGCAGGAGCCCGCGGGTGAGTGCTGTCCGTCTGCGTGGTCGAGCGGGGGCGTGGGGCCGGTGCCGGCGATCCTGGCCCTCGCGGCCGCGGTGACTCCCTGCTGGCGGATTCTCTAGCTCCGTGGGCCCGGTGTTAACACCGCTCTGCTCGGAGGGTTCGTGCTCCGGAGGCGAGCCGTCTCCTCTCTGCGCTTCCGTTGTTTCTCAGGTCTTAGGGGCCGTGTGCGCTGTGGTCACAGTCACGGCAGAACTGATTGCCAGGGCTCTTCCATGCGAAGTGCTGACTGCCTTTGAGGGGCTCGGGGGCGGCCCAACGGGGGCATGACGTGCTTTCATCTGTTTGAAAGGCAGAGCGAGGGAGACAGGCAGTCTTTCACCTGCTCCTGCAGTCGCCAGGGTTGAGCCAGACTGAAGCTAGGGACCAGGAGCTCCCTGGGGTCTCCCATTTGGGTGGTCGGGGCCCAAGCACTCGAGCCATCACCTCCCAAGGTGTGCCTCAGCAGGGAGCCGGGACTCGAACCCAGCACTCCAGTTTGGCGTATCCCCGGTGGTGTCTTTGCTGTGCCAAACACTGCCCCCGTGAGGCTCTTCTGCAGCCTGCAGTAAGGGGTTGGAGAGGCCATCGTGGGACCCGAGCCACGCTGCGGGGCTCGAGGAGGGAAGGGTAGGGAAGCCATGGCAGGGCTCCAGAGATGGAGAGGGAGGAGAATCACCCCTCCCCCGTCCCCTTGGGCCGACGTTGGCTGTCTGCTTGCCTGCTAAGGCCTTTCCCCTGTGAGGACGGGGACCGTGTCTCCCTCCCTGGCAGCCACTCATTCTGTTGACTGCTAGCTGCATGGGACGCTGGGCAGGATGAAGCTTCCAGGGCCTGGGTGACTGCGTGGCTGGGGGGTGAGGAAGAAGTAGGGTCGATCCCCGTGCTGGTCAGCAGCCTTCTACCAACTCCCACGGGGCGGACTCCTGGGAGCTTATCACCGGGAAACGTCTTTCAGTCACCAGTGTGCCCGCTTGTATGAGACCAGCCCAGTGCCAGGTGTTCCGTGTGCTGACTCAGCGCTCCTCGTGCACCCGTGACACACAGAGCCTGCGCTCCTCGAACACTCGTGACACGCAGGGCCCTGCGGGCACGGAGCTTGGACAAGGGAAGACCCTGCGCATGGGAAGCTTCCGTTCTGGTCAGCTGCCAGCCAACGTCATAGCCGTGTTGCTGGGTGGGAAGGAGAGCGGTCTCTGGGCCAGAGTAACTACGGAGGCGAAGGGGGCTGACGGGTCCCCTGATAAAGGGTGCAGTGTCTGAGCTGGGGGGTCAGGAGGTGACCTCTGGGCCAAGCCTTCCCGGCTCACAGCCCACCGCGGCTCCCTCGGGGTCTGCAGCACAAGCTGCCATGGCCTGCAGAGCGCCTGGAGCCCCCACCCCCACCGCCTTTCTTCTCTTTTGTTTTGTTAACAGAGAGAGAGAGAGAGATCTTCCATCCCCTGGGCCAGGCTGGAGCCAGGAGCTTCGCCTGGGTCTCCCTCATGGGTGCAGGGGCCCAAGCACTGGGACCATTCTCTGTTGCTTTCCCAGCCCATAGCAGAGAGCTGGATCGGAATGGAGCAGCCGGGACGCAAACTGGTGCTCACATGGGATGCCAGCGCTGCAGACAGCGGCTTTACCCGCTACGCCACAGCGCCTCCTGAACCTCACCTTCACCTCCTTCTTCCCATTTCAGCTACACTGGTCTTTTTTTTTTTTGACAGGCAGAGTGGACAGTGAGAGAAAGACAGAAAAGTTTCCCTTTTGCCGTTGGTTCACCCTCCAATGGCCGCTGCAGCCAGTGCACGTGCTGATCCACAGGCAGGAGCCAGGTGCTTCTCCTGGTCTCCCATGGCTACACTGGTCTTGTTCCTTGCTCCCTTTGGCTGCAGGGCTCTTGTTTTGTTTTTTAAGGTTTATTTACTTATTTGAAAGAGTGAGAGGGAGAGACAGAGACAGAGATCTGTCCACGGGCTCACTCCCCGAAAGGCTGCAGTGGCCAGGGCTGGGCCAGGCCAAAGCCAGGAGGTTTTTCCGGGTCTCCCGTGTGGGTGCAGGGGCCCAGGCACTTGGGCCATCTCTGCTGTTTCCCAGGCCACAGCAGGAAGCTGGATTGGAAGTGGAGCAGCCGGACTCGAACTGGTACCTGTTGGGGAGGCCGGCACTGCAGGCAGCGGCTTTACCCGCTGTGCCCCAGCGCTGGCCCTGGCCTCGGGGCTCTGCTGCTTTTCAGGTGTCCCTGGACTTGCCCCCTCACTGCCTGTGAGGTGCAGCGTGGCTGTCCCCTCGGTGAGGCCTGCGTTGCCCTCCATCTTTCACAGCTCCAGCCCAGACCCTGGCGCTCACTGCCTCTGACGCGACAGAAGGTTTCCCGTCTCCTGTTTCCCACCAGAGCGGCAGCTCCCTGGCAGAGGGGTTTTCTCTGTGTTGTCTGCTGCACTCCCAGGGCTTGCACTGGACAGGCGGCCAGGAGATGCCTCTGGCAGAGAGGGAGAGAGATTTCACCTGCTGGTCACTCCCCACGTGGCCACAGCGGCCAGGGCTGGGTCAGGCCACAGCAAGGAGCCAGGGGCGCCAGGCCTCCCACGTGGCTGCAGGGACCCGAGCACGTGGGCCACCTGCTGCTGCTTTCCCAGGTGCACTTGCAGGAAGGTGAATTGGACGCAGAGCAGCTGGGACTGCACACCAGTGCAGCAACGTCTGTTGACTGAAGGGACGTTTGGGGAGAGGTGCCAGCCGTGTGTGACCGTGCACTGTGGCAGGCGAGGCTGTTGACGTAGATGACGTGTGATGGGTGCCTGCGTCCCTTAGTGGAGGTTGGGAAGCAAAACCAGCACACGGTGCCAAGACCTCTTCCGTTACCAAAACAGGTCCTCCGCAGCAAAGACTCAGGTCTGACTTTATTATTTGAGAGACGGGCACGCCCCTCTGCTGGTTCACTCCCCAAATGCCCACATCAAACAAGAGTGGGCTGGACTGAAGGGGGAGCCAGGAGGTTAGTCCAGGTCTTCTGTATGGACGGCAGGGACCCAGTTACTTGAGCCATTGCCTGCCGTGTCCCAGGGTCTGCACTGGCAGGAAGCTGGAGGCGGGTCAGATCCGGGCATCAAGCCCAGGCTCCATGATAAGGGACCTGGTCACCTTAACTGCTGGCCCAGAGGCTTGCCCTTCCCCTGCTGTTAGAAGTTGCTCACCCCAGCCGGCGCCGAAGCTCACTAGGCTAATCCTCTGCCTGCAGCACCGGCACACAGGGTTCTAGTCCTGGTCGGGGTGCTGGATTCTGTCCTGGTTGCTCCTCTTCCAGTCCAGCTCTCTGCTGTGGCCCGGGAAGGCAGTGGAGGATGGCCCAAGTGCTTGGGCCCTGCACCCGCATGGGAGACCAGGAAGAAGCACCTGGCTCCTGGCTTCAGATCGGAGTAGTGCGCTGGCTGTAGCGGGCCTTTGGGGGGTGAACCACCGGAAGGAAGACCTTTCTCTCTGTCTCTCTCACTGTCCACTCTGCCTGTCAAAAAAAAAAAAAAAAAAAGTTGCTTGCCCTGTGCGTCTCTGTCCCCCAGGGTTCTCTGGCCTTTCTGGAGGGAAGTGTCCGGCTCGGTAACGAGGGTGCTCTCTCTCCTGCCCGGGTGCAGATCGCTTTCTTCTTGGAGAAAGAAAACAACCCCCCCAAGAGGGAGCCGGCCCGGGAGGAGCTCTTCAAGTCCTGCAGTGTCCCCAGCACGCCGGCCACCACTCCTGTGCTGTGCTCCCTAAACGCCACGTCCAACGCCAAGGAGGGAGAGCTGGATGCCAGGGACTTGGAGATGTCGCAGAAAGTGAGGCGGTCCTACAGCCGCCTGGACACCCTGGGCTCCCTCTCCACCTCCACCCCGGGCCGCCGCTCCTGCTTTGGCTTCGAGGGGGCAGAAGACTTGCCCAGAGTCTCGCCTGTGGTGGGTTCAAAGCCAGTCGAGGCCCCCCGGGTGCCCGCGAAGCCTTGGGCCCCGGATACAGCTCTCCCAGGAATCTCCCCCCTCGCTGTGAAAGAGAAGCGGAAGAAGAAGAAGGTGCCGCAGATCCTGGTGAGTGCGGGCCTGGCTTCGGCTCTGCTCCGGCGCTCAGGGGAGAGGCAGCACTGGAGGGGTGGGTTGATGCTGTGGCCCACGTGTCCCCTCCCCACTCATTTGCCCCCCGTTTCTCTTCCCCCAGAAATTGGAGCTGGATGAGTGGGCTGCGGCCATGAATGCCGAGTTCGAAGCTGCTGAGCAGTTTGATCTTGTGGTTGAATGAAATTGAGTGGGGGTGCACCTGGCCAGACTCCCCGCGCCCCTTGTACATAACCCCCTCGCTGTGCGGAAGACACTCGGGCTGCCTGGCCTGGCTGCTCGCTGGCACCCATCTTGTCATCGTCATCCTCCCCGGGGCACGGGTGTGAGAGGACCCCTGGGCTCTTGGGGAGCGACCTCTCCCAGGCTGCCCCTTCCGGGTGACCTTCTGTTGGCCTGCTTCCGGCCACAAGCCTGCCTGTGTGGAGACTTGGGTTTGGGGTAGCTCCTCTTAGATCCTGCAGATGGTCCCCGAGAGAACTGATGGGTGGGGGCAGCTCTAAGCTTGAGGAAGAAGCTGGACGCTCCACCTACTGTAGCTTCCGCGGTTTGGAGGAGGATGGCTCCTCCGGGTCTCGGCCTCGGAGCTGCGTGGCCTAGCTGTGTTTTCTGTGTTCTACTGTTGAGACATTTGGAAAGTGCCGGGATGAAGGAGTGCCGGCTGTTTGGGGCAAAAAGGATGTGTGTTGGGGTTTGGCCACTGGCGGCTGTGGCTCCTGCTGCCAGGGAACCGGGCTGCCACTGTGCAGGGCCAGCCTGGGCCCCGACTTCCTGCTGGGGGGCCCTCGGTGGCCCACACCTGTCCTACAAGGTCAGCTGCACAGTCCCCATGGCCCATCTTACGACTGGGCCTGGGGGGTTCTTGGAAGCGTTTCTTGTTTGCCAGAAAGCGCCAGGGGTTGAGAGTGGTTTGAAGGCTTAGCTTCCTCCTCCTCGCACCTGAGGACACGGCCAAGAGTCAGGCCAGGAGTAGAGCGGTGAGGGGCGTCTCACTGCAGAATTTCCCCACCTTTGCCCTTTCGCAACGCTGCTAAAAGGTGTTTTCACAAGCAACCCCGCCTACCGCTAGGCCACAGCGCCCGTACCCTAGGCCACTGCACCTGCGACGTTCTCAGGTTGGTGGAGGTAGGAGCTGCTGGCGACCGGAAGGCCAGGGAGGTGGGTGCGTGGTTGGGGTGCTCGGAGCCGTGCAGGCCCGGGGGTCATGGGCGTCCCAGGCCTCTGCCAGTGCTTCGTGCTCCATCAGGCCCTGCGCACCGGCCCCTTGCAGAACCCTGGGCCCTGCTGGCTGGCAGGGCCCAGCTGCTGGTGGCGGCGTGGCCTGGAGGCCCCGGAGCAGCGGAGGCGATATTCCCAGCCCTGCGAGCTGCCCTCTGTCCTGAGGAACTCAGTGTGGTGTTAGAGGAGAAACCAGGGTTTGGTTTTAGGACGAATCTGATTAAAGAGTTTCTGCCTGCTCACAGCTGTTTCTCTTACTGGGTCAAAGGTGGTGCCAAGCGTGCAAGGGACAGGATGCAGGCCTCCCTGCAGCTGCCCCGTCCGCGGTCCCCTGCCCCCGGCAGGGCAGGGCCTGGAACAATGGCCTCTGGGCGAGCCCAGCCCCTCCTGCACAGATCGGTTCCCTGGAAGTCAGCGGAGAGGTCTCTGGATGCATCTACTGCAGGGGAGGGGCGCCTCTGCTGCGGGGGCCGTGGCTGCCGCCCAGTGGGTTGCCTGCAGGTCCCAGCTCCCCCCCGGGGGCCTGACGCTCACTCTGCTTCCACAGCCAAGACGTGGGCCTGTCCTGAGCTCAGCCACGTGGACTCTTTTTTAAGATTTCTTTGTATTTACTTGAGTACGAAGGGAGATCTCCCAAGGACTGCAATGGCTGGTGTGGCTACTCTGAAGCCTGGAGCTTCGGGTCGACACACCAGGCCCAAGCACCTGGGCCATCTTCCACTGCTCTCCGTGCACAGTTGCGGGGAGCTGGATCGGAAGTGGAGCAGCCGGGACTTGTGTCCTGTGCAGTGCCAGCATCGTGGTGGTAGAGCCCACTGTGCCACGTGCTGCCGCTGCCAGGTGGAGTCTGCACTGAGTGAGGACGGAGACTGAAGCCTCAGGAGGTGGCGTCGCGGGTCCAGTGCCGTTCAGGCCCCAGCCGCCTTACCCTGTGGAGGTTCCCACTCACTCTGCTGGGCCCCACTGTCTGGCCGCCGACGTCCCAGTCCTGCCTTCAGAATGCGTCCTGCTGATTCTACGACTGAATTCCAGCCAATAAACTTCCAAGCAGCCGGCATCGTCTCCTGTTGTTTGCAGCCAGACCTCTGAGGTCCCAGGGTGTCCTGGCCCAGGCTGGTGCCCGCGCCTCCCAGTGTGAGACCCAGCAGACTGCTGCAGGCCCGCAGTGCCGAGCCTTGCCTCAGACCGCTCGGGCTCCTGCCCCCTCCGCGTCAGTAGCATCGTAGGACAGACGGATGCAGCAGAGCGTGGCTCTCGCCGGGACCAGTTTCCCGGGGACCCCAGATCAGTCCGTTAGCTCTGTAGTTCAGGTTCTGCAGGCCAGGTGCTCAGCGCTCAGTGAACGCTCGCCGCTCACTCTTTCCCCCTGGAACCGACGACTCCGCCCCCCGCAGCTCCCCGCACCCCATTCAGGACCTCTAAGCCAGAGCTCTGTGAGCCCGTTCGTCCAGTAGCCACAGGCGCCTGGAGGTTAGGGATGGAGTCATACTTGTCTGTATCCTCAGCGATGCCAGACTCAGCGGTGCAGCCACGCTACTGGCGTGGTCAGGAACTTGACCGTGACTGGAGAATAAGCAGCTGGCCTTGCCTGGCTTCTCAGCAGAGTATTGGCCAGGACGCCACCGAGCCTGTCACGGTCACATAGAAGGGTGGAAAGAGGAGGAGGGCACAGACTCCTGTGGCCTGAGGAGGAGCCTGTTTTTGGGGGCTGGGGTGGGGTTATTTGAGAGTTAAAGAGGATAAGAGATCTTCCGGCTGCTGATTCCGGCTGCAGCGTCCAGTGCTGGGCCAGACTGAAGCCAAGAGCCGGGAGCTTCAGCTGCGTCTCCCTCATGGGTGGCAGGGACCCGAGCACTTGAATCATCTGCTGCTGCCTTTCCCGGGCCATCAGCAGGGAGCTGGATCAGAAGTGGAGCAGCCGGGACATGAGCCGGTGCCCATATGATGCCAGCATGGCAGGCAGAGGCTTTACCCGCCACACCACAGCGCGGCCCGTAGGGAACATCACACCGCCCTCTAGAGCCATCCTCAGGCACAGCCCAGCTCTGGCACCACCCGTGCACCAGGCTGAGGGTCCTGGGAGGGACGTTTGATCAGTGGAAAAGAGTAGGACGGGCACAGACAGGTAAATGACACGGCCAAGAGCGTGGCCGTGGGGACAGGTTTGGGGCTCCTGGGTGGGGGCAGAGCCTCGTTTGCTGAAGTTGGGGTCACTAGCTGAGCTGGAGAACAAGGGCATTGGTGATGGAGGCTACTGAGTACCTAATGTGTGGTTGCGCCCTGCCGCCCTCCCGTTGTTAAAATATTTATTTTCGGCCGGCGCCACAGCTCACTAGGCTAATCCTCTACCTGTGGCGCCGGCACACCGGGTTCTAGTCCCAGTCGGGGCACCGGATTCTGTCCCGGTTGCTCCTCTTCCAGTCCAGCTCTCTGCTGTGGCCCGGGAGTGCAGTGGAGGATGGCCCAAGTGCTTGGGCCCTGCACCCCATGGGAGACCAGGAGGAAGTGCCTGGCTCCTGGCTTTGGATCAGCGCAGCACGCTGGCCCTGGCGGCCATTTGGGGGGGTGAACCACCGGAAGGAAGACCTTTCTCTCTGTCTCTCTCACTGTCCACTCTGCCTGTAAAAAAAAAAAAAAAAAAAAAAAAAGGAAAGAGAGACAAAGCGACAGGGAGACACAGAGATCTTGCATCTGCTGGTTCACTCCCCCAGGTGGCCACGACAGCCAGGGCTGGGCTGGGCTGAGGCTCCTGCGTGGGTGCAGGGCCAAGCACTTGGGTCACCTGCTGCCTCCCAGGCGTTAGCAGGGAGCTTCTAAAACACCCACAGGGCTCCTCTAAGTGTCCCCCCCCATCCCTCCCCGACACACGCACCTTGCATTTGGGACTTGGTTCATGAAATTGTGTTTGCATGTAGCTCTGGTGGCATTGCAGAAAAACACAACACCTAGTTCAATCAGGGTTTGAGATCATGAGTCATTTTGCACAAGATAGACTAAAATTAAAGATGTATTCTGTTTTCGCGTGAAATTCAGATTTCCCTGGGAATCCTGTATTGGACCCGCTCCGTCTGTCAGCCGCGGTGTTGGGGGATGTGGCTTTCTGGACAGAGCGGGTCGTGGGGGCTCCGCAGGCCAGAGGCTGCCTGAGGAGGGCACCAGCCAGGCCTCTGTCTCCCTCAGTCTCCCAGGAGCCGACGAACGGCCCACTCCAAGTCAGCTCTGCGGCCTGCTGAGAAGCCCGAGGACCCTCAGGCCGCCACGGAAGGAAGCACTGAGGTGACAGAGCACTGGGGCCTGCAGGGAGGCAGCAGCCTGGAGCCGCCCTCCCCACGTCCCACCCTTGCCGCAGCCTCCAGCCGTGGGCAGCTCTCAGCTCCCCGGGTCGCCGGGGGTCATTCCCCAGCAGGAGAACCCCTGGGTGGCTCTCCTTCACGCCTCCGACCCCTGCCTTCTTCCGTGGGGTGGGGGGCAGAGGGAAAGAGCCCCTGGAAGCAGGGCGTGGGGGGCCCCGGGCTCCTGGGTGAGCAGCCGCGTGCCAGGGCAGCCACAGTGGCCCCTTTTCTGCAGTCACCTTGTTCAAAGCAAAAATCGGACAAGGAAGTGGAGCCCACCGTCACGTTCCTGTTTACGCTCCTGAACACGCCTGAGCCCGCTGAGCCCACACTCCCCGACCCGTAAGGCGGTGTGAGTGCGAGCAGGTGTGCGAGTTGACTGTGTCGCGTGTGTGTATGTGAGTGCACATTGCGTGTGAGGTGAGCACCTGTGTATGTGTGTATTGGGGGGCCGAGGGTGCTTCTCCCACCCCACGCTGTGCCCACGCCCACCCTCGCCCAGTCCTGAGACCCCTGATCCGACCCTCACCGCCTCTACACTCAGAGACTTGGAGATCCAAGAGAAGCGTTTCCTGGATCAGGAGGACTGGGGCTCCCAGCAGACCTCGCAGGAGATCAGGCGTTTGCAGGATGACTGCGCGAGGTGAGCCCAGTGGCCAGCGGGGGCGATGTGGCCGGCCCTGCCCCTGTGCAGCCAGGCACTGGGCTCGCAGCTTCTCTCGACTCCCCCCCCCCCCCCCCCGATTTGCTCTTCCTTCGTGCCTTCTCTGCTCCACCCTGCACGACCTCGCTGCCAGCAGCCGGTCCCCTGCCTTCCAGCACCAGCCCCACCGTTGCGAGGGCCACAGCTGCCGCCACGCATTTCTCTCTGCCCCTGCGTGGCCACGTGCCTCTCAGGACGCTCACCTTTTACCTTCAGGGACTGGCAGGGTGGCTCAGACCGTGGGGAAGAGCCTGTTCCCTGGATGGCAGAGCAGGAGGTGGGGTCTACACAATCCCGTACACACTTAGCGCAGGGCTGGAGCCCCACCCGGCGACAGAGGTCCTGGGTTGGGGGCGGATGGGAGGCCGCTCCCTGGGCCCTGGAGCCACTGGCTGCTGACAGTCACACGCAGCCGGCACCAGCTGAGTTGGCTCCAGGGCTGACCGCTCCCGGGTCTGGAACCACACAGAGTCCTGCCACAGCCCGACTGCAGCCCCGGGGCGGCCCCCGAGGACCGGGCTGCACTCATCTTGCTGAAGGAGAAGAGCAGGCTGAGCGTGTCTGGGTCCCACGAGGCACCAGGAGAGCAATCCCCTCCCGGGCCGTGGATTTGCCCACACAGGAAGATGGTCTGAGGGGGTCTCCCTTCAACCCTAGACTCCGAGAAGCCCTGAAAACCAACCAAGTGGACAACCTGGAGCTGAAGGAGAAGCTGCAAAGCCTGGTGAGACCCTCAGCCCAGGACCCCTGCCTTCAAAGGCAGAGAGCTCTCATCCACTGGTCCATGCCCCCAAAGCCTCAACAGCCGGGACCCGGGAGCCCGATCCAGGTCTCCCAGCTGGGTGGCAGGCACCCAAGTCCTCGAGTCACCCCCTACGGCCTCCCAGGGTGCCGTTAGCAAGGAGCTGCCGTCGGAAGGGGGGCTGGCACTCCCATCCAGGCCCCCCCCCCCCCCGTATGGGACGTGGCATCCCAGGCAGCATCTTAACCACTGCACCAAATGCCCCCCACCCAGGATCCCTGCCTTTGTCTCGGCCCCTCCCCGCCTCGCAGCCCAGCCTAGGGTGACGTTGCTGGGGTCAGCTTCCCAGCCCGGCCCTGCCACCCTCTGTTGCAGCCTGCCTCCTTGTACCAGAGCCTGAAGGCGGGAGCCAAGGCCATCCGGGCGGAAGTGAGTGCCATCCGGGCGGAAGTGAGGGCCGCTCAGGAGGAAGCCCTGGCCATGCAGGAGGCCGTGCTGTCCCAGATGCACACACAACAGCAGCAGGTGGGGAGGGAGGGCCGCCTGCCGGGCGCGGCTCGCTCAAGCTCGCTGCGCCTTCACCTGCAGCCTCCCAGCTCCCGAAGGGCTGCGCGGCTCGTGCTGCTGCCCGAAGTTCCCCTGGACCACAGAAGCCAAGGTCAGCCCTGGCCAGGCTCCAGGCCGGAGACTGGACACCTCCTTGGGAAGGCTCTTGGTCAGTTAAATCCTCCCTAGGCCCCAGCAATAAACTTCACACTGAGCTCAGCTCCCCCGAGTGTCTGTGGGCCAGGGACCTGGCGGGGCCGCAGGAGGCCACCGGCTCCAAAGCACGCTCAGGCTGTGGGCCTCTGGCGTCCGCCCTCACCCCGCAGCATTTACCTGTCCCACACGGCCCTGCTGCTCCTGCCTCAGAGCAGGTTCCAAGTCTGGTTGGTGCCAGCCTCAGTGACACGCTCAAGGGCGATGTCCCTGTGATAAGCACTGGGTTGGGGCTGGAAGGGGGGCCACACCCCCGTCGCGGGAGGATCGAGACACCTGCTCTGACTCCAAAGTACAGAAAGGGAAAGGGAGCGGGGAAGAGCCACCACTTCCTGGTGACCTTGGATGGGCCCTTGCGCCCTGCAAGCGACGGGGTGGTGAGGAGACCACTGGTGGGAACTCCCAATGGCCGGCCCCCGCCCCTCGGGCCTGGAGATGCAGGCACGTGGTCCCTCGCGGCTGAGGGCTGGCGCTTGAGCATCTGTCAGCCCTGGGGAACCTCTGTAGGTGTCCCAGGACTCCCAAGGTGGAGAGAGAGGGAGAGAGGGAGGAAAGGAGGGGGAGGGAGGGAGGGAGGGAGGGAATGAGAATGTGTCCAAGGTCTGGCTTTCACAAACTCAGAAACAGTTCTCATAAAGTACGTACTGAAAATATTTCTGTTTTTGCTGTTTTTTTTTTTTTTTTAACTCATTAATGAAGGAACCAGCAAGATAGCAAAGCCAGTTTAGAGAGGAATACGGAAACCACATTCATGGCCAGGGCGGGTTAGGACCAAGAAAGCCCTAAAACATGACTGCTCACCCGACAGCACCCTGGCCCATGGTGAACACCAGACGCAGCGCTGGCGGCTTCTGCATTGAGTCCCATAGCCCTCAGGGCTGAATGTACCAGGCCGAGACCCTGTGCACCTCGGTCAGTTCTCTGGAAAGTGCCCCAAACCTGACAGAAGCCAGGCCCTCAGCGGCCGTGAGGGCTCCGTGGCACCCCTCTGTGGCCGTCTCTGGCTTTGAGAGGGCTGGGCAGGATCTTTCTGCCGAACGGCCACTGTGCAGGGCCTCCAGGCAAGAGCCTCCCCAGGCCCGGCTTGACTAGACACCGGGCTCCCAGGGGCGGCCTCTGGGCACAAGAGCTGAGGGCACACTTGATTGGTGCAGGTTTGGGGGTGCCCCCGCCTCGGGCTGAGCCAAGCGGAGCTCTCACCTCTGCCCCAGCAGCCACCTCTGAGACTCCTCCCAGCTCACCTGGTGGCTCTGGGGGTCCCAGGCCCCCCACAGTCCTGACTGGTCACTGACCAGTGGCCCAGCTGAACAAATAGCTGTCTTGCCATTTTCCCAAAGGCATTCATCTGAGGCTGAGGTTGATGGGAGAGCAACAGCTCGGTGGTTAACCCAGGGTTAGCGACATGAGGACCACGGTCGACCAGAGCCGCCATCGGGGAGCCCTTGGAGCCACCTCCTCTGAAGGCTCAGCCTGGGCAACAGGGAGTCACACTGATGTCGCTGGGCTGCAGGAAGCGGATCTGTTACCCAGCCCCTCCCCAGCGTCCAGGGCCCCTCCCCAGCATCCAGGGCCCCTCCCCAGCACCCAGGGCCCCTCCCCAGACCCAGGGCCCCTCCCCAGATCCAGGGCCCCTCCTCAGCATCCAGGGCCCCTCCCTAGCGTCCAGGGCCCCTCCCCAGCATCCAGGCCCCCTCCCCAGCACCCAGGGCCCCTCCCCAGACCCAGGGCCCCTCCCCAGATCCAGGGCCCCTCCTCAGCATCCAGGGCCCCTCCCCAGCGTCCAGGCCCCCTCCCCAGCGTCCAGGGCCCCTCCCCAGCACCCAGGGCCCCTCCCTAGCGTCCAAGGCCCCTCCCCAGCATCCAGGGCCCCTCCCCAGCACCCAGGGCCCCTCCCCAGACCCAGGGCCCCTCCCCAGCACCCAGGGCCCCTCCCCAGCGTCCAAGGCCCCTCCCCAGCATCCAGGCCCCCTCCCCAGACCCAGGGCCCCTCCCCAGCGTCCAAGGCCCCTCCTCAGCGTCCAGGGCCCCTCCCCAGCATCCAGGCCCCCTCCCCAGCGTCCAGGGCCCCTCCCCAGCATCCAGGCCCCCTCCCCAGCGTCCAGGGCCCCTCCCCAGCGTCCAGGGCCCCTCCCCAGATCCAGGGCCCCTCCTCAGCATCCAGGGCCCCTCCTCAGCGTCCAGGGCCCCTCCCCAGCACCCAGGGCCCCTCCCCAGCATCCAGGCCCCCTCCCCAGCGTCCAGGGCCCCTCCCCAGATCCAGGGCCCCTCCCCAGACCCAGGGCCCCTCCCCAGCATCCAGGGCCCCTCCTCAGCATCCAGGGCCCCTCCCCAGCGTCCAGGGCCCCTCCTCAGCATCCAGGGCCCCTCCCCAGCGTCCAGGGCCCCTCCCCAGATCCAGGGCCCCTCCCCAGCGTCCAGGGCCCCTCCTCAGCATCCAGGGCCCCTCCCCAGCACCCAGGGCCCCTCCCCAGCGTCCAGGGCCCCTCCCCAGCATCCAGGCCCCCTCCCCAGCGTCCAGGGCCCCTCCCCAGCATCCAGGGCCCCTCCCCAGATCCAGGGCCCCTCCTCAGCATCCAGGGCCCCTCCCCAGCATCCAGGCCCCCTCCCCAGCGTCCAGGGCCCCTCCCCAGCATCCAGGGCCCCTCCCCAGCATCCAGGGCCCCTCCTCAGCATCCAGGGCCCCTCCTCAGCGTCCAGGCCCCCTCCCCAGCGTCCAGGGCCCCTCCCCAGCATCCAGGCCCCCTCCCCAGCATCCAGGGCCCCTCCTCAGCGTCCAGGGCCCCTCCCCAGCATCCAGGGCCCCTCCTCAGCGTCCAGGGCCCCTCCCCAGCACCCAGGGCCCCAGCGCTGCGATTCACTGTCCTGAACTCAGCCTAGCCCCACCCTGCCCAGCCATCCCTTCAAGGACAAGTCCCGCAGAGACTGCCTGGAAATTGTTACCCGTTCTCCCCAGATCTGCCCGCCAGGGAGGGGACACAGCCACAAGGACATTTCCGCGCGCGTGTGTGGCGGGGAGGGGGGCAGGGAGAGATTGGGCACAGGGACTCTGAGGCCCTGAGGGAGTGGCCCTGGGCACTGCTGGGGGACGGGCGGGTGCTGATCCATGTGGCTGCAGCAGTGAGCCAGCGCGGTGAGGTTGGGACGCCAAGAGCTCCGGGCTGTTGCGGGGACTTTGTCTCTAAGTGACGTGGGAGCAACGTGGGAGCACACCGTGACCTGGCCAGGCTTGTGTCTGACGGGGAGAAGGGGCCCGGGGCGCTGTGGCTGGAGTGTGTCACTCAGATACACACACACACACACACACACACACACCCTAGGAGAACAGACCTAGGGGCACTGTGGCTGGAGTGTGTGTCACACACACACACACACACACACTTGGAGAGTGGACCCGGGGGCGCTGTGGCTGGAGTGTGTCACTCAGATACACACGCGCACACACACACACACCCTAGGAGAACAGACCTAGGGGCACTGTGGCTGGAGTGTGTCACTCAGATACATACACATACACACACACACCCTAGGAGAACAGACCTAGGGGCGCTGTGGCTGGAGTGTGTGTCACTCAGATACACACGCGCACACACACACACACCCTAGGAGAACAGACCTAGGGGCACTGTGGCTGGAGTGTGTGTCACACACACACACACACACACACTTGGAGAGTGGACCCAGGGGCGCTGTGGCTGGAGTGTGTGTCACACACACACACACACACACACACACACCCTAGGAGAACAGACCTAGGGGCGCTGTGGCTGGAGTGTGTGTCACACACACACACACACACACACACACACCCTAGGAGAACAGACCTAGGGGCACTGTGGCTGGAGTGTGTGTCACACACACACACAAACACACACACACACACTTGGAGAGTGGACCCGGGGGCGCTGTGGCTGGAGTGTGTCACTCAGATACACACGCGCACACACACACACACCCTAGGAGAACAGACCTAGGGGCACTGTGGCTGGAGTGTGTGTCACACACACACACACACACACACACTTGGAGAACAGACCTAGGGGCGCTGTGGCTGGAGTGTGTGTCACACACACACACACACACACACACACACCCTAGGAGAACAGACCTAGGGGCGCTGTGGCTGGAGTGTGTGTCACACACACACACACACACACACACACACCCTAGGAGAACAGACCTAGGGGCACTGTGGCTGGAGTGTGTGTCACACACACACACACACACACACTTGGAGAGTGGACCCGGGGGCGCTGTGGCTGGAGTGTGTCACTCAGATACACACGCGCACACACACACACCCTAGGAGAACAGACCTAGGGGCGCTGTGGCTGGAGTGTGTGTCACACACACACACGCAGAGCCCATGCGTTGGGACCTTAATTCCCACTGCTGCAGCGAGGGCGGGGTCGGGGGGCTGGGGAGGGGTTTGGGTGTTTGTGGGAGTGACTTTGTTATCTGGAGCGGGATAGTTAGGAAAGCAAGGCCGCCCTGTGCCCTGTCTGGCTGCCGGCTCCCTTGACCTTCCACCGTGAGATGCCACAGCACAGACGCTCTCTCCCCCCAGATGCGGCCACTGCACCCTGGCACTGCCCCGCCTCCAGACGAGCTCCTCTCCCGTCCAACGCCCAGCCTGCGGGAGGAGGAGGTGCAGGGCAAGATCAGGAACCAAGGTCTGGGCGGGTTGGGCCCAGGACACCTCTTGATCCCCCAGGCGTGGGTGTGAGGGAGGAAAGTCAGGACCAGCGCTTGGGGAATGCGTTCAGGGGGGTTTCTCTCCTTACAGAGTCTTCAAAAAGTTCATAGAGAATGTGTATTACTGGCCAGCACTGTGGCACAACCGGTAAAGTCACTGCCTATGACACAGGCATCCCATATGGGCGCTGGTTTGAGTCCCGGCTGCACCACTTCTGATCCAGCTCCCTGCTAATGCGTCTGGGAAAGCAGTGGAAGATGGCCCAAGTGCTTGGGCCCCTGCACCCACGTGGAAGACCCGGAAGTTCCTGGCTCCTGGCTTCAGATCTTCCCAGCTCCAACCATTGTGGCCATTTAGGGAATAAACCAGCGGATGGAAGATGGAGATGTCCCAAGGACTTGAGCCACCCTCTGCTGCTTTCCCAGGAGCACTGGCAGGGAGCTGGATCGGAAGTGGAGCAGCCGGGATTTGAACCGGTGCCCAAGTGGGATGCCAGCGCTGCAGGCCGTGGCTTTACCTGCTGCACCACAGTACCAGCCCCAGTAAATAACTCTTTAACTTTTAAATTATTTATTTTTCATTTTATTTGAAAGGCAGAGAGAGAGAGAGAAAGAGAGAGAGAGAGAGGGAGAGAGGGAGGAAGAGAGGGAGGAAGAGAGGGAGGAAGAGAGGGAGAGAGAACCTTCTGTCCTCTGGTTTACTCCCCAAATGCCTGAGAGAGCTGGAGCTGGGCCAGGCCAAAGTCAGAAGCCAAAAACTCAATGTGGGTTTTCCGCAAGGGGGGCAGGGACCCCCCTGCTTGAGCCATCACTTGCCGCCTCCTGGGGTGCACATCAGTGCTAGGCTGGACTCGGAAGTGGAGCCAGGACCGGAGCCGGGGTGCTCCAGCGTGGATGACGACATCCCAGCCTTGGTGACCAGCACCCACCCCCACAACTTTCTCAAGTACCTGCATATTTGGTCATTTGTGCTGGTTGTGGTGTAGCAGGTTAAGCCTCTGCCTGTGACGCCGGCATCCCATAGGGGCACCAGTTTGAATCCCGGCTGCTCCACTTCTAATCCAGCTCCCTGCCAATGTGCCTGGGAAAGCAGTGGAGGATGGCCCAAGTGCTTGGGCCCCTGCACCCACGTGGGAGACTCAGAGCAGCTCCGGGTTCCTGGCTTCAGCTGGGCAGTCATTTGGGGAGTGAACCAGGAAGTCCTCTCTCTGTTTCTCCTACTCTCTGTAACTCTGCCTTTCAAAAAAATTAAAGGCCGGTGCCTAGGCTCACTAGGCTAATCCTCTGCCTAGCAGCGCCGGCACACCGGGTTCTAGTCCCAGTCGGGGCACTGGATTCTGTCTCGGTTGCCCCTCTTCCAGGCCAGCTCTCTGCTGTGGCCAGGGAGTGCAGTGGAGGATGGCCCAAGTCCTTGGGCCCTGCACCCCATGGGAGACCAGTAGAAGCACCGTGCGCCGTGCGCCGGCTACAGCGCACTGGCCGTGGCGGCCATTGGAGGATGAACCAACGGCAAAAGGAAGACCTTTCTCTCTGTCTCTCTCTCTCACTGTCCACTCTGCCTGATAAAAAATAAAAAAAAATTAACATAAATCTTAAAAAAAAAGACCTTGGGGCCAGCGCCATGGCTCACTTGGTTAATCCTCCGCCTGCGGTGCCAACATCCCATATGGGCGCCAGGTTCTAGTCCCAGTTGCTCCTCTTCCAGTCTAGCTCTCTGCTGTGGGCCGGGAAGGCAGTGGAGGATGGCCCAAGTGCTTGGGCCCTGCACCCGCATGGGAGACCAGGAAGAAGCACCTGGCTCCTGGCTTCAGATCGGAGTAGTGCGCTGGCTGTAGCGGGCCTTTGGGGGGTGAACCACCGGAAGGAAGACCTTTCTCTCTGTCTCTCGCTCACACTGTTTAACTCTGCCTGTTAAATAAAAAATGTTAAAAAAAAAAAAAAAAGACTAACACACAGTTTCCACAGGTTGGGAATTTGAAAGTGGCCCTTTGGGATGTTGCTGGCTCAGCGCCTCTTGTGCAGTGGCAGGTAAGATGTGGGCAGGGGCCGGAGGACCCAGCAGAGAACGAAACAGAGTGGTAGGGAGCAGGCAGGTGCAGGGGGCTGGCTGCCCTGGAGGGCCTCAAGATGCTTGGGTCGGAGCCGCTGTGCAGGACAGCTGGGAAGAGGGAAAGTGTGGGCACATGCCTGAGCTACCTTAAGACATTCCCATCAACACCAATAATCCAGAATGTTCCTCATCAGCCACCCGGTCAGGAGGAGGAGGGAACGTTGACAGAGTCAGTGTGTGGTGCCCACAGCGGTGCAGACACCTATGAACCCCTACGGCCTGCGTCACTGCACACGCGCTCTCGCTGCCATCGCCAACTCAGACGATGCGCTCGTGGGGCCTCGCCTGGGCCAAGGTCTAAACTCCGGCACGGATGGGCGGGACGCGGGGCTGTGGCTGCAGTGTCATCGTCTGCTCTCATCTGTTTCTCAATTGATCAATTGACCTTGCCGTCCCACTCTGCCTGGTGGGGACTGCTCTCCTGAGCGCTCATAAAGAAGGCGTGTGTTCCCCACACTGATGGCTTCTGATAAGGGCCAAGGTCAGGAGCCCGGGGCTGACCCTGGCTTCCCGGTGCATCTCCCTGAGCCTCTGATTCCCCAGCCCTAGGCCTCCCACGCTGCCTCCTGACCTGCAGAGTGAGCAGGAAGGTCACACACACACATGCACACACACACACACGCATGCGTCCACCCTGGCCCAGCCCCTCAGCCCAGCAGAGCTGTAAGGCAGGTGCAGCCACAGGCTGAGCCCTGAGGGCCTTCCCAGCCCTGCCTGGCTGTGCAGACGTCTCCCCGCTCCCCAGCCTCAGCACGTGCTGCCTGCTGAGTGCCTTCTCGGCCGCAGAGGATCAGGCACAATTCCTCACCCTCCCCTCAGGGACCGTGGTGGTCCCGCCTCCCTAGGGCACTTGCCACATGGCGTGTGGTGTGTCTGACGGGCTTTCCTTCTCCACGGCCTCGCATGAACCTAGCGTAGAGTTGAATGAACAATGCTTGCATGTACAAGTGAAGTAGTGAATGGATGGCTGGTTCAATGGATGGATGGATGGATGGGAGGATGGATGGATGGGTGGGTGGGTGGATGGATGGGTGGGTGTGTGGATGATGGATAGACAGGTAGATGGATGGAGGATGAATAGGAGGGTGAATGCATGGGAGAATGGGTGGGTGGGTGGGTGGATGGGTGGGTGTGTGGATGATGGATGGACAGGTAGATGGATGGATGGATGGAGGATGAATAGGAGGGTGAATGCATGGGAGGATGGGTGGGTGGGTGGATGGATGGGTGGGTGGATGGATGATGGATGGACAGGTAGATGGATGGAGGATGAATAGGAGGGTGAATGCATGGGAGGATGGGTGGGTGGGTGGATGGATGGGTGGGTGTGTGGATGATGGATGGACAGATAGATGGATGGAGGATGAATAGGAGGGTGAATGCGTGGGAGGATGGATGGATGGGTGGGTGGGTGGGTGGGTGGATGGACGGATGGGTGGGTGGGTGGATGGATGGGTGGGTGTGTGGATGATGGATGGACAGATAGATGGATGGAGGATGAATAGGAGGGTGAATGCGTGGGAGGATGGGTGGGTGGGTGGATGGATGGGTGGACGGATGGGTGGGTGGGTGGGTGGACGGATGGGTGGGTGGTGGGTGGGTAGGAGGGTGGGAAGGTGAGGGATGTGTGGATGGGTGGGTGGGTGGATGGATGGATGGGTGGGTGGGTGGGTGGGTAGGAGGGTGGGAAGGTGAGGGGATGTGTGGATGGGTAGGAGGGTGGGAAGCTGAGGGGATGTGTGGATGGGTAGGAGGGTGGGAAGGTGAGGGATGTGTGGATGGGTGGGAGGGTGGGAAGGTGAGGGATGTGTGGATGGGTAGGAAGGTGGGAAGGTGAGGGGATGTGTGGGTGGTAGCAGGGTGGGAAGGTGAGGGATGTGTGGGTGGGTGGGAGGGTGGGAAGGTGAGGGATGTGTGGGTGGGTAGGAGGGTGGGAAGCTGAGGGATGTGTGGATGGTAGGAGGGTGGGAAGGTGAGGGGATGTGTGGGTGGGTAGGAGGGTGGAAGGTGAGGGATGTGTGGGTGGGTAGGAGGGTGGAAGGTGAGGGATGTGTGGATGGGTAGGAGGGTGGGAAGGTGAGGGATGTGTGGGTGGGTAGGAGGGTGGAAGGTGAGGGATGTGTGGATGGGTAGGAGGGTGGGAAGCTGAGGGATGTGTGGATGGGTAGGAGGGTGGGAAGGTGCGGGATGTGTGGATGGGTAGGAGGGTGGGAAGCTGAGGGATGTGTGGATGGGTAGGAGGGTGGGAAGGTGAGGGATGTGTGGATGGGTAGGAGGGTGGGAAGGTGAGGGATGTGTGGATGGGTGGGTGGGTGGTGGATGGATGGGTGGGAAGGTGAGGGATGTGTGGACGGATGGTGGAAGCTGAGGGATGTGGGTGGATTCTGCACAGGGTCGGTGGTTGGAAGACCAGTTCACCTTGTCAGGGAAGGTTGAGCCTCTCCTGTACCTTCTAGAACTGCCTCCCTTCCCAAGAGCCCCACCTCCTCCCATACGCTGGGACCCCTTCAGGGTAAACGGGAGAATTCTGGGCACCCCTTCTTCCTTTAGCTCTGGGCTCTGTGTTCATGGGCTCCGACAAGGCAGAGTGACTGCAGCCTGCTGAGACCCCCTGCAAGCCAAGCACAGCAGCTGCTGTGTCACAGACAGACGCACTGGTCCTGCAGACAGCCCGCACTTGGGTGAGGCCGGCGTTAGCAGCCCCGCTCTGCAGTGCCGGAGGCTGCGCTGCCCGAGGCACACACCTATGTCCATATGGGACTGAACGCAGAAAACGTCCAAGCGGGCGGGCTGCTGTGCTGGGGACCCCGGGAGACCAAGCAGTGCCGGTGGCCGGACAGGAGGTCTGCCATCCGGTCCCGGCTCCACCTCTGTGTTGCTGGGAGACAGGGTGAGGCTCGGTGTCCCAGCGAGGGCCTGACGCCCTTGGAGCTCTCCTCCAGGTACCTGATACAGAACGTGACAGCTGTGCGCGACTCCTGGCTCCCCCAGCCAGGTCCCGACACTCTCCCTGTCAGCTGGGGGCCAAAGGACAGTGCCAGCCGCAGGCTAATGGTTAACCAGGCCGGAGGCCCCATGTATAAGGAGGTCCCGCTCAGGGCCACCTCAGACAGCCAGGATCCCACAGGATGCTCTGGGCCAAGGGGCTGGGGCTGGCGGTGGGGGCCGTGGCCCTCTTGGGGCTGGGGATCATCCTGGGCCACTTTGCCATCCCCAAAAGGGCCAACTCCCCAGCCCCCAGCACCTCAGGCCCCCAGGACCTGGACCTGGCGCTGCTTGTGACTGTCGTGGGGCAGATGGAGGCCAGCAGGATCCGGGAGAACCTGCGGTGAGAGGCGGCTCTGCCTGCTCCCCCCGGCCTCTGCCGGCCCGCCGACCTCCCTAACCACGGGCCCTGCCCTTCCCTCTGCTGGCCGCACAGGGAGCTGTCCCGGGAGCCGCACATGGCCACGGGCCACCGGGACGAGGCCCTGGTGCAGCTGCTGCTGCAGCGCTGGCGGGACCCGGAGTCAGGCCTGGACGCAGCCGCGACCAATGAGCACGAGGTCCTGCTGTCCTTCCCCAGCTCGGAGCAGCCCAACCTCATCCGTGTCGGTGAGGCGGCTCGGGACGCCTGGGGCTGTGGGGCGGGGGCGGGGTGGGCTGGCTCCAGCCCTGGCTGTGCATCTCCCCACGCCCCGGCACAGTGAGCTCCAGCGGCGCGGTCCTGCACACCTATCACCCGCGGGAGGAGAACGTGACCGGAGAGCAGGCGGGGCCGGACGTGGTGCAGCCCTTCGCAGCCTACGCTCCACCCGGAACCCCCCAGGTGGGCCTGGCCCCTCCTCCCCTCTCCCGCTTGTGCACCCCCACCCCATTCCGAGCCCCAGGCACCTGAAGGAAGGTGTTTGGTGGGGTGGAGCTTAAGTCCCCTCTGTCCTCCAAATTGACTTCCCTCCACGCCCCCGGCACGCCTTCAGTACAGAGTCATCCAACAAACACCAGCGGCCCCTCCTGAAGTCCAGGCCTGGTACAAGGCCCCTGGACAGAGAGGAAACCAAGGGCGACTGTCCCTAGGGCGCCGACACAGCAGAATCCAAG
Organism: Sylvilagus floridanus; assembly: GCA_949820135.1. Lineage (NCBI taxonomy): Eukaryota > Metazoa > Chordata > Mammalia > Lagomorpha > Leporidae > Sylvilagus > Sylvilagus floridanus. The sequence goes on along the minus strand of OX463224.1, from coordinate 119,603,489 downwards.
CCGCCTCCTGCCCCGGTCCCTTGCCGGCCCGACTCTGAGGGTCCCCTCCTCTTTGGTCTAGGGCCCCCTCGTCTTCGCCAATCAGGGCACCGAACAGGACTTCGAGAGGCTGCGGGCTGAGGGCGTCGCACTCGAGGGCACCATCGCCCTAACTCGCTACGGGGGTGCAGGCCGCGGGGCCAAGGTGAGCGCTGGGCTGGGGCGGGGCCTGGTCTTGCTGCTACCCTGGGAGTGGCATTCCTGCCTCCCCCCGAGGGGCTATGTGGCCTTGGACGCTCAGCAACCCCTCTGAGCCTTAGGAAATGAAGAGGTTGGGCCGGATCTTTTATTTATTTTTTTTAAATTTATTTTATTTATTTGAAAGTCAGAGCTACACAGAGAGAGGAGAGGCAGAGAGAGAGAGAGAGGTCTTCCATCCGATGGTTCACTCCTCAATTGGCCGCAAGGGCCGGGGCTGTGCTGGTCCGGAGCCAGGAGCTTCTTCTGGGTCTCCCACATGGGTGCAGGGGCTCAAGGCCTTGGGCCATCTTCTGCTGCTTTCCCAGGACATAGCAGAGAGCTGGATCAGAAAAGGAGCAACCGGGACTAGAACCTGTGCCCATATGGGATGCAGGCCTTCAGGCCAGGGCTTTACCCTGCTGTGCCACAGTGCCGACCCCATGGGTCGGATCTTCAGCTTGGCTGTTCTGGGAGCCCGACAGAGACCTTGAGTCTGCCTGGTCCTTCCTTGCCGCTCCCTTTCCATCCAGATGTTTGGCCAGGTATTACACAGTGTGGCTTAGAAAACTAAAGCCAGCGCCGTGGCTCAATAGGATAATCCTCCATCTGCGGTGCCGGCATCCCGGGTTCTAGTCCCGGTCAGGGCGCCGGATTCTGTCCCGGTTGCCCCTCTTCCAGGCCAGCTCTCTGCTGTGGCCCGGGAGTGCAGTGGAGGATGGCCCAAGTGCTTGGGCCCTGCACCCCAGGGGAGACCAGGAGGAAGCACGTGGCTCCTGGCTTTGGATCAGCGTGGTGCGGTGGCCATTGGAGGGTGAACCAAAGGGAAAGGAAGACCTTGCTCTCTGTCTCTCTCTCTCACTGTCCACTCTGCCTGTCAAAAAAAAAAGAAAGAAAGCTTAGATTTTAATTTAATTTTGGGGGACGGAAGGGTATAGAATGAGCAGGGAGCAGCGAGTCGGCATTCACTGCACACAGAGCTTCAGGGCTCAGGTTGCACAGTGTCACTGTCCCCGCTGCCACTCAGCGGTGCACCTAACACGAGAGGGAGCCCTGGGCGATTGGCCTGGTCCTAACGTTCTGCTTAAGAAACCCTCACCGTCTGACACCAGCTTCTGGGAGGCGGTGGTGTTGGCTTGAGTGTCTGGGCTCTGGTACCCATGTGGGAGACCCGGGTGCCGTTCTGGGCACTCAGCCGCTGCCCGGCCGAGACCTGGCCCTCGGCGGCCTCTGGGGAGTTAACCAGAGGATAGGAGCTCTCTCCCCCCATTCTCGGTCTCTAGGCCTCGCAAGTACATCACTGGGGGAAAGGAAGGAGGCAGGAAAGGCAGAAGAGAAAAATAAAGGGGAAGTAGCATAGAAATGTGAGATAAATTATATTTATTTTAAGATTAATTTATGTCAGAAAATTCCCATTTACAAAGAAAAGGCTGGAGTGGAAAGGCCTCCACCGTCCTCCCCGGAGAGCTGGCACGTCCCCTCACGTCGGGGGACACCGACCGGGGTTTGCTTTGGGAAGGAAGAAGCTTGGCGGGTGCGTGTTCTGAGCCGCTGCCTCTGGCCTCTCCTGTCCCGGTCTGCGCTGTGTGTCCCCACACGGCTGCCTCCATCAGAACACAGCCTGCACCTTGAGGGTTGGCTGCTGTGTTGAGGGCACTGTTTGGGTCTGGCTGTGGTAAAATGCATTTAGCAAACAACTGACCACCCTGACCGTTTCTGCGGGTGCCGTGCAGTGCCAGGAAGCACAGCCACGGCGCTAGCCAGTGCTGCCACCCTTGCTTTGCCCTGAGGAGCAGCTCTGGGCCCTCAGTGCCTCCTCCTTTCCCCTTCGACCACGGGAAGCCTCCGTTCTACCTTCTGTGCCCATGAACTTGCCTGTTCTAGGAACCTCATGAAGGGCAGTGGTGGAACACCTGTCATTTTGGTGTCCGGCTTATTTCACTTAGCACAACACCTCCAGGGTTCAGCAGTGTTGCATCAGAACACGACCCTCTCCAGGACTGAATAACATTCCAGTGTCTGTTCCACACGTGTTGTTCATCCAGTCTTCCTTTGACGGACACTTTCTATCTCTTGGCTGTTGCTCACCGTGTCGCTGTGAATGTGGGTGTACACACACACACACACACACACACACACGTGTGTGTGTGCACACCTGTTCTTTGACACAGCTGCAAAGTATTCCATTGTAAGATACTCCCCATCTGTTTACACAGACTGCAATGATGGGCTCATATTTGGCAATGTCCAACAGTCCTCTTTAAAAACATGTTGACTTATTTGTTTTTATCTACTTGAAAGAATAAAAAGGGGAAAGAGAGAGAGAGAGAGAGAGAGAGAGAGAGAGAGAGAATCTGTTGTTCACTCACCAAATGCCCACAACAGTCAGGGCTGGGCCAGGCCTAAGCCAGGAGTCCAGAACTTCATCTGGGTCTCCCGTGTGGGTGACAAAAGCCCCAACACTTGAGCCATCATCTGCATTCGCGAGACTGGGTCAGACGTGGAGCATCTGGGACTTGAACCCGGGCCCCCCTGATATGGGATGCGGGCATCCCAGCAGCAGCCTTGCCCAGTCCCTCCCCCCTCCACATGGCCTCCTCTGTCTCCGCAGGCTGTGAACGGCGCCAGGCACGGGGTGATCGGGCTGCTGGTGTACACGGATCCCGCTGACATCAACGATGGGCGGAGCTTGCCCAATGAGACCTTCCCCTACTCCTGGGGCCTACCTCCCTCGGGGGTGGAGCGAGGCTCCTACTTTGAGTATTTTGGGGACCCCCTGACTCCCTACCTTCCAGCCAAACCCTCTTCCTTCCGCTTGGACATTGCCAGTGCCTCCGGGTTCCCCCCCATCCCTTCGCAGCCCATTGGTTTCCAGGACGCCAAAGACCTGCTCTGGTGAGCCTGGGCGGGCGGGGGGCTCCTGTGCACCCCCAAAAGGCCTTCTTGACCCCGACACCCGTGCTCATCCCGAAGGGCCTCTCCCCCCTCCTCAGCAACCTCGGCGGACCCGTGGCCCCCCAGTCCTGGCAGGGAGCTCTGGGCTGCGAGTACAGGTTGGGGCCCGGCTTCCGGGCTGATGGGAGCTACCCGGCAGACAGGTGAGCTGGGGCCCCGCCCCCGCAGCCCCCCCATCCCCGCCCCCGCAGCCCCCCCCTTTGGTCCTCCTCTGGAGGGAGGGTTCTCTCTCCGAAGTCTCAGTCGGGTTGTAGTCTCTAAAACGAACCCATAGACAGCGAGGAAAAGAACACGCAAGTTTGTTTTTCCCTTTTACCTGAAGAGGCAGAGAGAGGGGAAAGGGGGCTGCATCTCAGATGCACTCTCCAGGTGCCCACCATAGCCTGGACTCAGTCCAGGTCAACCTCGTGGGTGGCAGGGACCCAGCTACGTGACCGTCCCCTGCTGTCTCCCGGGGTGTGCGTCAGCGGGGGCCTAGGGCGCCCTGCTACGCGGTGCAGTCCGAGGACTTAAAGTCTAGGCCAAACACGCTGGTCCCTGAGCTGTGGTTGTCTGACACAGCTTAAGCACAGGGCTCCCGAGGGAGGGAGGGGCGTGGCCGTGGAAGTGTGGGGCGGGGCACAGAGAGCAGGGCTGTAAATTCCACGCACAGCGGGACAGCCTTTCAGAGTCCTGGCTCTGTGCCCAGGAAGAGCTGGGCAGGGATGGTTCACCCTCCCAGCCTTCTCCTGCCCTGGGCTTCCTACTTCAAGGCCCAGCCTTCCCCTTTCTCTTCCACGCCCTCCTGGATCCCAAAGCACCTGCCTGGCCCATGGGTCCCGTGGCTGCCCCACACCACCTTCTCCACCCCCAGCTCCTCCCTCCCTCTCCGAAGGCCCCACCCTCCAAAGTCAGGGCCCCGCCCACCACCTCTGGCCGCCAGGTGCCCCCTCCTTCCAAGCCCTTCACCTCCTGCAGTTGGTCGCTTCTGGGCGGGCGGGCAGTCTGACCGGCTCAGGTCCCCGAGGGCCGGGTCCATGTGGGTCTGTCACAGCCCAGAGCCCAGTGCAGTGCTGGACACAGGCCCAGGACCCACTAAGTGCTGCACTGAGGGAATGAGCGGGACGAGGGGTTCAGGCCAAGGGGCGGGGCTCCTGCCTGGCTTCCCTGCAGGGCCGAGCCGCGCCGCCCTTCACCCTCCCCAGCCAGGTGAACATGAGCATCTACAACCGCCTGGAGCTCAGGAACTCCTCCAACGTCCTGGGGATCATCCGCGGGGCCGTGGAGCCTGGTGAGCGCGCCCTGCCCCCGGCCCCGACCCAGGGTCTGCCCTGGCCCTCCCACCCTGGCCCACCGTTCCTCTTCTTGGCTTCTCTGACCCCCCTCCTCCCACCAGACCGCTACATCCTGTATGGGAACCACCGGGACAGCTGGGTGCACGGGGCCGTGGACCCCAGCAGCGGCACCGCCGTCCTCCTGGAGGTCTCCCGTGTCCTGGGGACGCTACTGAAGAAAGGTGAGGCCACCCGGCCCCGTCGAGGTGCTGACAACCTGGGTGGGGTCCCCTCCAGCCTCCTCCTTCCAGCCCCACCTCCTCCTCTCATTCTCCAGTGCCCACCAGGGCCAAGCCTGAGGGTCCTGAGAGGCAGGTGCGTGGGACACCAGGCCTGGCCCCGACCGGCTCAGAGTGGACTGTTGACTGCTTCTTCAGCAGCTCCTCGGCCTCTGTGAGCCCGAGTGGAGCCAGGCTGATGCCGCCGTGGGTGGGCACTGCCCAGGCTCTGACCTCAGGAGCTCCAGCAGACAAGCGTTAACCCACCAAGTGCCTCTCAGGCCGTGGCGGCGGCGCTTCAACATTTCAGCACCTTGGAGAGGGACGGGAGCCCACAGAGCTGGATGGGGGGGGGGGATGGGAGCCGGGAATGAGCAGCACCATGGACGCCAAACTTGCAGTGGTTTCCTGGGCAACAGGGGTGAAGGGGAGGGGTGGCGGGGGCAGGTGCTGTGGGGCCTGGACCAGGGAAGGGGGTGGCGGGGAGGGACAGCTGTGGGCCTGGGGTCTGTTGGTGGTGGAGGGGAGGAGAGGACGGTACCTGCATATGGCAGTGCCATTGATGAAAAAACAGTCAAGGCCGAAGGAGGGGGAAGGACCTTCAGCTCTGCGTGCGTTCGTTTCCTTCTCTGGTCGTTATTATTATTTATTTATTATTTATTAATCACCTTCCGTCTGCTGGGTCACTCTCAACAGCCAGGGCTGGGCCGGGCTGAAGCCAGGAGCCCGGAGCTCAGTGTGGGTCTCCCCCATGGGAGGCAGGAACCCAAGGATTTGAGTCCTCACCTCAGGGTGGACATTAGCGGGAAGCCTGGAGTCAGAAGGGGACCTGCATGGGATGTGGGGTCCAAGGGGCATCGTGACGGATGCCCCAAATGTCCACCCTTTGCTTTTTTTTTTTAAATAGTTATTTTATTTATTTGAAAGACAGAGTTACAGAGAGAAGTAGAGATAGATAGAGAGAGGTCTTCCATCCGATGGCTCACTCCCCAGATGGCTGCAATGGCTGGAGCTGCGCCGATCCGAAGCCAGGAGCCAGGAGCTTCCTCCAGGTCTCCCACACAGGTGCAGGGGCCCAAGGACTTGGGCCATCTTCTAGTGCTTTCCCAGGCCGTAGCAGAGAGCTGGATCGGAAGAGGGGCAGCCGGGACTTGAACTGGCGCCCATATGGGATGCCGGTGCTGCAGCCAGGGCTTTAACCCGCTGCGCCACAGCGCCTGCCCACTTACTTAGGTTTCAAAAGCTGTGGTAAAATATGTACAACAAGATGTGCCAGTTTTACAAATTTTCAAGTGCTCAGCTCGGTGGCACTGAGTGCAGTCACCGTGCGGTGCGTCATGCCGCCCATTGCCCAAGCTTCCTCTCCTTCCATGACATAGAACAGCCTGAGGCCAGAGCCGGGGGATCTGATTAGACCACAAGCGGCCGCTCGACTCTGCACAAGCTCCGCCGCCTTCTGTTTCCTACATCACAGAATCTACACCGCGTGTCTAAGTCACTGCTGACCCGCGGTCCCCAGGAGAAAGGGGGTGGGGGGGGAGGCACACGCCGCAGGCGGAGGATTAGCCTAGTGAGCCGTGGCACTGGCCAGAGCTACACTTTTGACTTTGGTACCGCAGGGATTTCCGTCTTGTTTGGTTCCTTTTTTCTTTATTCCCTTGAGAGGCGGAGAGACAGGAAACAGAGGGAGTTCCCATCCTCTGGTTCGCTCCCCAGCTGCAGCTCCCAGCAACTCAGACCTAGGTTTCCCACGTGGGTGGCAGGAGCGGAACCACCTGGACCGTTGCCGCTGGCTCCCAGCGCCTGAGTCGGGGCCCAGAGCTGGGTATTGGACCCAAGTTCTCTGACGTGGGACGTGGGCATCTTTATTTATTTGAAAGAGTTACAGAGAGGAGGGGGAGAGACAGATCACTCTTCCATCTACTGGTTCGCTCCCCAAATGAATGCAACAGACAGGCCTGGGCCAGGCCTAAGCCAGGAGCTTTATCTGGGTCTCCCACATGGGTGGCTGGATCCCCAGCACTTGGGCCATCTTCCTGTGCTTTTCTCAGGCCATTACTAGGGAGCTGGATTGGAAGTGGAGCAGCCAGGACACGAACTGGTGTTCACATGGGACGCCAGTGTCATCGGCAGTAGCTTCACCCACTCCCCCACAGCTCCGGCCTCTGGACACAGGCATCTTAACTGCTAGGCTGGACACCCAACCCGGAGTATTTCATTGTAAAATAGTGTCAGACTGACAGAGTTGCAAGATGGTGGGGGCGTTGTGGGATGCAGCTGGTTAAGCCGTGTCAGCATCCCATACGGGCGCTGGTTCGAGTTCCGGCTGCTCCACTTCTGATCCAGCTCCCTGCTAATGTACCTGAGAAAGCAGTAGAAGATGGCCCAAGTGCTTGGGCCCTGCACCCGCATGGGAGACCCAGAAGCAGCCCCTGGCTCCTGGCTTCACGCCGTTGCAATCAACTGGGGAGTGAACCAGCAAATGGAATATCTTTCTCTCTCTGCCTCTCCCTGTTACTCTGCCTTTCAAATAAATAAACTAAAACAACAAACAAACAAACAAAAACCTTGGTATAATATACCCTTTATCCAGACACTCCTAACAATGATGTTTAGCCACATTTACTGTTTATATTTGAAATGTTTGTCACTGTATATTTCCTAAAAAGGACATTCCCAGTTATAACCATAGTACAGTAATCAGAGTCAAGAAATGGATTTTTTTTTTTTGACAGGCAGAGTTAGACAGTGAGAGAGACAGAGAGAAAGGTCTTCCTTTTGCCGTTGGTTCACCCTCCCCCCCAAGTGGCCTCTATGGCTGGCGCATTGCGGCCGGCGTGCTGCACTGATCCGAAGCCAGGAGCCAGGTGCTTCTCCTGGTCTCCCATGGGGTGCAGGGCCCAAGCACCTGGGCCATCCTCCACTGCACTCCCGGGCCACAGCAGAGGGCTGGCCTGGAAGAGGGGCAACCGGGACAGAATCCGGCGCCCCGACCGGGACTAGAACCCGGTGTGCTGGCGCTGCAGGTGGAGGATTAGCCTAGTGAGCCGCGGCGCTGGCCCTAGAAATGGATCATTTTCTAACTGTCCCGATGACGACCTTTACAGCAGACGGACTTCCTGGTCCAGGATCCACACTGTGGGCCTGGCCGTCGCCCTTCCTCTGAGCTCCCCTCCAGCTCTTCCTGTGCCTCACGCCCTGACACTGGCGTTACCCACCGAGGCTCAGGTTGTGAGTCTTTGGCAGGAAAGAGCATGGGAGTCTGCCTTTGCAAGTGCGCTCTCACTGTCTGCTCTTGAACGTCTCACTCAAAACGAACAGGTGGAGGGGCAGGTGAGGCCCAAAGACCACGGCCAGGGCACGTGGCACCCAGGCAGCAGGTGGCAGCCAGCTGCAGGCTGCTGGCAGAGGCGGGGTTAAGCCCCAGGGCTCCAGCGCCCGATGCCCAGATGGGAACGTGGCTCTGCAGCCGAGCAGCCCAGTCCTTTGACCTCCCTGTGGCTCCGTCTCCTCCCCCGTTCGCTGGATATGGCCAAGTCTCCCCCAAGGCCTTGTTGTAAGGATGGGTTCAGTGCAGGGAAAGACCTCAGGGAGACAGCAGTGGGTTAGCCCCAGGGGCCCAGGTCAGCATGGGACGCCCCACGGGAGAGCTGGGGTCTCCCCAAAGCATCTACAGAGAAGAGGTGAGGTGGGGCCCTGGCAGAAGGGACCACCTGATGGGAGTGTGGTGTTGGGGTTAGCGTTGTGTAGCTGGGGGGCCAGGCCCATATCCCTAACGGCTCCCTTATGCCACCCAAGGGTCCCAGGACCCTGCCCGCCAACCCTTTCCTTCCCTCCCCCCCTAGGCACCTGGCGCCCCCGTCGGTCCATCTTGTTCGGGAGCTGGGGCTCGGAGGAGTTTGGGCTCATTGGCTCCACAGAATTCACCGAGGTCAGAGGGCCGCCCGGGGAGGGGATGGCGAGGGGACCCCGGGCAGGGCAGCGCGGCCATCACGGCTCCTCACCCCCGCAGGAGTTCTTCAGCAAACTGCAGGAGCGCACGGTGGCCTACATCAACGTGGACATCTCCGTGTTCGGTAAGGGCGGGAGGTGGGGGAGGGCAGACAGGAAGTGGCCAGGATGCCCCCCAACAGCCCTCTGCTCCTCCCACAGCCAACGCTACCCTCCGGGTGCAGGGCACGCCCCCTATCCAGAGTGTCGTGTTTTCCGCAACCAGAGAGGTGGGAGCGGCGGGGGGGGGGGGGTCGCGTGGGTGTGCTGGAGCCTGGGGTCCCCCCAGGGAGAGGACCCACTCTGTTGGGGCTGAGGAGGGGGAGGAGGAGGGGGAGGGGGAGGAGGAAGGGTCCCGCCCCTGCCCCAGACCAGCTTCCCCTCTGGCCAGGTCCAAGCGCCAGGCCTCGGCGACCTCAGCGTCTATGACAACTGGGTCCGGTACTTCAACCGCAGCAGCCCGGTGTACGGCGTGGTCCCCAGGTGAGCACAGGGGCTGGGGGGCCGCGCACTGGTGGTGGCGGTGGTGGTGGGCCTGCCCAGCGCCCTCCAGCCCGGCCCCCTTCCTTCCTGCAGGCTGGGCTCCCTGGGTGCCGGCAGCGACTACGCACCCTTCGTTCACTTCCTGGGCATCTCCTCCATGGACATCGCCTACACCTACGACCAGGTGGGCAGGCACCCTCGGCTCCCCTCCTGCCACGGCACCTTCCCCTGGAGCTCCCTGGGCGTCGTGCGCACTCCTCTGTGCTGTTCTGTCAAATATAAGCCGGCTCGGACTGCAGACTGCTCCCCCGAGACACGCGGGATCCAGGATGGGGCAGGGGGGCTGCCACGGGTGTGGGATGACGGGGGTGGGGGGGACCACTGCCATGGGTGTGGGATGACGGGGGTGGGGGGGACCACTGCCATGGGTGTGGGATGACGGGGGTGGGGGGACCACTGCCATGGGTGTGGGATGACGGGGGTGGGGGGGACCACTGCCATGGGTGTGGGATGACGGGGGTGGGGGGGACCACTGCCATGGGTGTGGGAGGACGGGGGTGGGGGGGACCACTGCCATGGGTGTGGGAGGACGGGGTGAGGGGACCACTGCCATGGGTGTGGGAGGACGGGGTGAGGGGACCACTGCCATGGGTGTGGGAGGACGGGGTGAGGGGACCACTGCCATGGGTGTGGGAGGACGGGGGTCGGGGAGATGCTGCCCATCGGTTGTAGGGTAACTAGGGGTGAGGGGGACTGCTGCCATGGGTGTGGGATGACGGGGGTGGGGGAGACGCTGCCCATTGGTTGTGGGGTAACTAGGGGTGAGGGGGCCCACTGCCATGGGTGTGGGATGTCACTCTAAGGAGCAACCAGATCTCGATGTTAAGACGTGAGGCCAGCACTGATGCACCCTGCTCGCCGCTCCAGAAAGCCCCTGCGCCTCCTGGCCACATGGCTGCGGGGGGCGGAGCTGGGACCTGCACCCCCAGATCTGACTCCAAAGTCCCAGGCTCCTCTCGTTCATAGGAAGCAGCTCTGCCTCTTTCTTTTTTATCCATTTTTTTAATGCCCTGCCCCCAGCCCCGTAGCTCACCTCAGGCCCCTCCACTTCCCACCCCAGACCAAGACCTCAGCCCGGATCTACCCCACCTACCACACAGCCTTTGACACCTTCGACTACGTGGAGAAGTTCCTGGACCCTGGTGAGGAGGGGTAGGGGACACCCCGAGACAGGAGGGGGAGGAGGAGGGCCAAGGACTGAGCCCGGCCCGCGGCCCCGCGCAGGCTTCAGCAGCCACCGGGCCGTGGCGCAGACGGTGGCCAACGTGCTCCTGCGGCTCAGTGACAGCCTCTTCCTGCCTCTGAACGCCACGGACTACGGCGACACCCTGCGCGGCTTCCTGCAGGCTGCCCAGAGCGACCTCGGGGCCCCGCTGGAGCAGCATGGCATCAGCCTGGGTACAGACTCCCCCAGACAGCGCGCCCCCGGGGCCCTGCCCCCACCCCGCACCCCCAGGCTCAGCCCCGGGCTGCTCCCCGACAGGGCCCCTGGCGACTGCAGTGGAGCGGTTTGAGGCGGCGGCTGCAGCCCTGGACCAGCGGATCTTGACGGCGCGGCAGGGCAGCCCCGAGTGAGCAGGGGCACCGGGCGGGGGTCTGGGAGGGCCGCGGGGCCGCCGGCTGACCAGCAGGTCCCGCCTCCCCCAGCCCCCTGCAGGTCCGGACGCTCAACGACCAGCTGATGCTGGTGGAGCGCAGCTTCCTGAACCCCAGAGCCTTCCCGGAGGAGCGCTACTACAGGTGAGCCCAGGCTCCGGGGCGCACTCGGGCAGGGGAGGACGTCGGTCCTGTCGCTTTAGAGCCCGGGGGAGAGCGAGGGAGGAAGCAAAGGCAGATGGGTCACAGCCAGGATAGGGACCTGCATCTTGGGGGCTGAGGGTCCTCTCGCCTGGTCCCCAGCTGACCTCCTCCTGCCCCATTTCTGCCGCCAGCCACGTGCTCTGGGCACCCCGCACCGGCTCCACAGTCACATTCCCGGGCCTGGCCAACACCTTCTCCAGGGCCAGCGGCACAGAGCCTGGATCTGAAGCTTGGGCCGAAGTGCAGAGGCAGCTCAGCATCGTGGTGGCGGCGCTGGAGGGCGCGGCTGCCACCCTGCAGCCCGTGGCTGACCTCTGAGCCCGGCCCTCTCCCCTCGTTCTCCCGGGGTGTGCCCCGTACCTCCCCGATGCCAGGAGAGGGCACCACCACGGGCCCCTCTTAAGCTTCTGAGGCAACAGCCTGGGGCCCACCAGTCGCAGACACCCGAGGGTGCAACGAGCCCGAGGGCATCCCGAAACCTGGGTGGGTAAGCACAAGGCGCCAACTCGGGTCGCCAAGGCCACGCTCAGGGAAATGGAGCCGGACCTGTGGGCGGGGCCTCAACTCCCCACCGCCTCCAAATAAAACCCGTCCGGAGCCTGGCCCCACAAAACAAGGTTCCTTTACTGGCTGAGAATCGTGAACACGGAAGTCCAGGTGCTGTGCCCCGCCGGGGGCTGCCTCCTCAGGCCGGGCATCTCGGTCTGTCCACGCCGTCGTCCTCCTCCTCCGCCATGACCACCTCCTCTATTGTGCGTCCCCCAAGCTTGCTGGCCACCAACAGGTGGCAGGCGCCGGCCGGGGGCGGCCCTTTCTCTGCGTAGCCGGCCCTCAGGAACACAACTCGGTCCTGTCCGTCCACAGGCAGCCCGTGGGCCTCGCACAGATCCCGTGCTTCCTCGGGTCCATCCAGAGCCAGAAGGTGCATCATGAACTCCAGGGGCAAGGCCTGCCCCTTAGGGGTGCTCAGGGCGCGAGCGAGTCGGGACAGGGCTTCGCGGCGGGCTCGGCCCACGTGGCCCTGCACGGCGCAGCTCTGCAGGTACGGCAGGGTCCGGAGCAGCCGGAACAGGCGCGCGGTGTTGCCCTCGCGGAAGGCGGCGTCAACCTCCAGGGCCGTGCGCAGGGCTGGGCAAGCACGCAGGGCGGCGGGCAGCTGCAGAACCTCCCACAGAGCCTCCACGGAGCCTGGGGGGCAAGACACACAATGAGGACGCCCACCTGCCATCCCGTCCCCTCAGGCCCTGCGACACCCAGCCCTCCCTGCCCACGCCCCTTCGCTGGGCCTGGTTCTGAGAACTAAGATCCCATCATCGGCCCTTTCTAGAGCGTGGATGCCTCTGGGCCTTTACAGCCACGGGGAATCGGGCAGTGCTTGTGACTTGCTTGGGACTGTCCTGGAGCCCGCGTGCACCCCCTGTTCCCACAGAGCTCCCCGTGCCCTGGCTGCCCAGTTTAGGAGTCAGCTCCGTCCACCGGCTGGGAAGGCCATCCCGTCCGGAAAATCAGACTCGGGACCCTTGGGCCACGTGCGCGAGCTGGGGCTTAGGGCCTCTTAGTGGGCTGCAGAATCCAGAGCGTTTTATAGCGATTAAACAGAACTGCTTGGAAGCTACCACCCGAAGTATCAGACACCGCGCGGGGCGCAGGCACTCTAGGCGGCCCTGCAAGACAGTGCAGGCTAAGGAAAAGTCTGGAGACCGAGACCAGCGCCCCCACCCCCCGCCTGTCCCCCCAACCGCCGTCGTCCCCTCCCCTTCCACCAGAGAAGCGAGGGCCAGCCTCTGTGGCTCCCGGCCTCTGTGGCTCCCGTGCGTTGACTTTCCCGGGAGGAGCTAACGGTGAAGCTTCCTCGTTCCTTGCTCCCGCCCCCACCCCCGCGCGGGGGGCTACCCGACTCACCCAGGTTGTAGAGCAGGAAGAGGCCCTGGAAGGTGGCCTGGCGCGCGTGCGGCACCGCGGCCCGCGCGTAGCAGCGCCGCAGAGAGCCGAAGCCCTCCTGCACCTGCAGCTGCAGCAGCACGGGGTCCGCGGGCCCGCGCGGCGAGTCCGGCCCGAGCCGCGCCACCACGGCCAGCAGCGTGGCCAGCGCCGTCTCCAGCACCAGCGCCTGCTCGGCGTCGCCGGCGCCCTGCTGCGCCAGGTCCAGGCGCACGGCGCGCAAGCGGTCCGCCACGAAGCTGGCCACCTCGGCGCGCGAGGCGTCCTCACTCTCGGCCACCTCGCCGGCCAGGTAGCGCACGGTGGCCAGCAGCACGGAGGGCGGGCGCAGCTGGCTCGGCGGGGGCGGGGGCTTGCCCGCGGCCGGCCGGCTGTACTCCTTCACCGTGCGCCGCGGGTCGGCGCGGGGCGGGTCCCCGCCGCACCCCCGCGCCACTTCCAAGCGGTGCAGGCGGCGCTCCCTTTCGCGCTGGGCGCGCTCGGCGGCCGGGCACATGTCCGGGCACGTGCCCAGCGGCAGCTCGCAGGCGGGCATGGTGGGCCGCGGGCAGGAGGGTCGCTCAGCGCCGCGGCGGCCCCTCGCCCGGTTCCCGGAGACCCTGCGCCGAGGCCGGCGGGGGCTCGGCAGCAGGGGGCGTGCCGAGCCGGGGACCCGCTTCCCCGCCCGCCCGCCGGGCCACCGCTGCCGGCTCTGCCCACCAACGTCCCCTCACCCGACCCGGCGACAGCACCACGACGCGGCCCACGACGCCCACCGCCCACCGTTCGGCTCGCTCCAGCAGCGCTAACGCCCGGCTCCCGGCGCGGCGCTCAGCCTCGGCACTCCCAGCATGCACCGGTTTGTTGACACGCCCGCAACCAATCGCTTCGCAGGAGGGGCGGCACCGGGCCACGCCCCCAAGCGCGGCCGGCACGAGGCCACGCCTCCTCCGCGCTCCCAGCTGTCTTCCCCTGTCAAACGGATAACCCCGCCTTCGGTTCCTCCCCATCATCCCTTCCACCCAATGAGGTCGCTGTGCCTGCCGTGCTCCCCTGTTGCCTTGGAGACGGCCCTCCCCACTAGGCAGCGGGGCCGCCTGCCCTCCCTGTGAGGCGGGCAGTGGATTTGCCCTTGGCGACCCAACACCTAAGTGACCCCGCAGGTGCAGCCTTGGGTCCCGCCAAGTTTTATTTATATACGATTACGTTGCATGTAATTTTCACCTGCCTGTTATTTTTTCCCCCAACCATTAAAAAGTGGAAAAAAATCCCAACATTTAGCACAAGATGTGGCTCCAGGCTGTGGGTGGCAGAGCCCCGGGCCACACGGGTGACCTGACAGTCCCGTGGTCGGATGGGCTCACAGCGCGGGCCCCTGGGCCCAAGCAGACCCCCACACCCCGGCAGCTCAGAACTCATCCTCCCGTTCTCATTCTTGGTGCAGCCGCATACAGAAACGGCCCGGTGGGAGGGCCAGGCCCCGGGGGAGGGGCCGGGCAGGCTGGCAGTGCTGGAGCTGGAGTCCCCGGGAGGGTGCGCCCCCTCAGGGCGGGAGCTGGGTCAGGTGCAGGTGCAGGATCTCCTCCGCCCGCTTCAGGTACTCGGCTGCCTTCCTCTTCACACCTTCCTGGCGGGCAGGGGAAGGGTCCCCTGGGGGCGACACAGTGGCTCCTCTGAGCGGCCCTGGCCGAGCCCCGTAGGGTTCCCAGAGCGCCACTGAGCCTTGCTGCCTCCCCTTGGACCCAGTGCCTATCTCCCATTACACAGATGAGAACAGGCGGCGAGGACCCCAGGCCGCCCCTTACCAGGCACCCCCTGCAGCAGGATGTGCACGCCGTCCCGGTAGCCCTGCAGTGCGGCCGGGTAGGCGCCCGCTTTCTCGTCCCGCAGGGCCTGGGCGATGAGCTCCGTGGCCTGGCTCACGTAGGCGGGTATGGGCTTTCCCTGCGGGGCCTCTCCCTGCCGCCCTCCTGGCTCCCAGGGTTCCTGCGGCCGCGTGGGCTCCGCCTCGGTGGTTGCCAGCTCCCCTGTGCCGGTGGGGCTGCAGCCTGCACCTAAATTTATGCAGAGAGGGGAGAGGGGGGATTCAGGCCAGGAGGCCCTTCCCTTCCCGGGGCCTGCTGCCCACCCCACACCAGGGCGCCACCCTGTCCCCAGGGGAGGGGAGCAGTCCCCGGGCGGGCACAGGGCAGAGCAGCCGGGTCTAACAGGTGCGGCTCCCGCGCTCGCCAGCAGCCTCACTGTCCTAACTGGCTCCTTAGGAACACACGGACCACGGTCTCCAAGCTCTGCGTCCCTGGTCCTGTTTGCCGCTGCCTCTGGTTGATCTGGAAACCCAGCGTTTTAACGGAAGGCAGCTGGGCTGACGGCAGGAGGCCGGGGGCGGAAAAGCCCGAAGCCCCGGCTTCGGAGCAGCGGGTTCAGTGACTGGCAGGGCTTCTGTGAGGTCTCACAATTTTAGCCCAAAGGTGAAGACGGGGGTGAGGGGTCTCCTTACTGTCCCGAGTGAGGGGCTCATCCCGCCTGCAGGACCACGCCGAGATGGTCGGACCCCGTCCCTGCAGCGTTCGTGCGAGGCCGCGAGACTGGCGGGCTGGGTGAGAAGGCCTTTGAGCCCTGGCCCTACCTCTGCCGGCCGGTGGGTCTCCCCTGCCTTCAGGATCTGGACGCTGAGCCGGCCGGGACCCCCAATGCGGCTTCCAACCGCAGGGCCCGGACTCGCAGGACAGCGCGGGCCCGTGCTCTGCAAACCTCGCTGGAAGGTGGCGGGCGCGAGTCCAGCTGGCGAAGGCCTCCTCCCCGCATTCTGTGCCTGCCGGCCCCACCTGAGCCCCGGCACGACGGGGGCTCCGAGGCTGCCTGCCGCCTCGGGCAGCACCGCAGAGAGGCTGCTAGGTCCCAGGGTCCCCCCAGAGGTTCTTGTGCTGGACGCTTGGTCCCCATGGGCAGCACCGGGGGGTGGAGCCTGGGGAGGTGGGGGCCGGGGCTGGTGCTGTGGCACAGCAAGTTCAGGCTGCTATTTGGGAAGCCGGCACCCGTGGGAGCGCCTGGTCAAGTCCTGGCTCCCAGTCCAGCTCCCTGCTCATGGGCCCAGGGAGGCAGCGAATGATGGCCGAGCGCTTGCACCCCTGCCACCACGAGGGAGACCCGGATGGAGTTCCTGGCTCCTGGCTTTGGCCTGGCTCAGCCTTGGCTGTTGCGGCCAGTTGCGGAGTGAACCAGCGGATGGAAGACTTCTCTCTCTCTCTGTGTAACTCTGATTTTCAAATAAATACACAGAGTTAGACAGCAGTGTGTGGGGATCGGGTGCTGGGGGCACGGACCCCGGAGGCGATGAATGCCGGCCTTCCAGAGTGGGCCCCGAGCCCCTCTCACCTCCTGCCTGTCTCACCACGGGATCGTCTTCATTTATTTTTTTAAAAGACTGATTTATTTATTTGAAAGGCAGACTTACAGAGAGAGAGGAGAGACAGAGAGTGAGTGTGTCCATCCGCTGGTTCACTCCCCAAATGGTCACAACATCCGGGGCTCTGCCAAGCCAAAGCCAGGAGCTAGGAGATTCTTCCAGGTCTCCCATGTGGGTGCAGGGCCCTAAGCACTTAGGTTATCCTCCACTGCTTTCCCAGGTCACAGCAGGGAGCTGGATTGGAAGTGGAGCAGCCAGGACTCGAACCGATGCCCATATGGGATGCCGGCATGGCAAGGTGGCTTTCCCGCTATGCCTGTCGGTCACACCATGACACCATCTGCCACAAGGCCCTGACTGGGGGCCAAACACACGGGGCTGCCCCGTCTCGGACCTGCATCCGCCAAAACCGTGAGTGAAATCGGCTTGCTCCCTCAGTGCCCACCTCAGGCCCCTTGTTACAGCCCCAGAAAGCGAGCTGGCCACGGCCCCAGACACCCTGGCTCTGGCCATCCCCAGCCATTACCTTCCTTGGAGAAGGGGTCGAAGAGGGCGAGGTCGGCCTCGGTGAGCGGGCCCCGGGTGGGGGTCCCCGATGCCTCCTGGGGGCTGCCACAGCTGAAGAGGAGATCCAGGGCCTCCTGGGCGGGGCTGGATGGCGCGGGGTCTGCTGAGCAGAGACCACGGGGCACAGGGACAGCTGCGCTGAGCCGCAGCCCAGCTCTGCCAGGGAGCCGCCCCTCACCAAGTCCCTCAAGGGTTTGCGCCCATTTTACAGATGGAGAAGCTGAGAACGAAGGTGACCCGTCCAGAGTTCCTCAGCAGGGAGACGGTTAGGGCTGGGACCCACACAATCACTGGGGGGTGGGTGTGGACCCCCACGTCCACCCCCGCCCACTCCAGCGCCCAGCCCTCGGCCGGTACCTGGCACTTCCCACTCCTCGAGGCCCCTCCTCTCGGCGGGGAGTGGCTGGGGCAGCCGGGGCTCGTCAGGGGGTGGGGTGGGGATCAGTGGCGGAGGCAGGATGTGCAGGTCCCTGGACGCCTCACAGGGCCGTGCCACCTCGCCACCCTGCGGGAGAGACCAGCCCGACAGAGTTGGCGGTGTGGCCTGGTGGGCAGGTGCCTGGGGGCGGGGCAGGGTGGGGTCGCGTACCCGGAAGAACTCCTTGAGCTGGGGGCTGTTGTTGAGCGCAGGGATGTGCACCGTGAACCGAAGCAGGTCCTCCGCCCCCTTCCGCCGCTCCTCGATGACCGAGGCTTCGAAGCGGCCTGCAGCGCCCCAGGACGGGGAGGCGGCAGAGCGGCGGTGACCCCAGGGCCCGCTTCTCCTGGGCTCGCCCAGTGCCTCCTCCCCACAACCCTCCCTGAGGCTTCCCAGGGGGACAAACTTCCCCACTCATCCGCCAGATGTCTCCTGAGCCCCCACTACCAGCTGTGCTCAGAGGGAGAACCAGAGAGAAACAGTTTCTGTCCTGGATGCTGTATCCTAGACACTGGCCGAGAAACAAGGCCTCCATGCACAGAGAGGGCAAGTGACCCACTCAGGGTCACACAGCAAGCTGCCCCTTTGTCACAGGCCCCTGCTCTGCCCTGTGCTGCCGGGGGCGTAAGCTGTGCCACCCTGGCATAACCTGCCGGCAACGAGCCCTCACCAGCTGTGACCAAACATCTCAACCCCTGCGTCAGGGGACCCGGATGCACACAGACCAGCACTGCCCAGTGAGAAACAGCTCAGGGGGCTAAACCACTGCCCGACACCGGCAGCCCACGTGGGCGCTGGTTCAAGTCCTGGCACACTCACCAAACACCTGGGCCGGGGGGAAGGCGGGGAACTCCTCGAGACGGCGGAAGAGGTTGCGGTGGGTGTAGGCCAGGTCTCCATGCAGCTTGCGGAAGTCGCTGTACCGCTTCCAGACGACCACCTGCGGGGACACACGCAGGCTGGCCCGGGCACACGGGGGACACACGTGGGCTGGCCTGGACCCATGGGGCACAGACAGGGGCTGTCCTGGGCCCATGAGGGACACACACGGGCTAGCCTGGGCCCACGGGGGACAGATAGGGGCTGGCCTGGGCCCACGGGGGACACACACGGGTTGGCCCAGGGCCCGCGGGGTCGGGGGCAGCCTCCTGTGCCCTGTGTCCCGTGCCCATGCAGCTGAGGGATGCCTGAGTGGAGGGCACGGCTGCCACTCCGCCCTTGGCGCCCCCTGCCCTGTGCTCCCCCCAGGAACCGGCTGCTGCCCGCTCACTCTGTCCAGACCTGGAAGTGGGGGTGGCCCCGCTCCCCACGAGCCTCACCTCCTTGACATCCTCAGGGTCCTTCTTTGAGATGAACTGAAAAAAAAAAAGGGCAAGAGCAGGTGAGAGCAGAGGTGGCCGTGCAGCCCCGCTCCTGGAAAACCTACGGAGGCCGGACAGTCCCGAGTGCCGCCGCCCCTGGCCGCTGGCATTCAGCTGTCCTGGCTTTAAGCCTCTGAGTGTCCCTCTGCCACGAGCCTCAGTCCAGCTCTTAAAGGGCCACCCACCCGGCGCAGGGTAAGAGCCCCCGGGAGCTGCAGGTGTGCCGCCAGCTCCCAGAGGCCTCTCGGACATCGGCATCAAGGATGGAGCTGCTGCCGCCACCCGGGCCGGGTCGTCACTCCCAGCAGCCCGCTCATCCGCACGCGCACTTAGGGTCTGCACATCTTAGAGCCAGAGTTGTGGCTCAGCGGGTTTGGCCATAGCGGGCAGCGCCGGCGTCCCATGCAAGTGCAAATCCCAAATCCGAGTCCGGCTGCTCTCCCGATCCAGCCCCCTGCTGATGCACCTGGGGAAGCAGCAGAAGACGGCCCAAGTGCTCAGGCCCCTGCACCTGCGTGGGAGACCCGGATGGAATTCCAGGCTCCTGGCTTCGGCCTGGCCCAGCCTCGGCCATTGCACCTATTTAGGGACTGAACCAGCAGATGGAAGACCCCTCTCTCTCTCTCTCTCTCTCTCGCTCTCGCTCTCGCTCTCGCTCTCGCTCTCTGTTGCCCTCTCCAGCTCTGCCTCTCGAATAAATAAATCTTGTATTAAAAAAAAAGTCTGGGGCCGGCGCCGTGGCTCAACAGGCTAATCCTCCGCCTTGCGGCGCCGGCACACTGGGTTCTAGTCCCGGTCGGGGCGCCGGATTCTGTCCCGGTTGCCCCTCTTCCAGGCCAGCCCTCTGCTGTGGCCCGGGAGTGCAGTGGAGGATGGCCCAAGTGCTTGCGCCCTGCACCCCATGGGAGACCAGGAGAAGCACCTAGCACCTGGCTCCTGCCATCGGATGAGCATGGTGCGCTGGCCGCAGAGCGCCGTCCGCGGCAGCCATTGGAGGGTGAACCAACGGCAAAGGAAGACCTTTCTCTCTGTCTCTCTCTCTCACTGTCCACTCTGCCTGTCAAAAAAAAAAAAAAAAAGTCTGTGCATCTTTATGTAAAGCATAGCTTTTATTATTATTATTACACAAAGAACAAAGCCGCGAGGGCAGCCTTTGGGGCTAGCAGCCCAGATGCCTCAGGCCTGAGTTTGAGTCCCGGCTCCGGCTCTGGCCTCTGACTCCAGCTTCCCTCCCCCCACGACAGCGACCCGAGGAGGCACCCAGCAGGTGGGTCTCTGCCCCAGCACGGGACCCCCGGGACCGGCTGTGGGCACCATGGGGGTGGCCAGTGCGTGGAAGCTCTCCGCTGTCTGTCTCTCCCTCGTCCCTAAAAATCACTAAGCAGCAGAGGAATACGCACGCCTACTCCCGTAGGTGGCAGATGGTGGAATCACACATCCGCTCACGAACGCTGAGTTCATTGGCAAGGATGAATAAACTAATAGTGAGGCTCTCTAAGGACAGCAGGAGGGGCTGCAGTGGGAACTCTAGGAATTATGAACCAGACCCAGGTTACCTGGTGTAGAGCTGAGGGCGGGGCCTGGGGAAGCGCACACCCCGCTCTGGACCCCCAGGTGGCCGCAGGGCAGGGCTGGCCAGGCGGGAGCCTGAGGCCCGGAGCAGGGCCAGGGCCCGGCTGGGAGCAGGGGCAGCCGGGACTCCGCACGCGTGGGACATGGGCACGGGGCAGCCGGGACTCTGCACGCGTGGGACACGGGCTGGACCCGCTGCTGCACACAGCGCGCGCGCCGGGAGAGCCGGGTGCTCCGCTCCCGTTAGTATTTATTATCAGCTCCAAAGCTGCCTAACGGAAAACTCCAGCTCCCCCAGCCCCCAGAGGGGAGTCTGCCCCGGGTGCCTCCCCCCACCGGGGCTCGGCGGCCCGCGAGTTATGACGTCAGCGCCAGCATTCTGCTCACTGGGAGTTATTCTCACGGCTCCTCCACCTCCACACAAGGGCTGCTCTTACGCCACATAGTGCTCTTACGTCACACCGTGCTCTTACAATAGCACATAGCCCTCTCACGTCACGCGATGCTTTTACGTCAGTGTTCTTACGTCACGCGATGCTCCTACGTCAGCGCCAGTCCTCACCCCTTCCCTGCCGTGACCGCCCACGCTAACTCCCGAGCAGTCTAGAACCAAACGCCAGGGTAATTTTGTGAAGGACGGAAAATGAGCTCTTTAAAGGCCTTTTATGTCGGTGTCGAAGCCGCTCCGGGGTATGGAAGCCGATAGGCCAGCTTCCCTGTGGGCTCGGAGAAAGTCGCAGCCTGGGGTCCACACGCCACGAGCCCCGCGTGGGCGCACGCCCGGCCGCCACGGACCGGCCGTCCGCGCCCCTTTAAGAGGGGCCGCGCCCTCCCGTCGCCCCGCCCCCAGACGTCAGCGGAGGCGCAGACCCTGCCTCCCCTTAAAGGGGAAATTCTTTTCTGTCGGCTCAAAAGGAGGTTTCCTGCGGCGCTCTGCCTTAAGGGAAAACTCGGCCGCCGGGCTCCTTAAAGGGGCGATGGATCCGCCGGGCCCCACCTCACCTGCGCGGTTACTTTGTACTCGGTGTAGCCCTTGGGGTGGGTCCTGGGGTCGGAGACTGTGTAGTGCCGCAGGAAGTCATCCTTCGCCTGGCGAGACATGACTGCCAAGCCGCAGCGGAGCCGACCACCGGCCCCGACGTGCTCCAGGCCGCCCCCGCCCCTCCAGGTCGGCCGCCACCCGCCGCCGCCCGGCTCGGGCCTTCGCCCTTCCTCTACTTCCGGCCCCGAGCTGAGTGACAGCGCCGCGCCTCGCCCGGGCGCGCGGCCAAGGGTGCGTCTGAAAAGTGTCCTAGCGCTGGTAAAGCGAAGGCGCAGGTTCTGGCCTCATCTCTGCCGGGCGGTCCCTGGGAGACTCAACCCACTTCCCCTGCACCCGTGCAACCAGCTCCCGTTGTGTAAACACGGGCCGGAGATGCCCAGCTTCCGGAAGCCAGGGAGAAGCAAGATGCTGTCAGGGGCTCCGCAGCCACAGCTCTCCGCAGCTGAGGGCTGGAGCCTGTCTCCTCTCTGGAATGGGGCTATTTATGAGCGAATGCGAGCCCGGGGAGGGGTGTTATGGGACCATCGCTGAGGCCCCAGCAGCAGAGACTTGCATCAGAAACACCCGAGCACCTCTCGGGCTGCTTGGGCTGTCCTGAGTGTGGCATCAGGTAGCTCCGAGAAATGGGCAGAGCGGTGACCCGTGCCAGATGCCAGCACACCTCGGCTGCACCAGTCACCGTGTCGGTGCTGGCGCAACCAGGCTGCACTGGTCGGCCCCGGGATGTCTGCAAAGCTGGTCGCCTGGTGGAGGCCGCTGTCACCTTCCCAACCCAGCGAGAACCTGTGGGAACGCACCGGGAAGTGGAGAGGGCAGGTGCACCGCCCCGGGGTGTTCCTGGGACGCAGATGGACGGATGCTGTCGCTGGGGCCACAAGGCAGCCTCTGAGTCCTGCCCTGGCGGCTCTGCAAGGGGCTGCAGATGGGGCGTGTCCTCCGCCCCCACACACCAGGGCTCCCGAGGACCCAGTTGGGCCTGGCCTGCGCTCTCCAGGGTACCTGGAGTCTCCTCTCCCCATTTCCTCCCTTCCCCTCCTTGTCCGCGTCTCCACCTTCACCCCTCCACGGGGAGGGGCAGACTGAGGGTGACAGCTGCAGAGCCCTGTTGCGGGGGAGGGGGGGAGAGAGACCCCGACCCCGGGTTGTTTCGAGCTCTTTCCTCCAACAGGAGACCTGGATGAAGGGGGCAGGTGCCTGGGACGTGTTTAAAGACAGGGAAAGCGTGGGCTGCAGTCTGCAGGGTTTGCGTGTCCTTTTATAGGCTGCCGTGTGGCAGAATTGAGCGTGAACAGGAGGTGGAGTTTGGGGGCACACGGTCTCCCCGCTGCTGCTCCTCTCCCTCCCTCTTCTTCTGGGACATGGGGGGGGGGGGACAGGTGGCTTCATCGCTCAGTGTTCTGGGACCCAGCCAGGACGATGTCCCTGGATACGTGCTTGGGCACGCCACCCCTCGCCACCGCCACCCCCGTCATGGGACGCAGGCAGAACTTTGGCTGTGGGATCCCGGGCTGCTTGCAAGGTAGTGTCGAGGGTGGCTGCTGCGTCCCTGCCCACAGTTATTCCCTCGGCCGCTCCCCTGCGCGTGGACACACACGCACACACACAGACACATGTCTGCCTGGGCCCTGGGGACGCCCGTGTGTCTGGGTGCCCGAGTCCATGTGGGCTGGATTCACCTGAACACCGGCTGGCTCAGACGCCACCAGAGCTGCCCTCACACAGTGCTCAGGGCAGACGAGACGCCAACCCACGTGGCCCTCATCCCAACCCTGGGAGGGAAACCGAGGCACAGAGGGACCAGGCCACTTGTTCTGCTGCAGTGGGCGGCACAGCTGGCTTTCGGCTGCAGAGCTGGGTCTGTCCCTGCATCCAGGGCTTGTGAGCAGGCAGACCAGACCCAGGCTCCTCCTCCTGCGTGCCTGGACGGCAGAGAAGGGAGGGGTGCCGCCCGCCCGCTAGCTCCCTGCATCGTCCCGGGACGCAGACTCTGCACAGGGCCCTGCCCCTCTGGGAAGGGACCCTCGCGCCAGCTCCAGAGTGAAGTCCCAGGGTCTCCTCCTCACCTTGGGTCGCGGCATCCGGCAGCCTGCCCTTCCCTGGGACGCGGGCCCCACGGGCTTGTCGCTGCCAGGGCCTCGGGCTGCTCAGCCCTGGTGTCTGCATTTCAAGCACAAAACTGCAGTGCTTAGGCCCAGGTGGCCCAGGAGGCCGCAGGGTGTCACCCCCAGAGTGCCGGCTTCAGAGCCCAGCCCCCGCTTCCTAGCTGGCTGGCTTTGGGTGCTCAGCTTGACCTCAAGGGGCTGCCTCGCCCCGTGAAAACACCCGTGTGATTTGCCACTGGACTAAGATCCTGGGGTGGGGGCTGGCTGTGGCACAGGTGAAGCCGCTCTCTGCAGTGCCGGCATCCCACACGGGCACAGGTTCAAGTCCCGCCTGCTCCACTTCCAAACCAGCTCCCTGCTAATGCGCCTGGCAGAGCAGTGGAGGTTGGTCCAAGTCCTTGGGCCCCTGAACCCGCATGGGAGACCTGGAAGAAGCTTCTGGCTCCTGGCTTCCGCCTGGCCCAGCCCTGGCTGTTGCGGCCCTCTGGGGAGTGAAACAGTGGATGGAAGATCTAATTCTGATTTATAAATAAATCAATCTTTAAAAAGCCCCATAGCCTGTGAGAAGGCCTTAAACACCTCACCTGGTGTCCGTCTACACTGCAGTCCACGCCCCTGGCCTTTCGTGTCCCTGCGTTGGAGTCCCCCTGCCTGGACGTGCTCTGCCTGCAGCTGGGCACACTGTCCACTGCACACGGCTTCCTGGTGGCCATGGAGAACCGGAGGCTGAACTTCAGCAGGCCGTGAGCCCTGGCGAGGGCCTGTGTCCCTTTTTCTAATCCATACCTAGGAGGGCTGCAGCTACCCTGTGACCCAGCCTCCCCTTCTCTGCCAGAACACATCCCCCCTCCCCCCTCCCCAGCTCCAGTGTCACCTCCTCCGGGAAGCCTGCCTGGACTCTCCCGGGTGGAGGTTCCACAGCCCCGTCCTGGGCTCCCACTCCCTGGGACACAGCAGCAGCCAACCTGCGGGCTGCCAATGGGCCTTTGCCTCTCTGTCCCCCACTGGACTTGGGCATCCCAGGGGGCATCCAGAGCGGTTGAATCAAGAAACGGCTGAGCTGGGTGCCGGGGCGAGGAGTGGTTTATTCTCAGAGCCGAGCACAGGGCGAGGCCCACGGCCTCAGTAGCAGCAGAGGGGCATGTCCAGCCCCAGCCCTTCCTTTTGGGTGCGCAGCCGTGGGCCGGGTCGGGGCCAGGGCGACAGTCTGGTCTGGGCGGGGGCGGGGAGTGCGATTCTGCAGGCCGGCTCCCATGGCCGCAGGCAGGGCTGGGGGCACGGGCAGCGGCTCAGTCGGCCGTGAAGATGCGGCTGGAGATGTCGTCCAGCAGCCAGTCCATGCCGCACAGCAGGTTCTCCCCAGTGACCGCACTGCAGCCCTGGATGCACCAATGGTGGCTGCGGATGGAGTCCAGCTCCAGGGCCTGGCGGGGCGGAAGTACCGGTGGGGGCAGCCTGGGTCTCCCTGCCCAGGCCCTGGCGAGGCCCCCCCCCCCAGCGGGGGAGAGCTCCCTGGGCAGTGCCACCCTCTGCTGGGGCGTCCGCCAGGATCCAGGCATCCTGCTGGGGACCCCGTGCGTCCCAGCGCCCTCGTCCCCACGCCCTCTGCTTCCGAGGCCTCCTGGGCGTCCGTGGTTTGGCCCAGGAGGAACCAAAGCTCAGAGATGCTCCACAGCCCCCCAAGGTCACACAGCCGGGCGGGGCAGAACCGGTTTCTGACCGGGCTTTCTCATCCCGGTGCCAGAGCAGGGTGAGGCTGCAGGCTGCGGGGTCAGGCGGTCCTGGCCAGTGAGAGCAGGGGGCCGCTGAGGCGAAGGGAGCTCCCCGGGCGGAGGGCGCCGGGTGCCCGCCTGTGCAGTAACTAACAGGCCCTGGCGCCACCCCTACACCTCACCTGCCACACAGCAGGGGCTCACAAATGCCACCCAACACCTGGCGAGACACCCGCGTCCCCCATGAGCCCGGTACTCACCTCGCGAATCGCACTGGAGGACAGCGCTCCCGGCAGGTCCTGCTTATTGGCAAAGATCAGGAGGGTTGCTCCGGCCAGGCGCTGGGGGGGGGGAAGAGGAGAGAGGGGGCGGGCTCAGTGGCAGCAGCCCCCTCTTCCATTGGCTCAGAGTGGCTGTGGGGGCAGGAGTGGCCCGGGTGGGAGGGGCAGCAGGCCCCTCACTCCCAGTTTCTGTTTTTTCTTTTGTAATCCAGGACAAGAGGATCCTGGGCCCCCTGTGGTTCCCATGGTCTGACCTGCAGAGACCCCTGTGGGCTGCTTTTCCCTTTCACATGCCACTCCCAGCAGGCCTCACTCTCTGCCTCTGATTCCCTCCACACCATCGCCCTCACCCTGTAGGCCTTGGCCTGTGGGGCGTGTGCTCAGCGTCTGTCAGCCACGATCTGCGCCCCCCCCCCATAACAACTGCCTTTTTCACCCCCCAGGAGCCCTGGCTCTTAGCTGCGTGCAGTGCGGGGCCGCTGGGCTCTGCAGGGACAGGACCGCCGTCCCCAGCCTTCGACTCCTGGCTGACAGATAACCGGGTTACGGAAGATGTTAGCACCATGCCAGCTATGAAGGGGTGAGGGCTCCAGCTCCTCAACTCTTCTGTAAATCTCCGTTTTAAAGGAAACTGCTCGGGAGGCCGGCACTGGGGCACAGTGGGTAAAGCTGCTGCCTGGGACGCCAGCATCCAATGTGGGAGTGCTGGTCAGGGTCGCGGCTGCTCCGCTTCTGATCCAGCCCCCTGCTAATGCTCCTGGGAAGGCAGCAGAGGATGGCCCAAGTGCTGGGACTCCTGCCACCCACGTGGGAGACCCGGATGGAGCTCCGGGCTCCCGGCTTCAGCCTGGCCCAACTCCACCCACTGCAGCCATCTGGGGAGTGAACCAGATCTTTCTCTCTGTCTCTCCCTCTCTCTTTCAAATAACATAAAGTAGATCTTTC
The DNA here is from genome assembly GCA_949820135.1 of Sylvilagus floridanus. Taxonomy (NCBI): domain Eukaryota; kingdom Metazoa; phylum Chordata; class Mammalia; order Lagomorpha; family Leporidae; genus Sylvilagus; species Sylvilagus floridanus. The sequence goes on along the minus strand of OX463224.1, from coordinate 119,577,128 downwards.
TGCTTTCAAAGATCATCTTGGGATGTGGAAGAGAGAGGTTAGGTGGCTCTCCTAGGGCACACAGTAGGGCAGCCCCTGAGCCAGGCCCTGCCCCCCGCCCCCCAGAGCCTCACTCGCTAAGCCCAGTCTTGTGGGTGACGTCATGCCTGTTTCAGGGCAGACGCTGAAGCTCAGAGGAGAAAACTGGCGGCCCTTAGGGGTCAGAAGCCCAGGTCGCAGTGCACAGAATGGCACCATGGGCCTCCCGTGGTGCGGTGCAGGAACAGGTCTGTCCCAGGCGTCCCTCTGGGTGCCCGCGGAGAAAGGTGTCCACACGCCCGGCATGTGTATTCACAGAGGAGGGCCGCCCCTGGCCAGCAGCCCCTCTCCACACCCCACCAGCCCTGTGCCCATGCAGACACACCCCCACCCCCTCCCCCGCCTGCACCCCCCCACCTCCGCACACCTCCACCAGCCTCGGGCGCGCACCCATAGCACACCCCCTCCCCGGGTACCTCCTCTACCAGCCCCTCGCGCACACCCACACCCCCCTCCCGGCACGCACACCCCCTCCCTGCACACCTCCTCCACCAGCAGGCTCTGGAGCTCCCGCAGGCAGTCCTGCATGCGCTGGCGGTCGGCGCTGTCCACCACCCAGATGAGGCCATCGGTGCTCTCGAAGTAGTTCCGCCAGTAGGAGCGCAGGGACTTCTGGCCCCCCACGTCCCAGATGTTCAGCTTGAACCTGTGCAGGGGAGGGAGGCGGCAGCGGATGAGCCAGGCCCCTCTGCCACGCTCCGGGCCCTGCCCCGGGGCCCTGCTCACCCGCGGTGCTCCAGGGTCTTGATGTTGAAGCCCAGCGTGGGGGAGATGGTGTCAATGTCCTCCCCGTTGAACTTCTTGAGGATCGTGGTTTTGCCGGCATTGTCCAGGCCGCTGCGGTGCGCCCAGTTAAGGAAGTGCCCGCATCACCACACTGCCCACCCCGAGGGCCGACCAGCCACTCCCCGCGTGTGCCAAGATGAGTGGCGCCCACGCAGGCCCCTGAAAGGCGCGGAGGCATCAGGCATCTTCTCTGGCTGGGCCCCCCCGGCGTGGGTCCTGGTGGACCAAGCCCACTCCCTCCCGGCCCGCACTCTACTGGGGAGGGCGCGAAGTGTCCTGAGCCAAGGCCCCAAATCCAAAGAACCGGCTTTGCCAAGGCCTCGGGATTCCACATTCTTTTTATTTTATTTTTTTTTGACAGGCAGAGTGGACAGTGAGAGAGAGAGACAGAAAGGTCTTCCTTTGCCGTTGGTTCACCCTCCAATGGCCGCCGCGGCCGGCGTGCTGCGGCCGGCGCACTGCACTGATCCGAATCCAGGAGCCAGGTGCTTCTCCTGGTCTCCCATAGGGTGCAGGGCCCAAGCACTTGGGCCATCCTCCACTGCACTCCCTGGCCACAGCAGAGAGCTGGCCTGGAAGAGGGGCAACCAGGACAGAATCTGGCGCCCCAATTGGGACTAGAACCCGGTGTGCTGGCGCCACAAGGTGGAGGATTAGCCTACTGAGCCGTGGCACCGGCTTAGCCACACTCTCACCTGCTTCTGGAATATTCCAAATGCATGCAAATGGATATGTGAGCTCCCGGCAGAGGAGCCATTCCCACAGCTCGGCTCGCAGAGCAAGGGGGCTGTGGCCCGGCAGGTCCCCGACTCAGCAGTCTCCCTCCCGACCTTGACTGACCCAAGGCCACAAATTGGAGGTGAGGACAGCGCCTCTGCTGAGCCCAGGCCCAGGCCCTGAAAATCAGCTGACGGACCCGCTGTGGCTCTCAGCCCCTCCCCCATCTCATTCCTCACTTCGGCTGCAGGCAGCTCCTGTCGGTCAGTCCCTGCCTTCTCCCTCTTCCTTGAACCAGCCCACCAGGCTCTGGCTCCCTCTCACCAAGGTGAGTCCCAGGGACCCCCACCCCAGCACCTGGTTCTCCTCCAACCTCTGGCCTGCACACACTCCCTGGGCCGTGTCCTCCACAGACCCCCAGACCTGCACCTGCCCACCTGCCCTTCCAGGGAAGTCTGGGGCCTCTCTCAGGGGAGAACAGAACTCTTGCCTCCCCAGCCCCTGTGTTCCTCCCCGGCTCTTCCCAGCCTCGGCAAATGGCCCCTGGTCCTTGTAACTGCTCGCACCAGGAACCTGGCAGTCAGGCCTCACTTCCCCAGTGGCTGACTCGCTCCAACCTGACACTAGGGGCGGGGAGTGGGGGGGCGGGACGTCCTCCCCCTTCCAGGATCTCACCGCTCACACCCTGGCCCAAGTCACCAGCCTCTCTCCCTGACCTCAACTCCCGCCCCTGCTCTGCACCCCTCACTGCCAGGAAGCAGAAGGCCCCGCTCCGGGGTCCCCTCTGGGCGCACCTGCTCCCTTTGCCCTACCCCCCCAGCCCCACCTCCCCCAGCTCTGCGTGTTCAGCTGTCACCTCCGACCACCCTGCGTGTTCCTCGCGGCACGGGCCACTCAGCACCCTGCTCCTCCCTGCATTACAGCGCTCCGTCACGCAGGGTCTGCTTTGCTGTGTTACCCCAGCCCCCAGGACGCGGTCGCGCGCGCACAGTGGCGCTCAGCTCCCTGGGCCTTTCCCGGGGCTCTTTACACCCGACACAGATGCACGCATCAGGGTCTCCTCTCCCCAGCCAGGGCCTGCGAGCCCTCGGCCCGGGGACAGCAGCGGGTGACCGCAGCAGAGACGGACGGACGGACGGACGGACGAAACGACCCGCGGCGTCCACGCCCCCGGCCGCGCAAGCCGAGGGCGGGGCCCGCTCGCCCCAGGGATTTCGAACTCGAGGGCGGGGTCGGGGCCCGGCACCCTCGGACGGGCCGCGGGGGGGTGGGAGGTCAGAGCCGGGGAGGCCAGCGGCCCCCAGCTCCGTCCCGCCCGACGGACGGCGACGTGCAGTCACCTTCGGGCCCCACCTCTCCCTTCCATTCGGGACGCCGTGTCCGGGCGCTTCGGCTTCAGGCCCGCACCTTGGGCCTTCGGAACGGAGCCCCCCGCCCCGAGCCAGTGGTACGGCCTCCTCGCGGCCCCCCGCCGGGAGCGATTGGTAGGGCCCACGTGCGTGACGCACAATGGGCAGTTGGGACGGGCGAGCGTCCGCGCACCCTGGCACCGCCCACCCGGCAGGGCCCCCGCCACCCCGCGGCCCCGGCCCCCGGGAGGATACAGCATGAGCAGTCGCAGCTCCCGCTCTTTCTGCTTCATCTTCTTCAGAATGGTCAGAAGCCCCATAGTCCCCGGAGCCCCCTCCCGGTTGCCGTCTCTTCCTAGTCCCGGGACCCCGCTCCCTGTTCCTATTGGCTATCACGCCCAACGACAGCGCAGCCTATTGGCTGCTGCCTTCCGTGGGCCCGCCCTCGCCCCACGTGACTGCCCGGCGGCCCGCGGGAGCCGCTGCGGCGGTGCGGGGGGCTTCTGCGGCGCCGCCCGCCTTAACCCTTCGCGTCCCGGGGGCTGAGACCGAAGTCCCCATCTTCCTCCGAGCACCCAAGGCCTCGGTCAGCCACGGGAACCGTTGTGTCTTGATGGGTCGGGGGTCAGAACCAAGAGCCCCGCGGGTGTCGAGCGTGGCCGGGGTCGCGGAAGGCCCTGTGTTTGGAAACACGGTGTGGATCCTGCCGTCTCCCCGCCCCCGCCGGTGTCGGAGGAGATAATGGGGCTCTCCTCTCCTCCGGCTCCGGTGGGAAGAGGACCCGTGCTTCTCCGGGGCGAAAGTGCCCCCTGGGGGCCATTTGGAGATGTGCGGGGCGGGGGGCGTCTTTGCATCTGAGCCCTGGTCATTTCGGGTCGGGGGCGCAGCCCTGCCCCGAGGATCGTCTGGTCCCACCGAGGTCCTTGGCGCAGGGGCTGGCGTGTGCTAGACGCTGACCGCGCGTGGCCAACGCCTGTGTTCCGGCTCTGCGCGCCGCGTGCTGTCCATCCTCCCCGCGGCCCCGAGGGGTTCATCTCCTTTTTTGTGGAGTCCAGAGAGTTTAAGGGTGAGGTTTGAACTCCGATCTAGCCGGCTGCGGCTGCGTGGAGTTCGCCTCGCCAGGGAGGGGTCTGGAAGGGGCTGGATTTTCCCGTCCTCGGGAGGTGGCTGCGGGCAGGTGGAGACGGCGGGGCGCCCGCGTGGGCGCGCGGGGTGGACCGCGTTCTCCCTGCATCAGGCGCACACAGGGGAAGAAAAGGAGTGCGAAGGCTCTGACCCCAGGCGGGGTCAGAACAGGGAATGCCAAGGCCGCGGACCCGCCTGTGGTCTGCCCCGCACGGATTCTGGGTTCCTGACCAGTGAGTTGAGAGCAGCCAGTGGGGGAGGTGGCCCAGGCCGTGTGGTAGAGTCCACGGAGCCGGTGGAGGGGCGGGCAGGTGCTAAATGAGAATTCAAGTTTCAGTCCCATTCTGATTGAAAGAATACCCAGGGAGCACGTCTCCCCCCTCCCCGCCCGCCATGGGATGCGTCCGGTCCGGGAGGCAGCGGCACCTTGTCCCACTGCAGGGTCAGTGAGCTCCTCCTCCCCGAGGCTCCAGGCCCCCAGGCAGCCTTCCCGGACGGCTTCACCGCCCAGCCTGGGTGCCAGGGCAGCCATCCTCTCTCCCAGCTGCCGGCCACACCCCAGCCCAGGCAGGTCCTATGAAAACCATCCCTGGCCTTCCGGGGAGCCCTGCTCATTGTCCCACCTGGGCTCAGAGGAGCAGGGAGAGGCTGCGAGGGGCCGGGGGCCTCCAGCGCGCGGTCAGCCCTGCAGCCGCCTCGGCCAGCTCGTTCCTCTGCCGTGTCCCCTGCGCTTTACGTCTCTACAGCCTGTAGTAGCCTGACCATGTTTTGAAAAACATGTACCTATTTATTTGAAAAGTAAATTGACAGAGGAGAGAGAGAGAGAGAGAGAGAGAGAGAGAGAGAGAGAGAAAGAGAGAGAAAGATCTTCTGTCTGCTGGTCCACTCCCCAGTGCCCACAACAGACAGGGCTGGACCAGGCCAAAATCAGGAGCCTGGAAGGCCATCCAGGTCCCCGCGCGGGTGGCAGGACCTAACCCTTTGGAGCATCACGCACTGCCTTGCCCAGCGCATCAGCAGGAAACTGGGTTGGAAGTGGAGTAGCTGGGGCTCGAACCCTGGGACGTGGGTGTTGCAAGTGGGGCTTCAACCCCTGCCCCCCGCCCCCATGCATGTCCTCACCTGTTTACTGCACATGCCTGGAGCATGTCCTCACGTGTTCACTGCACATGCCCCGAGCGTGTCCTCACCCGTGTACTACGTGTGCCCTGAGCGTGTCCTTACATGTTTATTGCACGTGCCCCAAGCGTGTCCTCACCCATGTACCGTGTGTGCCCCAAGCGTGTCCTTATGTGTTTACTGTGTGTGTCCTGAGCGTGTCCTCACCCGTCTACTGCGTGTGCCCCAAGCGTGTCCTCACACGTCTACTGCGTGTCCTGAGCGTGTCCTCACCCGTGTACTGCGCGTGCCCGAGCACTGAGGAGCCCTCTGTCCTTCCGGGAGCAGGCACCGGTCAGTGTGGCCGTCAGTCTGTCCTGCTGCCTTTTGTGAAGAGGTTGCTGGACAGAGTCCTGGCTTCAGCACTTCCGTTGAAGACGCAGCTCATACCCGGCCCTCTGCTGGCCACTGACCTGCAAACTGCTGCCACTCACGGACCACCCTGCACCAGGCGGGGCTCGGTCCTGAGGTCTTGGCCACCTGAGGCTCCAGGTCTGTGCCTCTGGCCACTGGCTGCCCGTGGCAGGGCTGTGGGGTGACGTCCAGCGATCCCGCAGCGAGACTTGGTACAGCAGCCTCCGGGCCCCTGCCCACCAGTGGTACCCTCTTCTTTCCAGAGCACCTGCCACAGGTGTGGGGTGCAGGCAGCTGGGGGTCGTCGGGTCGTTCACGTTCCGCTGCTCTAATCAGCAAACAGGATCCTACCACTGCCTGCAGGGTCCTGCCGCTGCTGTGAGTGTAGCCAGGCTGTCCACAGCATCTGGTGCAGGCGTTTAGAGGCCCTGCTGCGTTGTTCATCTCATGCATAGGGCCAGTGTCCTCTCCTTTCAGTGCCCAGAAGCCGGCTGTAGCCAGGAGTCCCCATAAGTCTTTCCTGGCGTAGGGTGGAGCTGAGTCATCGGTGGCCAATTCGCATTCCTGGGGAGGCGCCCTGGTCCTTGGGGTGTTATGAAGCCGTGCACGTCACAGTTTCTTCAGGGTTTTGTGTCTTTTCTCTTGAAACCACGCGTCCTCTCTCTGCCAGATACTTAAGGCTCTTACCTGTTTTTTAAATACAAAATTTTGATCTCTTGTTTGAGAGGCAGAGACCCAGAGAGTGATCTTCCATGCACCTGCTGCCTCCTCAAGTGGCCCAGTAGCTGGGGACAGGCCAGGATGGAAGTTAGGAGCCAGGGACGCCATCCAGGTCACCCACATAGGTGGCAGGGACCTGGCCACTGGAACCATCACCTGCTGCCCCCCAGGGTCTCCATTAGCAAGAAGCTGGAATTGGGAGCAGAGCCGGACTTGAACCCAGGTCCTCTGCCCACACCAAACACCCGCCCTGATTTGTGGTTTGAACGGTGTTACCGGGATCCCCCTTTGAGGGGCCAGCGCTAGAACACCCCTGTACTGCGGGACTGTCCCCTTCTGCAGCTGAGCCCCTCTGAGCCCCTGCATGGCGGGACTGGCCCCTTCTGCAGCTGAGCCCCTGCACTGCGGGACTGGCCCCTTCTGCAGCCGAGCCCCTCTGAGCCCCTGCATGGCGGGACTGTCCCCTTCTGCAGCTGAGCCCCTCTGAGCCCCTGCACTGCGGGACTGGCCCCTTCTGCAGCCGAGCCCCTCTGAGCCCCTGCACGGCAGGACTGGCCCCTTCTGCAGCCGTGCCCCTCTGAGCGCTCCTCAAGATGTTCCTGAAAGCTGTAGTTTTAAACCCTGTGGCAGAACAGCCACCAGAGCTGCACTTCCTGGTGCGTTCTGGAAGGGGAGTAGGTCGGGCCCAGGGCATGCGCCCTTCATGCCCACAGAAGCCTGAGACGGGCTGCCTGTCAAAGTGGCGACGGGTGGGCGCCGTGGATGGAGGCCTTCCAGTCCTGGGCATGTCCACACTCATCTGACTGCCTCCTGACGGGGTAGGGCTGTGCGAGCCCGTCTCCAGGGCTCCAAAGTGGCAAGAAACTTTTTTTTTAAGGGCTTTTGTGGCACAGCGGGTGAGGGCGCAGGTTCAATGCCCGTGTCCCATGAGGGAGCACCAGTTCCAGCCTCAGCTGTTCTCCCCCACTTCCCTACTGATTTACCCGGAAGGCAGCGGAAGGTTGTTCACGTGCTTGGGCCCCGCCATGCGGGAGGCCCTGGTGGCATCCCGGCCCCTGGCTTCAGCCTGGTCCTGGCTGTGGTAGCTGTTTGGGGGGTGAGAGAGCGGGTGGAGGATCTCTGCCTCCTTCCCCCTCAGTCCCCTAAGTTCACCTTTCTTGGGAAGCTGGCGAGATCCCAGCTGCAGCCTCAAACCTCAGGGGGTATTGCTTATCCCGGGGCCCGTGGTCAGTTTGCTCTAGGATCCTCGTTCCAGCGCGGGCACCACCGGCCTGTCTACCTGACCCTGGGCCCGTATCTGTGGAGTAGCTGGAGCTAGGATACCTTCCTGAGTGGCCTCCGGAGGAGAGCTGAGGACCCCTCCCCCCGGCTCCCTGGGACGCCCATTTCTGCTTTGTCTTGACTTAAATACAGTTAGTTAGCAGGATTCTTCCAGGAGTGGGCTGGCCCCTCGGGGACCCACAGAAGTGAGGGAGTCAGAAATTGAGAACCCACTGCAGGGGTCAACTCTGTGGTGTAGCGGGTAAAGCCTCCACCTGCTGTGGCGCTGGTTTGAGACCCGGCTGCTCTCAGCTATGGCCTGGGAAAGCAGTGGAAGATGGCCCAAGTCCAGGGAGACCTGGCTCCTGGCTTCGGATCGGCACAGCCCTGCTGATGTGGCCATCTGGAGAGTGAACCAGCGGATTGAAGACCTCTCTCTGTGCCTCTCCTTCTCTCTGTGTGTGACTCTGACTTTCAAGTAAATAAATACATTTTTAAAAAATTAAAAAAAAAAAAGCGAACCCCCTGCACAGGTCTGAGGCTCCGAAAGTCTCTGCCGCCTTCCCCGCCACTCCTTCCACATTCCACTCCTGCTTAGCCCCTCTTAGCCGTCAACCCAGCCTTTCTCCCCTTCTACCTCAAGGGCAGCCAGGGCTCCCAGGAAGATTAGGATTTTACCCAGCGAGGAGCCAGTTAAAGGAATCAGGTTTGGGGGCTGGCATCGTGGCACAGCAGGTGCAGCCGCTGCTTGCGACACTGACATCCTGTATCAGTGCCGGTTTGAGTCCTGGCTGCTCCACTTTGAATCCAGCTTCCGCTGGTGTGCCTGGGAAAGCAGCAGACGACCGCCACTGCCACCCACGCGGGGGCCCCGGGTGGCCCAGCCCTGGGCGTTGCACCCGTTGGAGGAGTGAACCAGCAGGTGGAAGCGCTCTCTTTCTCTCCCTCTCTGTCACTGTGCCTTTCAAATAAACTATTCTTTTTTTTTTTTAAGTCATGTTTGCTGTGAGCTCTGCCTCCCTCCCTCTCCCGTCTGGGGACATCCGGGCATTCCCTTTCCCAAGGCCCCTGCCCGCAGTACCCACAGGTTAGACCCTCCCTTAGCTGGTTGGTCCCTGGCAGTGGCGTCCCTTGTCCTCCCGGGTCACCTTGCGGCAGAGTGGAGAGCAGCGGCCAGTGAAACGCCTGCCTCACATCTTCCTGTCCTCGTCGCCTGCCCCATCTTGGTGTTAAAACCCTGAAAGGTAAAATCGCCACCAAGGCAGAGGGATTGGCCTCAGCACCGGCAGCCAATTTCTATTCCTCCTCCTCCTCCCCCTCCCCCTCCCCTCCCTCCTCCTCCTCCCCCTCCCCCTCCCCTCCCTCCTCCTCCCCCTCCTCCTCCCCCTCCCCTCCCCCTCCTCCCCCCTCCCCTCCCCCTCCTCCCCCCTCCCCTTCCCCTCCCCCTCCCCTCCCCTCCCCCTCCTCCCCCTCCCCCTCCCCCCTCCTCCTCCCCCTCCCCCTCCTCCCCCTCCCCTTCCCCTCCCCCTCCCCTCCCCCTCCCCCTCCTCCCCCTCCCCCTCCTCCTCCCCCCTCCCCCCTCCTCTTCCTTCTTCTGATTTAGTTTGTTTATTTGAAAGGCAAAATTGAAGAGATCTTCCATCAACTGGTTCACTGCCCAGATGGCCACAATGGCCAGGGCTGGGCCAGGGTGAGGCCAGGAGCTTGGAACTCCATCTGAGTCTCCCAAGTGGGTGCCAAGGGTCCAAGCACTTGGGTCATCTGCTGCTGCTTTTCCCAGGCCATCAGGGAACTGGATTGGAGGTGGAGCAGCCAGGACTCAGACCGGCACCCATGTGGGATGCTGGCGTCACAGGCGGTGGCTTTACCGGCTGCACCGGCCAACCTCGGAAGGGGTGTGCACGCTGGGACGGGCGTGGAGCCGCCTGCCTTCCCTGACCTGCGGGGTTCCGGAAGTGGCCCGCCTCCCGAGGAAGGCAGAGCGGGTTCTCCTGGCCCCTGCTGTCCCTCAGCCCCGTCCTCACCTGCTGTCCCTCAGCCCCGTCCTCACCTGCTGTCCCTCAGCTCCGTCCTCACCTGCTGTCCCTCAGCCCCGTCCTCACCTGCCTTTGCAGCCGTGGTCCTGTGGCGGCCCCTTCTCTGCGGGCCCTGTGGTACGTGGGGGTCCCAGGTTGGGGCCAGCACTGGATGGATTGCCGCTGGCCCCCACTGCTCCGTGTCAGGTTGGTTGGCAGCCGCCCGTCAGCCGCCCCTGCCTTGCCTAGCACAGCGGATTCTCCGCCTGCCTGTCGGCCCAGGTAGGGTTGTGAGCAGGAAGCCGGGCAGTCGGAGGCGGCGGGAGGGCACACGCACGTCTTCCCCACGCGGGCCCTGATGGAGGGAAGCCCCCGCCCCAGGCTCACCACCAGCCCCGTGTGGCCACGCTGGCCGGCCGGGGCGTGTGGACCGGCTGCCGTGGATGGGGTGGGGGGTTGTAGATTCTCAGGGTCCAGGCCCCCGGTCATTGCGTCCAGCTCCCGGGGCCCCAGGGCCTCCCCCCGCAGTTCCTCTTCCCCCATGTACCCTTGCTGCTAAGGTGACGCCACAGCACGGGGTCCCGGCCACTTCCCACCTGTTCCTGTAGCGCTCTCTGACCCCAGGTCAAAGGGCGGCGCCCCGTGACCCAGGACCCCAGCTCACAGGGCGCAGCCTGAGCCGCCCCTCCCGGGGGCAGCTCCTCGGGCAGCGTTCCCCGCCCTGGCTTCTCTCTAGGGGCGGCTTTCCCAAATGGCTCCCTGACTTGCGAGTGCAGGAGAGGAAGGGCTCCAGGCGGCCACTTCCCTCTGGGGTCTGAGTCAGCCACTCGGGCCAGAGCCGGGGAGCTCCAGCTGAGCTGCCGCCAGTCCCTTCACACTGGGTCCTCGGGCATCCTGACCCTAGGCCAGGGACAGCCCCTCTGTGGCCCGCCTCCTGGTGGCTTCTGGGAAGTTGGTCACCCAGCGTGTGCAGAGGAGCAGTTGTCATCACCGCATGGGGGGGGCGGGCGGGTCCGCGCAGGCGCAGAGACAACACGGGCTGCGCTGTGGTGCTGAGGCTGCGGCTCCCCTGGGGCAGAGCTCTCAGCATCCAGTGAAGCCGAGAGTGACGGCCACCTCTGTGTGCTCCTCTCTCCGTCTGCCGGGCGCAGCTTGCCCTCGGGCCGGACCAGCCCAGGGGGGCCGGGGGTGGCGTTGCCCCCTGACCCCAGAGACAACTTGGAGAACAGCGGGTGCTTTTACAGTTTTTTTTTTTTTAATTTTGTTGAGAGTTAGAGAGGGGGAGACAGACATCTTCCAACTGTCAGTTAATTCCCCAGGTGGCCGCAATGGCCAGGGCTGAGCCAGGAGCTTCATCCGGGTCTCCCACAGGGTACAGGTGCCTTAGCACTTGGGCCACCTTCTGCTGCTTTCCCAGGCCACAGCAGGGAGCTGGAAAGGAAGTGGAGCAGCCGGGACTAGAACCGGCACCCATGTGGGATGGCGGCACTGCAGGCAGCGGCTTTACCCGCTACGCCACAGCAGGGGCTGCATTTTAGGGTCTTGAAATAGAACCGAGTCACAAGAAATGTTGAGCTGTTTGGGGCATTGGCTGGTAACACCATCTAGGTTAGCTAAGTTTTTAGAAAATATTTATTTCTTTACTTATTTGAGAGACATCTTCAGTCTACTGGTTCGCTCCCCAGATGGCTGCAGCAGCCTGGTCTGGGCCAGGCCAGAGCCAGAAGCCAGGAGCTCCAGCCTGGTCGCCCACATGGGTGGCAGGGGTCCCAGGTCTCGGGCTGTCACCCACCGCCTGGTTCAGAAGGGAAGTAGCTGGGGCTCAAGCTGGTGCTGCAGTGTGGGGAGCCGGCATCAGAAGGGTGCACCACCGGCCCTGGGTTTATCAGTGGACACAGGGGGCCCATTCGCTGTGGCGTCACAGATAAGCGGTCTGAGGCAGGAGTCGGCTGGGAGTGGGGGCTGTGCTTGGCCACAGGGGCCAGTGGAGGCCGAGCTCCCTCACGCCTGGAGAAGCTGCCAGGGCTTTCAATGTGGGGGGGTGTGTGTGTGTGCTGCAGAACAGGTAGGACAAGGCCCCTCTCACCCGCACGTAAGCGCCATACACCTAAGACTTACTTATTTGCGAGAGAGAGAGAGAGGTCTTCCATCCCCCTGCTTCACTCCCCAGACGGCTGCAATGGCCGGGATCCTGGAGCTCCATCCGGATCTCCCACGTGGGTGCAGAGCCTAAGCCCATGGGCCATGTTCTGTCCTTTCCCAGGCACGTGAGCAGGGAGCCGGATGGGAAGTGGAGCAGCCGGGACTCGAACCAGCACCCATGTGGGATGCGGGCACTGCAGGCGGCGGCCCCAGAGTGCACATCTCTGTTTCTTTACACACTGTTGAGATGGTGGCCACCTCTGCCCCGGGTGGATGATTTGGTGTTATAAGGAGGACGGTGCCGGTAGTGAGGTCCGGCTCTTGCTGGCCTTCTGCAGCCTGACCCACCCCGAGCTCTCCGGGGCATCCTGGGAGAAGCCAGCTCGGGGGCATTCTGAGACGCCTGTGTCCCGGGGCCCCGTCCCCCGCAGCCCCGGCCCCTCGCTGCAGTGTTTATGTGTCTGTGTGTCTCCCACTGGGAACCACGGGTGAACACATCCAGCCGCAGCACCTCTGCACTGCTGGAGTTCGCCGCGGTCCCACCCTCGCCAGACCTGTGTGAATGTGAGGCTTGACGTCCCGCCTGTCCCCGGGGGCCACGCGGCAGAATTTCAGTGAAGATCCGTCAAAAACCAAGAAACTCCAGGCTGTGTGGAAGGAGGCAAGCCAGGAAGTAACTGTTTAACCTGACTCACTGTAGCGAGAAAGCAGGTGGGGGAGGGGCTTCTAAGGGCTGGGGTGGGGTGGGGCTGCTCATGAGGGTCTTCATTTGCTGCTGGATAGGAAGACAGAGTTGTTAACCAAAATCCCGAGGCATCCCATACAAGCACCTGTCAGAGCCTCCGGCTCTCCACTAATGCACCTGGGAAGGCAGTGGAAGATGGCCCAAGTCCTTGGGCCCCTGCACCCACGTGGGAGACCTCGATGGCGTCCTAGGCTCCTGGCTTTGGCCTGGCCCAGCCCTGGCCATTGAGGACATTTGGAAAATGAACCAGAGGATGGATGATCTCTCTCTGTCTCCCTCTCTCTGTAACTCTGCCTTTCAAATAAATAATTCTTTAAAAAGGAAAAGAGAAGCTATACAAAGCTGTAATTATGTATGATGGTGGACGTACAGATGGTACTTCATAGAGTTTATGGAAAATGGAATTAAAAGATTAAGTTTATTCTGGTGCCGAAAAGCTTAGAATCCACGCATAATTTTCCAGTAATTGCCGTGAACTTTCTGAAGGCCCATCGAGTGCATGGGTCTGGGAAGTCAACCTGAGGCTCCCACGTGGGAGGCAGGGACCCACCTACTTGAGCCCCCACCTGCTGCCCCCCGGGGTGCACATTAGCAGGAGCCGGGATTGGCAGCAGAGCCAAGACTCGAACCCAACGTGGGATGCTGGCGTTTTACTGCTCGGCTGAGTGCCTGCCCCTCGGAAGGGAGAAAACCGGGTCTTCTCTCCAGTACGACAGGTCTGTGAATCAAGTCTCAATTTTTTTTTTTTTTTCTGGACCACATGTCCATGTCACGGACGCCAGCCGGCACTTGGTGGCAGCATCCCCAAGTGTAGGGTTTGTCCTGTTAATTAGTAAACAAAGAACTGGAAGGTTGGATGTGGAAGCTAAACCCGGAGGAGGCGCCTGCGTCCAGGCTGGCTCTGGGACCCGCTCATTCATCTCCCTGGAGCCCCTGGGCACTGATGTCGCACTGGGCGCCGGCCAAGCGCCTCAAAGAGCAAACCAGGGTGCTCAGTCCGCTCCTGCTGACCCTTCTAGGGGTGCCCAGGGTCCCCACTATTCCCTGACCGGGGCCTGAGACCTTGGTGGATCAGCAGGGGAGGAAGTGAGGCTGCGGCACACCCAGCTCTGCCTCTTGCTCAGCCTCAGTTTCCCCAGTTGGACAATCTCGAGTCCTCTGCAGCCCCACTAGGCCCAAGCTCCCCCGCTGCCTCGGTGCCTTCTCTGGTGGGAGGTCTGTGAGGGCAGAACCTGCTGGGCTCTTGCATCCAGAGTTGCCAGCTTCCTGCCCCTCCTGACTCAGCCCCAGCTCTGAACTCCAGGTCTCTGTCCCATGACCCCGGCTGGCCAGTCCCCCCACACCAGCCTCTGCGTGTAGTCCTCTGCTCTCTCTGTGGTTCCCGTGAGTGTGGCCCAGCAATGACTCCACGTGGGGACCCCACCCCCTATTGCAGTGTCTGGGTTTCAGTCCCCACTCCACTCCCCATCTCAGCTTCCTGCTAATGCGCACAATGGGAGGAAGCAGGTGGGGGCTCAGGGACTTGGGACCCTGCCCCTGACATGGGAGCCCTGAACCTGACCATGACCCTAACCCTAACCCTGACCCTGACCCTAACCCTTACCCTTACCCTGACCCTGACCCTAACCCTAACCCTAATCCTAATCCTAATCCTAAAGAACCTGGGTTGAGTTCTGGACTTCTGACTTAAGCCTGGCCCAGCCCACTTGTTGCAGGTATTTAAGGAGTGAACCAGAAGAAGAGAGATTCTCCCCCCCCCCCAATGAAAAAGAGAATCACCGGGACAAGAGAGGGGACAAGACCGTCATGAGCTCACTGGCGACCACCGACCACGTCCCCGTTGTGGCTTCCATCACCATGGATTCTCACCAGTTCACAGATGGGGAAACCGAGGCCCAGAGAAGCGAGGGCATTGGCCAAGGTCACAGCTCTCACATTGCAGAGCCAGGGCTGGACCCAGGTCTCTCTGGGGCGTGGACTACCCGGAAAAACCCAGATGGGCACTAGTTCAAGTCCTGACTGCTCCACTTCCAATTCAGCTCTCTGCTGTGGCCTGGGAGAGCAGTAGAAGATGGCCCAAGTGCTTGGGCCCCTGCACCTGCATGGAGGAGGCTCCTGGCTTCGGATAGGCCCAGCTCCAGCCATTGTGGCCATTTGGGGAGTGAACAAGCATATAGGAGACCTCTCTCTCTCTCTCTCTCTGTCTCTCTCTCTCTCTGTCTCTCTCTCTCTCTTTCTCTCTGCCTCTGCTTCTCTGTAACTCTGCTTTTCAAATAAATCAATCTTAAAAAAAAAAAAGTGGGGCCAGCACTGTGGTGCAGCAGGTTAATGCCCTGGCCTGAAGCGTTGGCATCCCATATGGGTGCCGGTTCTAGTCCCGGCTGCTCTACTTCCCATCTAGCTCTCTGCTATGGCCTGGGAAAGCAGTAGAAGATGGCCCAAGTCCTTGGGCCCCTGCACCTGTGTGGGAGACCTGGAAGAAGCTCCTGGCTTCTGATTGGTGCAGCTCTGACCATTGTGGCCAACTGGGGAGTGAACCATCAGATGGAAGACCCCCCCCACCCCCGTGTAACTCTGACTTTCAAATAAATAAATAAATTCTTTTTTTAAAAAAGTGAACCAGTGGCTGGCGCCGCGGCTCAATAGGCTAATCCTCCGCCTTGCGGCACCAGCACACCGGGTTCTAGTCCCAGTCGGGGCGCCGGATTCTGTCCCGGTTGCCCCTCTTCCAGGCCAGCTCTCTGCTGTGGCCAGGGAGTGCAGTGGAGGATGGCCCAAGTGCTTGGGCCCTGCACCCCATGGGAGACCAGGAGAAGCACCTGGCTCCTGGCTTTGGATCGGCACGGCCATTGGAGGGTGAACCAATGGCAAAGGAAGACCTTTCACTGTCTCTCTCTCACTGTCCACTCTGCCTGTCAAAAAAAAAAAAAAAAAAGGGAAAAAAAAAAAAAGTGGGGCCAACGCTGTGGTGCAGCAGATTAACGCCCTGGCCTGAAGCGCTGGCATCCCATATGGGCGCGGGTTCAAGACCTGCCTCTCCACTTCTGATCCAGCTCTCTGCTATGGCCTGGGAAAGCAGTAGAAGATGGCACAAGTCCTTGGGCCCCTGCACCTGTGTGGGAGACCCGGAAGAAGCTCCTGGCTCCTGGCTTCAGATTGGTGCAGCTCTGACCGTTGTGGCCAACTGGGGAGTGAACCATCAGATGGAAGACCCCCCCCCCCCCGCACCGTGTAACTCTGACTTTCAAATAAATAAATAAATCTTAAAAAAAAAAAAAAAGTGAATGCATGGGAGCTCTGTCTCTGTCTGCCTTAGACATAAAAAATTTTTTTTTAAATTTCAGGGCAGGCACTGTGGCATAATGGCTTAAACCGCTGCCTGCAGTGCCGGCATCCCATATGGGCGCCAGTTTGGGTCCCGGCTGCTCCCCTTCCCAACCAGCTGCCTGCTAATGCACCTGGAAAAGCAGTGGAAGATGCCTCAATCCCTGGGGCCCCTGCACCCATGTGGGAGACTCAGAAGAAGCTCCTGGCTCCTGGCTTTGGCCCAGCCCTGGCTGTTGTGGCCATTTGGAGAGTGAAGCTGTGGATGGACCATCTCTCCCTCCCTAACTCTTTCAAATAAAGTAAAAAACGATTTTTTTTAAAAGAAGATATTTCATTTGGGAAAGAACTCCTCTCCGTTCTTGCGCCCCATCATTTTTCCTTACAATACGTAGCAGGAAAGTAGCTCGTGTGAACATAACCTCACCAGGTATCTACTGGGTGCCTTTGTTAAAAGGTCAGCAGATTCGAGGGACTCGTGACCCAGGCCTGTTCTAAGCCCTTCAGCAACACCTGTCCTCAGATCCACAGAAGAGGTGGAGGGAGAGCAGATTCCAGACCCTGGCGCGGACCCTGCCCGCCCCCCCCCTCCAGATCCCGCTCTGCAGAGCCTCTCCCCCCCCCCCCCCAATCTGGCTCTGCAGAGCCTGCCCCGGCTCCCAGCAGGAAGTGACCTCCTGTTTCTACAGGTGTGGCCCACACCCCTCTGGGAGGTTCCCGGTTGTGGATGGAAGTGAGGTGGCCACCTGGCACCCTCCTCTGCCTCCCGGCACCTGTGGCTTCCTCAGGTCCCCGTGAGAAGCCAGGCCTAAAAGGGCTGTGCGTGGTGGGAGAACCGGCCGCGGGGTCCTCATCCCTGGGCGTCTAAGCCGCCCCAGGAGGGTGGGAAGGCCTTGGGACGGGCTCCTGGAGCGGGAGCTCCGGCTGGGGCGCGGGCATGGGGAGAACTCCGTGCTGCCGCCCGCTGCGCTGCTGGTGCTGGACGGCTGGGTGGGCATGGAGGACTGAGGGCCGCGTGACCTTCCAGCCCGTGACCACCCCCCCCTCCCCCCGTGACAGCTCAATGTTTGTGCTCCACACCCCTCCCCCTGCCCAGACCCACCTGCTCCGGGGTCTTCAGGAGGAAGCTGGGTCTCCATGAGGTCACGGGAGAGGTACCCCGCAACAGGGTTAGGGTCCCTACAAGATGAAAAGGCGCCAGCACCTCCTCTCTGCCACGGGAGGGCACCTGCGCCCGGCGCTCATGGGGCCCAGCCTACAGGATCGCGTCACGGCAGCCTGAGCTGAGACACCATGAGGGTCACTCGGGACGGCCACCTCTGGGGCAGCCTCACCCCGCCACTTCTGGGAAGACGCTGCCCAGCGCCCGGGCCCTGCCCTCCCTGCCACACCTGTTCCCAGCCGCCCCCTCAGGAAGATCAAGTCATAAATGCTTCTTCCAGGACTGTGCCTCTGGAAGGAGCCACACCTGCCCAGGCTCTGTTCTCAGGGCAGCTGGGGCGTGGAGGGGAGGATGGGGGTGGGGTGGGGTGCTCAGGCCCCGGAACAGGGTCTGCAGTGGGGACACCCGGGCCCTCCCCTCCGGCGGGTGTCCTTGGGGTTACGTCATGCACAGGCCCTTCCAGGTTCCTCCCTGTGGACCTCCGGGACCTACTTAATGAGCCCCGCAGGAGCCCGCCTCAGGCAAGACGCCCCAGCTCTCCTCATTTCTGGGAAGCAAAAATAATTGAGCGCAAACTCACTGTGCAGGGTGTCCCACGTCAGCCTGTGCCCCGGTGCAAGGAGGCAAGGCCCAGCCGTGGGGCCCAAGCCCACGCACCCACCCCAGCGTTTCTAATCCTGAGCCTCGTGCAGGACCCTAGAATGCAGGCTGTGTCTCCGCGAATGTAGCCCAGCCGGACAGAGCTCAGAGGGTTCGTTTATCTTCTTCTTTCTCTTCCCCAAGAGGACTCTGAAAAACAGGTGAGATTCCACTGTCAACCCCGCGTGCGCACGGGAACACCTGGGGAACCAAGCCTTCCGCCTCTAAGCCCATGTGCGTTCTGTGCTGGGTGCCAGGAGAGTAGGGGATCGCACTGCTCCACACCTCTGCTCATGGCAGACATCACGAATCAACCCCTACCCGGCAGACATTGCCAGTCCATTGCAGCACTCCTGCCAGGAGCCAGGTCACTGCAGGCTTGACCTCCTCAACACAGCACCCCCGGCCACCACCGCGCCTCGGAGAATCCTGTCTGCCGTATTTGCCGTCCTTGTGATCCTGCGTGTTCAGCTCTGGGCCCCGAGGACAGAAGCCAGCCCCAAGATGCTGCAAACCCTAGGACCCCACACGCTGCAAGCTGGTCCTGGACGGGGGTTACCACTCCTCTGTCCCCCAGACAGAGGTCCCGTCCAAGCCTGGTCTCTCCCAGACACACAACCAGCAGGCTCGTCTGGGCTTCAGGGTGTGGGGGGTCATCAGACGCTTTTACTAGGAGACATTTCAGGTGTACTCCGGAGCGCGCATCATCATCACGTCAGAGAGCCGTGTGCCCCGTTTAAACACCACTGAAGTCCCCCTGCGACCCCCTTGGCCCAGCTCTGTCCTGCCACCACTCTGAATTTTGTGTTTCTCACTCCCATGCATATTTCCTTTTTAAAATTTTTTTAAATTTATTTGACAGAGAGAGAGAGAGAGAGAGAGAGAGAAAGGTCTTCCTTCCATTGGTTCACCCCCTAAATGGCCGCTAAAGCTGGAGCTACGCCGATCCGAAGCCAGGAGCCAGGTGCTTCTCTTGGTCTCCCATGTGGGTGCAGGGGCCCAAGCACTTGGGCCATCCTCCACTGCACTCCCGGGTCACAGCAGAGAGCTGGACTGGAAGAGGATCAACCGGCACTAGAACCCGGTGCCCACATGTGTTGCCGGCGCTGCAGGCAGAGGATTAGCCAAGCGAGCCACAGCACCGGCCCCCTCCCGTGCATATTTTCATACTTTGATTGCAAACAAGGGGACTTCAAAAAGTTCATTGGAAAATGAAATCAAAAGTTAAGGAGCAGGTGTGCAGCCTAGCGGTTCGGGTGCGCATGTCCCACATCAGAGGACCCGGGTTTCCCAGCTCTGGCTCCTGGCTCCAGCTTCCTGCTGATACAGACTGTGGGAGCCAGGGCTGGTGGCTGAAGTCATTGGATCCCTATCACCCATGTGGGAGACCTTGACTGAATTCTGAGCTCCCAGCTACTGGCGTCTGGGGAGTGAACCAGTACATGGGATCTCTCTCTCATTTCACAAATAATAAATTAAAATTAAAAAAACACATTATTTTGGTGCAATAAATTTTGAAACGTGCTTAGTTTTTGCGCAGCGCACACACGATTCCCTCAAGCTGCTTGAGGAGTGTTTGTAGTTCCGCGTCCGTATTCTTAAACCCCGCAGAAATTCTATCCAGCGGCTCAGCGCTCTCCACGGCTCAGCTCTCTCCGCGATCCGCTGCTTTCTGTATCGCAGGATGGTGCCGCTCGAACCTCCTACCGCATCGCCCGTGCGAATGTTTGTGGAGGCCTCACTGCACTGCCGCAGGCCTGCTTCGGGGGCTCCCCCGGCTTCACTCACTTCATCTTCACGGCAGAACCATCGCTGTTCCCACTTTACAGATTTGGAAACAGAGGCACAGACAAGAGAGACTGCCCCAATCACTCGGCTTGGAAGCTGGGCTCTCCCTTGCTGGCGTCCTGCTACTTGACCTGCGTGTGCTGGGTGGGGGGCCGCTGCCTACCCTTGCTTTGGGCTCGCAGGGACTCGGGGGAGTTGCTCTAACCTGCTGAGTTCCGACATCAAGCCTGGGGTTGGTTCCGTGTGCCACTCCCACCCACTCTGCAGAACAGGAAGATACGGCTCAGAGACGACAGCGAGTCCCCTTCTCAAAGCCGCACAGCTCCAGCGTGGGCTGTCAGCCGGGTGCCTCCAGGCCCTCATAGGAGCCCTCGGCCCCCACTGACTGGCTCCTCCCTTGGGCTCCCTCCCGCAGCACCCCCCCACATACCTGACCTTTGTCCCTCTTCTCCACTCTCCACTGTCCTCCTCCCAGACAAGGGGCCCAACCGGAAGGCCAGTTCATGTTAGGAAATCCTTCCCACGTGAGCACTCCCGAGCCAGGGCTTCTGAGCAGCCGGCGGCTTTAGGAGAAACTGAAACTGGGCTCACCGGGGGCGGAGTGGTCACTGGGGTTTAAAGAACTGCAGCTTCCTTGGCCCCCAGAGGGCACTGGGAGGTCACAGCTGCCAAGGGACACCCACGACTGCAGGAGGCTCTGCTCTGCCTGCTTAAGCCATGCACCTCCATGGGGACCAGGGGCTGCTGACCGGGGCCGTGAGTACAGGGGTCCGGGGATGGAGGGGGGCAGGGGGCATGCGTCCAGGTCGTGAGGGATGCAGTTCGGGGCACTGTGTGACCCTGGGCTTCTCTGGGCCTTGCTTTCCACCCCTGCTCGCTCACTGCAGGTCCAGCCTCTGCTTTAGAACTTGGCACCTGCACACCTTCTCCGTCCCAATGCACCTGTTCGCCCTCCCTGCCCTCCTGTTCCAGTTCCCAGCTCATGGTTTCCTTTGGAGGCTTCCTCCATCCCCTCATCACATCCTTCCCCCACCGCCAGCTCCTGGTCTTAGCCCACCAGCACCTGAGATGAGCCTGCTGTGGGCGTGAACCCCCGGGCGCTGTTTCCAGAGCACTGGGGTGTGGATGAGCTGTTTCTTCCAAGTCCGGTGGAGCCCAGGGTAGGGGGCGGTCGCCGTTGTCAACCTGGGAGTCCACTCCTCTCTGAGCGGACTCACCACCTCCACGCGTCTGCTCAAGGCTGCTGCCCCCACCGGAACGGGAACGCTCGAGGGCACGAAGTTTTGCCTGTGTCCCCCTAGCTCAGTGCCTGGCACACAGTAGGTGCTTAATAACTGCTTGTTGAGTAAGTGATTCTCAGCTTTGGGTCTGAGCAAGGCACGGGCGTCTGGAACTGCCCAAGACCCTGGCCCTGGCCCTGACCTTGACTGGGGAGAGCTGAGCTTTGCTGCCTGCCCCACGGGCTGCTGGCCTCCCATCCTTCGAGGGAGGGTGAACGACTTGCCCGGAGGGACACAGCTGGTAAGAGCCTGGGGTTTGAGTCCCGGCTCCCCAGCTTCCCGGCTTGCTGTGAGCGGCGCTGGGGGCCCGGCTGGCAGCGCTGTGATGCGAAGGGGGGGGTGGTAGTACTGAGAGAGCAGCAGGGGCTTCACGGAGAACAGGGACCATCGGGACTTAACTCAGGGGAAGGACTTGGCTGTGCCAATGGCTGTTGAGGGCGGCGCGTGCAGGCCCCTGCGGGGACCCCTGAACCCTCTCTCTGGCGCCCTGCAGGACCCCGAGGAGCTCCAGAGGCAGCTGAAGAAGAAACAGAAGAACCGGGCGGCCGCCCAGCGCAGCCGGCAGAAGCACACGGACAAGGCAGACGCCCTGCACCAGGTGGGGCCCCGCTCCGGTCGCCCGTTTTCTGTAGCTGAGCGGCACACACTGGGCGTTTCCTAAAGAATGCTGTTTGTTCAACCCTGGCAGCCGCTCAGTCTGGTGAGGGCCCTCCTGCGGGGGCGCCACATGGCCAGCTTGCCAGAGAGAGCTCGCGTGTATGGCAAAGCCAGGCCCAAAAGAGCCCACCAACCCACTCATGCATTGCTCACTGACCACGGAGGCCTCAGGACCCAGTCACCCCCCCACAGCAGGACCACGTGGCTTTGGGGGGACCACAGCCCCCTCCTTCCCGCCCCTGGCTCCAGGTGACTTAAATCACCCCCTAAATGTTCTGTCTCTGAATACAGTCATCATGGGTATTGGGGCTTCCACACAGGGATCGGGGGTGGGGTGGGAGGATGGAATCGAGTCCTTAGGACGCGTGTCTTGGCGCTGGGTGGCCCACAAGGAGGTGAGGTTCGCGCTGGGCTCCAGGGTGAACAGGAGTTCTCTAATGGCACGCAATTCTGCAAGAAAGGGAATAGCGCCCTTGACCCTTGACCCTGCAAGGGGGAGGCTGGTGCTCAGGACACTGCTCGGCCCATGCAGTCGTCTGTTCCTTCCTTCCCCGAGGGCCTACTGACTGTCCCCCGAGTGATGGGCACAGTTCTTAAGGTTGGAGCTACAGCTGCGAACACTGCAGACGGCAGCCCCGCCCCCACCCCCACAGGGCTCATTTTCTTATGGGGAAGCCAGCCAGCCCGATAAATGATCCACAAAGGATTCGGGATGTCAGATGGTGATGAGTCGTGGGGAGGGGAGCAGGGAGAGGGGAGAAGCAGGCAGGGTACAGGGTGGGGGAGGGGATGACATTTGCCTAAGGGGTTCTCCCCGCGAGTGACATCCTGACATCCGGGGTCGTCCTGACGTGGCCAGTGGATGAGTGGCTCAGCGGAAGCCTTTGGAGAATTTCCGTGCAGGGTGTCCGTCATGGCACGAGGGAGGACTGTCCCAGCGGCTTCTCCGGAGCGGCGTTCGGCAGGACAGGACTCTGTGCTGGCTCTGGTCCAGCAGTCAGAGCACACCTGTGCTGTCTGCCTGTAAAACAGCGCCCTGCATCCTCAGCCGGCCAGGGGCACGAAGCAGACTGGGGGTGCCCAGGACAGGGTGACACAAGGCCGTGTCAGCGCCCGCACGAGGGCGGGAGCGGCCGGAAGTGTGTCCAGGCAGCAGACAGGAAACGTGGTGGGGAAGCAAAGTCCATCGGTGGGACGGAAGGGAGGAGAGGGGCGGGTGTGTTGGGATGCCCATGTCCCACGCCAGAGTGCCTGGTGCCAGGCCGGTCCAGCCTGCTGCTACTGCACACGCTGGGAGGCAGCAGACGAGGCCCAAGTCCTCCTGCGGCTCACAGCGGAGATCTGGATTGGTGGATCCTGGACTCCTGGCTCTGGCCTGGCCCAGCCCTGGCCACTGTGGGCATTTGAGGACTGAACTAGCAGATGGGAGATCTGTGTGTGTGTGTGTGTGTGTGTGTGTGTGTGTGCATGTGCCTTTCAAAGAAAAAGTAAGAAGAGAAAAAAAAATTTTTTTAAAAGGAAGAAGGGCAGGCTGCTGTGGCACAGTGGGTTGAGCCAGCACTTAGGATATCCAATTCCCATCTTGGAGCCAATGCAAGTCCTGGCTGCTCCGCTTCTGATCCAGCTCCCTGCCAATGTGCCGGCGAGTCCTTGCCACCCACATGAAAGAATGGAAGACCTCTCCCCCCTCCCCCTTTCCCCCCCTCTCCCCCTCCCCCTTTCCCCCTCCCCCTCTCCCCCTCCCCCTCCCCCTCCCCCTCTCTCTCTCCCTCGCTCCCTCGCTCCCTCCCTCCCTCTCCCTCTCTATCTCTCTGCCTCTCAAAAAAAAATCAGTTTCCTTTTTTAAAAAAGGGAGAAGAGAGGTGGTTGTGATACGACAGGCTCAGCTGCCAGCAGGGACAGCTGCCTTCCCTGTCTGAGCGCACATTTGAGTCCCGACTGCTCTGCTTCTGATTCAGCCTCTTGCGAATGCACGGGGGAGGCAGCTGACTGTGGCCCAAGTTCTTGGGTCCCTGCCACCCACACGAAGAATGGGCGATCTCTGTTTCTCTACCTTTTTTTTTTTTTTTAATTTTTGACAGGCAGAGTGGACAGTGAGAGAGAGAGAGAGACAGAGAGAAAGGTCTTCCTTTTGCCGTTGGTTCACCCTCCGATGGCTGGCGCGCTGCGGCTGGCGCACCACGCTGATCCGATGGCAGAAGCCAGGTGCTTCTCCTGGTCTCCCATGGGGTGCAGGGCCCAAGCACTTGGGCCATCCTCCACTGCACTCCTGGGCCACAGCAGAGAGCTGGCCTGGAAGAGGGGCAACCGGGACAGAATCTGGGGCCCCTACCGGGACTAGAACCTGGTGTGCCGGCGCCGCAAGGCAGAGGATTAGCCTATTGAGCTGCGGTACCGGCTCTACCTTTCAAGCAAATAAATAAACCTAAATAAATAAATCAACAAAAGGAAGAGAGGGCTCAGCAGAGTCCGAGCAGGGGCCATGCAGGCCTTCAATCCGATGACGGGAGTTTGGGTCCAGGGAGAAGAGAGAATCTCTTTAAAGGGCCTTTGACCTAGGATTAGCGACAGTCGGTGGCCACAGCAGTTCTGGGGCAGTTGGGGCTCGAGGGTGAGAATGGTGCCTCTGGAGACCAGCGGTGGGAGGAGAGCAGGCAGGCGTGGCACTGTGAGGCCGCAGGAGGGGCGCCCTGGCAGTGCGGGGCTGGACCAGCTCAGACACTTACACATGGGGGCACCTCCTCCTGCAGTGGAGCACCCTGGTCCGGCTGACACACCCTCCCCGCCCACCTGCTTCTCCTCAGCAGCATGAGTTCTTGGAGAGACACAACCAAGCCCTGCGGAAGGAAATCCAGGCCCTGCAGGCGGAGCTGGCGTGGTGGAGCCGAACCCTGCACCTGCACGCGCACCTGTGCCCGGCGGTCTGCGCTTCCTGCCCGACTCCCGTGCCCCCCGGCTGCTGGAGCCAAGCTGAGCGCCCCCCGGGCCTTGCAGCCCACGGATGTGACTGCCAGGAGCGGCTGGACCTGCTGCAGACCCCAGCGTGCTCACCAACAGCTCAGCAACTCTCTCCAGGCCCTCGGCCTCTTGCTTCCCCTGGCCTCTTCCCGTCCCCGCCCCCTTCGCTGTCCCTCACCTCTGGTCCTGCTGTGATGACCACACCTCCCGCCCAGTTGTCCCCTAGCCCTGTCCTGGCTGCCTCGCCTGCTGGCTCCAGCCCCATGGGGTCTTCTTCTAAGCTCAGGGCCCTCCTGCTCAGCCCCCCAGCCCCTCACGTCCCTCCACAGCCCCTTGGGCTGGAGCACCCCGCTCCGGGAAAACTGGAAGCCCCTCCTCCCAACCCGTCAGCTGCTCTGGGGCCTGCTGGCCTGCGTGGCAGGGAGCATTCGCCTGCTGTCTGGGCTGCAGACCGGCTTGAGCTGGGCGTGGCTCCCGGCCCCCACCCTCTCGGGGCCTTCCCACTGCTCTCCTCCGCTCAAGTCCACTTCTGACCGCTCCCCAGAGCGGTCTCCACACACGGGCCTCTCCCCGATCGCTGCCGGAGGCCGCCCTTCCGCAGACAGCTGGCCCAGGCCTTCACTGGGAAAGAAGATGTGTCACTGGGGTCCTTCCCCTGGGACGGGCCCCCACACTGTCACTGTGTGGTTCCAACCTCACAGTCGCCCTGCCGAGCAAGATGATCGCCCCACTTCTTCAGATGAGGAAGCAGAGGCTCGAAGAGGCCAGTGATGTGTCCGAGGTCACACAGCCGTCGGGGACGCCACCATCCACTCCTTCCTCTGCTGATGGGATGCCGGCCCAGGTGCCCTAGGGGCTGAAGTCCCGGGAGATGGGGGCTGGCGGGAGCAGATTTGCATGCTGCGAGCTGTGCTGTGACTCCTGGGGCCAGAGCCCTGCAGTCCCGGAAGCCAGCCCTTGCTGGACCCATGTGGAGGCTGAGCCGGAGGAGGGAGGGCCATGCAGAAGCCTGGAAGCTGACTCTTTCTTCCCCCAGTAGTCAGAGCTGAGACGAGGCTGGCTCCCTGCCCTGCCCTGCCCTGCCCTGCCCCGTGGGCCCTGGGTGGCTTCCCGCCGCGCCACACTGAAGGGGCTGGAGGAGAACGAGGGAAGGGCCAGGGACCAGGCTATTTCAGCAGGTCCTAGACTTGAACCAAACAGCAGCGAGGTCTGAGTCTCCTCCAGCCGCACCCCCACCCCGTGCGGCCCCCAGGCCCCCGTGATCCCCCAGGCCCTCGAGGCAGCTCCTCGCACTGCTCCTTGGCCTGGGCTGATGGCAGCTGGACGAGCAGGACTGGGGTCTCGGGCTCAGACCAGGATAAGCACTCGGGTGACCCAGGACAAGCAACCACGGAGCTCCTCCCAGGGTTTCGTACAACACGCGTTCCTGGAGGCCGAACACAGGTCTCGGTGCCCAGGTGATGGCTGGCGAATAAAGCGTTTCCCGGCCGTCTTGGCTCGAGTCTTTTAAAGCGCTGGTTGTGCTCTGCACTGTGGACACCAGAGGGTCTTTTAAAGGAGAGGGACTATTCTAGAATCTCATAAACCACCTCGTCCAATCTGCCCATTTTACTGAGGGGAAGACAAGGGCTGGAGGTGAGGTGGACGTGCCCAAGTGTGGCTTCCCCAGAGGAACAAAACCGACATGATTCGTACGCCTGGTACAGGTCGAGCATCCCTGCTCCCCAAATCTGAGACCCAAATTGCTGCAGAATCCGAAGCTTGGAGCGCACCAACGTGATGCCACACGTGGGAAACCCCACACCCGACCTCACGGGACAGGTCTCAGACGAAGCACAGGTGCTGTGTGCAAGGGGCGTAGGAAACATAAATGAATTTCTTGTTTAGGCTTGGGTCCCATCCCACCGAGATGGGATTATGCAAATGCAAATATTCCCAAATCTGAAAAATATCCAAAATCCGGAACACAGTTTGGATGAGCGGTACTGAGCCCGTACAGAGAGGTCTACTTTCACATGGTCACATGTGGTGGCACGAATCCACCTCAACAGTCACAGTCTGCCAGTTCAAATCCTGCAGCGTGTGCCGGCAGGACAGAGACCCCCCAAACAGCTCATGCTGGACTTTTTAAAAAGTTTTCATTCTTGGGGGTCAGCGCTGAGGCGTAGCAGGTAAAGCCACCACCTGCAGTGCCGGCATCCCATATGGGCGCCAGTTCAAGTCCCGGCTGCTCCACTTCTGATCCAGCTCTCTGCTATGGCCTGGGAAAGCAGTAGAAGATGGCCCAAGTGCTTGGGCCCCTGCCCCCGCGTGGGAGACCCAGAAGAAGCTCCTGGCTCCTGGCTTCGGACCCGCCATTTGGGGGAGTGAACCAATGGATGAAAGACCTCTCTCTGTCTCTACCTCTCTCTGTAATTCTTTCAAATAAATAAAATCTTATAAAAAAAGACAGAAAGAGAGAGTGACAGAGAAAGATCTCCCATCTGCCGGTTCAGCCCCCAGATGCCCACAACAACCAGGGCTGAAACAGGCCAAAATCCGGGGCAGGAATTCCACCCAGTAGGGATGCAGCAGGAGCCGTGACCTCTGCTTCCGAGGGAGCGCAGCTGTGCGAATTTCACTTGGAGTCACCCAAGGACACCTCTGCTCGCCTAAGAAGTAGGTATGGTTGTCATCTTTACTGCTCAGAGTAGAAACCCGAAGCGCCCAGGAGTTCAGTAACAGGTCCAAGGTCACACAACCAGGAAGTGCTGTAGACTCGGGTGAGCAATCAGGAGATGGGGTCGGCACCGTGGAGCGGGTGGAGTCTCTGACTGCGGCACCGACATCCTGTACGGGTGCCGGTTTAAGTCCCAGCTGCTCTACTTTTTTTTTAAATTATTTTATTTATTTGAAAGAGTTACAGAGAGAAATAGAGCCAGAGTTCTTCCATTACACTGGTTCACTCCTCAAATGACCACAAAGGGCAGAGCTGAGCTGATCTGAAGCCAGGAGCCAGGAGCTTCTTCTGGGTCTCCCATGCAGGTGCGGGGGCCCAAGGACTTGGGTCATCTTCTCCTGCTGTCCCAGGCCACAGCAGAGAGCTGGATCTGAGGAGGAGCAGCCGGGACTAGAATGGATACCCATATGGGATGCTGGCGCTGCAGGTTGGGGCTTAACCCGCTGTGCCACAGCGCCAGTCGAAGCTGCCCCACTTCCAATCCAGCTCTCTGCTATGGCCTGGGAAAGCAGTAGAGGATGACCCAAGTGCTTGGGCCCCTGCACCTGTGTGGGAGACCTGGAAGAAGCTCCTGGCTCCTGGCTTTGGCCCAATTCCAGCTTTTGCTGCCATTTGGGGAGTGAACCAGCAGATGGAAGACCTCTCAGTCTCTCTCCCTCTCTCTCCAACTCTGCCTTTCAAAGAACATAAATAAATTAAAAAAAAAAAAAAATAGGAACACTGAACTGCAGGTCATCGTGCCTTCGATCTCCCACGTACCCTCACCACAGGCCCTGCAGGGAGGGGCTCCTGCTGCTGGGTCCCACCCAAGATATAAAACTCTACTTTAAGGTCAAAAGGAATGAGAGAGAGGAGTGAGGAATGCGACGTGCGGGGCCAGCGCTGTGCCGCAGCAGTAAAGCCTGCGGAGCCAGCATCCCATATGAGCGCCGGTTCGAGTCCCGGCTGCCCCACTTCTGATCCGGCTCTCTGTCATGGCCTGAAAAAGCAGTAGAAGATGGCCCAAGTCCTTGGGCCCCTGCACCTGCGTGGGAGACCAAGAGGAAGCTCCTAGCTCCTGGCTTCAGATTGGCGCAGCTCGGGCCAT
The DNA here is from genome assembly GCA_949820135.1 of Sylvilagus floridanus. Classification (NCBI taxonomy): domain Eukaryota; kingdom Metazoa; phylum Chordata; class Mammalia; order Lagomorpha; family Leporidae; genus Sylvilagus; species Sylvilagus floridanus. The sequence goes on along the minus strand of OX463224.1, from coordinate 119,549,065 downwards.
TGCAGCCATCTGGGGAGTGAACCAGCGGATGGAAGACCTCCCAACCTCTCTCTCTGCCTCTGCCTCTCAGTAACTCTGCCTTTCAAATTGGTAAATATTTAAAAAAGAAAAAGTGATTGGGTCTGCTCCTGTGGTGCCAAGAGGAACGAAGGCTTTGAAGACAATTCAGTGAGGCAAGGAGATGCTCACGACAGGCTAGGAAAAAACAGAAGGGGTGACCCTCGCGATGGGGTGACGTGGTGCTCGTGTGGACATGTAACCAGGGGAAGGAGTGGGAGATGTTGCAGGTTCCTGAGGGCGAGTGCCAACGTCTGTGGGTTCCCCAGTGCGCAGGCACAGCTACCGCTGTGAACACAGCCTGGAAGTCTGTCTCTGGGTGAATCGGGGATCGGTTCCCGCATGACAATGAGTGTGAAACTCAGTAGCTTAAGCAAGAAACATTTCTGTCCACAGATTCTGAGGGCCAGGAGTCTGGGTGTGGCTTAGCCTCCGGCTCAGGGTCTCACGCAAGGCAGAAACCAAGCTGGGGGCCTGGAGTCGGTCACGTCAAGGCTTCACATGGGGACGATCTGCTTCCAGGCTCACTCACGCGGCTGCGTCAGCCTCAGCAGACCCACTTCCGAGCTCCCGCGACAGTGGAACTGGGGTCCTTGTGGGCTGTCGGCTAGAGACACAGTACCTCACCACACAGGCAGTATCCTGGCCTGTTTGTGTTATGGGAACAAAACACCCCCGAGGGTAGAAACAGTCCGGGAGATTCCAGCATGTTCAAAGGCCCCGGGGTTGGAACAACCTAAGCCTGTGTGAGGAGGCCAGAGCACACAGGGGCAGCAGGGGAGGCCGCCTAAGTCACGGGCGGGAGGCCAACGACTCCTCCTCGAGTGACACGCCCTCGGAGAACCGGAAGCAGCGGAGGACACTGCCCGTCTCACGCACTTGAACACGTGGACTGAACGCCCACTCTGGGCCACACCCACCCAGGCACTCGAGCCTGAGAACAAAATATACGGCCTCTCCTGGTGGACCGCACCTTTCTGCAGGGCTGTGGGAGGGGCGAAGGAGTAAGACAAGAAAGGGGTACCGGGAGGGTCAGGGGGGCATTTTATAAAGATCAGACTCCTCAGGGGTGGGCGTGGGAGCAAGGGGGTGGCATGAGGCAGCCACCGAGCGGGGGTGGTGTGCTCCCAGACTGGACGCGAGGAGAGGAGGGCAGCTGACGGAAACAGGCGGCTGGTGGCGCCCAGGACTGGGAGACCCTGGCAGAGAAGCCGTTGTGCGTGTGTGTAAGTGTGTGCGTGTGTCTGTGTGCGCGTGTGTGTGCATGTATGTGCGTGTGTGCGTGTGCGCACATGCATGTGTGCTTGTGTGTGCGTGTGCACTTGTGTGCGCATGTGTGCACACACGTGTGTGTATGTGTGAGGTGCGTGTGTGGGTGGGTGGGTGGAGGATCAGGGCCCCTATAGGGGCTGTGCTACATCTGAGACGCGTCCCACTGGCAACTGTGGAGATCAGAGAAAAGAGCGGACTGGGAATACACATTTGAAGCCACTGGTGGGTGGGTGGACGACGGGGGATGGGTGAGATGACCTTGACCTCCAGGTGGCCCCACCGCTCTCGGCCTGAGGAGCCCCTTCTCCTGCACACCCCACACGTCCTCTCCCAATGCTGCTTCCTCCAGGAAGCCCTCTGTGATGTAGGAGAAGAGCGGCCGCCTCGTTTTCCTTCTTGTGGGACTGCACCTTCCTGGCTTCTTACCCCCTCCAGTGATAGCAACCAGCACTCTTTTGTTTTTAAATATTTGTTTTTGTTTATTTGAAAGGCAGAGTTACAGAAAGAGAGAGAGAGAGATGTTCCATCCGCTGGTTCACTCCCCAAATGACTGCAATGGCCAGAGCTGAGCCGATCCGAAGTCAGGAGCCAGAGTTTCCTCCTGGTCTCTCACGCGGGTGCAGGGGCCCAAGGACTTGGGCCATCTTCTGCTCTCCCAGGCCATAGCAGAGAGCTGGATCGGAAGTGGAGCAGCCGGGACTCGAACTGGAACCCACATGGGATGCTGGCACTGCAGACAGCTGCTTTACCCAGTACGCCACAGCGCCGGCCCTCACCATGTACTTTTAAACAGTCCATGTTCTGGGAGTCAGTAGAGCACAGTGGTTAGAGCCCTTAGGCTCCAGTGCCAGACAGGATCAGGCTCAGGGTGCAACTTGATTTCCTGGGCCAACTTTTTCTAGATTCGATTTTCTCATCTAGAAAATGGGGACTTAGAGAGATACCCAGCTACAACCCACACCGTGTACATGTGTTTGTATACATGTGTACACGTAATTATAGATACATATAATAGAAAAGTGTATGTTCACCAGAAGATATGAATGCGAATGTCTGTCAGCAATACTCATAATGGTAGGAAATTGGAAACAATCCATCAACTGCATAGTGAGTAAATTCTGGAATATTTTACACAAGGCAATGTCATACGGCAGTGAGAGTGATCTGAAACAACACGGTTAGCCCTCACAATGTTAGACTACACTTGGAGGAGCCAGTCACAAAAGAGGGTTTGGCTCAGAACTGGCATTGAGGAGGAGTGCATCACAATGCAGTACGTGTTCGATAACCATCAGCAGTCCCAAAGGCAACACCCATGCCTTGTCCTTAACCATCAGAATCGTGGGCAGATCCGAGCCCGTGCTGGGGAAGGCTGGGGCTGGAGATCAGGGGTGCAGCGCCTTCTGGGGCGTTCCCAGCCTGCGGGAAGGACACTCCTCCTCAGGGACCGTGAGTGTCTGTGTGTGCGCTCAGGCGGAAATTCACTCCATTTGACAAAGTCCACAGACCCTGTCTTTCTGAGCCAGTGACTGCTGGCATCTCCCTCGAGAGGCCAGTCCTAGATCCAGGATATTGACAGCTGGCCTGGGCTCTCGCAGGCTTTCCTCCCTGCCTGTCTTGGGTGAGTGTTTATCTGGTGAGAGGGGACAGGGCAGAGACACCAGTCAGGATAACCTAGGCTGGAGGATCTCATCACACCCAGACTCCCGAATCTGCCTTCCTGGGTGGGCCTGGCCCCAGTATCTAAGACAGGGTCCACAGAGAAGCCTGGGGTGCACAAGCATTCCTAGGGGCTCAGTCCCTGAGTTAGGTCCAGGGGGTGTTCTCCTGAAGGGAGTCTCCGCAGGTGCAGCAGGGGGTCACCTCCTTCCTGGGGATGTCTGCTTCCGTCCTGCACGGAGCAGCTCCTCTCCCTGAAACAATGTGCAAAGGTCTCTAAGGCCTGGGCAGAGCCTGGAAGATGTTGGGGGCCTCTTTGAGCAGCCTTCCCCCACCCCATCACCTTCCTAAGCTCTACAAGGCTCCGACCCGGTCATGGCCTTACTGTGATGGACAGAGAAGCAGTGACAAACTGACCAGCTGAATGCCACCCTGCACCCCTAGCTGCCTCCCTGAGCGGGTCAGTGCTGCTCCCTGGGCTCTGCCAGGCCAGTCTCTGGCCTGCCAGCTCTCCCGAGCTGAGGGCTGTTGCCTGGCTGGTAATTGGCCTGGGAAGCCCCAAGGTGGGAGGTGGGGCGGGGTGGGGAGAAGGGAGAGCCCCAGGTGCTGTGGGAAGCTGAGCTGTTGGTTACGCGGCTCCTTCCTCGCCTTGAAGCCTGCAGAGTTGCTCTGGAAGGAGCTCTGGAGGAGAAGGCACAAGTCTGCGGCACGCAGCGCCAAGAACCGCGGCTGGAAGAGGAGCCCTGCTCTCAGCACCCACTCTTCCTCCCCACACAGCACTGGAGCGGGGGCTGCGGGGGCCCTAGGCTGACCTGCTCAGTGGGAGGGACGCCAGCCATCCTCCCAGGATGTCCGGAAGAGGCCCTTTTGGGAGTCCCTGGGAAAGAGGGTGGACACCGATCAAGACCAAGGAAGCCAGCGGGCACCACGGCTCAACAGGCTAATCCTCCGCCAGCAGTGCCAGCACACCGGGTTCTAGTCCCGGTCTGGACGCCGGATTCTGTCCCGGTTGCCCCTCTTCCAGGCCAGCTCTCTGCTGTGGCCCGGGAGTGCAGTGGAGGATGGCCCAGGTGCTTGGGCCCTGCACCCCATGGAAGACCAGGAGAAGCACCTAGCGTCTGCCATCGGATCAGCGCAGTGCACAGGCCGCAGCGGCCATTGGAGGGTGAACCAATGGCAAAGGAAGACCTTTCTCTCTCTCTCTCTCACTGTCCACTCTGCCTGTCAAAAAAAAAAAAAGACCGAGGAAGCCCCCTGAAGGGTCAGGTGGCCGGACGGCTCTGAGCAGCACAGGCTGCAACCGCAGCCACGTAGATCTCACCCAAAGGGTGCTGGTGCTGGTCCCCCAGCTGCATGTCCTTTGTGACATGCAAATTCTCAGCCTCCCCAGAAACCCCGCGAGGGCTGGGTCCAGCCATCCGCGAGTCCCCTGGCTGATTCCGGTGCGCGCTCCACTCTGAGCACTCCTGGTATGATGCAACAGGGCTGCAGAGCTGGGCTGCATGCTCAGCTTCCACGTGTGCTCACGTCAAACCCAGCAAGGAGCCCAAAGCAGGGTCTGTTAGCATCCCCAGCCTCTGGACAGAGCCATCGGGGAGCACAAGGCACGGCCAGGGTGGCCCCGGGGGGAAGCGACAGGTTTTTCTGGCTAAGGGAGATAGGAGAAGGGTTCCCGGAGGAGGTGGCCTCTGAGCTGGCGGGACCCTGATGGATGAGTAAGTCAACAGGCAGAAAATGAAGGGACCAGGGTGGGAGTTCAGGAGCATTTTTCTAAAATCCACGTCTAACGTTCACAGCGTCGCTGCCTTGGGGAGAAACACAAGTGCTTCCTGCTCTCGCCGGGCTCGCTCAGCACCCCCACCTCCTGCCACTCCACAACGGTTGTCACGTTTGAGGAGACATCCACCCCTCTCCCTGCTTCACGTTTCTGGCTGCCAGGCCTTGGCTCTCATGCTGCCCCTGCTGCCTGGAGTTCCATCCCGGTCCTCTTGCCCTGACATCTACTCATCTTCAGGATTCGGTACGGTGCTTCCTCCTCCAGGAAGCCCTCTGGGAAGTTCCAGTGTCCTCACTGCATTGTACTTATAAACCTGCTTTAATAGCTGTGTCAGCAGGAGGCATCTTCTTCCACTGGGGGCCCTGGCCCTGCGGGCTTAGCATGCAGAGGGAGCTCCAGAAGTGTCTACTCAGGGAAGACAGACGGACGGGAGAATGCTCACAGGAAGCCCCGAGCGACAGTGGCAAGGACAAAGGCGCGGCACAAAAGGCTTTCGTCTACACGGAGGACAACGCGGCCACAGCGCTCCCCGGCCAGGGGTGCGCTGGCTTCACGGATCTGGAACCAGTGCTTCGAATGCCGTTGTCATCGGCCGAGCGTTGCTGTTAGAGTGTTCCAGAATGTCAGGCTAATCCGCAGCCGCCTAAGTCTCATTAGGACTGTAAGTTGTTTCTGAGTTATGGACATTTTTTTTAACTCTGAAGAATCCCAAGGACACATGAGAAAAGGGCTCCGTTTCACTGGTCATTAGGGAAATGCAAATTAGGTCCACAGCTAGATACGATCACGTGTCTATTAGAATGGCAAAAAAACCCAGAAAATACCAAGTGCTGCCAAACACGCAGAACACCTGAGACTGGTGTTCTGTGCTGGTGGGTGTGCACACGGCTCAGCTCTGGAAAACACCTCGACCAGCTAACCCCCGCAATCCCACTTCCGGTATTGTCACCGAATATCTGAAAATTGTTACAACTTGTAACTGAATATTGATAGAAGCGCTACTCAAAGTTGCCAGAAATTGGAGACATCTCAAATGCGCACCACCAGGACAACAGATCAACAACAGCTCAGGGAACAAAGAATCCCAAAGGACCAGGCAGTTCCCCGGGGCCAACAGTGTGGCAGCCCCTTCTACTCTCTCGTCTGTGGCAGACATCGTGTGCCTGCCTTTAGCGCTTAAGCCACAGCAGCCAGCCCAGTTGCCCTGCCTGAGGGGCCCCAGCAAGTTCCAAGTCTGCTCACAGCCCAGGGGACGCCACCGCCCCAAGCCGTCCCCTCACCGGGTCTGACCTCAGTACCACCTCCACGGTGTCAGCTGGTTTCCATCTCCCCAGGGGCCTAGGACGGCGTTTTCTATGTAACAGTTATTCAGTAAATGTATATTTACGGAGCAGGTATTACCCTTGCATTCAGTGGCTCCCAAATCTCTTCAATACTCACCGTGGGCCCCTTCGCAACAGTGCCCGGGCAAGTCGGGCCCTGACCTTGCTCTCTGTCCTGTTGTCTCAGGGGAGAACTCTCCCCCCAACCACATCTGGTCACAGACCCTCCCCAGCCAGGGCCCAGAGGAAGCTTCAAGAGAAAGGATGGGAACAGCGGCGCCCTCAAGCCCTACAGAAATGGCACTGGGATGCGACACAAGGACCGACATGCCGCTGCGACGTCGGCCTCACGGGGAAGCCCCGCCTGGGCTGCACTGTGTCTGTTAGCAGGCACTCTGCTTCGGTCTCACTTGCTCAAGACATGCGTGCGTGTGCTACCCTCGTTTCCCTTAGGATCCTACGGGTGTAGATCCAGGACACGCCCCGGCCGGTCATTTGGGGTCGCACCGGTACCTCCGGATGGGGATCCCCTGCGACGGTTTCCTCCTTGCCTGGTGGAAACCAAAGGCTTCGTGTCCAAACAGTGCCGCCTTCTTCTGCCTTTCACCTCTGGCCAGGTGCCCTCCTCCACGGGGGTCGTCATGCCCGTTACACAGGCGGCCACAACCCAAGGTCCAAACAACAGCCAGGGCGGTGGGCAGCGTCACTGTGTCTGACTTCACCAGCAGCCTGGGTCCCATGCCCTGCGTGGCCTCCGCCCTCCCCAGAGCAGGATCCTTCTTCTCACCCTGCCAGGCGCGGTGCGCGCAGGGGATGAGCGCCAAGCCAGGCCAGAACACCGCCCTGCTCTCGGACGCAAATCCTACGGACGCAGGGAGCTTTCACTCCGCCAAGCAAGCTCAGAGTCGCAAACGGCCGGGCCCAGAGCCGCACCTGCTGGCCACACAGCGGACCCGTGTTTCAGCTGGTTGCCGACTGTTTTTAATTGGGACGCTGCCTATGAAAGTGAGAGCTCGGGCGCAGAGCAGCCCTGCCCACAGGGCCGCGGGAAGTAGGAGACTGGGAGGCAGGTGCTGCCTCTGGATGGCGCAGGCGCCTCCGGGACGGTCTCCTCCCCCTTCTTCTGAAGCAGCACCCGGGCAGCAGGGACTCCATTTTAGAGCATCAGAGACTCCATCTTGAGAAAGCACCCCCCACCACCACCACCACCACCGTGAGATTCTGGTCTGGAACTATGATCTCAAACTCAGACCGTAACAGTACTCAGACAATGACGGTCCACGGCATCCCACATGGCAGCGTGGAAACAGCACCATTGCTCAAGCTTAAAACAGGCTGCACCTGGGTGACCGCTAGGATTCTAATTTGTCTGTTGTCAAGGTTGTGAGGGACAGTGGCTTCCCTAGCCCGCAGGTCAGCCTGACCCCGCAACCACGCGTCCCCCCTCCCTCCTTGCAGTTTTCTCCTTTATAGACCCTGTGGCTCTGAGCTCGGGTGGAGAGTTCTCGAGGGCGGGAGCCCACTCTCTGCGCGGCAGTGAAAGACCCTGACATTTTATGGGCGTGTGGTGCTCCTCTGTCCACTTCCCCCTCATCCCCTCAATCTTCTTCTCCAGCCTTGCTTTACAGGGCCTTGGGCGTCCGACTCCCCAGCAGGTGCCTGGTCGCGCTGGCTATGGGAAGACGAACAAGTGTGCCTTCCAGGAGTCTAGTGAAGGGCACGTGGCTCTTCTAGTGGAGATGGGGCAGGCATTCCGCGCAGAGGGGCTCGCGTGAGCTGTGATGACGGCGACCAGGGAGTACTCCAGGGGCAAGACGAGTGGCCACGGGGCTTCTCCCGAGTGGACACGTCCAGTAATACCAGCCCGGCACGTTCGGCTCTCCAAGGCAGACGCGGCTGAGCTGCTTAATTCATAACGCAGAGTTGATTCAACAGGAAGTGGACGGTGCTCGGGCTTTTGCCCCGAGGCAAACCCTTGTTTGTGTCCTTGCGCCTCAACAGTCGCTCCCGTGGCCCCGTCCCCTTAATAATGTGGCCATTAGGGGGCAGCACAGGGGCACTGGTTCCTGTCCTGGCTGCTCCACTTCCCACGCGGCTCCCAGCTCACCGACGGCATGGGAGAGCAGCAGCAGGTGGCCCAGGTGTCCGGCCCTGCCGGCTCCTGGCTTCCTGGGAAGCGAACCAGCGGAGGGAAGATCTTTGTCTCCCTCCCTCCCTCCCTAACTCTTCCAAGTAAATAAATTAATCTTAAAAACATGTTTTATACCTGCCTTGGCGCCCACCAGGGAGAACTAAAGCAGAGCATGCGCAGACAGGCCCTGCGCAACGCCTGGCACTCGCCAGGGGCCCCGCGCACGCAGCAGGCGCGAAGCAAACAATAGGAGGGAGCAGGGGAACCTAGTAATGCGCACGCGCAGACCTCGGCGCGTGCCGCTGCGCGTGCGCAGAAGGCCTGGCCGGCACGTGACAGGAGCCGGCGGCTCACCGGCGCGGGCGTCGTCCGAGCCTGGCGCCCACCTTCTCAGCGAGCGTCGCCGATTTTCTCAGGCGCCAAAGACCCTTATTCAGGCCCCGGGACGGAGCGAAGCCGCGCCTGGGCGTTCCCTGGGCCTGAGGTACAGGCGCTGGCCGGCTTGGCGTTTCCTCGCGTTCTGAGGTAGTTTCTGGCCCAGGCCGGCCACCTGGCGGCTGCGGTGCCCCCACCCCGCTCCCTGAGGTCACCTGCTGCGGCTGGGCCCCGGGCCGCCAGGACCCCCGCGACCCAGCCTGTCCCACGGTAGGGCCTCGAGGCGCGCGGCGCGGGCGGGGGAATGGCGGCCGAGGGCCCGAACGAACGGGGCAGCGCGCCCCGCTGAGCCACCGCCCAGGATCGGGAACTAACCAAAAGTGCTCCTGCTGTGCCCGCCCCTACCCCGGGGTGGGGTTGCGGCGAGCTCGGCGCCGTGACGGAGCCCGGGCTGATCCAGCTCTCTGCCGTGGCCCCCGTCCTTGGGTCCCGCACTCCCATGGGAGACCCGGAAGAAGCTCCTGGTTTCGGATCGGCGCCGCTCCAGCCGTTGTGGCCATCGGGGAGTGAACCAGCGGGTGGAGGACCTCTCGCTCTCGCTCTGTAACTGCCTTTCAAATAAGTTAAATCAATAAACCAATGGATCGCTTGAAGCTTTTCCCATCCCATCCGGTCACTCGATGATTCCGATGTCTTGCTGCGGTATGTGTGGTTTCCCCTTGGGAGTAAATATTGGCGTCGCGGCGCTGTGGAGAGATCTGTGTCGGGGCTCTGCAGGTCCTCGATGGGATCCTGGCGGCAGGAACGCGGGAGGAAAGGTGCAAGCGGGTCCACTGCTTTGAGTACCCCCCTCTTTTCTTAATTCTCAACAAAAGCACCACGGTATACACTTCTGCCTAGAATCTCCTCCCGGTTGCCCCTACCCACGGGTGCAGGAAGCCCCTTTCAGAGAGACGCACTTCATCTCCTGTTAGTTGCTACAGCTGCTGGGAGTCATCCCCACTCGTTTCCTCTCCCTCAGCATCAAGTGACCAAGTCGGAAGAGGCGACTTCAGGTCCAGCCCTTCTCTTCACCTCCGTGGTTATTGCTGTAGACAAGCCTCCAGCAACTTCTTCCTAGAACCACAGGAGTCTCCTAGCTGGTCCCCCTTCATCTGCCTCTTGTTCCAGATTTTTTTCCACATTATGACTAGATGATTTTGTTATACGTAGCCATCTCCCCGTGGTATTTTTAAAAAGATTTACTTATTTACTTGAAAGAGTTACAGAGACAGACACATCCTCTCTCCACTGGTTCACTCCACAGATGGCTGCAAGGGCTGAGGCTGGGCCGGCCTGAAGCCGGGAGCTTCTTGCAGGTCTCCATGGGGGTAGCAGGGGCCCAGGCACTTGGGCCATCAGCAGGGGCTGTATGGGAAGTGGAGCAGCCATGGCTGAACAGGTGCCCATACCGGACGGCAGCATTGCAGCAGCAGGTTTACCTGCCACACCACTACGCCACTGCATGCCCATGGCCTTTTTACTCCAGTGCCTTCCACTTGCTCTTAGGCTAGACGCCATAGTCCGTACCTGACCCATAGGTGGCCCTCGTCCCTCCTGACCTTCTCCTGCTAGATGACTTCATCCTCCAGTGGTTTCAAACACTGTCTAAACACTGACGACTCAGACTGCCATTTCTGTCCTGATCTCCATCCCTTACACACCAGCAGACTGCCTCCTTGGTGTGCCCACTAGAATGTCTAATGGCCTCTCAGATTTAACCTGACAATTAGCTGTTGATCCCCGTCCCCAGATCTCCTTCCCTGTCTTGGTAAAATGGCATGTACTGTCATCTACCTAACTGCAAAGGCCAAACACCAGGAGCCTTCCTTGACTCCCACATCCAGCCCATCAGTCTGAAATATACCTGAGAGCCCACTGTTCACTATTAACCCCCAAGTCCAAATCAACGGCGTCTCTCCTGGACCGCTCCAGGCAGCGTCCTAACAGGGCTCCCTGCCTCTGCTCTTGTCACCTCGCAGTTATCTTCCTGCAGGCAATGGAGACTTCGTGTTGCTAGAGAGTAAATCATTCCTCTCCCTCTGTAAAGTCCTGGCGTTTTCACAGCGGGCTACAAGGTTTACATGGTCTGGCCCCGCCTCACACCCTGACTTCATCTCCGCTCTAGTCACGCTGACTTTCTGTCCTTTAAATCGCCTGTCACGTGGCATCTGCGCTTGCTGGCTTTTCTCTGCTTTTTCAAAACCTTGATCTTTATGTGGTTGTTTTCACTAGGGTTCCTACTCAGTTGTAATCTCTTCTGAAAGGCCTTCACTGATGGCACTAGCTAAAGCAGCCTCCTGCTCATTCTCCATTATAAAACCCTGGTTTCTCCACGTGACTTAGGGACCTCAGACTACATGTAAGGGGCTGGCATTTAGCCTAGTTAAGGTGCTCACGTCCTGCAGAGTGTCTGGGTTTAATTCCAGGGTCTGGCTCCTGAGTCCAGCTTCCTGCTACAGTAGACCCTGTGAGCAAGTGATGAGCAAGTGATGGCTGAAGTGGTTGGTTCCTGTTGTCCATGTGGCAGACTTGGATTGAGTTCCTCACTCCCAGCTTCAACCCGGGGACTGTTGTGGGCAGCTGGGGAGTGAACCAGTGGATGAAATTCTCTCTCTCTCTCTCTCTCTCTCTCTGTCATTTTTTTTTTTTTTTAAGATTTACTTCTTTAGGAGCCGGTACTGTGGCATAGCGGGTAAAGCCGCCGCCTGCAGTGCCAGCATCTCATATCGGCACTGGTTCGAGTCCCAGCTGCTCCACTTCCAATCCAGCTCTCTGCTATGGCCTGGGAAAGCAGTAGAAAGTGGCCCAAGTTCTTGGGCCCCTGCACCCATGTGGGAAACCCAGAAGAAGCTCCTGGCTCCTGGCTTTGGATTGGCAAAGCTCTGACTGTTGCGGCCAACTGAACCAGCAGATGGAAGACCTCTCTCTCTCTCTCTCTGCCTATTCTCTCTCTGTGTAACTCTGACTTTCAAGTAAATAAATAACTTTTAAAAAATATTTACTTATTTGTTTTTATTTGAAAGACAGAGTGACAGAGAAATCTTCCATCTGTTGTTTCACTCCCTAAATGCCCAAAAGAGCCAGGGCTGGCCAAGCCAGAGCCAGGAACTATGTCCAGGTTTCCCACGTGGGTGGCAGGGACTCAAGTACTGAGACATCATCTACTGTCTCCTAGGTGCATTAGCAGGAAACTGGGTCTGAAGACAGGTAGGACTCAATCCTAGGCTCTCCCAGTGTGGGGAGTGGTGTCCCAAATGGCTTATTGTTGCTCGCCACACCTCCTTTAATGTAAGCCCTAAACACAGGAAATCATATTCTCTTCCTATATCATCGCCCAGAGCCGTGCCTGAAGCATTATAGACTCATATGTGTGCTAACTCTGCTTAGCTGTAGTCTCACTAGCACTGTCTTGCCCATCGTGTGTTCCAGGCTCCTATACTGTCTGCTGAATGTGCCGTACTTTTCTCCTGACTGAGGACCCATGCACCTGCTGTTTGCTGTGCCATCTCACACCCTACACTCACTCTCCATTTGTGCCTCTAGCTTGTCCCTAGTCCTTCAGAAATGAGTCGCTTAGGTTTCTCTGTAACATGTTTCCATATCACCCCGCCTTTCTTTCATGGCAGTTGTCATTCTAAAAACTGTTTGTAAGCTCTGTGAAGGCAAGGATCAAGTTGTTATTTTTCCTGGCGTTATCTCCAGCAGTTAATTGCTGGCGCAGAGTGGGAAGGCAAGTATTTGTAAACTGAAGGAGCAAATGTTGAATGAATGCAAGACTGAAAAGATTAAATCGGGTTAAAAATTGAGAGAGCAGTTAGCACAGAGAGTGAGTTAACTGAATCTTCCCCACCTTCTTGAAGAAGTAGAAATCTTGGGTCATGTAAGATAGCAGACTTGAAAACATTAAGTAAACCAAAAGTGCTTTATAAATACAAATACTTTTAAATGAGGCCTCTTCATCAAATCCCTGTGGTCTGGTGGTCTTTCAGAACACAAAACTTTGTTTCTTAGCAATAATTATATCTGATTCTGTTATTTTAGAGCAATGCTCAGGTGTTAAACTGTGAAGAATTTAGGTGAATAGTGAATCTAGGTCAGTTTGTAAAGTAACCACCTTTTTGAAACTTTGTTCAGCTGAACTGCCTTGCTCTAGGGATACATCTGAGTTTTAGTGTTGCCTTTGATGTGTGACCTTGGCCAAATCACATTATCTCCTATAGCAGGTAGATCTTTTTATAAACCTAGTGAGTACAATTTTTATCTCCCCAATATGTCACCAAAGTTTGATTAAATTAGAAAAATATTTCAGATTTCCTGAATGAAATTTGTTCTGTTTATATTAGAAGTCATTTTATTAATTTCTTTAGAAGCCGCCATTGTTTCATGCCAGGAAAAAGCTGTGTATTTGTTGTTTTTAAAGATGCAATTATTGGTTTGAAAGATGGAGTTACAGAAAGGCAGAGGCTGCAATGGCTGGAGCTGCGCGGATCCAAAGCAAGGAGCCAGGAGCTTCTTCCCGGTCTCCCATGCGGGTGCAGGGGCCCAAGGACTTGGGCCATCTTTTACTGCTTTCCCAGGCCACAGCAGAGAGCTGGATTGGAAGCGGAGCAGCCAAGACTTGAACGGATGCCTATTTGGGATGCTGGCACTGCAGGCGGCAGCTTTACCCGCTACGCCACAGCTACAGCCCCAAAAGCTGTGTATTTGGAACAAGCTTTCTAGTCATACTTCCTTATATCCTTCTGTCACTGTGACCCTTGAGATATGTACATCAGAGACTTAGGATTTGCAGCTCAAAATTATAAATGATACTTCCATTCTCTTTAGCCTAGAATATTCTCTCCACTATTTGCCTTTCTGAAACTAGTGATGCTTTTTTTATTTTCTTTTCTTTTTAAAATCTACTTCCCAGCATGTACTGTTCTAGTGCAGCTCACCCAATGGTGGAACAAAAAAATCAAATGTCCTTTATTGTCTGTAGTTTTACATCCAGATGTTTTCTGGATTCCTAAGGTTGGTAGGATTTTTAGGGTGCTGTGGTGAATTCAGTGTGATATGAATGCTAACAGACAGCTTGATCTTCACATAACAAGCCATAACTACTGGGCAGGGTGATGAGATGAGACACTGTTGCTTTCCCAGAATGAGGAGCACGGTCCTACACCTGTTGACCAAAGGCAGTCTTCATTAGATTCTAGGATGAAGGTGGAAGCAGAAGACGCACTTAGGTGAAAGAAACTCCTTGCTGCTTTATCGAGTGGTCCACTAAGGCATTTTGATTTTGTTTCAGGGTGTCTTCCTATAAGGTTTAATTATATGCAACCCCCCCCCCCAACAAAACAAAACAAAATCTGTCACAGTTTCAAGGACAAATGTACTCCTGCACAAATACCGTTGGCATTTTAAAGGTTCTGCGTTACCTAAAAGAGTGGTAAGAGACTAATGAGGAAATAGACTGCCATCATAAACATAGGAGTATCCTGGAGAGTCTTAAGTCTTTAACCTCTTCCTTTCCGTATCTGAACACTTTGTTTAAAAAAAAATTACTTCTTTTTTAAATTTTATTTATTTGAAAGAGAGTTAGAGAAGAGAGAGGTCTCCGTTCCAATGGTTCACTCCCCAAATGGCCACAGCAGCTGGAGCTGAACCAGTCTGAAGCCAGAAGCCAGGAGCTTCTTTCAGGTCTCCCACCTGGGAGCAAGGGCCAAGGATGTGGGCCACCCTCTGCTCCTTTCCCAAGCACATTAGTAGGGAGCTGGATTGAAAGTAGAGCAGCCAGGACTTGAACTGGCACCCATATGGGATGCTGGCACTGCAAGCTGAGACTTTAACTTGCTACGCTACAACCCCAGCCCCTAAAAAATTACTTATTTATTGGGTAACCTATTTGCTAAGCACTACAATAAATAATTATACATGTGTTATTTCATTAACCCTCCTAATCAACTTGCAAACTGAGGAAACAGAATAATTCCTTTTGAAAATACAACTTGAAGACAGACAAATGTGAATATAACCTTTCACACTCCAAATTATAAGTCTAAGAACCTTTCATCAGAAAAGCTTACATTTTGGTTTGGCGTCTTTGTACCCAGGATGATTTTGCCTTGAGTCACCCACAGTCATGAGAGTCACCATGGGTATAGCTTAATAAAGTGACTCACGAGATGCTGTGTTACAATGGAAAATGCGTGAGACAAAGGGCTCAGCAGTCTTGGGGGGCTAATCCCGGTTCCATGCTTGATGATGTGACTGTGTGGAAGTCATTTCTTTTTCTGATGGAGTTACTTCCTTCTTATCCCTTCTAAAATGAAAGGCGCTTCCACTTAGAGGCGCCTATGAAGTTCTAGTTGGAAATATAGGCTTTTAGAGAGTGTGAGTCTGCTTCAGCGAGGGTGGACAGACCTCTGAGGCCTGCTAAGGACTTTTGAAAATGGAAGGAGCTGGTCATCCATCCTCAATATCAACTCCAAAACATGGATGTTGGGTTCTAGCATCAGTGAGATTTCCCTGTTTTGTTGCCACACTCACGAGTAGCCAGAGAGCCTGTCGTATGTTTTTGCATAAATGCTTATAGAAGCACTTTCATTCTTCAATATCGTGGAAGATTTTTCCATCAAATATCATCAGATGTGTGAGTATTTATAGACACTTTTCTTTTTGACAGGCAGAGTGGACAGTGAGAGAGAGAGACAGAAAGAAAGGTCTTCCTTTGCCATTGGTTCACCCTCCAATGGCTGCCGCAGCTGGCGCGCTGCGGCCGGCTCACTGTGCTGACTCGATGGCAGGAGCCAGGTGCTAGGTGCTTCTCCTGGTCTCCCATGTGGGTGCAGGGCCCAAGCACTTGGGCCATCCTCCACTGCACTCCCAGGCCACAGCAGAGAGCTGGCCTGGAAGAGGGGCAACCGCGACTAGAACCCAGTGTGCTGGTGCTGCAAGGCAGAGGATTAGCCTATTGAGCCGCAGCGCCAGCCGACACTGTTTTCTTATCATCTCCTTCCACCTCAGCAGTATCATCACCCTCAGGGCAGTCTGTCCCACTTCAGGTTCTGTGTACTGACTAATATGCTTCTTGAAGTGAAACCAATGACTAAAATCTTGAAAAGTCTAACATCGGTCCCTTCGTATCATTTCATTCTTGCATATTTTCAAGGAAAGATTCTTGGTTGAGATGAGTTTTGGTCTCTTGAATTTGCTTTTCTTCTGAAGCATTAAGGGAAAAACTCTTTAAATCTATCACAACAGCTGATGTTTATATAATACTTTGGAGTTTATGAAGTGTTGCTTACAGTATTGCCTCATTTAACCATCCCCCCTCCCACTCCCTACAGTGCAGGGGTAGTGAAATCTCCATTTGTAGATATGGAAACTAAGAAATGAAGAGACTAGGTGACTTTCTCAGGGCATAATAACAAATAAGAGGCAAAAGTAGAACTCAAATTTTGGTCCTCTAATTTCAATTCATATGTCTCTTGCACTATCCCATACTGTTTGTAATTGTTCTTTGTTTTAAAGCCATCATGATTCGTGGCCACCTAAAAATGAGTCAAACCTGACCCTCATCTGCAAGATCCCACCAACTTAATAATAGTTACTAGGACATAGTGTCACCATGGCTACAGTACCCAGTGTTAGAAAACAACCCTGTGAAATCTTTGAACCACTACTACTATGTGTTTCTTTTGAATTATGCTGTCTGATCTTTATTTTCAAATGAAGTAATTAGTGTGTGGTGTTTGTTTCTGAAGTGGGCAGCCAGCAATTAGCTGGAACAGGCCCTGGCTAGAAGAGGGTTATTTTTCTTTTCTCAGATAGCCAGCGGTAGCAAGGCACAGATTTCCTCTCTGGGTTGTCATTTCCAGCAAATGGCCTTCATTTCCTTTGCTCTGATGCCCTGACCTCAGTCTGCAGGGCGGTGACAGAGCTTAGAAGAACCCCCTGAATAATAGAGAGCCAAGTGTCTGGCAGCAACCTTACTTCACCAGGTGGGCTCCCTGCCTACTTCGAAAAGTCGTCTGGCTCCGAAACTCCAGCAGAGCAAGCCTGGGTTCCTGCCATGCCTCGGGCATGGGGCATCAGCAAATTTTTCTCAGGATATGAACAGTATTTCCCCTCCAGTAAGTCTGCATTTGGCAAAAACTGTCTGTTTTTATTTAAACTGTGATTCTAGTCTAAATAGTCCCAGGGGCTCTGGCTCCAATCTCCTGTCCTTCTAATCCCAAGCATCTGAGATCAGACACTAAGGTATCTCCTTACTGGCAGCCCCAGACTTGAACTTTGGAAATTGAGGGAAATTTTACCCTTTGGGCACACGGATCTTCTGATTCCACCATACAAGAGTCTTCCTTGCTGAGTAGAATTGGCATCAGGATAATATGGAGGAATGAATAATGAAAATAGTCTTTTATGTGTGTTATGGTATTTTGTTACTTACAAAGTGATTTTTTTTGTTGATTATCTTGATTGTTTTTCCTCCTTATAACCCAAAGGAGCATACTGGTAGAGTGGGTAAGACTATCAAGTCTGGATTTAGGCTGCTTCAGTTGGAATCCACATTCCATCATTCATAGCTACAGGCAGATGACTTTGTCTCCAGTGCCTCCATTTCCTCATCTATCAGCTTTATACTATTTCATAGGCTTGTGAGGCTGAGGTAATATGTCAAGCATTTAGAATAGGACATGACAGAAATTGTTAGTTGTTATTGTATAAATAAGAAAACTAAGGCTCAGATAAATTATAGTGTTATTAGAACTGGGATTCATGGGCCAGCACTGTGGCATAGCAAGTAAAGCCACCACTTAACCTGCGGGCATCCCATACCAGTTCGAGACCCAGTTGCTCCACTTCTGATTCAGCTCTCTGATGTGTCCTGGGAAAACAGAGAATGGCCCAAGTCCTTTGATCCCTGCCACCCATGTTGGGGACTGGGATGAAGCTCCTGGCTTCAGGTCAGCCCAGTTCCAGCCATTGTGGCAATTTGAGGTATGAACCAGCAGATGGAAGATCTCTCTCTCTCTCTCTCTGCCTCTGCCTCTGCCTCTCCCTCTCAAGTAAATCAATAAACCTTAAAAAAAAAAAAAAAAAAGGAACTGAGATACAAACACAGATTTTCCATAAATTGTATCTGTTCTGTCTACTCCACGTCAGCTACCTCTGAAATCAGTACCTTGTGTTGTATAAAGGTGGCTTTGACCATCAGGAACTCTGAATGTCTTTCTCTAATTACTATCTTTTTATTGACAGGCAGAGTTAGAGAGAGACAGAGAGAAAGGTCTTCCTTTTCCGTTGTTTCACCCCCCCCCAAATGCCCGCTACGGCCAGCACTGTGCCTATCCGAAGCCAGGAGCCAGGTGCTTCCTCCTGGTCTCCCATGCGGGTGCAGGGCCCAAGCACTTGGACCATCCTCCACTGCACTCCCTGGCCACAGCAGAGAGCTGGACTGGAAGAGGAGCAACCGGAACAGAATCCGGCGCCCCAACAGGTACTAGAACCTGGGGTGCCGGCGCCGCAGGCGGAGGATTAGCCTAGTGAGCTGCGGCGCCGGCCACTAGTTACTATTTTTTTTAAAAGATTTATTTATTTGAGAGGCAGAGTTACAGAGAGGTCTTCCATTCGCTGGTTCACTCTTCAAATGGCACAATGGCCAGGGCCGGGCCAATCTGAAGCCAGGAGCCAAGAGATTGTTCTGGGTCTCCCACATGGATGCAGGGGCCCAAGTACTTGGACTCTCCTCCACTGCTTTCCAAGGCCATTAGAGAGCTGAGAGTGGATCATCTGGGACTCGACCAGTGCCCGTATGAGATGCTGGCACCACAGGCAGAGGCCTAACCTATTATGCCACAGCGCCAGCCCCTCTAATTACTATTTAAAGTCCCATCTGAAGAGATGGAGTACAGGGTTTATTATCTGTATTTACAAATGGGAAAAGCTCTCACGACTTAGACAATCATAGTGCACTTGATTCTTACCTCTGAGTGCATGCTAAATGCCATCTTGCTTTTGTTCCATCTCTCCCCTTTCCCAAGTTCTCTACAGAAAGGACCTTAAGGGGGCAAAAATTCTGGAACAGGAGAAAGAAATCTAGTAAGTGGTAGGAATATAGTAGGCCGTCATGGGGCGCAGGAAACCTCATAGACTGGAGAGATGTAGCAATTCAGAGGTAGGGGAAAGAAGGCGAGCCTGGCACCACTGGGAAATGGTAATGTGCGTCCTTATTGGCTGTGGCAGGAACTGTGTGATCCCTTAATTTTATCTAAAATTAATAGCAGAAAACTCCCAGTTGGACCTCTTCTTGGTGCGTATTTTGCGTTATCTCATTACTTAATGTGAGTCCTCCTCATATCCGCCTTGGTTCCAGGTAAAATAGGGACGGGGAAGAGAACAGATTCAGAGATCCCCAGAAGCTCTTTATTCTAGTGGAAACGCCGCTTCCTTAGAGCAGGTGTTAGCATTATGAGTCTAATAGAACAGAAGTGATTTATGCAAGGCCATTTAGATACCCACCAAAATGGGAATCCTGGTCTTGGGACTTCAAGCATAGAGGTCATCTCACACAACATGTATCTTTCCCCTGCGCAGAGGGCAACGACCCAGTGATGAGTCGTAGAACTGAAGCTGGTACGCGGGCAGGGGTGCTAGAGGTGGGCATTTACTCATGAAAAGATGCTGTAGATTAGGCAGGCCTCCTCTCCTGCATCTCAGGGCATTTTTAGCTTGTTAATAATGTATGTGATGTTAGTAATTATCTCCTGTTTCTACTTTATTTAGGCTGTCGCTTGGAAGCAATGAGTTTAAAACCATTTACCTACCCATTTCCAGAGACGAGGTTTCTTCATGTCGGTCCCAGTGTGTATAAATTCAAAATCAGATATGGAAACAGCATCAGGTAACCTAATTTTTTAAAAAAACATTATTTGAGAAAGAAAAAAAGAGAGACACAGAAGGAACTCCTGTCCACTGACTCACTCCTCAATGCCTGCAACAGCTAGGGCTAGGCCAGGGTCAGAGCTAGGAGCCTGAAAATCAGTCCACATCTCCCATGTTGGAGGCAGCGATCCAACTACTTAAACCACCACTTGCTGCCTCTCGGGGTGAGCAGGAAGTTGGAGATGTGAGTTAGAATATCTGTTCAGTTGTAGAGGCAGGAGGGTGGCTTGTACAGCAGTGTAGCGCATTCTCACAGGTCACACCTCTGTATTCACTCAGTCAGGAGACTGGTTGAAGAAGCACCCTGTTGGATTCTCTCTTCCAGGTATTTTATATTAAGTATATTTATTTTTCATACAGGTTTCTAAATTAGACACCAGGCCTTTATTTATTTGAAAGGCAGAGTGACAGAAAGAGACAGATGGAGAGACCTTCATCCACTGATTCACTCCCCAGATGGCCACAAGAGCTTTGGGCTGGGCCAGACCGAAGCTAGGATCCCAGAACTCAGTCCAATTCCACTTAGGCCATTACATTGTGCCCCCACAGGGCACATGTTAGCAGGAAGCTAGGATTAGAAGTGGAATTAAGTTTGAACACTGGTACTCAGTATGGGGTGTGTACATCCCAGTATCTTAACTACTACTACAAACACTGGCTTGAGGATGCTCACTTTAATCATTTCTATTCAAAATGGTACTGGTATTCTAGCTAGAGGACTTGAGCAAGAAATAATGTGAACTAAAATGTATCTAAATTGAGAGGGAAGAGTGAAACTTTCCACATAGAGAACACACAAACACACGTACACACACATACACACAGAGTATTAGAGCTAAGAAGTAGAGCAAAGTTACAAGATATAAGTTACAAGATATAAGATGAACACATTGATTTTTGTGATTAAAATGGTAAATTTAATGTTTTTTAAAGATGTAATTTACTTGAAAGTCAGAGTTACACAGAGAAGGAGAGGAAGAGAGAGAGAGAGAGAGAGAGAGAGGTCTTCCATCCACTGGTTCACTCCCCAGTTGGCTGCAATGACCGGAGCTGTGCTGATCTGAAGCCAGGAGCCAGGAGCTTCTTCCAGGTCTCCCACACAGGTGCAGAGGCCCAATGACTTGGGCCATCTTCTACTGCTTTCCCAGGCCATAGCAGAGAGCTGGATCAGAAGTGGAGCAGCTGGGGGGGAGGGTGCTATGGCACAGTAGGTAAAGCCACTGCCTACAGTGCCAGCATCCTATATGGGTGCTGGTTTGAGTCCCAGATGCTCCACTTCTTAACCATCTACCTGCTGATAACCTAGGGAAAGCAGCCAAGATGGCCCAAGTCCTTGGGCCCCTGTACCCATGTAGGAGACTGGATGGAGCTCTGGGCTCCTGGCTTTGGCCTGGCCCAGCCATGACCATTGCAGCCATTTAGGGGAGTGAACCAGGGGATGGAAGATCTCTCTTCCTCTCTGAAAAAGAAGCTATTAAACAATGGTGGATAGTTTCCCAAAATTCAAATTTTTGCTTTGAAGAGCTGGTGCTATGGTGTAGCAGTCCAAGTTTCTGCCTGCAGTGCCAGCATCCCATATGGACACCACTTCATGAACTGGCCGCTCTACTTTTGATCCAGCTCTCTGCTATGTCCTAGGAAGACAGTAGAAGGTGACCCAAGTGCTTGGGCCCCTGCACCCACCTGGGAGCTGGGAAGAAGCTCCTGGCTCCCAGCTTCAGATTGGTTCAACTCTGGCCATTGCAGCCATTTGGGGAGTGTACCAGTGGATGGAAGACCTTTCTCTCTGTCTCTCCCTCTCTTTATCTGTAAGTCTACCTCTCAAGTAAATAAATTAAAATCTTTAAGAAATGTTTTTTTGCTTGAAAGCCCCAAATGTATTGTTGACAATAAACAATCAGTAGATTTCCTTATGATGATGTGTACTTTATTCATTTTGAGGAAAATGTCTGTCAAACTTCCAAGTCTGACAAACCATAGTTTATCAGCTGATCATTCAGGTAAAATATAATTTTATGAAGAAAGCAGCTAGTGCAGTTTGCGACTTGCACGGTCACACAAGTGCTTTTGCTAAGACAGCCGTCATGTTTGGTAGGCAGACATGCTTTATGCACACTTCCGGTTTTACCGTGTCCCACATTTGATAGCTGTGTAATCAGTGGTTGAGATTTTATAAAATCATTAACTTTTTACTGCTCCCAGAATGATATGAAATGAAACAGGATTTTTCCCTCCATGCAGCAGTAGGTTACTGTGAAAGGTGTACTGAGCTGCCACTCCAGCTTTATGCAGCCGCCCAGATTCATGCAGAAGCACCAGCAGTTTTGCCCACCACTGCTTCTGCACAAGTGGGTACACGTGTTAACCCAGGGGAAAGAGTAAAATAACGTCTTAGTACCATGATTGTTAAGAAAATACTTTTGACCTTGGAGATTCTTTGAAAGGGACTTAAGAACCCCAGGGCTCTCCAAACCACACTTTGAATGTAACTTGTCTAGCAAATTGCTGACTTTCACAGGAAGAATCTCAGATTTTGTCAGGTTACTGGAGAAGCCATTTCAGTACAGCCTTGTCCCAGCGTCAGACCAGTGTCATTCAGGCTCTACAGAGTCTGCTCGTGCAGGGCTTTCCATCTTCTTACTCGTCTCTGTCTGTTTACTTTCTAGAGGAATAGAGATAGAAAATAAGGACATCATCGTCGAGGAGCTGGAGGTAGGAAAAGCAGCAGACAATGTTGGGGCAGTTGTTCTGGAAGGCACAGATGCACCCATGTCCAGACTTGAATTTCCTACAAACTGATAACCCTGGATAACTTGGCTTCTCCTTTTCCACATTTCCTCTGCAAAGAAACTACCATTTTTCAGAGAAACTTAAAGCCTGTATCCTTTCGGAATTCTAGTTGAAGTGTCAGCACCTTGGAGGCTATGCGTTGCTTAGCTTCCACTAGAACTCACAGCCGTTGGCAGGCAGCTCTCTTTCGTGGCGGCTGGCATCCAGGAAGCTTCCGGAGGACGGCTGCCTTCTAGAGGGCTCTGGGAAACCACCCCCAACCACCGTCTGGTACTTGACGTGCAGGAAGCTCACTGTAAACACACAGACAAGGCTGTTGTGTCTTCATACGAATTGGAACCATTTGCGGTTGCTCTATTCCCACTTCATTTTCACTACATGTCTACCCAGCTCTGGTTTAAGTTCTGCCACAGAAAGAAGACTGAGCAGTAGAGTAAATTGGTGAAAGCACTGGACACAGAATTAGAGTTCTGGGGGCTGGCCCTGCATTCCAGTCCTGGCTTAGCCATTGTTAGCCTTGGCAAATCATTTATCAGCCTGGCTCTGAATTGCCTGGATATAAATTGAGAAGTTTAAACTACAGGTGGAGTAGGTTGGGATTGAGAATTCTTTTCAAAATTTGGAATATTGGCCTCTGCATAATAAGATTTCTTGGGACCCAAGCCTAAACGTGAAATTAGTTTATGTTTCACTTCTGCCTTATACTCTTAGCCTAAGGTAATTTTATACTCTCTTTTCACATAAAGTCAGATGTGGAATTTTCCACCTGTGGCACCATGTTACTGCTCAAACATTTTGGGTTTTGAGGCCGGCGCCGTGGCTCAACAGGCTAATCCTCCGCCTTGCGGCGCCGGCACACCGGGTTCTAGTCCCGGTCGGGGCACCGGATTCTGTCCCGGTTGCCCCTCTTCCAGGCCAGCCCTCTGCTGTGGCCCGGGAGTGCAGTGGAGGATGGCCCAGGTGCTTGGGCCCTGCACCCCATGGGGAGACCAGGAAAAGCACCAAGCTCCTGGCTCCTGCCATCGGACGAGCGCGGTGCGCCGGCCGCAGCGCGCCGACCGCGGCGGCCATTGGAGGGTGAACCAACGGCAAAGGAAGACCTTTCTCTCTGTCTCTCTCTCTCACTGTCCACTCTGCCTGTAAAAAAAAAAATAAATAAAAATAAAATAAAAATAAAAAAATAAAAAAAAAAAAAACATTTTGGGTTTTGGAGCATTTTGGATTTTGGACTTTCAGATTAGGAATGCTTAACCTGTGGTTTATCCTCTTCTTCTAACGGTGTAACTCAGTAACCTATGACTATTGTGACTTACTAAGATGTATGCTTCCTCATTTCAAGGAATTAGAATACTAGTAAAAATACACTTAAACAGAATTGCTTAAAACTTTGAGGCACAGCTTTTAAGGTCCCTGTGGCTCTTCAGCTAAATGTTGAAAGATCCAGTAGGACCTTGTAGGACCTCAAGGACATCATAAATTACAAGTAACTTAGTATGGCACCAGGAGAATTTTTGTTTAGTGAGCTCCTTCAGTTACTTTGGGCAGAAAAAAGCTCAAAACAGCATAGTAGAGTGAAGGGAACATGGACTTTAGAACCATCCAGTCAGGTTCTGCCATCATACTGTGACTTTGGGCAGACTAATGGCCCTGCGTCTGTTTCCATGCCTGTCCAGTGGGTTAATAATGCCTGACGTCAAGATCAGAAATAGATGTGTGCAATACTGCCACGCAGGAGCTCAGTAAGTGGTAGCTGTGAGGCATTTACATATTTTATGTGCCACATTGAAGTTTCCAAAGTGCTTTTCATATGTTCTCTTACTTCATTAGTTTGGGGGAAGATGTCATCATTCTCTTTGGTTTAGCGAGCATTTAGGGGGAGGCAGTCTACCTTAATTGTTAGTATTTTTTTTTAAGATTTATTTATTTATTTGAGGG
The DNA here is from genome assembly GCA_949820135.1 of Sylvilagus floridanus. Lineage (NCBI taxonomy): Eukaryota > Metazoa > Chordata > Mammalia > Lagomorpha > Leporidae > Sylvilagus > Sylvilagus floridanus. The sequence continues at coordinate 119,524,776 of OX463224.1, read as the reverse complement.
GCCGGCGCCATGGCTCACTTGGTTAATCCTCCGCCTGCGGTGCCAGCATCCCATATGGGCACCAGATTCTAGTCCCAGTTGCTTCTCTTCCAGTCCAGCTCTCTGCTGTGGCCCGGGAAGGCAGTAGAGGATGGTCCAAGTGCTTGGGCCCTGCACCCACATGGGAGACCAGGAAGAAGCACCTGGCTCCTGGCTGCGGATCGGCGCAATGCGCCGGCCATAGCAGCCATTTTGGGGGTGAACCAATGGAAGGAAGACCTTTCTCTCTGTCTCTCTCTCTGTCTATACTCTACCGGTCAAATTTTAAAAATATTTATTTATTTATTTATTTGAAATGCAGAGTTACAGAAAGGCAGAGGCAGAGAGAGGGAGATATAGAGAGATTTTCCATTCGCTGGTTCACTCCCCCAATGGCCACAACGGCCAGGTGGAACTGGACTGATCTGAAGCCAGGAGCTAAGAGCTAGGAGCCAGGAGCCATCCCCCTCTGCTTTCCCAAGCACATTAGCAGGGAGCTGGATTGGAAGTGGAGCATCCAGGACTTGAACCAGTGCCTGTGTAGGATGCCGGCGCTGCAGGCAGTGGCTTTTTCTGCTACACCACGACACCAGCCCCAAATATTAGCTATTATAACCAAGACACCACGCTAGAATGGAGAATTCAAAGATAAACAAGACACAGTTTCTGCCTACTGTAGGCCAAAACATTAGGAAATGCAGTAGTCTTATAATAATTCCAAATTAATTAATTAGTATAGACTAATAGGCATAGATTAATTAGGGGTTAATCAGTCCAGATTTAAAGAGCATAGAAAAAAGTTTCACTTAAGCAAAAGCAAAATAACCCTTTAAGTATTAGTATTGTTCATTCATTCAATAATGGAGGACCTGTGATACAACACTCTCTGTGGTGGACGCAGCGGAAGTGATGGTGAGATAAGTCAGGTGCATGTTCTACTTCCAGCAGGTCTCCTGACCAAATGAAACGTGTGTGTGTGGGATGTGGTAAAGGGCCAGGGCTTACTGTGAAGTTTGAGTCTAAAAGTTGATTACAACTTGGGGAATCAGGGAAAGCTTTCTGGAGGAGGTGTCTGGAACTTAAAGGATATGGTAGCATTTGGCTGATGGATGGAACAGGTGTTTCAGGTGGGAAAGGAGCTGTGCAGAAGCACAGAGATGGAGAAGCAGGAGGCACACTGAGGGCACAGCAAGTTGCATTTCCTAGGGCACGCGAGGAGCAGTGACGAGCACCACTGGGAACATTGAGTCTCAGCAATATTATTAAAGAATTTTCAACTATTTTTTCCAGGATTCTATCCGTGTGGTCTTGGGAAACTTGGACAATCTGCAGCCTTTTACTACAGAGCACTTCGTTATATTTCCCTGTATCCTTTCTTTGCTGGCTGGAAATGGGCTCCCACTCATGTTACATTCACATAGATGCAGCGAAGCCATAGTCAGTTTGGAGAGGAGAGCGAGTGTCGCCCCTCAGACGGTGGCGGGGTACGTGCTGGCGTCCTGCTCCCTCCTTAGCTTCGTCCCAGATAAAAGCAAATGGGAAAGAGTCTCTCACCTGAAATTCAAACATGGGGAAGCTGTCTTGATCCCGTACCCGTTTGTTTTCACACTCTACGTGGAGCTGAACCGCTTTCAGGAAAACCTGTCACCTGGTGAGTGACATGATGGGCGTGTGGGTGGGAGAAAAGAAAACACATTCGCAGTGGGAGCTGAGCGTGGTGAGCAGGCCTGCCAGCTTGGGCTCCAGCCGCAGTGTGGAAGTCGGGAACACGTACAGCAAACCAGGGTGGCCTCACCACTTAATAGCTCTGTGACCCTAGATAAATGACTTGATCTTCCTCCACCTCCTGGAGGAAATGGTGAGTAATACTAGTACCTTTCTCATCATGTTATTAAGAGGATTAAATGCTCCAAACTTAGATTTCTATCAATAATGCAAATCCAGGTAAGCGGAAAGTGCCAAGTCTGGTTTAGAGCGATCAGCGGGAGCTAACTGTTCTGTGAACGTGTCCGTCTGTTGTAGCCGGTGACCTTTACCTTAGTGGTATTGTAAAGGAATCTCCCGATTTTTACTGTCTGAGGGTTGTGACTGTTTTACACCTTGAAGAAAAAGTAAACAGTTTGATCTGAAAAAGGGTGCGAAGACTTTGCCTCCAGGGGATTGGTCACCGATGCCTGAAGTAGCTTTTGTTTCCTGTCATCGCCTTTTAAGTGGCGTATCACTGCAGTGCGGATCAAAGCTTTTTGGCTTGTAAATGACAAACGTTTTGAGACAAGGGGGAAGAGGGTTTGAAGACACTGTTTCTAGGGAACGTGGTGCCAGGGACGAGGGAGAAGGGCACATGGGAAGGTTCCATCTATAGCCAGTACTGAGAAATACATGGTAGCCAGAAATCCAGGCAAAACAGAGGCTTGATGCATTCTCATGCCCACGTTTCTCATTGCAGGAAATGCAGTAAAGGACACCCCTCCTGGCAGGGTAAGTCCGCCTTCTCTACAGAGTGAAAGTCGCCTTTCCATCTCCTGTTCCCCGGAATCCTGCCGTCTCTGCCTCTTAACTTTTGTCCCTCAGTTGCTGCTCACATCCAATCAGAATGATACACCTGCAACCATGTTTTCCCCTTGGCTAGATTTTGGAGACTAAGTCTCCAACGGAATGGGGTCTTGCTTGGAAAGCTGATGTTAAAAGTTGCATGTGGCAGTTTAAAGATGCAGCGTTCTCTTCTGTACCCTATGAACTGAGAGAATTCTGGGAAAGGAGTCCCAGGAGAACATTTCTCTCCGAAGGTCCTCGCTGCAAAATCACCTGGATCCATGATGAGAAAACGAAAATGCATAGAAGAACCCAGCTCCCCCGGCAGGCCGGAGCTGGCCAGGTCAGTGACGCGGGCGAGGGGCTGGCCCTGTGGCCTGGTTAGGTGATGAGGGAGAGAGGCTGGCCCTGCAGCCTAGTTAAGCTTTGCCAGTTACAGCTGCTGGTCCATCCTGTCCTGGGGTGAGTCACTTTCTTTTTAAAGGTTCAGTCAGTAGCTGCCTATTCCAGTTGGTAGACTAAAGAAAGGAAGCAAGTTGATATTTGCAATGTAATCTGTTTTTGTTTTTAAATATTCATTTATTTATTTGAAAGGCAGAGTTACAGAGAGAGAGAGAGAGAGAGAGAGGTCTTCCATCCACTGGTTCACTCCCCAGCTGGCAGCAATGGCTAGAGCTGTGCCGATCCGAAGCCAGGAGCTTCTTCCGGGTCTCCCACATGGGTGCAGGGGCCTAAGAACTTGGGCCATCTTGAATGCTTTCCCAGGCCATAGCAGAGAACTGGATCAGAAGTGGAGCAGCTGGGACTTGAACCGGTGTCCATATAGGATGCTGTTGCTTCAGGCCAGGGCTTTAACCCACTGCACCACAGCACCAGCTGCAATTTTATTTTTGTTTTTAAATATTCATTTATTTATTTGAAAGGCAGAGTTAGAGAGGGAGAGAGAAAGAGAGAGAGGGAGAGAGAAAGAGAGGGAGAGAGAACGAGCGAGAGCACTTTCATCCACTGGCTGCAGCCAGGAGCCTGGATCCAGGTCTCCCACCTGGAGAGCGAGTCCAGTCACTTGGGCCGTCCTCCGCTGCTTTCCCAGGCACAGCGTCAGGGGGCTGGGTGGGAAGTGGAGCAGCCGGGACTCACACTGCTGCTCCTACTGGAGGCTGTGTCACAGGCCTGCACCACACACCAGACCTGTCGTTTGAACACAGCTTCTCTCAGCAACGTCGGATCATCTGTTCATCAAGATGAAGGCTGAGAGGAGGTACGGTCAGACCTCATGCAACTGGATTCAATGCATTCAAAAAATGTGTACTTGGCAGTGTTATCAGAAGGCACAGACTTACATAACATCTAAGAATACTATACAGAAATCCAGGGAAACCTTTGAAAGAATGAGAGCGAACAAAAGATAGTGCCTAAAGCAGTGACCAGGAAGCTTATGGACCCTGAAGTGGTGGTCCAGGCTAACATGTTTGCGAGGGGCTGCGCCCCAGGTCTCGGGGGTGCCGCGCTCCCGGGGAGAAGAGCCGTCCCTAAGGTGCGGAGGCTTCTTTCGCTCTTTCCCATCTCTGTCAGGGACCAAATGGACCAGCAAGACAATTCAGTCCTTCTTATTAGCACCCCAGAGGGAGTGGCCAGAACAGTCCAGGGTGTGGCTTGTTCTCCAGCTCACGTGCTCTCACCCTACGCTGGCAGCAGCTGGTCATCTGGGGCTGTGCCGGCCCCGTGGTAGACAGAGTGTGAGAACAGACTGCGAGGGGACTGCCCTGTGCTGTCCAGGTGCACGTGTCAGTGAAGCTAGGGCGATCCCTGCCGCGCCAGGTGCAGGGTGAGGACCCCTGGGGGTAGGGATTTGCTCTGTTCCGTCTGACTGAGTTTTCCGTGGATATGAGGCTCATGTTCCTTCTCTCTGGGTTTTGATGCACAATCAAGTATTTCAAAATCTGATGCCTGCTGTCAATCACATTTTTCCTGTCTCAAACCCTAGTTCCCTAGGTGTTGGGATAACTGAATCATAGCTGCACCCAATGAAAATTTGGCCATATGATTTATTCTGCCAGCCAGGAGTGGTATAAAAATAGCCAACCTGCTGAAATATTCATTTGGGCCACATTTGCTCGAATGGAGTGAAGTTGCTGCTGCCAGTAACATTTCCCGGGCTGCTGCTCTCCACCACAGGGCCAAGACGGGGACTTCCAGTCGCAGCCTCAGCAGAAAGAAGCCCCCCGTGGAATCCAGGAGGGTAAGCACCAAAGTGGAGGTTCTGGGGTTACTGGCTCTGTCATGCGTGGGGATTCCTGTTGCCAGCACATCCTGGTCCGTGAGTGCCGACTGAACTGACTGCACTCATTCTCAGGTTCACTGCCTACAGAACAGCATTCAGCCATGTCCACCGAAAGTGACTGCCTAGCACACACACTGTCAAGGAACCCTTTGGTTAATATGTCCACTTATCATACAGCGCTGACACTTGTACTCTGTAGTTGAAATAACAAAATAGATGTGTACTGATCAGCAATGGGATTCAGCATAGAATTTTTTTATTTAGAAAACTTTGTCCACACTGGGTCTGAGTCTAGCAGCACCTGATTTTCACAGGTGAGCCAGGCAAGGAGCAGCAGTGGAAGCTTCCAGAAGGAGAGGGACTCCTGGAGCAGCGGGGAGCTGGCTCCAGGGCATTTGATTCAGTTTGGCGGCTGCTCCCCGTGTAGGTATTCATGTCTGTGCTCCTCTTCCATGTCAGGGCTTCTTTGCCATAATTATCTCCAAAATAACGCCCTTGCCCCTTGCCCCTGCAGTAGCTGCTGCTGTGTCCAGGCCCTATAGAGTCTGCCTTTGTTCCTGCTTCTGTCCCTAAAGGGGACGTAGAGCTCTGACCTCATACTCCAACTCTAACAATTCGCCTCTCACCTTCCCAGGACACATGACATGATCCACTAGCAAATATTGATGTGTGCATTCACTCAACAAGTTTTCCTTGTCTACTGTGAACCGAGTGCCAGGGATGTGGCACTGTCCTCTACAGAGCCAAACAGTGCAAAGCCAGGCACACAATTACTAAAGACGTGCTGTGTGCCGGGTAGAGGAAACTGCACAGAGACCGTGGGGTGGCTGCAGAGGAAGGGTCCCGGGGCAGGCTGCGTGACCGCGGGCTAACCCACTGCCTACAGCGCCTCCTGTTGGAGCGCTAGTGTGAGTCCCCATTGCTGTGCTTCTGAGCCGGCTCCCTGCCACCCACGTGGGAAACCCAAATGGAGTTCCTGGCTCCTGGCACCAGGCTGCAGCCATTGCAGGCATTTGGAGAGTGAACCAGAGGATGGTAGATGTCTGTCTCATCCTCCCTCTGTCACTTTCAAATAAATAAATAAATCTTAAAAAAAAAAAAAAAAAAAAAGCGTTCGCAGAGTAGGTCAGAGTGGGGTAGCGCTCAGGCCCAGGGGAAGAGTGCAGTGCTTTGGCTCATGCAGGCTTGTGCACCGGGGCTGAGGGCGCCGCGCTGAGACACGTTCCTGGAGAGGTCAGCCTGACTGGTCCAGAAGGGCCCCGAGGCCCCGTAAGATCACAGGAATTCCAGGAGAACACTTTCAAGCAGAAGAGTGAGGGGACAGTCCTATCTAAACCATGTTCTGTCTCCTGTTTGCACGCGTTATGTTGGGGCTGGAGTTCACAGAAACATGGGGACACCTAGTTTCTTCCTTCCAGGGACTTAGAACCTAGCTGAGGGGTGAGCCCTTGGGAATTGAGACCTCTGCCTCTGTGGGCAGGGGCAGAGGACAGGGCCTTTGTTGGGCCATGGCTAACTGGCCCACTGGGCAAACCTGTGTAGATAGTCCCCCCTCTATGCCGCCATCCTCTAGAGAGGTAAGAAGAAGAAAAGAGGACGTGCAAGAAGAGTACATGACGCTCCAGAGAACAAAGACACTTGATACAACCCAGATAATTACTATTAAAGGAACATTTCCCTCCCGCCCTACCCTTCGTACCTACCTATTCTTGGTTTGACACATCATCTCCCTCAAGAACTGTACCCACAGCTCCTTACTCAACATAATTACCTTGTCAACCTGATTCTGGGTTCAGAAAGAACTCTGGGTAAAAGGAGCACGTTTATCAATGTTGACTCAAAGCCCAAGGACCTTCTTTGTCACAGGCCCTGTTCCCAGGATGAGGATTTTCTCCTGAATTAAACTGACCACAGTGACTCCCCGTGTAAGTCATATGAGCCAGAAAAATTGAAGTTGCTCTTATGATCCAAGGCTTACTGTTTCTCCCCTACTCGGGGGCAGTGGAGTGAGGGATCAGAGGCAGTGTGGGCTGTGCGTGTCTGAACACATCAGGAGCCTGTGCAGAAGCGCTCAGGACACAACACGTCTCTCTGTCCGAGAGGTGTTTGGGAGACAGTGGGAAGGGAGGACAGAGCCCTTAACCCTGTTACTCCAGAGCCCAGACCTAGAGACCCGGAATTTGGAAGGATACACACGGGCCAGAGCAGCGTGGGGAGAGGCTGCACACTGCAGGCGCCTGCACCTGACTGCACTTCTCAGCAGGTGTGGCCACAAACTTCCAGAGGCGGCCTGGCGTAGGTGCCACTCTGCCGGTCATTAGGGCTGCTCTGTGCAGCGGGATTGAAGCCCAAAGCCGGAGTCCCATCAGATATGTGAGAGTCACTCCCTCAAGTCCAAAGCAGAGCTGGGCCCTCCAACTCTCATCTGCTTAGAGAAGGTATGAATGGGCTCCCTCCTCCCCAGAGCCTCCTTGTACCGGACTCTGACTTAGACGGCCGCCTCGGTGGCCTGGGATCTGTTGCAGACACTCTCTCAGAAGTATCTGCGATTCTAAGCTAAGTGTGTGTGTTCATGGGGCTGGTCCTAACTTCCCTAGGAGCACGGCACACTTCTGTCCCCATGGACAGCCTGCAGCCCCTCGTCATGGCAAAACAGCTCAAGGAAACCCAGCCCTGCAGGAGGGAGGCCCCAGTTCCTGGCTGGGTGAAGATTCAGGCCAGCGGCAGGGATTTCCAGAGAAAATGGCTGAGCCGTGTTTCTATCAGGGTGCTTGCCGGGAAATGGTGTGGGCCTGGGACCGGGTTGTAGGACGCCCTTCTGCACGTACAAAGGAATTTTAACAAGGCATTAGTAGCACATGAAGAAATAATAAGATTGCATTGTGGCGTGCTGGCTGCTAACGCCACGGTCATGTTTCTGCAGTGTCTGGCTCTAGCCTTGCTGATTGTACTCTTTTTAAAAAAAGTATTTGTTCATTTGAAAAGGCAGAGCTAGAGAGAGAGGGAAAGACAGAGAGAGGGGGATCTTTCATCTGCTGGTTCACTCTCCAAATGGTGACAGCAGCCAGAGATGGGCCAGGCCGAAGCCAGAAGCTTCTTCTAGGTCTCCCCTGAGGGTGGCAGTGCCCATCTTTGGCTGCCTTCCCGGGCCACTAGCAGGGAGCTGGATGGGAAGTGGAGCAGCCAGGACACAGCAGCGCCCACGTGGGACACTGCCATCATAGATGGTGCTCCTCCTTGAGTGGCCCTGTCTGGAATTCTCTGCTCTCCTCGACCAGTGGATGAAGTTCCACTCCCTCGTCAGGGCCCTGCTGACGCGTCACGTCTCGGGGCGGGGCGCTGCAGAGACTGCCCTGGCTGCTGACACTTGGCTGGGCACTGGCGTTACCCCACTGATTACGCATTTCTCCACGTCCACGCTAAGGTCCACGTGTGTTCTGAAGCCTCAGCATTCCAGGACTCAGTAACGTGGAATGCAGGTTCAACCCAGCTTGGTTTGTTCTTGGCTCTTTTTTAATTTTTTATTTATTTATTTTTTTAAGATTTATTTTTTTATTTGAAAGTCAGAGTTACACAGAGAGGAGAGGCAGAGAGAGAGAGAGAGAGAGAGAGAGAGGGAGGGAGGTCTTCCATCCACTGGTTCACTCCCCAATTGGCCACAACGGCTGGAGCTGTGCCGATCCAAAGCCAGGAGCCAGGAGCTTCTTCTGGGTCTCCCACGCGGGTGCAGGGCCCCAAGCACTTGGGCCATCTTCCACTGCTTTCCCAGGCCATGGCAGAGAGCTGGATCGGAAGTGGAGCAGCCGGGACTTGAACCGGTGCCCATATGGGATGCCCGCACTGCAAGCCGTGGCTTTACCCACTACAGCACAGGGCTGGCCCCTGTTCTCTGCTCTTACATCTTCTGGTTTTCTAGGGACAATGATTAGGAGGCTGGAATGTAGCAAGGACGGTCCTCCAGCAGGAAACAGAGAACCTGCCTGGGCGGCCGGAAGTCAGAGCCCATGCTGATGTGAGTTAGTTCACCAGCGAATAGCGTGAGGCCATCAAGCTCTGAGACCTTTCTTGGATTTCTTTTTATCAGAACAAGGAAAGAAAACCCCAGCAGCAGTGTCAGCAGACCTCAGCCTCTGACACCACGGATGTCCAGGAAGAGGGTAGGTTCTGGGCACTCCGTGTGTGTCTCCTTCAGTGATTCCCCTGTGCCCTGGGTTCTGCTGAGCAAGGAGCAGCACCGGCCGGTCCGCTCACAGAGTGGGTGGCGGGCCTCGTCCTGGGGTCGTGCGGCTTGTTAGGAGCCCCTCCTTTGTGTCCCAAAGGAGTGAAGGCAGGAAATGTGTGTCCTTCTCTGCCTCTGGTGGTGAACTTGATGCCCCGCTGGGAGGAATGTGTGGCGTTAGTGGTGCAAGTGCCACCGCGGCCGGGAACGCCCGGCCCGCTGAGCTGTGGCCCTTCCACCAGCACGAGGATTCAGTGGGCTGTGGTCCCGGAAGCAGGGCTGGAACAAGCCAGCTCTCCAGCTGGGAGGGGGGCTGGGCTCCACCTGGGGACATCGCTCAGGAGCCTGACTTTGAAAATGCCCCAAGGTCAGACTAGCGTCTTCCTGTGCTGAGATGAACTTGGGGGTGGGGGTGGGGGCCAGGACACACAGCTCACCTGGCTGTAAGCAGAGCTTGGCGGAGGCTGCTCACAGGAACACAGTCCATGGACTCCCCTCTGCTCCCGCCTGAGTGCTTTCCTTACAGAGTCTAGGCGCAGACCCCGTGCTGCAGAGCCAGCTCTCCCACCACTGCGGGAAGACAGCCTGCCTCCCCCTGAGGAGACAGCAGCCGGCGGCTTCTTCGGCTTTGTGCGGTAAGACAGTGCCGTCCCGCCCCGCCGTGGCACAGCCACCAGGAGCCTCCTCACAGAGCGTCCAGGTTACTTCCAGGACAGATAGAAAGGAGCTGGAGAACAGGGGCTTCCTCGCCCCTGCACAGCTCCCCCCTGTCCTGAAGGCCTGTGTAGGGCCTGGCTCCAGAAGCGTGGGCTCAACGGCCGGTTGCTGCCTGCCTTGGCCACCTGGATGATGGTCACCAGATGCTTCTGCTCCCCCTCTGACCCCAGCTGCCTCCTGGGAGCCCTTTTGCAGAGCAGAACCCAGTAGGTCCCTCCATCGCAGGGTAGCCACCCACTGCAAGTCTGTCTCCTCACCCCCCCCCGGACATAATCTCATGTGGGGGCCCTTCCGAATGCTGCTCCAGACTGGCTCCCCAGAGCAGACGCGGGCCGGGGGAGGCCTCGCGGGTCAGCCCCTTCTTCTCGCCCTGCAGAGCCCTCTTCCCGTTCCGGTACTTCTTCAGGAAGAGCAGCGGGGAGCCTGCCCAGAGCAAGGGCACCTGCAACCCCGCGGCCGCACCTCCTCCGGCTCCGTCCTCGCCTTAGGATGCCTCGGCCACGAGCACCGAGGCCCCGTGAGAGGAGTCCTCCCGTGGGTTTGTCCGGTCCTTTGCCACCTTATAATCGAATATTTTTGTTCCAATTTAAAATTAAATTTTTTAAAAGAATGCAACTTCCTAACATCTCGGGCATTTCACTGCCCCGGGGCCAGTTTAGGTGTTGTGTCTTCAGCACTTAGGAGCCTACTCATAATAAATTATTTACGGAGAGTTATTGATGGAACTGAGTGAAGTGGAAGTGGAGAGAACCAGCTGTTCCCTCCAGATCCGAGAACAGCGCCTGAGCTTCGACCCCCGACGGCACTGCCGGGCTGAGGAGAAGGGGCCTTGAGACTCCCTTCTGAGCCCTACTGACCCCAAAGAAATGACCTCCGCCAGACTCACCCAGTTCGGTGGCAAAGTGTAGCTTCTCCAAGGTAACGTGCCTGTCGCCCACTGTTGCTCGGGCTTTGACAGGAAAGCCCGTCACTGTGTTGGGTCGGCGCTGGGGTCAGCAGACTAGGACCCCGGAGATGACCAGGGCACCGGAGCTCCGCCTGCGACCAAGGCACTGGGCTGGGACAGCTTACATGTGCACGGGACCAGATGAGCGGTGAGATGTGGAGGTCGCGTCCGCTCAGAGCGAGGGAAGCGTTTCCCACCCTTGTTATATGTTAGTGTCAGCCGTCACAAAACACACCGAACCACGGAGTAAGGGGAAGAAAGGGTTTATTGGGGAACACCCCACAGACGGGAGTGAAGGAGCGGCGAGGGGAAAGAAAAAGAGTATAAGAGAGAGAGAGAGATAGTGAGAAGATAGAGCAGAGACGAGCCAAGAGAGGAGAGGAGCCGAGAGACCAGAGGAGGAGGCTAGAGAGAGCAACCAAGAGAGCGCAGGAGAGCCAAGAGGGCACGTGTGCAGGAACAGGGCGGGCAGGGAAGCGGGAGCAGGAATCCCATTGGATGGGGGTGGGGCCTGGCTCAGGTAGCTGGGCCTGGGGCCACCTGGCTACAACTGAGCCAGTTTCCTGACAACCCTAATAGGCCACCCAGTGAGGTCGCAGCCCGTCGCCGGAAGCTTCTACACAGCTGACTGGTGCATGCTCGATGGGTCCCCTGGGAGTAGGGGAATGGGCACTGGGAGCCGAGCACCCCAGCACAGCTGACAGCCTGGCAGTCTGGGGCCGGCCCCTCCTCCTGAGCGGCCCCCTTCTGACCCCTCCCCGCCCCAGCTCTTTGCCAGTGCCGTCTAACACCGCTGAGCGGCTGAGCGGCTGTAGTGGCTGGTCCTCCTCCAGGGCTTGCTTGCCTCACCTGTCCGAGGCTGGACTCAGATCAGGCGGTCAGATACTCCGGGTCTTCCAGGAGGGGTCTCTGTTATGTGGGGCACTCAGGGGCTGCCAGCTCAGAGCCCCACTCTGGCTGACCCCTGGGTACGAGGTCATCCACTTGATGCTGGGAGTGGAGCTCTGAACAGACCGTCACCCCGAGGGCACCAGGAGACCCCTGTGCCCCCTGCTTCCCCAAGCCCTTTCTCTGCAGGACAGTGGTGTCAAGGCTGGGAGTGGGAGGTCCCAGACAGGCACATGCCCCCCCACAAGGCCACACACGGTCTTGGTGGAGCTGTCTCCCCACCTCCCCACCTGCGCATGGTCCCCACTCTGCCAGCCCTGGGTGGGAGTTTCAGACAAGACTGTGAGCACCACGCCTCGGAGACCCCGAGACCCTGAGACGATCTCCCAGGAGGGACTGCCCGAGGCCTCAGGCTGGGAGGCGGCCTGAAAGCCGATCTCCAGGGGGGCGTGGCTCCCAAAGACCGGCAAATAAAAAGCCTGACAGCGGGGGCCCAGTCCGGGCCAGCGGAGACCCAGGCAGAGAGACACTGAGCCACTCTGTTCCCGAGCCTCAGAGATGGTGAGGGGCCCAGGGCGGGGTGTGTGTGTGTGTGTGTGTGTGTGTGTGTGTGTGAGGGCCCGGCGCATCGGGGGAGGAGGCCTGTGCTCCAGGGGAGACCCCAGACCCCGTGCACAAAGGGCTGCCACACAGTCCCACTCAGAGACAGCGCTCACACGGGCAGGCAGGCAGGCAGGTGGCCACAGCCCTCCACGCCCCTGCAGCAAGCGTGCTCACCTGACCTCCACCCACTGCGCCTCAGGTGCCCGCCAGCTACCCCCAGGCCCTGCTCCTCTGCCTGCTGGTCGTCCTTGCTGAAGGCAGGGGTCGCGAGGCCGCCACCCCCGGCTGTCACTTACACCGTGAGTAACTCGGGGGCCAGAGGGCTGGGGGAGCGGAAGTTCTGGGCAGGAACAAGGTGCTGACAGGCGGCACCCCAGGCAGACCCCCCGGGGGGCAGCCAGCAGGAGCTGGGCGAGCCCCCATCCACCCCTCCCTGCCTCCATCTAGCCTTCAATGTGACAGTGCGAAGTGACCGGCAAGGCACCTGCCGGGGCTCCCACGTGGCTCAGGCTTGTGTGGGCCACTGCGAGTCCAGCGCCTTCCCCTCCCGGTACTCTGTGCTGGTGGCCAGCGGCTACCGACACAACATCACCTCTGTCTCTCAGTGCTGCACCATCAGCAGCCTGGAAAAGGTGAGGAGGGCCCGCGTGGGGGTGGGGAGGGGGAGGGGGCATGGGGGCGGAGGAAGACTGGAGGCGGGGACCCAAGATGGCCCCGTGCAGGGGGCCTGGAACAGACTCCCCCGGCACAGGTGAGGGTGCAGCTGCAGTGCGTGGGCCGCCGGAGGGAGCAGCTCGAGATCTTCACGGCCAGGGCCTGCCAGTGCGACATGTGCCGCCTCGCCCGCTACTAGCCCGGCCACCGCTGCCCTCCCCGGCTCAGGGCCGGAGAAGCTGCCCCGGGGCTCAGAACCTGGGGGCTCCAGCTCTGCCCTCCTAAGTCTGCGGTGCCCTGCACCGCCTGGCCCTCCCAGCCAGGCTCTGGCCCGCGCTGCCCTCTCCGCCCACCCCTAAATAAAGCAGGCTGGTCTTGAGCTTCTCTCTTTATTAAGTCTGCCCCCAGCCAGGGGAGGGGGAAGACCAGGACTGCTGCGACCCCTCTTACCCAGGGCACTGTGCCCTCACCCCTCCCCCTGCGAAATAAATAAAAAGGGGACAGGAAGCGGAGGGCGAAGGTGGGGGTGGGGGGAGACGCTCAGGCCCAGGATGGCGTCTGTGCTGAGGGGGAGCGGGCGAGAATAAATAGACCACGGAGCCCACGGCGGGCGTGAGATGGGCAGGCGAGGCGCTGAGGGCCCTGTCCAGGGCCGGGAGCAGGGCAGAGGCTGCCTGCCATCCGGAGCCCGGCGTGGCCCTCCAGCAGCTTCCTGGTCACTTGCCCCGGTCAAGTCCTGCCCCAGGGCCTGAGAGTTCAGCTGCCAAGGCCACCCCCTCCTCTCCGGGCTCCCTGCGGCCCAGGCAGGGAGTCCTCAGGTCCCACTCTGGGCCCCGAGGCAGGAGAAGGGGAGGGCGGGTCTGCGGCTCTGGGTGTCGCCTCGTCCCTGCCGGAGGGCTCTCTAGCTCTGGCCTCCACTGGCAGCCAGCTGGGGTACAAGCCGCTGCAGGGGGGCCTCCCTGGCCCCCGGGGTCCCCGGGGTCCCCTGTAGCCGGCGCAGCCGCAGCTCCTCCAGGCCTTGCCACAGCTCCTGCCGCTCCCGGGCCTTCTGCTGCTCCCTGGGGAGAGAGGCGAGGCAGCTCCACCGCCCGGGGCCACCCACAGCCCAGCCTCCCTCACCACCCCGCTGCAGAGGGGCAGCATGAAGACACGTTCTCTGTGGCGCGAGGGGACCCTGGCTTGGGGAGAGCTGAGGGGCGCTGACCCGCCGTGGGAAGGAGTGGGCCCACCGGACTCTGGGCAGTGCTAGCTGAATCTGAGGAAGCCTGGGGGACCACGGCTAGACTGGCGGGGGCGGGGAGGGCACTGGGCAGGAACACGGGGAGGTCTGAGCCTGGGACCAGACAGGGCGCCCCTCTGCCACCGCCCCCACTTCCCCCAGGGTCTCGTTCCTTCCTGCTCTCTCCTCCCCCCACCCCAGCCCCTGCTACTCACTGCTGCTTTTCCAGCTTGTAGGAGGCCGTGAGCTCATCAAACAGCTTCCCGTTCATCTCCATGAAGGTCTTGAGCACGTTGTAGATGAGAGACACGATGGTTCTAGACAGGCCAAGGGAAGGGGCTGTGGCCATGAGACCTCCCACTCGGTGCACCTGCTCCTCCACGCTCTGCCTGTGCCCAGCGCCCAAGCCCCACAGGCAGTCCCCCTCCCCCTTCCAGCACTTTCTCGGATTCTCCAGCAAGGACCGGCTGGCCCTGCTCCTGGCTCTGTGGGCCAGGTCCCAGCCTGGGCGCTCACTGATTCCAGTGCTCCTTGGAGACTTGGTAGAGGGTCCCGAACACAGCAGGCAGCACAGTGTGGCAGTTGTCCTCAATGAGGCTCAGGATATACTCGTTGTTCCAGAAATACAGAGCCCGCTCTGCAACCTGCGGCAGGCGAGACGGAAGCGAGGTCTGGAACCCGCCCCTCGCCCAAACCCCAGGCCCCCGGCCTCCACACACCCCCTCAGGGCTCGTCTGACCCACGGGAAGCAGCAGTGTGGTGACAAGACACGAGCAGCAGATTTGGGTCCACACTCGGGCAAATGCTCACTCTATCCAGGCCCCACGAGGCCGTGAACCCCAACCTCAGTGTCCCCTGCAGAACGGGGCTATGAATACTGCACCTGCTCAGGTCCTACAGCTGTGAGGCACGGAGGCCCTGATGGCTGCGAGGAAGACATGGCTCCCGCTGAGGGTGGCCTCTGAGGGCGTGAACTCCCGTGCAGGGCACCACGAGCCCCGGTGGCCAGGGGCGGGGTGGGGAAGCCCGGCTGCGAGCCAGGTGAGGCCAATGAAGCCGCCGGCCACGAAGGGAGGGAACAGGACGCCGGAGACGGCCCCCTCCGTTTACCAAAAAGCTTGCGCTGTGCGGGCTCCGGCCTCACCCCGCCCGCCCCGGGAGGAGGTGGTCCTTGGCCTGTTTTACAGGGGAGGAAGCTTAACCAGACTCGGGGTGACGGAGGGATTCGCCTGACCTAGGTCTCCCGACCCCAAGGCCAGCTTCTCCCCATTACCAGACCTAGGACTGGAAGAGAAACTGAGGCCGAGAGGGGTCTGTAGGATCAGCTGCTCCTCCCCCGGCCCTGGTCCCGCCCGCCCCAACGCGCACCTGGAAATGGGGGCTGGAGACACAGCGAGCCACCTGCTTGAACAGGGGCTCCTGGATCTTCACAAACTGGGAGGGCTCGATGACGTCCAGGATCTCCTCCATCTCCCCCAGGAACATGACCTGGGCACGGGGTGGAGTTCAAGTCCACGCTCGGCCCGCACACCCCTCATCTCCCCCAGGAACATGACCTGGGCACGGGGTGGAGTTCAAGTCCACGCTCGGCCCGCACACCCCTCATCTCCCCCAGGAACATGACCTGGGCACGGGGTGGAGTTCAAGTCCACGCTCGGCCCCCACACCCCCCATCTCCCCCAGGAACATGACCTGGGCACGGGTGGAGTTCAAGTCCACGCTCGGCTCCCACGGCCCCCATCTCCCCCAGGAACATGACCTGGGCACGGGGTGGAGTTCAAGTCCACGCTCGGCCCGCACACCCCCCATCTCCCCCAGGAACATGACCTGGGCACGGGGTGGAGTTCAAGTCCATGCTCGGCCCCCACGGCCCCCATCTCCCCCAGGAACATGACCTGGGCACGGGGTGGAGTTCAAGTCCACGCTCGGCCCGCACACCCCCCATCTCCCCCAGGAACATGACCTGGGCACGGGTGGAGTTCAAGTCCACGCTCGGCCCGCACACCCCTCATCTCCCCCAGGAACATGACCTGGGCACGGGGTGGAGTTCAAGTCCATGCTCGGCCCCCACGGCCCCCATCTCCCCCAGGAACATGACCTGGGCACGGGGTGGAGTTCAAGTCCACGCTCGGCCCGCACACCCCTCATCTCCCCCAGGAACATGACCTGGGCACGGGGTGGAGTTCAAGTCCATGCTCGGCCCCCACGGCCCCCATCTCCCCCAGGAACATGACCTGGGCACGGGGTGGAGTTCAAGTCCACGCTCGGCCCCGCACACCCCCCATCTCCCCCAGGAACATGACCTGGGCACGGGTGGAGTTCAAGTCCACGCTCGGCCCGCACACCCCCCATCTCCCCCAGGAACATGACCTGGGCACGGGGTGGAGTTCAAGTCCACGCTCGGCCCCCACGGCCCCCATCTCCCCCAGGAACATGACCTGGGCACGGGGTGGAGTTCAAGTCCACGCTCGGCCCCGCACACCCCTCATCTCCCCCAGGAACATGACCTGGGCACGGGGTGGAGTTCAAGTCCACGCTCGGCCCGCACACCCCTCATCTCCCCCAGGAACATGACCTGGGCACGGGGTGGAGTTCAAGTCCACGCTCGGCCCGCACACCCCTCATCTCCCCCAGGAACATGACCTGGGCACGGGGTGGAGTTCAAGTCCACGCTCGGCCCGCACACCCCCCATCTCCCCCAGGAACATGACCTGGGCACGGGGTGGAGTTCAAGTCCACGCTCGGCCCGCACACCCCTCATCTCCCCCAGGAACATGACCTGGGCACGGGGTGGAGTTCAAGTCCACGCTCGGCCCGCACACCCCTCATCTCCCCCAGGAACATGACCTGGGCACGGGGTGGAGTTCAAGTCCACGCTCGGCCCGCACACCCCTCATCTCCCCCAGGAACATGACCTGGGCACGGGGTGGAGTTCAAGTCCACGCTCGGCCCCCACACCCCCCATCTCCCCCAGGAACATGACCTGGGCACGGGGTGGAGTTCAAGTCCACGCTCGGCCCGCACACCCCTCATCTCCCCCAGGAACATGACCTGGGCACGGGGTGGAGTTCAAGTCCACGCTCGGCTCCCACGGCCCCCATCTCCCCCAGGAACATGACCTGGGCACGGGGTGGAGTTCAAGTCCACGCTCGGCCCGCACACCCCCCATCTCCCCCAGGAACATGACCTGGGCACGGGGTGGAGTTCAAGTCCATGCTCGGCCCCCACGGCCCCCATCTCCCCCAGGAACATGACCTGGGCACGGGGTGGAGTTCAAGTCCACGCTCGGCCCGCACACCCCTCATCTCCCCCAGGAACATGACCTGGGCACGGGGTGGAGTTCAAGTCCACGCTCGGCCCGCACACCCCTCATCTCCCCCAGGAACATGACCTGGGCACGGGGTGGAGTTCAAGTCCACGCTCGGCCCGCACACCCCTCATCTCCCCCAGGAACATGACCTGGGCACGGGGTGGAGTTCAAGTCCACGCTCGGCCCCCACACCCCCCATCTCCCCCAGGAACATGACCTGGGCACGGGTGGAGTTCAAGTCCACGCTCGGCTCCCACGGCCCCCATCTCCCCCAGGAACATGACCTGGGCACGGGGTGGAGTTCAAGTCCACGCTCGGCCCGCACACCCCCCATCTCCCCCAGGAACATGACCTGGGCACGGGGTGGAGTTCAAGTCCATGCTCGGCCCCCACGGCCCCCATCTCCCCCAGGAACATGACCTGGGCACGGGGTGGAGTTCAAGTCCACGCTCGGCCCGCACACCCCCCATCTCCCCCAGGAACATGACCTGGGCACGGGTGGAGTTCAAGTCCACGCTCGGCCCGCACACCCCTCATCTCCCCCAGGAACATGACCTGGGCACGGGGTGGAGTTCAAGTCCACGCTCGGCCCGCACACCCCCCCATCTCCCCCAGGAACATGACCTGGGCACGGGGTGGAGTTCAAGTCCACGCTCGGCCCCCACGGCCCCCATCTCCCCCAGGAACATGACCTGGGCACGGGGTGGAGTTCAAGTCCACGCTCGGCCCCCACACCCCTCATCTCCCCCAGGAACATGACCTGGGCACGGGGTGGAGTTCAAGTCCACGCCCGGCCCCCACGGCCCCCACACCCCCCACCTCCCCCAGGAACATGACCTGGGCACGGGGTGGAGCTCAAGTCCACGTCCCCCCACACCCTTCCCTGCTCGCCTCCTGGAAGCTGAGCCCCCCCCAAGCTGCCCCTGCTGCGTACCTCCTTCTGGGTGCAGGTTTTTGGCCAATATTTGAGCAGCCCGCGGATCACCTGGGGGGTGGGGTGAGGCAGAGGGGCTCAGACCTGCAGAGGCGAGGGCTTGCTCCTCACCCCACCCCCACCCCCGCGGGACTCACGTGCTCTGTCAGCGTGGCGTCCTTCTCCAGGAACTGCACGACGCAGTAGGCCAGCTGGAGGGGGGGCGGGGAGGAGGCCTGGGGTGAGCAGGGGGCCGGGCGCCGAGGACCCCACTCTCGTCCACCCAGCATCGCCTGCCCGCCCGGGGTGTACCAGGGCGGGATGGGCGGGGGTGGCCCACCTGCCTGGCCTCACCTGGGCGTGAAAGACGGACAGGGATTTGACGGAGTGCAGGGGAATCAGGACTCGAACCAGGAACTGCTTGTGCTCGGTCTTCAGGGGCAGCGCGAAGCCGTTGATGATGCTGAGGAGGAAGGAGGGGACGGTTGCGAGCCAGCCCCCCCCCCCGGCCCCCCCAGCCCCCTCCCCCGGCCCGCCGCCCCCGCCCGCCGCCCTCCCACAGTCACCTTCCTAAGATCTCCAGCAGTTCTGCCACGCCGTTGAAGTGCTCGAACTCATAGATGAACCTGCGGGGACAGGGACGGCAGGAGGTCAGGGCGGCTGGGGCCCCCTCCCGGCCCGCCTCAGCCCCGCACCCCTGCTACGCCTACTCCTTTCCCCGGTGAAGTTCCAGCTCAGCCCTGACCCCCACGCCGAGGAGCGGGGAGCGCTGCGCCCACTCTGCAGAAGGGCAGGTCGAGGCTCGGCGGTGGCTGGGCTTTGGCCCCAGAGTCGCTTAAGCGCTGGGTCAGGGCCTGAGCTGTGGGGCCGAAGGGCAAGGGGCCACCTGCGGCACCAGCACCCCAGAGCAAGCGCCGCCCCACCTCCGACCCAGCTCCCCGCTAACGTGCCCACGGAGGCAGCTGGAGGGTGGCCCCGAGATCCACGTGGGAGACCCGGACCAAGATCCAGTGACTGGCTTCAGCGTGGACCAGCCTGGCTGTTGCAGCCATTTGGGGAGTGAACCAGCAGGTGAAAGCTCGCTCTCGCTCTCGCTCTCTCTCTCTCTCTCTCTCTCTCTCATTCTGCCTTTCAAATAAATATATCTTAAAAAAAAAAAAAAAGTGGTGGGGCTGGCACTACGGAGCAAAGGGTTGAGCCACTGCCTGTGACCATGGCATCCCATAGGAGTGGGGTTCGAGTCCCGGCTGCTCCACTTCCCATCCAGCTCCCTGCTAATGTGCCTGGGAAAATAGTAGAAGATGGCCCACGTGCTTGGGCCCCTGCACCCACATGGGAGACCCAGATGGATGGAGCTCCTGCCTCCTGGCTTCAGCCTGGCCCAGCCCCGGCCACTGCAGTCACCTGGAAAGTGAACTAGCAGATGGAAGATCCATCTATGTGCTTATCTCCCTCTCTCCCTCTGTCACCCTGCCTTTCAAATAAGTAAACCTTTAAGGGGCCGGCGCGGTGGGGTAGCAGGTAAAGCCGCCGCCTGCAGTGCCAGCATCCCGTACGGGTGCTGGTTTGAGTCCTGGCTGCTCCACTTCCGATCCAGCTCTCTGCTGTGGCCTGGGAAAGCAGTGGAGGATGGCCCAAGTCTATGGGCCCTGCACCCGCATGGGAGACCTGGGAGAAGCTCCTGGCTTTGGATCGGCCTCTGGTTGTGGCATCTGGGGAGTGAACCAGCGGATGGAAGAACACACTCTCTCTCTCTCTCTCTCCTTCTCTCTCTGTGTAACTCTGACTTTCAAATAAATAAATCTTTAAAAAAAAATAGGTAAATCTCCAAAAAAGAAAAACAAACAAAAAAACCAAAGCATGTTACATATAGGGTTCTCCGAGGGCCCGGCGGACAGGGACCAGTGCGCTCGGCCGACGGCTCCCTCATGCGTGGCGGCCTCGCGGTCGGTAAAGAGCCAACGACGAGGGCACTCAGGAGCACCCAAGGAGCTTCACCAAGTGCGGGAACTGAACCGAATGGCGGCCGCCAACCGCAGGGCGTGGGCCCCGCACCGCACACAGAACCCTCCCCTCCTCACGGCCCAGCGCGGCACCACTCAGGAGACTCGGCCCCGTGGACCACGTCCTCTCTCGCCTCCGCTATACCATCAGGAAATGGACATAAGCCCCGTGTTCTTTGCCTTCACCGGCTTCGTCTAACCAGAATAGGAACGAGGCTGAGCCCGGCAGGGCCCCGCTCCCCGCCCAGGGCGCTGCGGGGTAGGCAGGGGCGCTCACCGGAGGAAAATGTGGTTGCACTGCTTGCGGATGTAGGCCCGGAGCCCCAGGAACTTGCCGTAGACCCGGTGCAGGATGGTCTTGAGGTACTCGCGCTCCCGAGGGTCCTCGCTGTCGAACAGCTCCAGGAGCTGCGGGAGCCAGGCTCACGTTCGGGAGAGGGGCCCACCCGGGGTGCTTCCGTCCCACCCCACGCCCCTCTGGGAGCCAGCCCAAGCCCTGGGGCGCCACCCCGCCTGGGCTCCCCACTTCACCATCAGGACAAACTTTTGATCCACGTATCTCTTGGCCACGGAGGGTTGGAAGTCGGGGCTCTCCAGGAAACGCAGGAAAAACTCATACACTAGCTGGCGGAGGGGACAGACAGCGTGTCCGGGGCCAGCCTTCCCCAGGGGCCCCAGTCCTGAGCGCTCCCGACACGGGACGCCCTGCCTTCCCGGCCCGGCACACCTGCAGATGTGGCCACGAAGGCTCCAGGTTGGGCTCATCCTCTTCAGGGTCGAATTCGGGGTTCTCGCTGGGCGGCAGGGTCCGGAAGATGTTCACTGAGATCTGAGGGGTTGGAGCCAGGGTTCTCATGTCCCCCCTTGGGCAGTCACTGGGCGGATGCACCCAGCGAGCGTGCAGGACGTGTTCTCCCCCAGGCCGGGCGCCAGGCGCTCACCATGCGGATGATGTCGGGGTACACAGGCTCGATGAGGACGCCCCGGGTGCTCCCCACACACTCCACCAGCTCATTGAGCGCCGCCCGCTTCACCTCCTTCCCCTTCAGGTCGGCCACGCAGTCCAAGAAGTCGAACATCACCCCGCACTGGGCCAGCTTCCGGCTCAACAGCTCGTGCAGCTCGGAGGCGGGCACATCTGGGGAGGGCAGGAGGCAGGGGCTGAGCTGGGCACGGCCGCCCCCCCCCCCCACGCTCCCCTCCCTACTCGGGGTTACGGGTCCCCTTCCTTTCCCCTCTGCAGAGGACTCCAAGCTCCCGACGACAAGGAGCGCCTCTTACCTACTGGTAGCCATGGCAATGGGAGCTAATGTTTCAGTCCCGGCAGTCCAGGCTCAGGGACTCAGCGGCCTGACTCACTCACTGCGTTAGCACAGCCTCGGACCGTGGGCTTCCTGCAGGTGCCCCGAGCAGCCACGGCCACCTCTCCTAAGTGGTACCCTGTTCTGCTAGCCAGAGCGGACGGCGAGCTCTGGGGTGCTTCCTGGCCCAGCCGGCCCGGCCCTGTGGCCCAGGAGTGCGGGCAGGAGCTACACGGGTCCCCCCCACCCCCCCGAACCAGGCCAAGTGGCTGCTCCAGGACCCCAGCAGCTGGCCCGGCTGATAGTGGCCTCCGGGGGCCCCACCCTTGGCCCTGCTCTGCCCCCGGGGGTGGTGCCACCTCTAGATGCCCCACCCCCGGGAATGACAGGCCGGTCAGGCCATGTGTCAGCACGCGCGCAGCCGGGCTGAGGGTGCGTCCCGCTGCCGGAACCCAGGCCGGCGCTTCCCGCCCCCGCCGCCCGGGCCGCTCACCTTTGAGCAGGGGCAGCGGCGTCAGCTCTTGCTGGTTGCTCTGGTAGCGGAACTGTGAGGAGCTGTGCGAGCGCCGAGGCCGCGCTCTGCGGAGGGAGCGGCGGGAGAAGCCGTCCACCTTGTCGGCCGGGGGCACGGGCGACAGCCCCGGCGAGGAGGGGCTGGTGGGGGTGCTGGCGGGGGGCAGCTTCGTCTCCATGGCGGGCGGGCACAAGTCAAGCTCTCAGGGCCCCCAGGCTCCCCTCTGGGCCTGGAGGACACCGTGTGACGCCGGCCGCACTAACTCGGGTCCATCCTGCTGGAGCGTGGGGGGGGGCACAACCCAGTCCCCGGGCCCCCCCCCCTCCAGGGCCTCCAGCAACTGCCCGGTCCTGGGGGGGCAGGCAGGGTGGGAAGGAGGGCGGCTCAGGCCTCAGCTCCTTCCTGGGGGTCCAGCAGAGTCCAGCGGGGTTCGTCGCCTGCCTCTTGAGAAAACCAAGTGGGGGGGGAGAGGTCAGGCAAAGGGAGCAGCCGGACCGGAAGATCGGGGCGCCCGTTCCTTCCCGTGGCCGACCGGCTGCCCAGCTCCAAGGTAAACTCTGCCGAGAGAGGGCCGGTTCCCTTTCGGAGCGGGGGACCCGGCCTGCTGCACGAAGGCCAGCCTCCAGCCGCTGTGGACACCCCCGAGAAGGGGGGGCTGTCCCCATGCCAGCCCCGCCTGGGACTGAGCACCCCCCGCGCCTCAGGGCCTCCTTCCAGGGCCCCCAGACCTCACGCGAGGGCACTCACTTTCCGGCACCCTGACCCCCGGGCGGTGGGAGCGGAGCAGGGGTTCAGGGCTCCCTCGCGGCGGCTCCGCTCGGGGCGCTGGGGCTGGGCGGCGGCGCTCCTGGGTTCTCGCCCCGGCTCAGGGCGGGCTGGAGCATGCCCCCCGCTCTGCCCCGGGCCGGGGCCGCGCACGCCGCAGGCTCGGCTGGCCAAGTCCTGGGGCTCCGGGCGAGCGCGGCGCGCACCGGCACCCGCCGCCCCGCCGCTCAGGATGACATCAAGCCGCCCCCCCCGCGCCGGCCCGCCCGGCCCGCGCCGCCCCGCCCCGCGCCTGGGCGGGGCGCTGCGTCGGGGCCCAGGGGCCGCTGGGAAGTGTAGTTCCCGCCCCGCGTACCGGGCGCCGGGCTCGCGGGGCGGCTCCGGGCCGCGGCGGGCGCTCTGGGCGCCGGGAGCCGCAAGGGACGCGCTCCCGCTGCGGCTGGACGCCCGGACTCGGGAAAGGGGGCTGCGAGGGCCAAGAGGGGGCCCCGCAGTCGGCACCGGGAAGCCGAGTGACGCCAGGCCCCCCGCATGTGACCCGGGTCCCCCGAGCCCCAGGCTGTGCCCGCGGGCACCCCGGCCTCCCCACCGCAGGACGCGAGGCACCCTTCAGACGCCCCGTGGGAACCGGCACTAAACTAGTCAATCGGCTGCGGTGCCCCGGGGCCTGCTGGGGGCCCCAGGGGCTGCTGGGAAATGTAGTCCCTGCTCAGCTCCGCAGTCCCCCTCCTGGCCCTGACGGTCTGCGGTGACATCATGGTCTGGGCTTTAAAGGGCCAGCCCCTGAGAGGCCCGCGCGACAGCAGAGGGTGCTGGCCCCGAGCTGCTGCCCCACCCCAGCCCCTCGGGGCCCTAGAGTGCGCGTGTTGGGGGACGGGGCGTGCACAGCCCTCCTGCTGGGTGTCCGCGGTGCAGGTGGGATTTCAGGAGTTTGGCCCAAACTTCCCACCCTGCAGCCCTCGGCCCCCTGCCCAGGAACCCTGGACCCCAACGCCCTTGCTTCCCCTGAACTGCGGCCACCGCTGTTCCGCCTGGGTGAACAGCCCAATGCTGGGCAGTGGGAGAGGGACTGCGAGTGGACAATGCGCGCAGGGGCGGGGCTGGGCTCTTGCGGAACTGCCCACCACCCTCCCTGCGGCCGACAGAGCCTGCGGGAGCAGAGAGCCAGGCCGGGACCCAGAACTAATTACGCGTCCTGAGCAGCGCCCACCTTGGCCAGACGCTGCCAGCCTCCTTGCGGGGGCGGGGGAGGGGGCTGGGCGGGGAGGGGGACTTCTACAGTCAGACGAGGACTCCCAGGCCCCGGGAGCACAAGTGTCTTGCCCAGGGTCACACACCCTGCCCTCAGAGGCTGGGATCAGGGCCAGGGCCAGGCCACCTGTCTCTCCAGGTGCCCTCAAGGCCAGACTGACCACGGAGGGCTGGCGCTTAGTGCATTGGACCGGGGGCCTAAGCAAGCCATCTCAAGTGCCTGGGAGAGGCAGGGTGGAGGATTCTTTTTAGACACTTCTAGGGATGTTTGAAAGGACACACCATACAGTTCACCCACTGGAGTTGTTTCATGGGCACAGCATTGCCGTTCTGCTTAGATTGCCAGACATCTGTCCCCCAGCAAAGCGATGTACTTAACGCTACAGAATCGTTCACTTGAAAACGGGTAAGAGGGGCCGGCGCTGTGGTGTGGTGGGCAAAGCCACCGCCTGCAGTGCTGTCATCCCATATGGACTCCGGTTCTAGTCCCGGCTGCTCCACTTCCAGTCCAGCTCTCTGCTGTGCCTAGGAGAGCAGTGGAGAATGGCCCAAGTGCTTGGGTCCCTGCACCCGCATGGGAGACCCAGAAGCAGCTCCTGGCTCCTGGCTTCGGATTGGTGCAGCCCCGGCCATTGCAGTCAATTGGGGAGTGAACCAGCGGATGGAAGACCTCTCTCTCTCTCTGCCTCTTTCTGTAACTCTATCTTTAAATAAATAAAATAAATCCTTTAAAAATTTTAATTTAATTTTTTAAGGATTTATTTTATTTATTTGAAAGGCAGAGTTACAGAGAGAAAGAGAGAGAGAGAGAGAGAGAGAGGTCCTCCATCCACTGGTTCACTCCCCAATGGCCACAACGGCCGGAGCTGCGCCGATCCGAAGCCAGGAGCCAGGAGCTGCTTCTGGGTCTCCCACGTGAGTGCAGGGGTCCAAGCACTTGGGCCATCTTCCTCTGTTTTCCCAGGAGCATTAGCAGGGAGCTGGACCGGAAGTGCAGCGGGTGGGACCTGAACGGGCCCCCATATGTGATACTGGCATCACAGGTGGCAGCTTACCCATTGTGCCACAGTGCCGGCCTCCGAAATGGAGTTTTAAAAAATCATCCATTGTAGGTATTCAATTTAACAGCCTTTGGTCCTGCCATAGGCGAAGTTTCTTTTTATCACATTGGGCTCCTGGTTGCCCCAGAGCTGACCCCGTGGAGCTCTGTCAGCCTGGCCTCCCTGCGCCTTGTCACGCTCCTGGGACCGCCCCCCCCAGCTCCATCCGGCCCTGCTGGCCCCTCCTCCTCCCGCACCCCCAGGTCTCCCCGGAGGACCAAATCCAAAGCTGAGGCTGGGGCAGGTGTTTGGTCTGGTAAGCCCTGGGACACCCATGGCACGGCACGGAACGGAGTGCCGGGCTGCGAGTCTCAAGCCCTGCGTGGTCGCTCACCCTGGGAGGCGGCAGGTGATGGCTCAGGTATCCTGGTCCCTGCCACCCACACGGGAGACCTGGGCGGGGTTCTGAGCTCCTGGCTTGAGTCCGCCCACCGCTGCAGCACGTAGGAGATCTGTCTCGCTGCTTTCAAAAAAAAAGAGAAAGGGGCCGACGCCATGGCTCACTAGGCTAATCCTCCACCTTGTGGCACCAGCACACCGGGTTCTAGTCCCGGTCGGGGTACTGGATTCTGTCCCGGTTGCCCCTCTTCCAGGCCAGCTCTCTGCTGTAGCCCGGGAGTGCAGTGGAGGATGGCCCAAGTGCTTGGGCCCTGCAGCCCATGGGAGACCAGGAGAAGCACCTGGCTCCTGCCTTCAGATCAGCGCAGTGCGCCGGCCATGGCGGCCATTTGGGGAGTGAACCAACGGAAGGAGACCTTTCTCTCTGTCTCTCTCTCTCACTGTCTAACTCCATCTGTCAAATAAAAAAGAAAGAAAGAAAGAAAAAAGAAGAAAGGCCAGCCAGGGCCAGCGCTGCAGTGCAACAGGTTAAGCCACCGCCTGCAGCGCCAACGTTCCCTGTGGGCGCTGGTTCGAGTCCCCGCTGCTCCACTTCTGACCCAGCTCCCTGCTAATGTACCTGGGAGGGCAGCAGAAATGACCCAAGTACTTGAGCCCTTGTCACCCATGTGGGAGACCCAGATGGAGCTCCGGACACCGGACTCTGGACTTGGGGCCATCTGGAGAGTGAACCAGCAGATGAAAGATCTCTCTCTGTCAGTTTCAAATAAATAAATAAATCTTTGGGGTCAGCATTGTGGCATAGCAGGTTGAACCCTCTCCCAGGACATCGGCATCCCACATGGGCATTGGTTCGAGTCCCGGCTGTTCCACTTCCTCTCCAGCCCCCTGGTAATGCACTTGGTCCCCTGCATCCACGTGGGAGACTCTGATGAAGCCCCTGGCCCAACCCTGAGTGTTGCAACCATTTGCTTAATATCACTAACCACCAGAGAAATGCAACTCAAGACCACGATATCACCCGGCCTCTGTCGGAATGGCTAGGACCAAAAAGAGAAAAACAAGTGTTGGTAATGGAGAAAGGGAAACTCATTTTTAAAATGTATTTATTTACTTTTTAAGATTTATTTATTTATTTAAAAGTCAGAGAGAGAGAGAGAGAGAGAGAGTCTTCCATCCACTGGTTCACTCCCCAGAAGGCCACAACGGCCAGGCCTGGGCCGGGCTGAGCCTGGGAGCTGGGAGTCAGGGGCTTCTTCCAGGCCCCCACGTGGGTGCAGGAGCTCAAGCACATCCTTGCTGCTTTCCCAGGAGCATTAGCAGGAAGTGCGATGGGAAGTGGAGCAGCCAGGTCACAAACGGGTGCCCATCTGGGATGTTGGCCTCCTGGGTGGCGGCTTTACCCACTATGCCACAGTGCTGGTCCCAGTCCATTTGATTTCTCAAAATTTATTTATTTGAAAGGGGAGAGAGAGAAAGAGAGCGAGCGAGAGTGAGCATGATGCCAATCTTCCATCTGCCGGCTCACGCCCCAAATGGCCACACCTTCCAGGAGCCAGGAGCTCCATCCGGGTCTCCCATGTGGGTGCAGGGGCCCAAGCACTGGGCCGTCTTCTGCTGCTCTCACAGGCACGTTAGCAGGAACTGGATCGGAAGGGGAGCAGCCGGGACTTGAACTGGCGCCCATATGGGAGGCCTCATGCCAGTGTTGCAGGCGGCCCAGAGCGCTGCTGCTGGGAGCGTACGTTAGTGCAGTGCTGTGGTGAACACCGTGGAGAGTCCTTAAAAACCAGAAAAGGAATGGCCGTTCGACCCCCAGTCCCACGAGTGGGTGCCTGTACGAGGGGGTTCCTGCAGCGTTGTGCTGCAGTGGGTTAAGCTACCCCCATGATGCCTGCATCCCATAGGAGCCCTAGTTCAAGTCCCCACCGCTCCACTTCCTGTCCAGCTCTCTGCTGTGGCCTGAGAAAGCAGCAGAAGCTGGCTGAGGGCTTGGGCCCAGCTTGGGCGAGACCCGGATGGAGCTCCTGGCTCCTGGCCTTGGCCTGGCCCAGCCTGGCTGCTGTGGCCATCTGGGGAGTGAACCAGCGGACGGAAGACCTTGCTCTGTGCCTCGCTCTGGGACTCTGCCTTTCAAATACATCATAAATAAATCCTTTTAAGAAGGGCAAGCTGAGTGTGAGTTGTTAATTGTGACAAACATACGAATAAGAGAAGCAGTGAGGGGCTGAGGATATGAGAACTCCGTGTTACTACTGCACAGCCTCTGTTTTGTAAATCCAAAACTAGCCTGCAAACACCCTGTGTTCTCCCTGATCCGTGGCACCTGAGCACCTTCCAGGTCATCTGCAGAAGCCAAGGTGACCCTTCGAGACGCCGTGACCTCGAACAGCCCTTGTCTCGACTGTTGACGGTTGGATTTTTTTTTTTTTTTTTTGACAGGCAGAGTGGACAGTGAGAGAGAGAGACAGAGAGAAAGGTCTTCCTTTGCCGTTGGTTCACCCTCCAATGGCTGCTGCGGCCGGTGCACCGCACTGATCCAAAGCCAGGAGCCAGGTGCTTCTCCTGGTCTCCCATGGGGTGCAGGGCCCAAGCACTTGGGCCATCCTCCACTGCACTCCCGGGCCACAGCAGAGAGCTGGCCTGGAAGAGGAGCAACCGGGACAGAATCCGGTGCCCCGACCAGGACTAGAACCCGGTGTGCCGGCACCATAAGGCGGAGGATTAGCCTGTTGAGCCACGGCGCTGGCCTGGATTTTTTTTTCATACAACTTGTTGAACTCTGTGCTTAGCATAGAATGAATCTTACGTGTACAAAGTTAATTGAAAATAGATCTTAGGAAAAAAATAAGAATGGGAGAAGGAGAGGCAGGAGTCAGCAGGGGGGGAAGAGTCACCAGGCTCCTAAGGTTGTATTTTCGGGTCCCATCGAGTTCCTACACCTTAAGTAAAAGGCTTCTCGGGGCACAAAACCAAATTAGTCTGAAATAAAATGTTCCGAAAAGAGAAACCCACCGACTGCAGGCCGCCTCGCACGACCCTTCCACAGCCGTCCTGATCCCACCAAGGAACTTCCAGAGAGCCCCCCCGGGGGGAGGGGAGGCCCCCCAGGGCCCCTAAGGTCTACACCACACTGCTGCCCGGCGGGTTTCCATCTAGTCTCAGGTGGGGAGCCCCTCGCTCCGGAGCCACCCTCTAGGCAAAGCGGGTCCTCCTTCTCTCTCCCTGGGGAGGAGTCCTGCCCCAGACCCCCTGAGTTGGGCAGGATCCATGGTGGTCCCGCCTGTGCATTGGTCAGGACTGTGGGCCTATGGCATGGCCTGGGACTTCCTCCCGGAAATGACCCCCAGGGCCCCTACACCACCTTCTCTCCCAAGAGAATGCCGGCCTGGCCTGGGTCACGGAGGAGCGGCTGTGGCTTTCCATGGAGCTTGGTGACGTGCGTGGGAAAGGTGTCAGAGGCCACCTGTCCTGTCGAACCCTCCGCTCCACCTGTCCTGTCGAACCCTCCGCCGTGATGCACACACTGCACTTGGGACCGGCCCAGGAACGGACCCTCAGCAGCAGGTGTGGCCGCCAGTCCGGTGGGGTGGACGGGAGTGCAGGCTGACCCTGGAGACCATGCCCGGGAGCAGTCAGCTCTCAGAGGCGCCGATGGCCCGGACTCTGGGTCCCCAGCCTTTGCGTGCGCTGCACCCCGTTCCCAGGGCCAGAGAACGAACGGCCACCCCCTCCTAAAGCCAGACCCGTGTCCCCAGGCACCCAGCTACACGGCCTCAGTTCCCTGCCCTGCAAAATGGGGATTTCACAGCGCCTCCCGGGCGGCAAATACAGCATGAGACGCAGCAAGCCCGGGCCTAGGACAACACAGGGCTCATCAATGATGTCTATTTTGTGTCGCTGTTCATTTAGCATGGAGCGGCACGGACAGCACACGTCTGGATCCTCGCCATCGTATCGGCCGCCTCCCTCCCGGGGCCTCTCCAGCGTGTCCGCAGGGGTTCCAAGTCCTCTCCTCCACGCTTGTCAGGCAATGAGCCGCCTCACCCGCGGGCCCAAGGCTGCCGCGGCTGGCAGAGGAACCCAGCACGAGAGAATCCAACTCCCAGGGAACACCACCGAGACCCCCCAAAGCCGGGGTCCGCAGGCCCCTGCGCTGGGGGGGAGGAAGTTAGGTTGAGCCTGGGGGAATCCGGGGGAACCCCCTCTCTTCAGCACCAGGTGGGCTGCCTTGCCCGAGCGCACGGGGCAGGAGAACTTTCCCGTCTTTCCTCCAAGGGAGGCAGCCTAGGGCGGCCCCTCCGCACCGAGTCGTGAAACCAGGGGAGGAACTTTTCCTAGTCCACACTCAGCAACCCTTGGTCCTGGAGGAGAAGGAGGGGGAAGGGGAACCGGGGCGGGGGGGGGGGGAGCTGGACCCCACCCTTGTAAGCCTGGGCTCAGCACTCAGCTCCCCGCTGCGCCGCCCACCTGGCCTGCCAGGGGCATTCTCTGCATTTAACCAGAAGCCTTGCCTACCCCGGCTTGGGTGACTGGGAGCGTCCCCCCCCCCCCCCCCCGATTCTGTCCCGTCCGTTCTGACGGATGCCCACTAAACCTTGCTACCTTGCTTACCGCTGTTCTCCGTCTCTCTCACGTCTGAATTCTTTCTTGCACAAAGAACCCACTGCCCGTCTAACGCTGCCGCCTCTGCTGTGGCTGCGTTGCACTGAAGCCCCGTGCCGTCACACAACTCCGCATGTCAGGAGGTGCTGAAAATCATACAAACCTGGACGGCGCTGTGGTACAGCAGGAAAAGCCGCCTGCAGTGCCGCCATCCCATGTGGGCGCCGGTTCAAATCCCGGCTGCGCCACTTCCGACCCAGCTCTCTGCTATGGCCTGGGAAAGCAGTGGAAGATGGCCCAAGTGCTTGGGCGCTGTACCCACGTGGGAGACCTGGAGGAAGCTCCTGGCTCCTGGCTTCGGATCCGCACAGACAACTGGGGAGTGAACCAGCGGATGGAAGACCTCTCTCTCTCTCTCCTCTCTCTCTATGTCTCTCCTCTCTCTACACAACTCTGACTTTCAAATAAATAAAATAAATCTTTAAAAAATTTTTTTCACTTACTGTTTTCATAGTTGTATGGTGCATATCTTACACTACCAAGTTTAATGGGACACTGTCCCTTTAAATCCTGCCCAACCACCTGAGTAGGTGGACAAGCTGGCGCATGCGCACTCCTCTGCGGGCCCGGCCCCCTCGAGCAACAGCCTTCCCCCAGCTGTAGGAGGGAGGTTAAAGGTCCTCCCACACAGTCCTTATACGCAAGCGTAAATCCTAGTTGCGAGCACTATATCATGCCTGGAGCCCAGTCCCTTTTTCACTCCCGAAAGTCCCACCCCCGCCAAGGCCAATCAGCGGCCCTCGCCCTTTGCCATGGCCAATGGCAGCGAGCTTGGGGGGCGTGGCCGAGCGTCCGGGGGCGCGGCCTGGTGCTGAGAGAAGCGGCGGGGCGAGCCGGGGGCTCCAGTGAACAGCGCCGCCGGACGGGGATCACCGGCGGGCGGCGAGCGGAGGCGGCCCGGGCCCGGCGGTCTCCGAGATGTCACGATGGCTGTGGCCATGGTCGAACTGTGTGAAAGAGCGGGTCTGCCGCTACTTGCTGCACCACTACCTGGGTCACTTCTTCCAGGAGCACCTCAGCCTGGACCAGCTCAGCCTGGATCTCTACAAGGGCAGCGTCGCCCTCCGGGACATCCACCTGGAGATCTGGGTGAGGAGCCAGGCCGGAGCCCGGGCAGCTGCGGAGGGAGGGAGGGTCCCGCGCCCGGACCCGCGAACGGGCCGGGCCGGGGGAGCAGGCACCCTGGCTGGTCGCTTCGGAGCGGGGAGGGGTCCGCGTCCCCACCGGCCGGGGGAAGCGGAGCCGGGGAGGGTGTCCCTCGTCTGGAGGCCGCCAGCATCCTCCCGTCGAGTTTGTTGGCCGAGTCGGGGACCCCGCAGAGCCGGGACCCAGGCTGCGGCCCGGGCGGGCTGGCGGGGGTCCAGAGACCCGGCCAGGGCACCTGTGGAAAACTTGACCTCCTGACCTCCGGCCTGGCCGGTGGGCGGGGTTCGCCTCCGGATGTGGATGTCAACAACAGCGTCAGCCCCGTGTTGATCAACACAGCGTGCGAGGGCTACTGACTTCCTGTTTGGGGAGCGCGGGAGGACCAGGGGTGTTTGGGGGAGGGACTTGGGAGTCAGTATCCCTACCCAGAGTTGGGGGGAGCCCGGCTGAGGCTGGGGGCGGCCAGGGGCCCTGACTCACAGCTCAGCTGACCCGGCCAGGAGCAGTTAGAGGCCCCGGCTCCTGAGAGCCGTGCAGGGCGGCAGGAGAGGGCGTGGGCGCTGGCCTGTCTGCCTTCTGGCTGGCACAGGGGGTCTACAACTAGGGGGTGGCCAGGCCTTGGCCCTCTTGCTCTGCCTGTGCCTGGTCACCGGTCCGACAGGTGTGGTACAGAGGCCGTCTCTCCGGTGCTCCTGCCCAGAGCGCCTGGGGGCGCAGCGGGGAGGCAGGTGGGCTGCCGTTTGCAAGGAGCCCCAGACCGGCAGGAGGCGTTTGAGCCAGGGCCTCCGCTGCACCACGGCTCTGAGGCTGAGCGTCCTGTGGGCGCCGCTCCTGGGCACTGCGACCCTCTGCCAGTCCTCCATGCCCATCACGCCTGTGGCTGGAGCACGCCCCCGTCCACGCCCTCCACCTCCCTCCTCCGCCTGGCCAGGCTGGGCGACCACACAAGGCCAGGGCAGCTGGGCCTGGGGCTTGGCTGAGCTGGTCTTGTCCCTGCCCACTTGCAGTCTGTGAACGAGCTGCTGGAGTCCATGGAGTCGCCGCTGGAGCTGGTGGAAGGCTTTGTGGGCTCCATCGAGGTGGCCGTGCCCTGGGCCGCCCTGCTCACCGACCACTGCACGGTGCGCGTGTCCGGCCTCCAGCTCACCCTGCAGCCCCGCCAGAGCCCAGGTGAGGCCGGGATGGGCCTGGCGGAGTGGGCCTGGGCCCCAGGAGCCCACGGAGCCTGCTTGCCCTGAGACCCGCTCCCTCCCCGTAGGGCCAGGGCCTGCGGACTCCCAGAGCTGGGCCTCCTGCATGACCACCAGCCTGCAGCTGGCCCAGGAGTGTCTGCGGGCCGGGATGCCGGAGCCCTCGGAGCCCCCGCAGCCGCTGGAGGGGCTGGAGATGTTCGCCCAGACCATCGAGACTGGTGAGCGGGCCCCTCCCCAGCCCCCTGCCCCTCCATGGCCCGCGGGATGGGGCCCAGACAGCATCGGGACCCCCTGCTACCCAGAAGGGAAACGGCATCTCCCATTGCTGCTCCTCCTGACCTGAGACACCCCCCCAAAGTGCTGCGGAGGATCAAGGTGACCTTTCTGGACACAGTCGTGAGAGTGGAGCGCTCGCCGGGCGACGGGGAGCCAGGCGTGGCTGTGGAGGTCCACGTGCAGAGGTAGGGGTGGGTGCTGTGCACAAGGGCTCTGGCCGTGCCCCCAGCCCAGCCTGGGTGGCCGTGGGGGTTGTGTTATGATCCTGGACTGGCATCTGGGGCCAGCCGAGGGCCTGGGAGCAAGGAAGCCAGACCTGGAGGCCCAGGATGGCCTGGGTATGAGGGGCAGCTCTGCAGGGCAGGCTCCCTGTGTGGCACGCGGGCTCCAGGCCTGGGGTGGCCGGGGCGGAGGCTGAGCCTGCGCTCCGCAGACTGGACTACTGTGACGAGGCCGTGCGAGACCCGAGCCAGGCGCCGCCGGTGGACGTGCACCAGCCGCCCGCCTTCCTGCACAAGCTGCTGCAGCTGGCCGGCGTCCACCTGCACTTCGAGGAGCTCCCCGCCAAGGTGCGCCCCCTCGGGTTCCTGCAGCGTTTTGTCCTTGGGCTCCCTGGGGCCCTGCTGTCCCTTCTGACCGCTCCGTCTCCTCTGCTCCACATCCTGTGTCCTCACCCCCCAGGAAGACCCTCCGGAGCCCCCCTCGCAGATTGGCAGCTGCTCAGGGTACATGGAACTCATGGTGAAGCTGAAACAGAACGAAGCCTTCCCGGGCCCCAAGGTAGGTCCCCGGGCCCCCAGGGGAGGGTTGCGCCCCATCTCCAGCCCGGAGCGGGTGTCGGGGAGGGGGTGGCCAGGCAAGTGGCCTGCTGCTGCCCCAGGGTGTGGGTCGCTGGGGGCGGCTCTCCGGCCAGGGTGTGAGCGTCGGCTCCATGCTGCCCCCTGGCCCCCTTAGCTGGAGGTGGCGGGACAGCTGGGCTCCCTGCACCTGCTCCTGACCCCACGGCAGCTGCAGCAGCTTCAGGAACTGCTCTGCGCCGTGAGCCTCCCAGGTGAGGCCTCGGGGCAGCCCAGGGGGTGGGAGGGCTGGGGAGAGCTGGCCTGGCTGGGCTGAAGTGTGGCCCCCCGCCCCCGCAGACCCCGAAGGCCTGGCTGACAAGCTGAACAAGAGCCGGCCCCTGGGCGCCGAAGACCTGTGGCTGATCGAACAGGACCTGAACCAGCAGCTGCAGGCGGGCGCCGCGGCGGAGCCCCTCAGCCCAGACCCTCTTTCCAACCCCCTTCTGAACCTGGACAGCACCGGTGGGTGCGGGGCCAGGCCTGGGGCGGAGAGGGAGCAAGGGTGGGTGCGAGAGGCGGGGGCCGACCTGGCTGCCCTGACGCCGCCCGCCTGCCCCCAGACCTCTTCTTCTCCATGGCGGGCCTCACCAGCAGCGTGGCCTCGGCGGTCTCCGAGCTCTCGCTCTCGGACGTGGACTTGGGCTCCTCGGTGCACAGCCGCGTGGGCTCCCGCCGGGCCTCTGCCCAGGCCCCCCGAGCTGGTGAGTCGGGCTCCCCTGGGCGGTGCTGCACCTGCACCGAATGCTGAGACTCCGCGGGGCTGCGTTCGCGAGAGCTCGCTGTGGGCCAGGCACCGGGCTGGCGTTGTATCGTCCCCGGTCCTCCTGGCGTCCTTGGAGGGTGGAGCTGAGGCAGGGGGAGGGCCTGGCACACGGCGCCACTCTGTCTTCCCTGCTCACTGAGCTCCCCCCAGAGCCACACAAGCCACGTCTTCTCCCGGCCCAGTCCTGGGCCACCCTTCCCTCTGCCCAGAGCCACCTGGGAACTCGAGCCCCCAGCGAAGCCCCTGTGTCCCCTCAGGCAAGGCGGCCCCCACACCCCTCCCGGACACCCTGCGTCCTGACTCGCTGCTGAAGATGACCTTGGGGGGCCTGACCTTGACCCTGCAGCAGACGTCCGCCCCGTCTCCTGGCCCACCTGACCTCGCCGCCCGCTTTTTTGCCGAGTTTGACACCGCCAAGGAGGGTCCTATCGGCTCCCGCGACTTCCACCACCTGCGGCCCCGCTTCCAGAGAGCCTGTCCCTGCAGCCATGTGCGGTACGTGCCCGCAGGGGGCGACGGGAACCCCCAGGCCGCCGACTGACGCCTGCCCGCTCCTCGCAGGCTGACGGGCGCGGCCGTGCAGCTGTCCTGGGAGCTGCGCACCGGCGGCCGAGGCCGGCGGACCAGCAGCACGGAGGTGCGCTTCGGCCAGCTGGAGGTGCTGGAGTGTCTCTGGCCCAGGGGCGCCTCGGAGCCCGAGTACACGGAGGTGAGGGCAGAGCCTGCGGGGCGGCGCGGGGGCGGGGCCCCGGGCCTGGCATCCAGGCCTGACTCTGTCCACCCCCTCACCCCCCACCTCCCACACGGAGGTGAGGGCAGAGCCTGCGGGGCGGCGTGGGGGCGGGGCCCGGGGCCTGGCATCCAGGCCTGACTCTGTCCACCCCCCCACCCCCCACCTCCCATCCCAGATCCTGAGTTTTCCCAGTAACCTGAGCTCCCAGGCCTCAGCTCGGCCTTCCGCCCACCTCCGCCACACCCAGACCCTGCGTCATGTGCCCAAGGTAACCCGCCCTCCGTGCCAGACATGGTGGCTGTTGGTGGCGTCCCATGTTGCCTTGGCCCTACCCAGGCCTCTCCTCTGCCCCCGCCCCCTCCCCCTGCGCCCCTCCTGGGTCTTCTGCCCGAGTTCCCCTCTCATCGACTGGGAGGGCTCCAGGTTTTGTTTTGCCTCGGGGAGCTCCGTGCCGTCTGCCTGGACCACACCACACGGCCCCTCTGACCCACGCGCCCTCGCCCCCAGAGCCGACCCCGGCGCTCAGCTGCCCGCCATTGCCACTCAGAGCTGGCCTTGGACCTGGACGACTTCCAAGCGGACGTGGAGCTCGGGGCCCTGGATCGGCTCGCTGCCCTGCTGCGCCTGGCCACCACGCCCCCCGAGCCGCCGGCCGGCCTCCTGGTGAGCAGCCCAGCGGGGGCCGCACCGGGGAGGAGAGCAGGTGTGGAGGCCCTGGCTGTTGACCACAGACAGAGGGTCACTGGCGGCACTCTGACCCCTGCCCCCCCCACAGACAGAGCCCCCGCCGATGACTGAGCAGCAGACCGTGTTTCGGCTGGCGGCGCCCCGGGCCACGCTGCGGCTGCGCTTCCCCATCGCCGACCTGCGGCCCGAGCGCGACCCCTGGGCAGGCCGGGCCGTGCGGGCTGAGCAGCTGCGGCTGGAGCTGAGTGAGCCCCAGTTCCGCTCAGAGCTTAGCAGCGGGCCTGGGCCCCCAGCCCCCACCCACCTGGAGCTCACCTGCTCCGACCTGCATGGTGAGAGCCCCGGGGGGCAGCGTCTGGGGGTCTGGGCCTTGGGAGGAGGGGGCTGGGGCACAGTCGGACCAGACCCTGGCACGAGTCCTTGACAGCTGTGCAGGGCACCAAGCATCGCCTGTCCCTGGGCAGCGGGCAGCGGGGACCCTCTGTGCCTGCGCCGTAGTGAATGTGGGTGTGGGGGGCCGGGCTGACAGCTGGCACTGCGGGGCATGTGGGAAGAGGCGGCCGTGACGGCCCCGCCCTGCTCTGCCCCTCCAGGTGTGTACGAAGACGGCGAGAAGCCGCCTGTCTCCTGTCTCCGAGTCTCCAAAGCCCTGGACCCCAAGAGCGCTGGGCACAAGTACTTCCTGCCCCAGTAAGCGGGGGCTCTGGGAGGGGCCGCAGGAGGCCGGCGGGGCGCCAGGCGCAGGGGCCCTCCGGCCAGTGACAGACCCGTGCCCGGCAGGGTAGTGCTGACCCTGAACCCCCAGGCCAGCAGTGCGCAGTGGGAGGTGGCCGCACAGAAGGGAGAGGAGCTGGAACTGTCCACGGAGAGCCCCTGCGAGCTGCAGGAGCCCGAGCCCTCGCCCTTCTCCTCCAAGAGGACCATGTACGAGACGGAGGAGGTGAGGCCCGGCCCCCACTCTCCCCGCACCCCCAGCCCCTCCCAGCCTGTGCCGCGGGTACGGCTGCGGGCCAAGCGGGCAGCACTGCCTAGGGGACGCCACCTGGGACGACCTCGTCTCCAGTTACTTCCGGCCAGTGGGGGAGGTGGGTCCCCTCCCTTCCGGCTCCTGGGGTGGGCGTGACCCTGGGACCTGGGTCCTCCTGGGCTGGACACCCTGACTGTGCCCACCTCGGGCTGAAGGCGATGGGGGCTGAGTGAGGAGCACCCAGGCCTGACGTGTGGAGCCAGACTGCCTGGGTTTGAATCCAGGCTCTGCCACTCGGCGCCTGTGTCACCCTGAGCAGTTACCTACGCGACGGGTTCTCTCGCTGGACAGTGGGCCCTGCAGCCTCTGTCTCAGGCCTGTTGGGGGACCAAAGATGGTCACAGGTGGGAGGCTGGAGACCCGGGCCCAAGAAGGGCGCCCAGGGGTGATGGGGCTGGACTCGGGGCCCACGCAGGCGTCTCTCGGCGGCACTCTGCCCGCTGAGCCTCTCACCGGCTGCCCCGTGCAGATGGTGATTCCCGGAGACCCCGAGGAGATGCGGACATTCCAGACTCGGACCCTGGCGCTGTCTCGCTGCACCCTGGAAGTGACCCTGCCCAGCGCCCACATCTTCCTGCCCAGCAAGGAGGTCTACGAGAGCATCTACAACAGGTGGAGACACGGGGCAGGCGGGGCCGTGCACGGGCCGAGCCCCGGCCCCACTCACCTCTGCCATCCGCCCGCCCGCCCGCCGCAGGATCAACAACGACCTGCTCATGTGGGAGCCCGCGGACCTGCTGCCCACCCCCGGCCCCGCCGCGCAGCCCCCCGGCTGCCCCAGCCCCTCTTCCCTGTGGCACGACAGCTTCAAAATGTGCAAGTCTGCCTTCAAGCTGGGTATGTGGGCGGCCGGCGCCGCACCGCCGCGAGGGCCCTGCAGCCGGGAGGGCCGGGCCAGCCTCCCCGGGCCTCCCGCCCAGCCGCTGCCGTGGTTTCACCCCAGACTCGGACTCAGACGATGAAGACGCCCCCTTCTTCTCCGTGGGGGCATCGGGTGCCCCCCAGCAGCCGCCGGCCGCCGAGCCCTCGAGCTCTGCAGTCTCCCAGAGTACGCTGTCTACCCTGGTGACGGTGCTGAAGGGTCGGATCACAGCGCTCTGTGAGGCCAAGGTGAGGGCAGCAGGGGGGGGGGGAGGGCGGGTACCCACCACCCCATGGCACCGAGCAGGATGGGCATAGGGTGACCCCGGGAGGCAGGCGGGGCCGGGCTGAGGTTCCCCTGTGGACAAAGAGGCTAGCGCTGCCGCCCCGAGCGCCCAGTGCCTAGCCTGTGGGAGAAGCTGGAGCTGACCCCGACCACCAGGGCCCCCAGCAGCGCCTCTCCCGAGGGGGCACGAGCTGCTGAGGACCCTGGTGGAGCCACGCTGTCCGCAGGACGAGGGTGGCGGGCGGCTGGAGGCCGTGCACGGGGAGCTGGTGCTGGACGTGGAGCAGGGCACCATCTTCAGCGTCTCCCAGTACCGGGGCCAGCCTGGACTCGGCTATTTCTGCCTGGAAGCTGAGAGGGCCGCCCTGTACCACCGAGGTGTGAGGGCTGGCGCCGTGCGCCACCGCGGAACGGGGGGTGGGGGCGGCTGCCAGCAGGGACCCCGGGGCACCTGGGGCAGCATGTGTAGCCAGTTGCTTGGCACGGGCTCACCAGCTCCCTCCCCAGCGGCCATGGATGACTACGTGCTGCCCAGTCACCTGGAGCTGCCCAGCTGCCCCCCGCCGGCCCGGCTAGCCCCCACCATCTACCCCTCGGAAGAGGGCGTGGCCGAGCAGGGCGTCTCAGGTCGCAAGGGCCAGGGCCGGGGCCCGCACATGCTGTCCGCTGCTGTGCGCATCCACCTGGACCCCCACAGGAACATCAAGGTACAGCTTCCTCTTGCTGCCAGCCGCCATCCCCGTGTCTGGTGGGCTGGGGGGTCCCCACTGTGCTGATGGCACCCCCACCCCCAGGAGTTCCTGGTGACGCTGCGGCTGCACAGAGCCACCCTGCGCCACTATATGGCCTTGCCTGAACAGAGCTGGCACTCCCAGGTGAGCCGGCACAGCCGGGGCGGTCCCCCGAGGGCGAGCAGATCTGGAGCGTGGGCTGGGCTGGCGCGCCTGGCAAGGGCTGTGGTGGACGGCCAGTGGGGGCGGGGCAGAGGAGGACGCCCTCAGCGCCGCCCCGGCCCCCCCAGCTGCTGGAGTTCCTAGACGTGCTTGACGACCCTGTGCTGGGCTACCTGCCCCCCACGGTCATCACCGTCCTGCACACACACCTGTTCTCCTGCGCCGTGGACTACAGGTACCCGGGCCGGGTGGGCAAGCGAGGGGCTGGGTGGAAGGGGCCTGCCCACGGCGGTGGGGAGCCCGCCCCAGCCCGAGTGTGATCCCCAGGCCGCTCTACCTCCCCGTGCGAGTCCTCGTCACCGCGGAGACCTTCACCCTGTCCAGCAACATCATCATGGACACGTCCACCTTCCTGCTCAGGTGAGCAGGCCGCTGGGCCCAGCCCTAGGAGTGAGAACTTCTCCCACCGCCCTGGAGGCCCGGCCAGCCTGAGGTCAGAGCCTGGGCTGGTTTGCTGCATCTCTGGCAGTCCCCCTCGCGGGGTGTCCCGAGACTGTCGGGGTGAGAGGGATGGACCCAGGTCCCCGCTGTGACGGTGCCCTCGTGTGGTCACCCAGTAACTGACGGAGCCCCCTCCACCGGAGGGTGCCATGCAGCGGTGACTCAGGTGCGAGAATAAGGTCAGAAATGTGAGATGTCAGAGCACAGTGTCCCCAGAAACCAGACACAAAACTGCCTGGGTGTCCAACAATGTGCTTCCGAGGGGCGCGGTATAGACCCGTGCGTGGCTGCATAGACGAGACCAGAGAGAGGCGTGGCTCGCTCAGGACCTGGGCCGGACAGGCTGGACACCATGAGTGGCTTCAGCGAGGCCCCAGTGGGGTGGTGGGGCTGGAAGTGCCGGGGGGGCCCTAAGCGCTGCCCCACTGAAGTGGCGCCTGCGGGCTGGGCGGCCAAGCCCCTCCTCCCCCGCACCCATGGAAACACTGAGCCCAGAGAGGTGAGCCCGCGACCCCGCTGCCCCACGCCCCACCAGGTTCATCCTCGATGACTCGGCCTTGTTCCTGTCCGACAAGTGCGAGGTGGAGACCCTGGATCTGCGGCGAGGTGGGCACGGCCGGGCCTGGGCACGCTCCCTGCTGAGGGGCCGTGGCCCCCAGCACTCACCAAGTCTTCCGCGGGGAGGGGCGGGGGTGGGAAGGAGCCGAGAGGAACCTTCTGGAGCTTTCTGCTCCAGATTACGTCTGCGTCCTGGATGTTGACCTCCTGGAGCTTGTGATCAAAACCTGGAAGGGGAGCACCGAGGGCAAACTGGTGAGTGGGGGTCCCAGGGCCCCGCGGTCCTGCTGCCTGGGCCCGCGCCCTTCTCCGCTCGGCTCAGTGCGGATCTCGGTCCCGCCACCAGAGGGCAGTGCGGCCAGGGCCGAGCAGGGCCTTGAGTTGTAAAGGGGACAGGACTCAGCTCCCTGGGCGTGGGTGGGGGTGGGGGGGTGGCGGAGGCAGGGGTGGACCCACCGCCTTGGGGGACCTGGCCGAGCCCCTCACTCTGGGCTCAGGTGACCCGTCTGCTCAGTGGGCTCACGGGGCAAGCTGACGTGGCCCTGCCTGTCGCCCGCAGAGCCAGCCGCTGTTTGAGCTGCGCTGCTCCAACAATGTGCTGCACGTGCACAGCTGTGCCGACTCCTGCGCCCTGCTGGTCAACCTGCTGCAGTACGTACTGAGCGCGGGCGACCTGCACCCCCCGCCCCGGCCCCCCAGCCCCACGGAGATCGCCGGCCAGAAGGTACAGGTGAGCCTGGCCACGCAGGCTGCCAGAGCTCGGCCAGGCCCCTCGCCGGCCCTGGCCCTCGGGCCTGGGGTTGGGGGAGCCCCGGGGCCGCCTGCCCTGCACGCTCACTGCCCGCTCCTCTGCCTGGCCCAGCTCTCGGAGAGCCCCGCCTCCCTGCCCGCCTGCCCCCCGGTGGAGACGGCCCTCATCAACCAGCGGGACCTGGCCGATGCCCTCCTGGACACTGAGCGGAGCCTGCGGGAGCTGGCCCAGCCCTCAGGTGTGGGGACGCGCCGGGGACAGCAGACGCAGCAAGTGCCCGCAGTGGGCACGTCCCCAGACCGGCCTGTCTCTCTCCATAGGTGGCCCGCTCCCTCAGGCCTCTCCCGTCTCCGTCTACCTGTTCCCAGGTGAACGGAGTGGGGCCCAGCCCTCGTCGCCTCCTGCCGGGGGCCCTGCTGGCAGCCTAGGGGCCCGGTCCGAGGCGAAGGAAGATGAAAAGGAGGAGGAGGGGGAAGCAGACACGCTGGACAGCGACGAGTTCTGCATCCTGGACGCCCCTGGCCTGGGCATCCCGGTGCGTGGCAGGGCGGGGGCGGGGAGGGCCCAGAACCAGCAGGTGGATTGCCTGAGGACTGAGGATGAGGGCAGGGACAGATGGGTGGGGAGTGGAGGTGGGGGCAGAGCAGGCAGGCAGCGCTCGGCCGCAGGGGCCTGCAGCTGAATCCCTGGCTCTCGCCCTCCTGGACGTCCCTGCAGACATGGACTCTGGGGATAGTGGCCCAGGGCGGCCATCTTTTGTCAAACGGGGAGAAGGAAGGGAGGGAGACGTGAGGCTGGGAGACCGGGGCTGGGGCCGCCTCCGTGCCATGCCTCTCAGCCTCGTACTCCTGGCAGCCTCGAGACGGGGAGCCCGTGGTGACGCAGCTGCACCCAGGCCCCATCGTCGTACAGGACGGACACTTCTCACGGCCACTGGGCAGCACGGACCTGCTGCGGGCCCCCGCCCACTTCCCCGTGCCCAGCAGCCGTGTGGTGCTCCGAGAGGTCTCGCTCATCTGGCACCTCTACGGGGGCCGGGACTTTGGGCCCCACCCTGGCCACAGGTGAGGGGCGAGGGGCGGGGCCCCGACTTGGAGCCCTCCCACCCCTTGCCTGCCTCACTCTCCTCCCTGGCCCCGCCTCCCGCCAAGAGCTGGGAGGGGGTGTCTGTCCTGAGGTGGGTGAGCCTGCTCTGAGGGGCTTGGGAAGGGGTTCCACTGAGGAGCTGTTCCCCGCCCCCTCCCCAGGGCGAGAGTTGGCCTCCCAGGCCGGGGCTCCCCTTCCCGCTGTTCCGGCCCCAACCGGCCCCAGAACACGTGGCGGACGCAGGGGGGCAGCGGGCGGCAGCACCAGGTCCTCATGGAGATCCAGCTCAGCAAGGTGAGTGCCCCCCACCCCCTCCCCGGGCAGCCCCCAGGTGCTGGTGGCAGGGAGCCACACAGGTAAAGCCCGTGCCTTCGTGGTGGAGGGGGCCGGGCAGGACTGAGTGGGACACACCCTGTGCGTCAGCTGGGGGACGCTCAGTAGAGCAAGGTGGGGATGAGGAAGTGAGGCAGCAAGCAGGAGAGGGTCCCAGGGTCTCAGGAAGAGGGGGTCCGCGAGGCTGCAAGCAGGGAGCACCCCTGTCCCCGCCCCACCCCCCCAGCAGCTGAGCGAGGGAGGGAGGAGGCCAAGCCAGCTGTCCTCAGGCTCGGACTCGCTCCTTCCGGTTCCGGCTAGAGTGAGATGGGAGCGTCCGGGGGCGGGAGTGGAGAGATGGGAGTCCCGCCCTGGGTGGCGTGGGTGAGAAACAGCCAGGCCTGGGACGCTCGCAGAGGGTGCTCCCACTCAGAGCAGCCCCCCAGCCAGTGCTCTGGGGCCTGGTGACGGCCGAGCACCATGGACCAGGGGGACATGCCGGGGAGCCAGTGGCTGCG
This sequence comes from Sylvilagus floridanus, assembly GCA_949820135.1. Lineage (NCBI taxonomy): Eukaryota > Metazoa > Chordata > Mammalia > Lagomorpha > Leporidae > Sylvilagus > Sylvilagus floridanus. The sequence goes on along the minus strand of OX463224.1, from coordinate 119,482,108 downwards.
CAGGGAGACAGGGCGGGGGGTGCAGGGGAGCCAGCCCGCCCCCCCCTCAGGGTGTAAGGCCCTGCCAGGCCGAGGCGCTCGGGGAAGAGGCCCTGGGTTCTGCCTGTGTACACAGTGATGGGGGGAGGACGGGGTCTGTGAGGGGAGTGGGGAGGGGTGAGGCAGCTCGTGGAGGTACTGGGGGGAGCTGGGAGAAGTTGTGGCTGCTGGCGGGGTTGGAGGCAGCGGCCACTCAGCCAGAGGAAGGCCGTGGGGCTGGGGCGGCAGCGAAGCACTCGGCGTGGCCACGTGAGGTCCACAGTGCTGGTGGGGTGGCCACGGCGGGACCGCAAGGCTGCAGCCCACGTGGGGCCGAGATGGAGTGGGGACAGGAGGGAGCTGGGGGTCCGGCCCTCCCCTCCTCACGGCGCCTGCCTGCCCCCCGCCACAGGTGAGCTTTCAGCACGAGGTGTACCCGGCGGAGCCGGCCCCCGGCCCGGAGCTGGAGGAGCGGCCGCTGTCGCGCCAGGTGTTCATCGTGCAGGAGCTCGAGGTCCGGGACCGGCTCGCCTCGTCCCAGATCAACAAGTTCCTGTACCTGCACACCAGCGAGCGCATGCCGCGGCGCGCGCACTCCAACATGGTACGGGCCTGCGTGGGGGCTGGGGGGCCGCAGGGGCGGGGCAGGGCTGAAGGGCGCCTCGGCACCCAGTGCTGGCTCTTTGTCCCCAGCTGACCATCAAAGCATTGCACGTGGCTCCCACCACTGCCGTGGGCGGGCCCGAGTGCTGCCTCCGCGTCTCCCTGATGCCCCTGCGGCTGAACGTGGACCAGGTGAGTGGGCGGTGGGGAGAGCCCAGGTGGCCCGGCCGTCTCGGGCCTGCGAGGCTGACCGCGTCCCAACTGTCCCTGCAGGACGCCCTCTTCTTCCTCAAGGACTTCTTCACCAGCCTAGCAGCTGGCATCAACCCCATGGTCCCAGGGGAGAGCTCCGCGGAGGGTGAGAGGCTGGGCCAGCGAGGGAGGGCCAGGCCCCCCGACCCCGCCCTCACTCCACGCCTCCACCCCCAGCTCACCCTGAGACGCGAGTCCGACCCAGCAGCCCCCAGGAAGGGCAGCCGGAGGGCGCGGAGACGGCCGGTGCGCGGGAGGCCGCGGCGGGCGGGCACAGCCCCCCCTCGGCAGAGCGGCAGCCCGTCTACTTCAGGTAGGGCTGCGGGTGGGGGCCGGGCCAGGCTGCGGGGCACAGGGGCGGCGACCAATTCCCTCCCCCCCCAGGGAGTTCCGCTTCACGTCGGAGGTGCCCATCTGGCTGGACTACCACGGCAAGCACGTCACCGTGGACCAAGTGGTAAGGGTGGCCGTGTGGGCGGGGCCTCCGTGGGGTGGCCGAGTGGGCGGGGCCCCCATGGGTGGCCGTGTGGGCGGGGCCTCCGCGCAGCGCCACTCACCCCGCGGAGTCGTGGCCAGCGGCTCTGTGGGCTGGCCAGTCCACCGCCTGTGCCATCCCATAAACCTGCCCCCCCCCCCAGGGCACTTTCGCTGGCCTCCTCATCGGCCTGGCTCAGCTCAACTGCTCGGAGCTGAAGCTGAAGCGGCTCTGCTGCCGGCACGGGTGAGCCCCCGGGGTCCCCGCCTGCCCCTCCACCTCCCCCTCCCCGGTGGTGTGGCTCAGGCGCCCCTCACCGTGTCACAGCGCTGCTCTGACGCAGCTGGGAGGCCCACGGAGCGGGCTGGGACGCCCAGGGCACGCGCCACACGCTCGCCGCCCCGCCTTCCTCACCTCTTCCCCGCCAGGCTCCTGGGTGTGGACAAGGTGCTGGGCTATGCCCTCAACGAGTGGCTGCAGGACATCCGCAAGAACCAGCTGCCTGGCCTGCTGGGCGGCGTGGGCCCCATGCACTCGGTCGTCCAGCTCTGTGAGTGTCCCTGGGGGGTGGGGGAGCGGCCCTGGAACCGTGCGGGGCGGCCGGAGCCTCCCTGACTGCCTCGACCCCCCCCCAGTCCAAGGGTTCCGGGACCTGCTGTGGCTGCCCATTGAGCAGTACAGGAAGGACGGGCGCCTCATGCGGGGGCTGCAGCGGGGGGCTGCCTCCTTCGGCTCGTCCACAGCCTCCGCCGCCCTGGAGCTTAGCAACCGGCTGGTGCAGGCCATCCAGGTGAGAGCCGGGGCTCCCGGCACCCCCCCGCCCCCTCCCTCCCCAGGGCAGGCCTGGCCTCAAGACCCCCAGGGAGTGGCTTCCAGGCAGGGGAGCACCTGCCCGCCCAGGCCGCCACAGCCCACCATGTGGGCATGCGCACAGCAGGTCTTACGGAGGGTGGGGGCAGCTGTGTTCACAGAGACCGGGAGGCTGGCCCTGGCTCACTCAGGCCATGAGCCCTGCTAGTCCCAAGGGGACCCCTGGAGCCAGGAGCTGACCTCTGCCAGCCGCTGCAGGCAGAGCTGGGCAGTAGGGAGGGTGACCGTGGCCTTGGCGGTTGTAGGCTCAGGCCTGATGGGGTGGAGGCGGGGTCTCAGAGGGCCTGGGGTTGGGTTGGAGAGCGCAGCATTGGGTGAGATGTGGGGCAGGGGGCAGAGGGCAGAGGGGCTCACCGGTGGTCCACGGGGCCTCTGCAGCCACTGCCTCTGGGGCCCAGAGGCCAGGGGAGGAGCGGGCGGCAGGTGGCACACAGCCCGAGCAGGAGCCTGCTTGTGTGAGGCGGTCAGCGGAGGAGGGTTTGGGTTTGAGGACCCTTTAGGGAAGCCCCTCCAGTCATCTATCCTGCCTGAATTTCTCCAGCCTGAGCCATGGGAGTTGCGGGAGGGGCAGGGGCGTGGGGGCCGGGGGAGGGAGGCTCTGGGGTGGGGCGTCCCTGCGCTGGCCAGGGGGCCGACGGGAGTGCCCAGGCCAGCTCCTCACGCTCGCTCTCTCAGGCCACGGCGGAGACCGTGTACGACATCCTGTCCCCGGCGGCACCCGTCTCCCGCTCCCTGCAGGGCAGACGCTCTGCCCGAAGGCTTCGCAAAGGCCAGCAGCCTGCCGACCTGCGGGAGGGCGTGGCCAAGGCCTACGACACGGTTCGGGAGGTGAGGGAGCCCAGCCCCGCTCACGATGACCCCCACCCGCCCTTCCCACGGAGCCTGCACTGACCTCTGACCCCCACAGGGCATCCTGGACACGGCTCAGACCATCTGTGACGTGGCGTCGCGGGGCCACGAGCAGAAGGGGCTGACAGGCGCTGTGGGGGGCGTGATCCGCCAGCTGCCGCCCACCGTGGTGAAGCCACTCATCATGGCCACCGAGGCCACGTCCAGCCTGCTGGGGGGCATGCGCAACCAGATCCTGCCCGACGCCCACAAGCACCACGCCCTCAAGTGGCGCTCCGAGGCCCAGGACTGAGCCGAGGGGCGCCGGGACCCAGGGGGGCAGGGGGGCTGTGACCCCCCCCAGGCTAGGCCTGGACCCTTCAGGGGACGCCACTGTGAAGGGCCTGCCTGGCCCCCGTTGCCAGTTCGCCGCGAGGCCGGGGCCCTGCCCTGCGGCCTCCGCCTGCCTGCACTTTCTCGGGCCTGCCCCGCCGGCCGGGCCCACGCCGCCGCCCCGTCCCCGGACGGGCGCTTCCGGACTCTTGGACCTGACCCCACTCAGCCAAATGTCGTTCCGTGTCTCGGGGAGGCAGGGGACAGACACCGTGTGGTTCAGTGAATTATTTTTACGCTCCTTGAGCGTGTGGGTCGGTGTCTGCATGAAGTGGAATAAACCGCGCCCACCGCCAGCCCCTCGCAGACCCCGTGTCTCTCTGGGGTCCCTGTTAGCCCCAGCCTCAGCCTGGTCCGGCACTTACCAGATTCTGCCTCTGCCCACTCCTCGCTGTCGCCACCAGGGGTCGCCACCTGCTCCTGCTGTCCGCCCCCCTGCCTTCCCCGGCCCCAGGCCCTGTCTTGTCACTTGGAGGGGGGCGGTGGGGGGGCTGCCACCCTGGCCCCTCCTCCTGAGAGACCAGCTCAGCGTGGCTGGGGAGGGAGGAGTGGCCCTTGGAGCCACCCTGTCTGATCACGTTCCCACAGGGTCCCAGGACCGGCCTTACCCTGGGGGACACCAGGGCGACTTGGGCTCTGCCTGGGCCTCTGGGTCTTGTCCCTCCTGGTGGCCCCTGCCTGCTGACCCAGAGAGCAGGAGTGTCCCTCGAGACTCCGGGGCCCGGGTCACTGTCCCCGACATCCCCAGCAGGAGGCTTTTGGGGGTGATCAGACCTGTGCCCTGGGGTCCCAGCTCTGGGCCCCGAAGGGGAAGCAGCTGGGGGACAGTGCTGTCCTGACCAGCACTTGCCCACAGCCTGGGGAAACGTGCGTTGCGCCTCCTCACTACAGTCCTCACTAGCAGCCATGGGGAACCAGAGGCCTGTTACAGAGCCCTCACCTGCTGGGTTAGCCTAGGTGTCCCCAGGGCACTGGGAGCAGGGCGGGAGCTTCGCCGGGGGGCCTGGGACCCTGGTCACCAGGATACTTGGCTCAGTGTGACTCAGTGGCCCGGCTGGGGCCTGATGCCACCAGGAGGGGCAGCGGGGCCCCAGCATGGTGCTTCCTGGACCTGCCCCCGCCTGCCGGGGCACAGTCCAGGGTTCCCTGCCCTTCGAACCACACTCGGATTGGGATTGACGGCAGTGGGGTAATCATTAACCCGCCAGGGGCTGGGTCAACGGCTCAAAAGGCGCTGAGCCCTCTGGGTCCCCACTTCCTCCTGTGCCCCGAGGGCCAGCCAGGCACCAGGTAAGGCACTTCCCACGGCTGGCACCCCTGCAGCCCCCGCTGCCCCAGGGTGCGCCCGAGCCCAGGCGCCTTCCTGCGGGGTCACTAGACCTGAGGAATAAAGGAAGGGTCCCAAGCAGCCACTGGGTGGCCCCGGGCAGGCGCCTTCCTGCGGTGTGCCTCGGTTTCCACCTGTGGCCCGAGGAGGGCAGAGTATCGGCTTTCAGAGCCGTGCAGCTCCCGGGAGCCGGAGGAACCCCATGGGCGCTGGGACCCCACAGGGCAGCTGGTCTCGCTGGCCTGTGTGGGAAGGGCTGCTGGGCTTGGGGGTGGGGGCTGGGTTGCCTGCTGTGGTCTCTGCAGGCTCATCCCAGGCAGAAGGAGTCCTGCCCGGGGAGCCCCGACCCGCCCTGCACCCCAAGAGGGAGGACGCCATGTCAGGGAGGTCGCCAGGGTTCCAGGGACCGCAGAGCCCTGTCAGTGCCCCAGCACAGCCGCCTCTGCCTCTCTGGGCCCGTGTCCACCAGCAGCAGAGGGGAGCACGGCTCAAGTCCACTCTGAAAGTTCCCTCTCCAAAATGCCAGCTGGCACCTGTCACCGGAGCCCCTGGGGTCAGCCTGGCTGGGAGGGGCTGGGAGCACGTTGTGGGGGAGGCGCTGCTCCCCAACCCTGGCCAACTCCCTGGCCAGACCCCAGGCTCAAAGGCAGCCCGGTTCACGTGGGAGGAACCCGCAGCGGCTCCAAGAGGTCAAGCCACCTGTTCCAGGTCCCCCGGCCCCCAGGCCAGTGGGGCTGGGTCTTCCCATAGCAGTGTGGGCGTCGGCGTCTCTCCCAGCTCCCCCACCTCGCTGCTGCTCCGTGCCTCCTTCCTCCCTTAGCCCCTCTGCCTCCCTCTCCTTCTCTGTCCCCCACCCCAGGCACTGGAAGCCCCTGGAGACTGGCAGCTGCTCCGGCCCCTCGGCTCCGTGACAGCAGCCAGGAGGGTGGGCAGAGGGCAGAGGGCGCAGGCCATGGCGGCCAAGCCTGAGGCTGGGCCCAGGCTCCAGGCGGAAACGAAAGGCCCCGGGGACGGAGGGCGTGGGTGTCGGTGGGCAAAGGCTGCCCGGGTTGTAAATCGGAGCCACTCCCGGCTTTTATGAGGCAGATTTGGGGTTGAACTTGGACTTCGCCCAGGAAGGAGCCCGGGCACCACACGGGCGCCAGGGGTGGGCCCTGCACGATAAGGAACCTCCGAAGGAAGACGTGGACCTCGGGACACGAGAGCCCGGGGCCCCGGCGGAGCGGGCTGGAGGACCCCCGGATCCCTCCGCGGCGAGACCCCAGGCCTCTGGTTGGCTCCCACCCCCTGTAACAGCAACTCCATGTGGAATGCCTGCTCTTTCCAGTGGGGCTGCTGTTATCCGGGGCGGGCGCCGGTACCCACGGAGGAGGAGAGGCAGCCGGCGGGGACTTCGTGGCCAGGCGCGGGCGGGCTGTCGCGGATCGCCGAGACCGAGTGCACAGGGCTCTGACCTATGAATTGACAGCCAGTGCTCCGTCTCCCCTCTGGCTGCCAATTCCATAGGTCACAGGTATGTTCGCCTCAATGCCGGCCGCCAGCACCTGCCGGGGCGGGGTGGGGCAGGTGCCCGCGTGGTCGAGGTTCCGCTCCTCCACCTCATGCCGGGCCTTCCTCAATCCCAGCATGCTGTGCTACCCCACAACACTGCACCCCCTGGGCCCCACCACCGTTCTGGGCTCCGGGAGCTCAGCCCCAGCTGGCTGGGACGTCTGCTGGGCAGGCGGTGAGCCTGCGTCCTGCACCCACTGCAGCTCAGGGAGCCACGGTTTTCACGCCAGAGCCTCTGCTGAGCACAGGGCCCCCCCGCCTCCTGAGCCGTGCCTCTCCCTCTCCCGCCAGCCTCATCTCCCTGCAGCCCGCCTTGGCTCTGGCTCCCCCCGCCTTGCTGTGACCGGTGGAGCGGTTCCCCCAGCTCCGGGACTCTAACGAGCACCCTTGGGTGGGGGCAGTAGCATCTGAGGGCCCTGCCACCCTCCCCCGCCTGCAACAGCCGCACCCCTGCCCTAGCCTCACACAATATGGTTCTGGAGAGATTTTTCATTTGAATAAGATTTCTGTGGCCACGAATGCCCGTGTCGCACATCCGAGCACCTGGGTTCAGACCCCAGCTCCGCCCCCAATCCCAGCTTCCTGCTGGTGGAGACCCTGGGAGGCGGCCGTGACAGCCCAAGTAGATGGGTCCCTGCCACCCACCTGGGAGGCGGAGCTATTACAGGAGTAAGCCAGCAGATGGGGGCTCTGCTGTCCGTCTGTCTCTTCTCTCTGCCTCTCAATTTAAAAAATGATAAAAATAAAAAGCAGCAGCAGCAGAGGCCTGAGAACGAAGTCCCGGTCGCCCAAGCGCAGGACCTGGGTACCCAGCCCTCCCCGTGTGCCGCCGCTCGCGTCCATCGCTCGGAGCGCTGCAGGCAGCCTGGCAGGGTGGCTGTCGCCTGGCTGCTTGGAGACCAGACACAGGCTCAGGGAGCAGAAGGAGCGCTGAGGCTGGCACTTGGACGCGGTCTGGCCCCCACCCTGGTCCCTAAGCCGCCGGCTCTTGTGCCTCCTGCGGCGGCTTCTCGCCCCCGGTCCCGGCTGCCGTCAGCACCAGCCTCCGCGCCCGGGGTCGCCCATGAGCCTGTAGGACCTGTTCTATAGGAGGCTCTGGGGCCCCGCCCTGCCTATCTTGTTCCCCAGGAGCTAAGGAGCCCAGGGCACTTATCTTATCCTCGCGCTGGCCTCGGACTCCTGGGGCACAAAGTCCACGACTTACTCATCCTCTTGGCCTGGCTTCCCACCCATGGCAGGCATCGGCCATACGCAGGCACTGGTTGGGGCGCTGGACTCTGCCCTGCGGGGTGCTGTCAGACCTCGGCTCGCGGACGCCATGCGTCAGCTCGGGACCAAGCCGACCCTGACTCGGCCTCTTGCCCTGGCCTCTGCAGGTCTCGCCTGGGTCTCCCCCCCCCGTCCCTCTCGGCACCCTTGAGACCCGCCTGCCCCCCCCCTGCAGTCTGCTTCCTCTCCTGTCCCACTCCCCAGCTCCCGCGAGCACCCACCTCCCCCCTGCTGGCTCGCACCTGGCCATCAGCAGCGTCTCCCCTGGCCTCCCACACTGGCACAGGAGAGGTGATTAATAAAACGCGCACTGAAACGGCCGCCCGCAGGGGTGAGTGACGATGCTCAGGGAGGCTCGGCTTCGTCATCCTGCACAGGTGTGGCCCTTAGGTGCTGACGGGCGTGACACACTACCGAGAAGGGCGCAGGCGGAGGGCGCGGTCGGGGCTTGGCCCGGGACCGAGACGCCGAAGGCCGCCGCCAGGGGGCGTCGCGGGCCTCGCGCTGCTGCCCGAGCCCCCTCCCCGCCGCCGCCGAGCCGCCCGGAAGCTGCGGCCCCGCCCGCCCGGGCCCGGGGCTCGGCCCGGAGCCGCCTGGGCAGGGGCAGAAGAGGGAAGCCCTGTGCGGAGCCCGGGGTCCTTGGGCTCCCGCGCGGTCCTCACCCCTGCGGCCGCGCACGCGGGCTCCGAGGCAGCGGTGCGCTCGCCGCGGCCGGGTTCACCTGCACCCCTGCTGGCCGGCGTTCTGTTGCACACAATAACACGTGGTTTCCACCTCCGGTCTGTGGCCGCGGCTCGTCCTCCCCTCCCCCATCACAGCAGGGGCTTCAAAGGTACAGTCTGAAAAAGTCGTGGACAGATCATCACAATTTTTTTTTTTGCATCGAAATAAATTTATCTCTGGCCAAAACACTGTGGTGCAGCGTGGTTAAACCTGGTTAACCCCAGCGGCAGCCCTGGCTGCTCCGCTTCCCATCCAGCTCCCTGCTGTGGCCTGGGAAAGCAGTGGACGATAACTCAAGTGCTTGGGCCCCTGCACCCGCGTGGGAGACCTGGAAGAAGCTCCTGGCTCCTGGCTTCAGATTGGCTCAGCCCTGGCTATTGCAGCCGCTTGGGGATGAACCAACGGATAGAAATTCTCACTCTCTGTCTCTCTGTAACTTCTGCCTTTCAAATAAATAAATCTTTAAAAATAAAGTCAAGGGCAGCCATTTGGGGCCGTGGTTGAGGCCTGAACACCTACATGCCACATCGAGAGCCGGTCCTGGTGCCTTCCCACCCGGCTCCCCCCAGTGCACTTGCGGGTGGCAGAAGGGAGGACGAGGACGTGGGGCCCCCAGGCTGGAGGCCATCTCCTTCCCTCCCAGTGGATGGAAGAGCTGCCTCCTCCACCTGCCTTCAAACACAGGGAGCTGGGGTGGGGGCGGGGTGTGTGCTGCAGCTCCTGAGCCCAACAGACGGCTCCGGGGTCCGTGCCCTGGGCCCTTACGCTCTGCTGCCAGCAGGGTGTGTGTGACTGTGTGTGAGAGTGCATGCATGTGTGTGTGTGTCAGCGGTTCTATACTTCTGCCCCACCGGCTCTTGGGGCTGGATCATTCTCGGCTGTGGGGCTGTGCCATGCACCCCAGGTGCTTAGCAGCAACCTTGGCCTGGGAACATCTCCAGCCATTGCGTGGTTCCCCTGGGGAGTAAGTCACCCCGGCTGAGGACCCCTGCCTCTGTGTGTGTGCACACCCCACCTCGTTAGGTTTTTTTTTTAGATCATTTTTATTTATTTGAAAGAGTTACAGAGAGAGAGAGAGAGGAGAGAGAGAGAGAGAGAGAGAGACTGATTTTCCATCTGCTGGTTCATTCCCCAAATGACTGCAGTGTCCAGGGCTGTGCCAGGAGCCTGGAGCTTCTTCTGGGTCTCCCAGGTGGAGCCTGGACAGACTCGGGCCCACAGAAGGCGCTGCTGTCCGGCCAGGCCGCAGGGTAGACACGCAGGGGCAGCTGGCAGAGCCAGTGTCTATGGCAGCAGCGTGGAGCCCCCGAGGGCCACTCCATGCCACTGAGCAGACTTGGATTCTGGGAGAAGGGAAGAGAGGGGCTGTCAGCGAGGGGCCTGGAGGGTGGCCTTGGGCTGAGTCCTGGCCCTCACTGAGGTGTGGGTGTGAGAGGCTGGGCTGTCTGGTGGCTGAGGGTGACACACAGCCCCAGGATGTGAGGCAGCCCAGACCCAAGGGAGCCGTGCGAGGCCATGGTGAGACGGAGGCCACAGAGCAGAACATGGGCACCCATGACTCGCAGAGCGCCACGCCCCGCCTGGAGGGGACAGGACATCTAGGGCTAAGACCACAGCCACGCACACAGCCACACCCAGGGGCCTCATTTGTCTTTCCAGGATTCAGTTAGGATGAAGGGACCCCCAGAACCCTGCCAAGGAGCCCCCCACCCCCACCGCACCTGTCCTCAGCCAGAGGCGGGGCCACGCGGCCATCAGCTGCGTCCACCACGGTGCAAAGAGGCCTCACTGACAGCTCTGTGGTGCCGTGGGCAGCTCCCCTGGTGGATGCACACCCCGAGCCCCCGCTCTGCTACAGCTTGGAACGTGCCCTGTGCAAGGCCCAGCCCCTCGCCCAGCCTGGGGGGCAGAGAGCAAGCCCCTGCGCATCGCCCCAGCCCTTTCTCCCTGGGATCTGAAAGCGGCCCAGGTCGCGACCCCCGCCGTCTGCAAGCTGGGCCGTGTCCTGGCCGGGCCCCTGGAGCCCAGCACCCCATGGACACCCACACAAAGGAAGGGAGCTCCCCAGTTCTCCATGTGCTTGTGTCAAACCCGACCTGCTGGCTGGACCTTCTCCCGAAGGCAACAGCAGAACCGCTTACGCGCACTCGGCCTCCCCAGCCCCAGCGAGAACTTGTGAGCTTCCGGCTCTTCGCCCGCTCCATCTGGGCCGCCCTGCTGGCCCAGGGCACATCCCCGGGCAGGGGTGCAGGTGTTTGTGAGCGGAAGAGGAAGCGCGAGGGTTTCCGAGACGGAAATGTCGGGGCCCTCCCTCCATCTGCCCCAGGCCCCGGCAGAGGTGAAACAGCGGAGAAACCAAAAGTGAAATTCGTTCACTCGCATTTTACAACAACTTTCCCACAGACCGAACACTGCGTCTCCCAGCACAAGGCCTGGGCGCACGCTTGGTGCCACGGGCGGGGGCTGACCCCGGCCGACCAAGCCTCGCCAGCCAGACGGGTCCTTGGAGAACGCCGAGCGGCCGTGCCTAACGACAGGGTCCCAGCTCCGTTTATAAATAAGCAAGAACATTCTGTTCCCAGGTTTCTGGGGCCGGGCTTCCCAGCACACAGGGCTCTGGGGACCTGTGACAGCCACGGCTGGTCAGTGAGCGCGCTGCGGGGACCAAGCCCAGCCCGGCCTCGTCCAGGCCTGCGAACAACCGCCCCATTGAAGACCCCTGCCCCGGGCTCTTCCCTGCGTCAGCCCAGAAACGGCATCTCCGGGGTGGACCGGGGCCCTGGGCGGCGGCCGCAGATCCTTTGGCTTCTAAGGCCGACCCAGGAAGTCTGGACTGGGCCTGCCGGAGGCTCCTGGTCAGCAGCTGGCACCGGCTCCGGGGACGGCCCCGGCCTGGGAGCCTCAATGTCCTCTTTTGAGAACAGCACCCCCCGGCACCCCACCCCAGAGCGTTACTTGGCCCGGACCTGATTCCAGGAACGCCCATCTGTTGTCCAGCGGGAGAGGCCAGCAACCCCCCCCCCCCGCCGGGCTCAGGCCCCCTCGACTTCCTGTAGGTCCCCCAGGAGGTCGGAGGGACCCCTCCTGCGGGTGCCCAGACACTGGTTACATAACAATCGCGGTGCCCGGGCTCTGACGTCACCCGGGAGGGTTCTCGGCAGCCCCAGGAGGCCGAGGTGCGGCCAGGGAGGATGGCGGGGGCATGAGGCGGATGGAAGAGCCGGGAGCCGGTAAGGGCCGGGGCCCGGGGGTCACTGGCCGTGGTCCCGAGAAGAAAGCGGAAGTAATCGGGCTTTTGAATTTCCCCCAAGTTCCCACAAGGCTCCGTGGGGGCCCCTCTTCCGCACGCGGGGAATTTCCGATTTCACTTCCCTAAAAGCTCGTGGCCGGAGCGCCTCGTGCCCTGCCAGAGCCGCACGCCCGCCCGCTCTTTCAGACGCTCCGCGTCCTGCGCGCCTCTCCGGCCTCGCCCTGTCCCGGGCGATCAGAGAAAGAGGGGCCGCGGGCTCCCGAGGGCCCCCCAGGGGTCCCCCGACGCGCCCGCGGCCGGAGTCGGCGGGAGGACGGGAACCCGGGCGAGGCGCACTGTCCAGGATCCCGGGCGTCCAGCTGGGTGCCTCGCGGGGCCTGTGACGGCGTGGGGGCGCAGGGTGCTCGCAAGGCGGGCAACACCGCGAACGCCGACCCCAGTTCCCGCCTTTCCAACCGCAGCACTTCCGCGAGCCGCCCCGCGAGGGGCGGGGCGAAACAGGTGCGGTTGCCACGGCGCCCCGGCCGGAAGCTCGCGAGATCTGGACTCAGCCAATAGCAGGCGGGGGAGGGGAGGGGAGGACGTGGCAGGGAGCTGGGGGCGGGGCCCGGAGGGGCTCCTCCCTCCCCCTCCCGCGGCGGCGGCGCGGGCGCCCGCACGCCGCTCCCGCCCTATAAAGGGCGCACGGCCGGGCGCGCGCCCCACTCGGCCGAGGGCGCCTCCGCGAGCCGCGCCGTGCGCCTGCGCAGTGCGGGCCGCTCCCGCCCGCTGCCCGCCGCCGGCCGGCCCGGCCCCCCGTCGGCCCCGCGCCCTCCGCGCCGGCTCTCAGCCGCTCTCCGCCCCGCAGCCGCCGCCAGCACCGTGTCCGGCAGCATGTTCAGCTGGGTCAGCAAGGACGCGCGGCGCAAGAAGGAGCCGGAGCTGTTCCAGACGGTGGCCGAGGGCCTGCGGCAGCTGTACGCGCAGAAGCTGCTGCCGCTGGAGGAGCACTACCGCTTCCACGAGTTCCACTCGCCCGCGCTGGAGGACGCGGACTTCGACAACAAGCCCATGGTGCTGCTCGTGGGCCAGTACAGCACGGGCAAGACCACCTTCATCCGGCACCTGATCGAGCAGGACTTCCCGGGCATGCGCATCGGGCCCGAGCCCACCACCGACTCGTTCATCGCGGTCATGCACGGGCCCAGCGAGGGCGTGGTGCCGGGCAACGCGCTCGTCGTGGACCCGCGGCGCCCCTTCCGCAAGCTCAACGCCTTCGGGAACGCCTTCCTCAACAGGTGCGCCCCCACCCCGGGCGCGGCCGCCCCCCCCCGCCCCGCCCGCCGCGACCCCGGCCGTCCTTTGTCCGCCAGGCCCCCCGGAGACCCTCGGGGCAGGGCCCGGCCCGGGAGGACGCCTCGGGCAGCCTGGGAGGGGGCGTCGCCTGCTCCCCGCGATTCCAAGCCCTTGGGCAGACCCCAGCCCCACTTCGCCCAGCGCCGGGGGCTGCGCTCCTGGCCGCTCTCGGTCTCCACCGCCCCCCGCCCCGGACCTGACGCCGTTAATTCATTCCGAGTCAGCCCGCCCCCTCCCTTCCTTGGAGGGTCGTGCAAACTTGGCCCGGCGGGGCTGACACCCCCAGCGCTGCCTCCCCGGGCCCCCGCGGCTTTGTGCGGGTGGGATGGGCAGCCCCTTGGAGTTGGAACGGGGCTCCCCTGCGCAGCTCCTAAGGGGTAACAGCTCGGGGCAGTGGCCTGGTGGCCCTGGAAGGCGACCCCGGAAGCTCCTTGGATCTCAGCCCAATCAAGGGGGTGAGGGCCATGGGAATGAGAGGCTGTGGCCTCCCCCAGGGAGTGCACCGCCCAGGCCACCCCCCAGGGACATACCAGAGGAGCCAGACCCGCCCCTCCCCCCCCATTCCAGGACGACTCCGGCTGGGGAGCTGAGGAATGGGTCTGAGGCCTGCCCCGTCCCCACCCTACACGGCCGCATTCCTACACTGTCCAGCCTGCGCGGGGTGGACCAGCTGGCCCCACAGCCCGGCCCTGGCTCCTCCGGGCCTGGTGCTGACACTTAATACGGCTCTTTGGGCCTCCGGGCATCCCAGGCTGCTCTGTGGTTGATGGCCTGTGAGTGCTAAGGTCAGTGGGAAGAAAAGCCCTTTGGGCTGAGGCTCCCAGGACACTTGGGCTGTCGGCCGCCGTGGGCTGCAGCTGTTGGGTCCCGGGGGAAAGTTTGGCCGCCCTGGTGAGACGCTGGGTCCCCGTGTGCCCGCGGCCTGTGGGGAAGCCGTCCCTCTCCTGCTGCCCATGGTCTTCATTCGTGGCCGGCAGGGTCTCTGTCCCCTCAGCAGCACCCACCTGCCTGGCCCCCAGATCCCAGAACCACACTTCTGCCTCCTCCCCACTGCGCCTTCTCCAGAAAGTCCCCGGATGCCGGCGGGCCTGGTCCAAGGGAGGTGCGGAGTGGCGGCCTCACTAGTGGGGACAACAAAGGGGACTTGTCTGGCTGAGGCAGCCTGTCCCAGCCGGTCACCATCCTCACTTGGGGGCCCCCCATCCCAGCCTGTCACCACCCTCACTCTCGGAGCCCCCATCCCAGCTGGTCACTACCCTCACTCTCGGGGGGGCCCCGTCCCAGTCGGTCACCACCCTCACTCTCGGAGCCCCCATCCCAGCTGGTCACCACCCTCACTCTCAGGGGGGTCCCTGTCCCAGTCGGTCACCACCTTCACTCTCGGGGGGTCCCCGTCCCAGCCGGTCACCACCCTCACTCTTGGGGGGTCCCTGTCCCAGCCGGTCACCACCCTCACTCTCAGAGCCCCTGTCCCAGCCGGTCACCATCCTCACTCGGAGGGCCTGTCCCAACCAGTCACCATCCTCACTCGGGGGCCCCCATCCCAGCTAGTCACCACCCTCACTCTCGGGGGGGTCCCTCGTCCCAGCCGGTCACCACCTTCAGGAGCAGGGCCTGCATCAGGGCACCCTGAGGGTATTGTGCAGACTCTCCGCTGCGTGACCAGGCCTGCCCACTGAGCGCGGGGTCAGCGCGGCTCCTCTTGGCTCCTCTTGGGCCCTGCGCCCTGCGCTCCGCACCGGGTCCTGCAGATGTTCGCTCGCTTGCCTGGCCGGCGGCCAGGGCGCTTGGACGTGCGCTGCTCTTGGGCCAGTTCTCCAAATTCCTCCCTTCGGCGGCCTCTGCCCAGCAACCCCCTCCCTCGCTGACCCCCAGGCCTGGGTGCCCGGCTGCTGGCCCAGGGAGGGCGTGGGCCGAGGCGCCCTCCCGCGGTGGGCAGCTGGCTGGGCTCTGCGCTCCAGCTGCCCCCAGGCTGGGGGTCGCTTGCCGCTTTGCTCGTAGCACCTCTGTCAGAGAGGCCTTGGAAGGAGCTTGGCGTCGAGGGGGGCTGTGCCGGGCGGAGGATCGTGTGCAGGCTCGTTCTGGCAAGGCTAAGCCCTGGGAGGGAGCCGGCAGCCCCCACGGCTTCCTTCTGGGCAGAGTGGTTGACTGCACTTCCTGCGTGGCCCCCGCGGCGGGTGGCCGGGGCTGATCCTGCAGCCCCCGCGGGAAGAGAACCACCTCGGGTGGTTGCAAATTTCAGCGCGGGACTCTCAGGGCCCCGTGTCACCCTTCTGTCCTTCTGAGCGGAACGGTGACCCCGGGCACGCGTGTGCACTGGCGACTCAGCAACTTGGAAGCTGAACTCTCGAACTCTGGGGTCGGGCGGCCGCGCGGGAAGTGCTGATGGGGTCAGTTTGAGGGCCACTGGCCGGCCAGCCTGCACGTGAAGACGACGGAGAGGCTCCGTAGGCCCCTTCTGGAAGGGAAGCGGGAGGTGGAGGTGCAGGGGTGCGGAGAGCAGCCCCAGCTCGCTGCTGACCGCTGCCTCCCGCCTCGTCTCGCGCAGGTTCATGTGTGCCCAGCTGCCCAACCCGGTGCTGGACAGCATCAGCATCATCGACACCCCCGGCATCCTGTCCGGAGAGAAGCAGCGCATCAGCAGAGGTGAGTGGGACAGCGAGGGACGCGCCCGCGGGTCTGGGTGGCCGCTGTCCTTTTGGGGCCCTAGCGTGGGGCCGGTGTTGCAGCAGAGCGGGTAAAGCCGCCACCCGTGACGCCGGCGTCCCGTGTGGGCACCGTTCACGTCCCTGCTGCTCCACTTCCAAGCTAGCTCCCTGCTACTGGCCCTGGAGAATTCAACGTAAAAGGGCCCTGGCGCCCGGGTGGGCCTGGATGAAGCTCCCGGCTCCTGGCTCTGGCCTGGTCCAACACCAGCAGTTGAGCTGTCAGGAGTGAACCAACGGGTGGAAGGTCTCTCTCTCTCTCTCTCATTCTGACTTTCAAATAAATACATGAAAATCTCTAAAGAAAACAACAACAACCGGAGGATGTGGTGGATGGGGCGGGGCCGTAGTGTGCGGCCGGGCCGGGCTCCCCTTCCGCATCACCCACCCTGGACGGGCCCCTGGCGCCCCCTGGGGCTCACATGTTTGTGTTGAACTGTCCTGCCCTTGAAGCGCTGTGAGTCCCCGTGAGCCCAGCAGGCCTGTGAGCGAGCCTGCCGGCGGAAGCTGACAGGCTATGTTGGGTCCAGAAATGTGGGCACATTCGGGTAGACGCTGACGGAGCCTCCCCTGGGGGCTGTGTTTGCAGCGTGGGGTTTTCCCACTGTGCTGTGGTGTGCAAGGCCCGTTCCAACCGCGTCTGGTTCCAGGTAAGCCTGGACTGGGTCATCTTTCTGCCACTGCCGCTGGTTTTTTCCCTAAAATTTGTCTATTTGAAAGTCAGAGTTACACAGAGAGACGGAGGTCTTCCTTCTGCTGTTCACTCCCCAGATGGCCACGATGGCCAGAGCTAGGCCAGGCCGAAGCCAGGAGCCAGGAGCTCAGTCGGGGTCTCCCATGTGGGTGGCAGGCCATGGGTACCCAGGCATTAGCAGAGAGCTGGATCAGAAGTGGAGCAGCTGAGACAGGAGCTGGCGCCGTATGGATGCTGGCGTCCTAGGTGGTGGCTTTACCTGCTACGCCACGGCACCAGCCCCCCCTTTTTCCAAAGGTCTATTTAATTGAAGGCGGTGGGACAAAACAAGAGGGAGAGAGCGAGAAAGAGACCTTCCATCCACTGGTTCACACCCCAGATGGCAGCAGTGGCCAGGGCTGGGCCCGGCTGAAGCCAGGAGCCTGGACTCCAGCCTGGTCTTCCGCGGTCAGGCGGGTGGGCGCCTTGGGGCTGGGTGAGCCGTGGCTGGGACCTGCTAAGTAGGGGTGGAGTCTGCAGCTGCGAGGGCGAAATGAAAACAGGTCAGACTACGGGGGTGCTGTGGACTAGTGGCCTGTTTATCATGAACTCCCAGTCTTCTCTGTGTCCCTCGCCCTGTGGGCCACGAGCAGCGCTGGGCCTTGCAGTGGAAGCCAGCCGCTGTGGTGTGGGCTGCGGGACCTCTGCTGTGGCCGTGAGCTGGGGGTTCTGTTCTCGTTTCTTCCTGGTGTCACAGGGCCCCTGCTCGCTCCACCTCCAGTCTGGTTTAGAAGCTGCCGCTTGGGGCCAGCGCTGTGGCACAGTGCCTGCATCCCATGTGGGTGTCGGTTCAAGTCCTGGCTGCTTCAGTTCTGAGCCAGCTCCCTGCTAATGCACCTGGGAAAGCAG
This sequence comes from Sylvilagus floridanus, assembly GCA_949820135.1. NCBI lineage: Eukaryota > Metazoa > Chordata > Mammalia > Lagomorpha > Leporidae > Sylvilagus > Sylvilagus floridanus. Next base: position 119,464,927 of record OX463224.1, on the reverse strand, counting down.
CGGGAGATGGCCAAGTGCTTGAGCCCCTGCACCCGCATGGGAGACCAGGACAGAGTGCCAGCCTCCTGGCTTCAGTTTGGCCCAGCCCTGGCTCTGGCGGCACTTGGGGGGTGAACCAGCAGGTGGAAGGTCATTGTCTCTCCATCTCTGTAACTCTTTCAAATAAGTACATCTTTAAAAAGTCTGCTGCTTAGGTTGTAAGGCTAAGATTTTTTTTATTTATTTGAAAGACAGAGTTAAAGAGGTAGAGACAGAGAGAGAGGTCTTCCATCCACTGGTTCACTCCCCAATTGGCTGCAATGGCTGGAGCTGCGCCAATCCGAAGCCAGGAGCCAGGAGCTTCTTCCAGGTCTCCCACACGGCTGCAGGGGCCCAAGGACTGTGCCATCTTCTACTGCTTTCCCAGGCCACAGCAGAGAGCTGGATTGGAAGTGGAGCAGCTGGGTCTTGAACCAGTGCCCGTATGGGATGCCAGCACTTCATTGGGTGGCTATGCCACAGTGCCGGCCCCAAGGCTAGGCTTTGAGGTTCCTGGGCCCCTGGTGATAGGGATGCCCTAGGAGTTCAGGGGGGCCCCTCCTAAAATGCCAGGGCCAGTGTTGTTTGTCACCGCTGGGATGGAGGAGGCACGCCCCGGACATCTGAGTGAGTTACTCCGAGAGGAACCACCCGGGAGGTCAGTGTCTGGCTGCCTCCAGCAGAGGTGCGGGTCTTTCTTTGAGGGGCTTATCTTGTTGGTGGCAGGTGGGGACTTTTCTGCTGGGGTCATCCGAGGGAGGCCCTGCAGGCCCCTGGTGTGGACACTGCTCTGATAAGGGGCAGTGGCTCGCCGGAAGGGATGCACTGTGCAGAGCCAGAGGGAGGCGTTTGGGTGTTTGGAGGAGGAGGTGGGCTTTCTCAGCCCTGGAATCGGCCGCTGACCCGGGGCGGTGACGCCTCCTGCGGGGCTCTGACTCTGACCCTCCAGCCTCAGCGGGATAAGTACGGGGTGCGCATGTGTGCGGTTACTCATTTATGTGTTTTTATGTGAAAGGCAGAGAACCAGAGGCAGAAGAGTCTCTCCAGATCTGCCCACCACAGCCAGGGCTGGGCCAGGCAGAAGCGGGAACTCAACCCAGGTTTCGCGCGTGGGTGGCCGGGGTCCAGGCACTCGGGCGACGTTCCAGTGCTTTCCTGGACGCGTTAGCAGGGAGCTTGATCGGAAGTGGAGCAGCCGGGGCTCGGCCTGGTGCCGTGAGACGGGGATCTAGCATCTTAACCCGCTGTGCCGGATGCCTGCCCCGGACTGTGTCCCAGCGCATGGGGTGCAGCGGGCGCTGGTGTTGGAACTTGCCCTGTGTGGCACTGCAGCGCCGCTTAGCATGGCCCCCGGCACAGAGTCAGTGGCTCCTCGTGTCTTGCCCGGGGCTGGGGGAACAGGGGCTGCTGGGCAGTCCTGAGACGCCAGGCCCTGCTCTGTCCCCCTCTGGGTGGGAGACAGGCCTCAGGGTCGTGCGCAGCCCGGCCTCCCCACCGCACCCTGGGCCGAGAGGTCAGCGCCTCGCTCTAGCGGGAAGAACAGGCTCCCGCCTGTAGCAGCAACTTTGCCGGCCGCTCCTCTCCCTCTGCCGCCCAGAGGTCTTGGTCAAAGGCGTGTGTCCTCCTGAAAGTTGCGCAGTTGGCAGAAGGACCACCACTTGGCGCCTCTGGGATGTGCCGAGCGCGGCCCCGGGGTGGTGGCAGCTGCTGGCCAGGGAGCCGCGTCTCCTCCCCGGAGACCCCGCCCGGCACAGGAAGTCCAGGCAGCCGCGTCCCGGCCCTGCTGGCAGCATGCGGAGCAGGTGTTTCCCTTGCAGGAGGACGGGCCAGCAGGGCGCACAGCTGTGGCCCCACGGCGGCCGCGGTGCCCTCCTGCCCGCTCGGCCTGCCCCTGCCCCCTGCCTCTCCCCACGGCCCTCCCGTGTGCAGGAAACACTGCTCGCAGAGATAAGGCGAGGCCGGTGCAGGCCCCAGCAGCCAGGATGTAGCCCCAGCTCTGCGGGACCCCTGAGAGTTGCCCCCGGGAAGAGAGGGGGTCTCGGCTGCCGTCGCCCCCGTGCTCACCTGGGCACCGTGAAAGACGCCTCCCCTGTGTCAGCACAGAGGGCGACCTCGGGCCGCCGCTCGGGCCTGCCTGCTGCCACGTGACTGATAAGGAGCGACCAGCTGCGGTCACAGCAGGGCCTGGCCAGTGTCCTCCCGCCCCGAGCCGGGCTCGGCTCTGTGCCTCGGTTTTTCTGCGCAGGAGGCGGCAGAGGGGCTGGTGTTCGGCTCAGACTCGAGGTGGGGGCCCGGCTGCCGGGGAGGCAGGGGTGCCTGGAGTTCGGTGGTGGCCCGCACCACACCCTGGCTGGCAGGCGCTGGGCTCGGACCCAGGCGGAGAGAAGGGGCCTTGGTGAGAAGGCCGTGGCGGGGCTCCCCAGCCCCCCTGAAAGCACAGCGGCCGCCCCCAGCCTGGCCCGGCCCGGGGCAGCCTCCGAGGCCCGGCTTCGAGCACAGCGCTGGGCCTTGCCTCCCTTCCTCTGCTGTCTGCCTCCCGACAGAAACGGCGGGCGCTGGGCCCTCACTGCCTCCTGCAGCCGTCCTCCCAGGCCCTGCCGATCCCTAGTGGTCAGATAGCCCCGCCCCAGCTGGCTCCCACCGTGTGGCCTGCTGTGCTGGGCGGCCCCGCCTCCTGCAGGTGCCTCCTGAGGCGGCCGCAGGCTGTGTCCCCCCTGGCGTCGCGACATCTGGGACGCAGATCAGAAGGGGAAGGTTCCAGTCTCGCCCAGTTGCTGCTCCCCCTGGGGGGACTCCCGGGACTCCCGGTGCCTCGGGTTAGGGAGATGCAGGAGGAGACAGATGCCGGGCGCATAATTAAGCGTTCTGATGAAGAATAAAGGCCCTGCAGGGAACAGCCCAGGCCCCGCAGCGCCCCACTAGCCACTTCCCGCCCGGTTCCAGAACCGCCCGGCCGGCCCTGCCCTCCCCGCCGCGCTGGCCTCGCCCCCGTTCCCCGGGCTGCGTGCTGGCGGCGGGCTGGGTGGCAGGCGGCCCGGCGCCTGCACATGTTCGTTTATATTTGGGGCCTAAGTTGTTCTGAAGCTGCTCCATCTCACACACTCGGCACACTCCAGGCCTCTCAATCCCAAACACGCATCCCGCGCGCTCCAGGCCTCTCAATCCCAAACACGCATCCCGCACGTGTTGGGGGGGCCTCCTGCCACCGTCCTCACCCTGCACCGAGGGGGCGGCCGGCCTGCGAGGGTCCCACCACCGGCTGTTGAGTGCAAGGTTCCGGATTGAATATGGGCCGAATACAGAGTCGTCTGCCCTTCCTGCCACTCCATGCTTATTTATTTTTATTTTTTAAATTATTTTATCTGAAAGGCAAAGTGATGGAGAAGTCTTCCATCGCTGGTTCACTCCCCAAACCACAGCCAGGGCTGAGCCAGGCCGAGGCCTGGCGCCAGGAGCTCCATCCTGGTCTCCCACAGGGGCCCCGGTACTTGCCATCATCTGCTGCCCGTCAGGCACGTTAGGAGCTGATCAGAAGCAGAGCAGGCAGGACTGTGACGTGGGGGTGGGCTTCTCAGGCGGCGGCCCCCGTGGGGCGGGACTCCAGGCGCCGCCGGCTGCCCTGGTCCTGTACAGGGGTGGTTGTGACTCAGGTGCTGGATTGTGCTCCGTGTGCCTCAGTTTCCCTCGGGTGGGAGCCTGGGAGCGCGGAGGCCCCTGCTCACCCCTGTGCTGAGCCCCTCGGCAGGAGGACGCTCTGGACCAGGTCCTGGCAGTGGCCGCTCTGCCCCAGTCTCCGCCTTGCACTCCCAGCTTGTTTGGCTTGTTTGTCCCGGCCGGGGAGAAGCCCCCAGGCCCGGGCAGCCTGAATGGCAGGAAACAAAAGTGCTTGCGGACAAGCCCTCCATTGTCCGTGTTCTGGAAACTTGGGATGTGGGAAGCAGCTCCCCGGCCGGGGGAGCTCCCTGCGCCCGGAGTGTGCAGCAGACCCAGAGGGCATCCCTGCCCCAGTGCAGCCGGGCCTGCGGAGCCCCGGGGGAGGCAGCCACTCCCCTGTCTGGTCACCGGCTGCCTGCGGTGACGCCACTCCTGCCTCTCTCTCACCCTCGGTTTTCATTTTGGGAGCCGCTGGGGTCTACGTGAGCCCCACGGGGTGGCGTGTGCAGGGTGCTAGGAGGCGGCAGTGCCTGCCCGCCCGGCCCGAGGCCTTGCTGTGCCCCCAGCGCCGGCTCCCTGTTCCCCGTGCGTCCCCTCTCCCTGGGCTCGGTGGGGTCACCGTGTGTGCCCCGTGCCCGTTTCCCTCGGGCAGCGTCTTGAGGGTCCCAGGACTGGCCGAGCCAGGGCTTGTGTTGCCGGCTCACGGCTCACTGGCTCTCGCTTTTTGTGTTTTTCTCTAAGATTGATAGAATTGAAAGGCAGAGCAGCAGACAGTGGACAAGGCAGAGACAGATCAGTCATCGAAGTGACAGCAGAATTCCTGGCACTGCTGGGGTCCCATCTGAACTCAGCCCCTGCCCTGGGCCGTTGATTTGTTTATTTATTTTTAAGATTTATTTATTTGAAAGGCTGAGTTAGGGAGAAGGAAATTGTCCATCCGTTGGTTCACTCCCAAACGGCTGCAAATGGCTGCAGCTGGGCCGGACTGAAGCCAGGAGCTTCTTCTGGGTCTCCCACGTGGCTGCAGGGGCCCAAGCACTCAGCCGTCCTCCGCTGCTTTCCCAGGTGCATAGCAGGGTGCTGGGCCGGAGTGGCGCAGCCGGGACTCAGACCAGCGCCCGTATGTCGGTGGTGGCTACACCCGCTGCGCCACAGCGCCGGCCCCTCGTTTGTGCCCTTAGTGGAGTCACTGGTGTTCTCCATCAGTGGCCACGGGGCCCTGCTGGGCCTGAGCACAGCTCCCCACACAGCCGCCCTGCCGTGCCGCGTAGCCCTCATGCCTCCTTGAGGCCGGGTGAGGTGCGACCCAGGGGCTTGGCCCAGCCTCGGCACTCTGACCTCTGTGAGCTGTGGGTGTACTTGGCCAGTCACTGTGTCTCCCACACTCCAAAAGCGTGAGCATTTTCCATCATAAACAGGAAATTTCATTCACCTGCAAAAAATGGCCCCCGCTCTGATGACTGGCCTGAGGTGTTGGCCAGGGTTTGCGGGTCGGGTGGGAGCCGGGCGAGCTCGGGCTGGGGCCGTGGGGACCGGCAGCAGGGGCTTTGTTCGATGCCAGGATTCAGGAGACTCCTCCTCCTCCTCTCTCTGCCTCCACCGCCCAGGGAGGGGGCTGAAGCCACACTGGGCTGGGCTGGGGCTGCTGATCTCAGCTCCCCAGGCGCTGCTCTGACGCCCAGGCCAAGGCCAGCATGAGCTGAGCACAGCCCGTCGGGGTCCCGTTCCCGGGAACTCCTTTCTGGCCCCACCGCCTCCCCAGCTGGGGGAGCTTTGGTTCCAGCTGCGCTGGCGGGGCAGGAGGCGGAGGGCAGAAGCCGAGCCTGGCTTTTGCTGAGTGGAGAGCCGAGCTGAGCCCTTGGTTATCGCTTTGTCGGCCCTGCCCTGTGTTCCCAGGGCAGCCGGCGCCCCAGGTGGGCCCCATTCCCGGCCGCGCCCCCTCCTTCCCCTCCCAGTGTCCCGCTGACCTCTTGCCCCTGGGCCTCCCAGAGCCCCCTGTAGGGAGGGAGGGCGCCCCGGGGCCTCCTGGCACGATGCCCTGGTCCTTGCTCGATGCCCCTCCACACCTGAGCTCGGAGGCCGGCGGCTCTGCTGACCCGGGCCGTGCCCGCGCGCCTCGGCCTGGCTCAGGGGCTGCCCTGGGCCGGGGAAGGCCTGAGCGCAGTGCGTGCTGGCCGCATTCCTCCAGGATGACATCGGAGCCAGGCCCGCCCCACCCCGCCCCTCCCCTGGGAGATTCTGGGCCTGCGCCTCTGGATTTAACCCTCCTGTGAGACCATGAGAGGAGTCATGATTTGATTTACTTGAGAGGCAGTGTTACAGACTGGGGAGAAAGGGAGAGAGGTCTTCATCCGCTGGTCCCCTCCCCAGTTGCCACAACAGCCAGGCCCGAGCCAGGAGCCAGGAGCCTCCTCCGGGTCTCCACGCGGGTGCAGGGGCCAAGGACCTGGGCCTTCCTCTCTACTTTCCCAGGCCACAGCAGGGAGCTGGATTGGAAGTGGAGCAGATGGGACTCGAACCGGTGCCCACGTGGCTGCCGGTGCTGCAGGCAGAGGCTGGACCCACTGTGCTCAGGGGCTTGGATTTTACAGTGGAGAAAGCGTAGCTCAGAAGTTAGGAGACTGGAGGCCACAGGGCCAGAGTTGAGCCAGGGCCCAGGATCCCGTGGGTGCCTGCGTGTCGGGGGAGGCTGGGCCCCCTGAGCCAGGTGCCTGGCGGGGGAGCAGAGCTGTCCAGGCTTCAGCTTAGAGCCATGGGGTGCTGTGGGCTGCCCGTGGGGCGTCAGGTCCTGCCAGGGTGGAGGCCGTGTGGCCACTGCTCCCCACCCCAGCTGTTGTTGAGCAGGGCCCTCGTGGGGCGGGAGGCGGGCGCTGTGTCCCAGGTTGTGCTCTGGCACCTCGGGCAGGAACGAGAGCCCCCCCCCCCCGCACCCCAAAGGCTCTGTGCCACTCTGTGTCCCTAAGGTGGAGAACAGAATTCTTTACTTACTTCTAGGGAGGTTGGAAGAAGTGGAAACATTTTTCTCACTGTTTTTCTCTTTCTGAATGGAAACATTTTGAAGGAGCATGGTTGTCAAATAGGATGCAAATTAAACCACTGGTACGGAGAGCCGAGGTCATCGGCTGAAATCAGACATTTGATGTGGGAAGTCACCCCCGGCCTTCCAAACATGCAGCTTTCGCCTCTGAACCCAAAGTGGTTGCTGCAGCTCACACCATCCCATGGGCATCCCGGTCCTCAGAGAGGGGAAAAGCCACACAGGCTTAGACACCTTTCTTGTTCATTTCTACAGCATGGGAGGCCATGAACCCGGCTAAAATTAGACTGTCACCGAAGAGGGAATTCCAGTTAGCAGGCTCTGCCACAAATGGCACAGCTCACATTGGCTGGGTGGCGAGAGGTGGCAGGGAATGGGTCAGAGCTGGAGCCCCTGTGGCCCAGCCTCCCGGCCCAGAGACCTGCAGAGGGGAAGTGGTGGCCACACCCAGGGCTCAGAGTTCACACAGGCAGTTTTGCAAGCGCTAGGGTTTCTGTTGCAATGACTGAGCGGAACCCGTGCAGCTGGGGCGGTCAGACTCCATTTGCATAGGACGAGTGGGGGCCCAGTCTGGTCCCAGCCACAGCCCAAGTGGCAAAGATTAAGCGAGAGGCTTTGAGCATCGGCAGCAGACAAGCGCCGCAGGTACCAGAGCGGACAGGGTCGGGGTGGCAGCAGACGTGCCCTCCGCGTCCCCGGGCCATGTGGCTCCCCCCCCCCCCCCATTCTGGAGCTCAAGCTTTGTGTCTGTGCCTGTCCGCGCCAGCGCTGGCGGGTGGGGCACGTCCAGGTGCTGTGCATTCTGGGAACTGAAACGGTGACCTCGGGGACAGCTGTGCCCCACGTCGGAGGGACTTTGAGTTCAGTCGCAGCTCTGCTCCTTGCTCCTTGCCTGCTGATGCGGACCTGGGAGGCCGCAGGTGTGGCTCGAGTCGTTGAGTCCCAGCTACGCTCACGGAGACCCGGATGGAGCGCCCGGCTCCTGGCTTCAGCCAGACCCAGCCCTGGCATTGTGGGCATTTGTGCAGTGAACCAACAGATGGGAGATCTGTCTACCCTCCCCCGTACCTTTCCAACAAACAACAAAACACTTGAAAAGACAGCTTTATAGGGGCCAGCGTCCGGGCTTAGGGGGTTGAGCTGCCACGTTGGAGGGCTGGTGTGATCCTGGCCCCTCTGCTTACCGTCTAGCTCCCCGCTGGTGCACCTGGCCGGCAGTGGTGGTGGCCCAAGTCCCTGGGTCCCTGTACCCACGTGGTTAGACCTGGAGGAAGCTCCAGGCTCCTGGCCTTGACCTGGCCCAGTCCTGGCGCTTGTAGCCATTTGGGAAGTGAACCAGCGGTAGGAGATGTCTCTCTCCCTTCTCTGATGCTCCCCCCCCCAGGGGGGGCAGCCTGGCCACCCAGCTGCCAGGCCTCCCGAGCTCAGGCTGGCCCCGTGTCGCCCCCAGGCTATGACTTTGCGGCCGTCCTCGAGTGGTTCGCTGAGCGCGTGGACCGCATCATCCTGCTCTTCGACGCCCACAAGCTGGACATCTCGGATGAGTTCTCAGAGGTCATCAAGGCCCTCAAGAACCACGAGGACAAGATCCGCGTGGTGCTCAACAAGGCGGACCAGATCGAGACGCAGCAGCTGATGCGTGTCTACGGCGCCCTCATGTGGTCACTGGGCAAGATCATCAACACGCCCGAGGTGGTCCGCGTCTACATCGGCTCCTTCTGGTCCCACCCGCTGCTCATCCCCGACAACCGCAAGCTGTTCGAGGCTGAGGAGCAGGACCTGTTCAAGGACATCCAGTCGCTGCCCCGCAACGCCGCCCTGCGCAAACTCAACGACCTCATCAAGCGCGCGCGGCTAGCCAAGGTAGGCCGGGGGGCGGGGCGTCCAGCAGGGAGCAGAGGCGTGCTCAGGGCAGGCGGGGACTGGAGGCCCGGGGAGTGGCTCGAGCCCCCAGCCCAGCACTCCATGCACAGGAAGTCCTGGGGTTGTTTGTGTTGCTGCGGGCTGAGCCCTGGTGGGAGTGACCCGTGGGGAGCCGGGTGCCAGCTGCAACCCCGGGCGGACACTGGGCATGAAGCCCAGATCCCGGTGAGTTGATCCCAGTGAGCTGGCTCCCGTCCACGCAGGCCTCGTCCACCAGCTCCGACCCTTTCGTGGAAACTTGGGGCCCAGTGACGCCCGGCGGGGAGCGCCCAGATTGCTCAAGAGTTTGGAATCTCGGGGCCCGGCCAAGGTTTGAGCGCGAGCTCAGGGAGGCTGGGGTGTGGAGATCCAGTTAACACCGCCATGGGGATGGAGGGTGTCCCCTGCAGAGGCCTGACTTTGAACAGCCCCGCACCAGCCGCAGACCCGAGCGTGAGCAGGCAGGCGGTGGCCGAGTGCGGGGCCTGGCCAGCTGCTGCCAGGCCCCCCGGCGCCGGGCCAGGCTCTGGCTGCGGCTCCTGCCGTGGGCGGTCCAGGCTCTTGCTGGTCCACCATTCTGGTGGCCAGCCCAGGCCTGTCACTTTTGTGTCCCCAACTGTCTGGAGAGTGCTGCTGAGAGCGGGCAGCGGTCACCTGCCCGTGGCCCGCAGAGCCGTGCTGGGGACCGGGACTAGGCCTGGTCCTGGGTGTGGGGCCACCCGGTGCAGAGCAGGTGTGCGAAAGCCCTGGTGACACCGTGGCCGCGGAGGAAGCAGGGAGGGGCAGCTCCCCGCACAAGGGCCCTGGGGGCCGCTGGCCCTGGGCACGTTGAGTCACCAGCCTGGAAAGCCCGGGGGTCTCCGGCTCGGTCCCACGCCTGCTGTCGGGCCGCTGTTTCCCTTTTGCTCTGATCTCTTGCCCTCACAGCCCTGGGAGCTCGTCGGCGCCAGCCCTGTTGATGGCGCAGGGCTGCCGGCCCCAGGGAGGCAGAGGGAGGCAGGGGCAGGCCGGGTGGGGGGCGCTGGGTGGGGCTGGCCGGCCGGACTTCCTCGCCAGGGCCGGGAGAACCGAGGGCGCCACGGGGAAGTGAGCCGGGCACCGCCCTGACTTGGCAGGCGTCTGGGCAAGGCATGGCCGCACAGATAACGCTGGGGATGGCCAGGAGCAGCCGCACCTCCCTGTAACCCGCGGGGCGCACGGAGCTCAGGGCGTGCTCTGCACACACGCGTGGCGGGCGGCCCTAGGGACCCGCACGTGGGTCCAACCCCAGCTCGTGCACTCGGCCACGCAGCCAGGGCGAGCCTCGCAGGGCACGTGGAAGGCCTGTGGCTGCCGGGCTGGGCTGGGCAGTCCCTGGGGCTGGCTTTGCCTCCTCCCCATGGTGACGCCAGAGTTCCCGCGAGACCCGCGGGGTCCTGGGAGGACAGCCACAGCCCTTCCGCTCCCTGACGCCCCTCCCTGCCCGCAGGTGCACGCCTACATCATCAGCTCTCTCAAGAAGGAGATGCCCAACGTGTTCGGTAAAGAGAGCAAGAAGAAGGAGCTGGTGAACAACCTGGGCGAGATCTATCAGAAGATTGAGCGGGAGCACCAGATCTCGCCAGGCGACTTCCCCAGCCTCCGCAAGATGCAGGTGCGGGCTCCTCCTGGGGTGGGGGCCCAGCACCCACCCGAATCCGGGAGGTCGGCCCGGGCCGTGACCCCGGGGAGGGGGAGGCAGTGACTCAGCCCCAGCTGCGGGACGATGGGGCCAGGCAGCTCCCCAGCGTCCGGCTCTGACCCCTGACTGCAGCCCTGCGGGGTCTGGGCAGCCATTGCCGCCTGCCCCGCCCCCGCCCAGCCTGTCCTTTGTCCTGTGCCCCCAGGAGCAGCTGCAGACGCAGGACTTCAGCAAGTTCCAGGCCCTGAAGCCCAAGCTGCTGGACACGGTGGACGACATGCTGGCCAACGACATCGCGCGGCTCATGGTGCTGGTGCGCCAGGAGGAGTCGCTGATGCCCTCACAGGCCGTCAAGGGCGGCGCCTTCGACGGCACCATGAACGGGCCCTTCGGGCACGGCTACGGCGAGGGCGCCGGCGAGGGCATCGACGACGTCGAGTGGGTGGTGGGCAAGGACAAGCCCACCTACGACGAGATCTTCTACACGCTGTCGCCCGTCAACGGCAAGATCACGGGCGCCAGCGCCAAGAAGGAGATGGTCAAGTCCAAGCTGCCCAACACAGTGCTCGGCAAGATCTGGAAGCTGGCCGACGTGGACAAGGACGGGCTGCTGGACGACGAGGAGTTCGCCCTGGCCAACCACCTCATCAAGGTCAAGCTGGAGGGCCACGAGCTGCCCGCCGACCTGCCGCCGCACCTCGTCCCACCCTCCAAGCGGAGACATGAGTGAGGCGGCCACGGGGGGCGGGACTGCCGTTCCCAGCTCCATAAAGACCGAGCGTGGCCCCTGCGCTCCACTCGTGAAAAGGAAAGCCCCCATCTTTCTTTGGAGGCCGGGCCCAGGCCCAGGCCCGGGCCCGGTGGGGCGGCCTCGGCCGCGGGGGCGGGGTTCTGTGCACAGGAACTGTGGATATTTTAATATATAATGTTAGAGGCAGTCTGCTGTCTTGCCGCCGCCTCCTGTGTCTGGCAGCCCCTCGCACCCAGGGCCTCGGCCTCCGTCCTCCCACTGTGAGCGCAGGGGGCCCGGGGCTGGGTGCAGACAGAGGCCAGGCCCCCAAGCGTGGCCTCCTGGTGGGCGGCCCTGGCCCCGTGGCCCCCCAGCCGCCAGTCACAGGAGAAGGGCAGCGCTGTCTTTTCTTTGGGGGGGTTCAGGGGAGGAGAGGGGCCCTTCCCGGAAGTGCGGGTGCTGAGTCTCGCCCCGTGGGTGCTGTACCTGGCCAATCTTCAGGACTTCCGGCCACTAGTTCAGAACTGTGTGTTCCCATGCTGGGAAGCCGACGTGCGTGCGGGGCTGAGCCCCCAGCCGCCGCCTGCCTCCTGCCAAGCAGAAGGTGGCCCTGGCCCTTCTGTCCCTGACACCAGGGCCCCCAGCCAAGCCACAAGCGCGGGGCAGCAGCCTCCCTCTGTTCCACCGCGGTGTCCACGCACAGCCCCGGGGCCCCTGGGTGCATGCGCTGGCCGGCTGTCGGGGCAGCGGGCTTCCCACGGGTGGGCTCCAGGGCATCCACCCCGCCCCGCCCCCCAGTGCTGCTCCGTAGGAGACCTGGGTCTCTGTCCAGGAGCCATGCGCAGTGTTAGGTGGGGCTGGGTCACACTCAGCTGGGAGGAGGCTGACGGGGATGCTGGTCCTGGCATTAAAGCAAGTTCTGCCTGTGTCAAAGCTGGCGTCTGGCGCTCGGTCGTCCTTTCTGGGGGCACCAGCCCTGGGCCTCCCAGCAAATGGCCACCCCTGCCTGGGGGCTCCCACCCCCTGTTCACGGTAGGGAGGAGGGACCCCGCCAGGGGCTGCTGGGCAAGAGGTAGGGGTCAGGTGGGGCTGGCAGTCTCTGCAGTCTTCATGGCGTCCCGGCACCATGGCCACAGGAGAGGGCGCCCGAGGGCCCCTGCACCGCCCAAACAAGGGCTCCTGGGCTCCGTGCCCACCCGAGGGCAGTTACAGACGGGAGCTGGCACCCTGCGCTCAGTGCGCCAGCCATGAAAACAGCCAGGGCTGCCTGATGTCGCAGATACAGGGCTGTGTTGCCGCGCACGGGAGGGTGACACACTGGGTGCCGGCGGGGCGCGGTAGGGGACCGAGTGCTCCGGGCCAAGTTGTGGCACACGCAGGGCACAAACAGGTATTTATCTCCAGGGCGCATCTCATGGCCGTGAGCACCCCCTATGTGGGCTCCCCGGCCCTGGAGTGCTCAGATGTTTTCCACAGGGGCCCACGCAGCGCAGAGCCCTAGACAGAGTGGCCTGGACACCTCCAGGGGCCCAAGTTCAAAGCCAAGCCTGCCCCGTGTCTCATCGAGAGCAGGAGAGGCTCTAAAGGTTGACTGGCCAGTGCTCGGGCCTGCCGGCAGAGGGACGGCACAGCCGGCCCCCACCAGAGCACGGGTGAACCCCAAGGCTACGCTGAGCCGGGCCTGCCGGCAGAGGGACGGCACAGCCGGCCCCCACCAGAGCACGGGTGAACCCCAAGGCTACGCTGAGCCGGGCCTGCCGGCAGAGGGACGGCACAGCCGGCCCCCACCAGAGCACGGGTGAACCCCAAGGCTACGCTGAGCCGGGCCTGCCGGCAGAGGGACGGCACAGCCGGCCCCCACCAGAGCACTGGGTGAACCCCAAGGCTACGCTAAGCCGGGCCTGCCAGCAGAGGGACGGCACAGCCGGCCCCCACCAGAGCACCGGGTGAACCCCAAGGCTACGCTGAGCTGAGGGAGTGGCTGGGGCAGGTGTCTGCGCCCACGCCTGCCCGGAGCCCAGGTCTGAGTTGTGAGGTTGGAGGTCAGGGAGAGCCTGTGGCCTCGCACCTGGGCCAGCCTGTGCCTGTGACCCTCGTGGACAAGAAGCCCCGTCTGTGGTTGCAGGACTACCTCAGAGCCCCCCCGCCTGTGGTTGAAGGCGCTTGCTCATCACATCTCGTGGGGGGGGGGGCGAGTTGGCCCCAGACGCATCCCAGGTCACTGATGGTGAGGGGCTGGGGGGGCTGCCCCAAGCACATTGAAGTTGGGGGCCCCTCAAGCCCGCCCAGGCAGAGTCCCAGCTCCGCCTCTTCCTGGGGTCCCCCTCCTTGGTGCTGCCCGGCTGTTCCCTGAGGCCACAGGTGCTCGCCACAGCCCCCAGCAGCTTGGTCGGTCAGGAGAAGGGGGTGAGGGTGGGGTGCGGGAGCACAGAGCCCCACCCAACACCCAGAACAAAACAGGCCGGGCCCACCCTTCCCTGGAGCAGTGGCAGACTGTGCGGCGCCCAAGGGCCTGGGGCGGGGGGCCAAGGGGCTGGGGCGCTGGCTTCCTGTGCACCTAGAGGGACAGACGGATAATTACAAAAGCACACAGGGCTGCAGCGCGGAGCGTGGGAGCCCCTGCGGCTCGGCGGAGCCACACAGGGAAGGGCTGGGAAAAAGACCAGGATGATGAAACCGCCATATGTCCGTCCATTTGGAGTTCTGGAATTTCCAGAGGACACGCCCCCGGTGAGGAGGGCGGGCGGGGCAGCAGGCCCAGGGGCTGCCAAGGATGAGTGAGGGGTGTGGGGGGACCCTCAGCACCCCCCCAAGCCACCCCAACACCTCGTTTCCACCAGGCCCGGCGGGGAGGAGGAAGGACACCAAGGCCCCCGCCCAGCATGAGCGCTGTGGGCACCGACTGTTGACTGTTCCCACGTAGTCAGCGCAGGGGTTCGGCTAGACGCAGAGGCCATGCAGGCGGTTCAGAAGGTTCATGGAGAGCAGGACTAAACCAAGTCCCCTTTGATGCCAGAGGTCTCCATGAAAACGCTGATTGCAAAAGAAACCCGCGCACTGGATCCAAAATACTTTTCCATCAAAATCCACCTTGAATTCTGCTCTTCATGAAGGTTTTGCGGTTCCCCCAAGGCGAGCCCACTTCCCCTGTCCTGACAGCTCCGCGTGGGAGACACGGCGTGCAGGGTCACCCTGTGTCCCACAAACGCAACCTGGCAAGCACGTTTCAAACAAGAGCTGGGTGGCAGGTGGGTAAGGCCGCAGCCCGCCTCCCGCCTCTCTGAGGGCCTGGGTTCAAGTCCCGGCTCTGCCACTGATCCCTGCTTCTTGTTAGCGCCCACCCTGGGAGGCAGCCGGGCTGGAATCTCTCTGCCTTTCAAATCCATTACAATACATTTGTAAAACGAACCAGCAGCCTGAGCAGCAGTTAGTGCCCTGGGCTAGGGGCGCTAACAGAGTCAGGGTGGCCCCTGGTGGCCAGTCCTCAGTCTTAGTCCCCCCCCCACCTGAGCAGGTGCCATTCTGCCTTATCCCCAAGGTAACGTCCGACCTGTGCCAAGGGACGTGCATGGCCACACACCTAGGCAGCACAGACCCCTGGATGGGTGGGGGGCACCAGGCTCCCCAGCGGCTGCAGCCTGGCCGCTGCCGTCATTCCCGTGAGCCCTGCAGAGCCTCGGGTGTGAGCCGCGGGCCTCCGGGGAGGGGAGCCACATCTGGACTCAGGAGGAGGGTACCAACCCCGAGCTCGCCCCGGGCCCAGAGACCTAAGCTTGGGATCAGAAACACGGAGTGCCCAGCATGCACTTGGCTCGCGATCAAGGCCCCTTCCCCCAGTTTCTTCCTATAGAGCCGCTGCCTCTTCCGCCAGGCCTGGGTCCCTGGGTTTCTCCCTCAAAGGCCAACACCAAGCCCACCCGGCCTGGCCTTTCTCTGTGCCCTGCCCCAGCATCCGCGTGTCCCCCAGTACCCTCCTGCCAGGCACGGAGCCAGGGGCCAGGAGCCAGGGCAGTCGGGCAGGCAGGGTGAGGGTCTCCTGCCTGCTAGGCTGGGCACTGGGGCCCCGGGGGTGTGGTCACGCCGGCCCAGAGAGCAGGGCTGCCGGGGCACAGCCAGGCCCGGTTCGGAGCCGCTTCTGCCGCCGCTGAGGCTGCAACAGAGTGGGGGCACAGGGAGCCTGGTGGGACTTTCTGACTTGGACGCCGCAAAGGTCCGAGTGGGGAGCCCGGCTCCCTTCCCAGCCAGGGAAACGGGCGTGCAAAAAAGATGTGAAATCCAGCTAGGTTAAGCGACGTGCCCGAGGTCACACAGGGCGTGAACCGGGCCGAGGCGGGCCGGGGGCGGGGGAGGGGGCACTTCCCCGCGCGGGACCCCTTCCCCAGCCCCTACTCTCGGGACGCGCACCGCCCCCTCCCCTGGTCTCTGGCGCCCCCCTGTGGCCGCGGCGCGCAGGCCCCTTCTCCCCTCCTGCGGACCCCAGCCCCGCCCCGTCCGGCTCAGAATCCCGCAGGTGTGAGCCCAGAGGGCGCGCCCGCCCCTCGCAGGGCGGCCCGCGACGGCGAGGCAGATCCCCAGTTCAGGGTTCGAGTCCTGACCCCCCTTCCTGGCCCGACCCCGACTACTCCCCCATTGCACCGGACCGGGCCCCGCAAGCCGGCGGGCACGGACTCCGCCAGGGTAAGGCAGAGGCCCGCTGTGTCTAGAAACGCCCTGTTTGCCGCGGGGGTGCTCGGTGCAGCCCCGCGCGCGTGCCCAGGGAGCCCCCTCCCCAAGCTCGGGGAGCTGACCCGGTCCGGTCCGCAGGAGGGCCCAGTCCGAGGGCGGAGGCAGCCCCCCAAACTGAGTTTTTGCTGAACGGCTGTGTTGCCGGAAGCCATGAAAGTGCCCCGTCTGTCGATCTCTGGTCCCGGACAGACCCCAGCCTCGCGGCGTCTCCCAGCTGGACGTCTCCCCCCAGGCCGCCCCGCTCCGGCCAGCCTCGGACCTCTCCACGGCCCGCGCCCGCCCAAGCTTACGACGGCCGCGGCGGGGGAGGCAGCCCAGCCTACCCCAGGGTCCGGCCTCGGAGCCCCTCAGTTCGCCTTGGTCCTCCCGGGCCTCAGTGTGCCCATCTGCCGAATGGGTGTGACGACCCCTGTGCCCCCACGGACCCGTCTCCCAGGTCAGCTGTCCTAGCAGAGTGAGACCAGGGACTCGGGGTGGGAGTGGGGGTGGGGCAGGGGGCTGCCCAGCGCGCCGGGCGAGCCGGGGAGGGCGGGAACTACAATTCCCATCCGGCCACGGGGCCGCGGGCCGTCCCAGCCCCTCTCCCTGGACACAGGGCGCGAGGGGAGGCGGAGTGCCCGGGGCGTCCGCCGCCTAGGACAGGGCCCGGCGCGGGCTCAGGCGGGAGCCGGCTGGGGATGCCCAGCGGCCCCGGCGGGCTCCGCGACCCCGCGGGACCCCCGCCCCACGCCCCGCCCAGGAGTGCCCCTCCGCGGCCCGCCCTCCCACTTCCTGGCCGGGTCGGCCCCGCCCCGCGCGCCTCCGCCCTCCCACCCTCACCTCCAGCCGCGGCTCCCATTGGCCGGTGCGCACCTGCCCGTCCGTCGGGGGGCGGGGCGCAGGGCGGGGCTCGGCGCCCAGGTGAGGGCGCGCGGGCGGCGGCGGAGGAAGGTGACAGCGGGGAGGGCGGGAGGGTGGGGGGCGCACGCTCGGAGCCGGCCCGCGCGCGGACCGCCGGACGGACGCACCGACGGGCGGGCATGCGAGAGGCCCGGCCGCAGCCATGGAGCGGCGGCTGCGCGCGCTGGAGCGCCTGGCGCGGGGCGAGGCCGGCGGCGGCCCGGGGCTCGACGGCCTCCTGGACCTGCTGCTGGGGCTGCACCAGGAGCTCAGCAGCGCCCCCCTGCGGCGGGAGCGCAACGTGGCGCAGTTCCTGAGCTGGGGTGAGTGGCACGGAGGGGGGCGGCCCAGGGGCGCGGCGCCGGGACCCTCCCCCCGCAGGGACCTCCGCGGCGGCGCTCGGACTCGCGCGCGCGCTCGTTCCCGCTCCCAGGCCCCCGCACGTGTCACCAGCACACGCCTCACGCAGACGCGCAAACTCGTCCCCAAGGGTGGACCCCAGACGACTGGGCGCTACACGCCCTCCGCGAGCTGCGAATGGGGTTCCTGGCTCGCAGTCACAGCGCCTGCCCCACGCAGACCCCTGCGTGTCCCCGGACAGACATACAAAGGGGCCGGGGAGCCACGCACGCACCCCGCAGACCACGGGACCCCAGAGCCGCGGCTGCTGGACACTTGCTCCTGTCCCTGCACAAGGGGCCACCCAGCCTGGCCTCAGAACCCACTCCCCCCACCCACCCCTCGCGGCTTCCTGGGGGCTGCTCCTCGCCGCTGGGTAGGGGGCCGGCCCCAGGTGGATCTTCGCCCTTTCCCGGCGGTTGACGCATCTGAGTCACCGGGAGTGGCTGGCCCGGGGTGACCCTGAGCCCAGTGTGGCACTGGCGCCAGCCCGAGGGTTCCCTGGTCACACCCGGGCGCAGGGGGGGCTGGCAGAGGCAGGGTGAGGCGTGTGTTTGCCCAGTGGGCGACCAGCGTTCCTGGCGCGCCTGAGCTCTGGGCAGACACAGGGTTCGGCCTGGCACGGCTGAGGGCCTGCCACCCCGACATGCCAGAGAGTGGCCCTGCCTGGCCCCAACACTGCCGCCTGACCTCCCCAGAACTCCTGCTGTGTGGCGGGTGTGTGACCGTGGTCAGCACCCAGCACAGCCCTGCACGCGTGTGCACCTCCCGCCTGCCCCGGGACCCTGGCGTGGGGCATCTGTTGACGTCTCCCGCGGTAACCTGAAGGGTGGTGACTCACTGGTCTCCTGCCCCAGCTTGTCCTCACCCCTACCCAGAGCCCCCGTGCCCTGTGGCAGGGCCAGGGGGCCGGGCAGTCCGTCTAGGGTGGCCGGGAGCCTCCTGGGCCCTGGGCTTTGGCCCTTGTCCGGCTGATGGGTCGCTCCCCCCACTCTGCTCCGCCCAGCTCCTCGCACAGACCTGGGAAAGAGACAATTAATTTCTGTAATGAGGTTTCCACTCCGCCCCCGCTGCGGGGGCTCTGCCTGATAAACCAGTGGAGCAGCTCTCCCACCCACAGGCCCGCCCAGCTGGCAGGCGGGGGAAACTGAGGCAGGGCGCCAGGCCACAGCTGCTCCCAATCCTGACTCAGTTCCCACGGCTCTGTTCCCCTCCCACAGCCCGCAGGCCTGGGAAGGGCACGCGCAGGGGCTCGGGAGGCCCCTCCTGGAGGTGTTGGGGACCTGGGCGAGGAGGAGGCTCTCAGCCATGGCAAGGCCGGAGGGGCTGGGCAGGCCTGGAGGGGATCCGTGTCAGGGTTTGCCCTGTGAGCACCTGACGATGCCTCCAGGCCAAGCCCCCCCCAGGGGCCGCATGGGGCTTGCTCTCCTGCTGCCCCAGGCCTCACCCCCAGACAGGGGCTGCTGTGCCTACAGGGTCTTGGGACCCAGGCCCACCGCTCCTGAGGCAGAGATGTCTCCCTGGGGACAAGGAATGTCACCCGTCCAGTTTTCCAAGACAGGCCCTGGCCTGGCGCTGTTAGGGGGCCAAGAGCTGACGTAGGAATGGTATCCCCAGGGTCACCTGGCTGGCCAGGGCCAGACCCTGGCCTGGGGAGGGCTACGAGTCCCACCAGCAGCGCCCCCGGGGACGGAGGCCACCTGGAGACAGGGGTCCTGTGAGGTCGGGCAGCCAGTTGGTCAGCCGAGCCGGGACCCTGCCCGTCCACGCTGCGTGGTGGGAGGCCGGCCTAGAGAAACCGCCGGGGGCCTGGCCAGCGCCCTGAGCCCCCTCTGCCCGCAGCCGGCCCCTTCGTGCAGAAGGTGAAGGAGCTGTGTCTGCAGAGAGATGACTTTGAGATCCTGAAGGTGATCGGCCGAGGGGCCTTCGGGGAGGTGAGCAGAGGGCCCGGGAGGGGGATCGGGGGGGGGGGTCTCCTCCCAAGCGCGGCTCAGCCCCTCCCCCTGGTGGCCCCCAGGTCGCCGTGGTGAGGCAGAGGGACACCGGACAGGTCTTTGCCATGAAGATGCTGCACAAGTGGGAGATGCTGAAGAGAGCCGAGGTCGGTGTGCGGCCCTCTGGGGCGGGGCTGCCAGAGAGGCCTGCGCGGCGCGGGGGCTGTGCCCGGCAGAGGCGGCCTCCCTCTCCACCATGAGCCGTCTTGTGCCCTTCCCCTTACGGCGACACCGAGGCCCAGAGCCCCCAAGCGTGGGCTGCTCTGAGGCCGGCCTGGGACAGAGCAGAGCTGTGGATGCCCCCCGCCCGCACCCTGGGGCCGGTGAGTGGGGGGCTGCTGACCCTGACCCCAGCCCCGCTCCCCGACCTGCTGCAGACGGCCTGCTTCCGGGAGGAGCGAGACGTCCTGGTGAAGGGGGACAGCCGCTGGGTGACCGCTCTGCACTACGCCTTCCAGGACGAGGAGTACCTGGTGAGCGCCTGGCCGGAGTGGGCGGGGGAGGGGCGAGGGCAGGGAGACCCCCCCAAGCAGGAGGCTCCCCTGGCTGAGCTCCCTGCCGGGGGCCGCTGGGAGGTGGGCTGGCGGCCGCCCCTTGCCCCACACTGATTCTGTCCCCCCACCTCGCAGTACCTGGTCATGGACTACTACGCGGGCGGGGACCTCCTCACGCTGCTCAGCCGCTTCGAGGACCGCCTCCCGCCCGAGCTGGCGCGGTTCTACCTGGCCGAGATGGTGCTGGCCATCCACTCCCTGCATCAGCTGGGCTACGTCCACAGGTGGGCCACGCCCACAGCTGTGCCCCACGCGGCCTTACGTGCTAGGGGCCGTGGTTTCCGGTCAGGGAGGGAGGCCAGAGCGTAGCGCAGGTGGGCGCCTGACTTGGGGTGAGCCAGCAGGTGGGTGGTCTCCCCTGGAGAAGCGTGACCCCCCTCCAGCGCACGCTGCTACCCCCAAGTCTCGGCCCTGTGGCCTCCTAGCTTCTGGTCCCCAGCCTTCTCCCACCCACCTGCACACACCCGGGAGAGCCTGGGGACACACACACGCACACACATGCTCCTCGGGCCCTTGGGCGTGTGCCCAACGCACATCTGCCACACAGGCCCTTGCTCCCCTCACCTCCCCTCCCTCAGGGACGTGAAGCCGGACAACGTCCTGCTGGACTTGAATGGCCACATCCGCCTGGCCGACTTCGGCTCCTGCCTGCGGCTCAACGAGAGTGGCATGGTAAGGCCCCCACCCTGCCCGAGAGGCAGCAGGGACGCCAGGCCTGGTGGGCCGAGCTCTCCGCAACAGGAGGCACCAGGCCTGGGGCCGGGCCGGGCTGGGGTGGGGTGGGCACTAGGCCTGGCCGGCCTTGGGGGCGTGGGGGTGCCAGGGGCATGGCCAGGAACTCTCCACCTCCCACAGGTGGACTCGTCCGTGGCAGTGGGGACGCCGGACTACATCTCCCCTGAGATCCTGCAGGCCATGGAGGAGGGCACCGGCCACTATGGGCCTCAGTGCGACTGGTGGTCGCTGGGGGTCTGCGCCTATGAGCTGCTCTTCGGGGAGACCCCCTTCTACGCTGAGTCCCTCGTGGAGACCTACGGCAAGATCATGAACCACGAGGTCGGGCCACATGGCTCTTGGGTTCCCGGGAGGGCAGCGGGGCCCCTGAGCCCGGGGTGGTCGGAAACGCGGCTGGGCCCAGCCTCACCTGGCTGGCCCGGCCCTGGCTGCAGGACCACCTGCAGTTCCCGCCGGACGTGCCCGACGTGCCCGCCAGCGCGCAGGACCTCATCCGCCAGTTGCTGTGCCGCCAGGAGGAGCGGCTGGGCCGCGGCGGGCTGGATGACTTCCGGAACCATCCCTTCTTCGAGGGCGTGGACTGGGAGCGGCTGGCGACCAGCACTGCTCCCTACATCCCTGAACTCCGCGGGCCCCTGGACACCTCCAACTTTGACGTGGATGATGACACGCTTAACCATCCAGTGAGTGCCCGGGGACCGCCCTGAGGCCCCAGGAGTCCCTCGAGCCGCTCTGGACTGGGCGTGAGGCCTTTGGAGCCCCGAGCCATGCTCACCGGAGCCCGTTCACCTGCACCGAGCTGGGTTGTGCCGCGGGAAGTCCCCGGGTCGTCCCTTAACCCGAGCTCGTGCACAAGTGCGTCACCTTGTGACCATGGAAGGCGGAGTCTCAGAGCTTTGAGGCATGCGTTTGGCCTGGCAGCTGAGACGCCAGGGCCCACAGCGGAGCACTGGCTTCGGGACCGGCTCTCGCTCCTGGCTGCGGCTCCCTGCCACCCTCACGGGAGACCTGGAGTGAGACCCCAGCTCCCGGCTGGGATGTTGTCGGCAGCGGGGGAGTGCGCCGTGGACGGGAGCTTGCTCCATGTGTCTCTCGAGCAAGTTAAAAAAAAAAAAAAAAGATGTTTCTATTGCCGTAAAAGTTTTCTTTTTATATTTGAGGGAGCGTGCGGGCCTCAGCCTGGCGCTGGGCCCGCTGACGAGCCCCCCCCCCCCGCAGGGGACTCTGCCGCCGCCCACCCACGGGGCCTTCTCGGGCCATCATCTGCCATTCGTGGGCTTCACCTACACCTTGGGCAGGTGAGTCCAGACCTCACACACCTGGTGGGAAAAGCCGGGGGCTGCCTGGTCCCGTTAGGACCCTGGAAGGGGAGCAGAGTGGGTTCCTGGCGCAGGCATGCCGCAGGCCCCCGTGGGCTGCAGCCCGCGCCTGGCGCTAGACGTGCCCAGAGCAGGCTGGGGGAGCACCGGACACAGGACCAGAGGCCTAGAGGAAAGCGGCTTTCTCCCCAGCATAGAGGCCGGGCCTGGGCAGGGGCTGGTGTGCAGTGGGTGTCTCTTGGATGCGCGAATGACTGGACGGGGGAGGAGGCATCGGGGCCTGGGGGCTCTGCGAACACGTGTTGCCCGGTGCCCTCCCAGGCCCAGTCCTGAGAGTGCTGCCGAGCCGGCGAGCGCCGTGGAGCGGGACGTCGAGCTGAGCTGGAAGGACTCAGGTAAGGGGGCGGCTGCCGCAGCTGGGCTGGGGGTGTGGGCCTGGGGCTGCTGCAGGACCAGCCGCTCAGCTTGGGGAGCCCTCCCCACCCCTGCCAGAGGCCCCTTGGAGGCACTGCACTGGGTGCACCTGCTGAGGCCGGGCCATCTGTGTGCCTGGTCTCAGTGACTATTCCTGGCAGAGACGCTGAGGGACGGCAAGGCCCCCTTGTCCCCGCGGGACAGTGACCTGCAGCAGGAGAGGGACCAGCTGTGCCAGGTGAGGGCTTAGGCCAGCTGGTGGCCCAGGGCTCTGTGCCTCCCAGGTCTGTCCTGACCCCGGCCTCGCCCCCCACCCCGACTCCCCAGGAACTGGCCGAGGCCCGGGCAGCGCTGCAGGCCCAGGCGCAGGAGCTGTGCCGAGTGCAGAGCCGGCAGGAGGAGCTGCTCCGGAGGCTGCAGGAGGCCCAGGAGAGGGAGGCGGCCGCAGCCAGCGGGGCCCAGGCCCTGAGCACCCAGCTGGAGGAAGCCCAGGGTGCCCGGAGAGAGGTGGGTGACGGGGTGGGTGAGGACAGCCGCCGGGCTCTGCCGCCGTGACCCTCGGGCGTGACCGCAGGACCCTGGGCGGGGGCGGGGGCGGGGCTTGGTGCCAGGGGCTGGGTCCATCACAGGCCTCGGCAGCCTGCTCTGGCCCTGGGGTTCCGAGCCTCGGGACGGCTGGGGGCTGGGGTGGTCTGGGTCACGCTCGCCGTGGCTGGCGCAGCCCATGGCTGTAGCAGAGCAGGGTCAGCACCGGCCTCTGCACCTGTCACAGCTGGAGGCCCGGGTGGCCACCCTGAGCCAGGAAGTGACGCAGCTCCAGGGACAGCACGAGCGAAGCCGGGACAAGGACACCCCCCGGGCTGAGGTAGTGAGTCCTCAGTCGCCTTAGAGGGGGATGCGCCCTCAATGTGACCCCACTCGAGCCCGCGGGGGAGGGGGAGCGCTCGGTCCCCACCCTGACACTGCCACATCCTCAAGTCCTCGCACACAGCCTCTGAGGCCAGCGGCTCGGGAGCGCCCCAGGGTGGGCCTGAGGAGGCCCAGCTGCGGAGGGAGGTGCCTGCGCTGCGTGAGCACCTCGGGTGAGCCGGCGGCCGGGGGCGGCAGGGCTGGGCCCGCCCGCGCCAGGCTGCGAGTCACTGCCTGGGCCGTGTCCTCCCCAGGCCAGGCGGGAAGGAGGAGGCCCTGCGCCGGCTGCAGGAGGAGAACAAGCGGCTGAGCCGGGAGCTGGAGCAGGTGAGCGGGGTCGGGCGGGGACAGCGGGGCGGCGGGCTGTGCGGGCTGCACCACGGGGCCCCAGCCCACAGCAGGTGAGCACCCGGAGACCAACACCCCTTCCCTCCTGGCCCAGCTGGCCGAGGAGCTGGAGAGGGAGCAGCAGAGCAAGCGGCAGCTGGAGGGCGAGCGGCGGGAGACGGAGAGCAGCTGGGAGGCCCAGATCGCCGACATCCTTACCTGGTGCGCATGTGGGCTGGGCCGGGTGGGGCTGGGCGGGGCCGGGCCGGCGGAGGGGCTGCCCAGGACCTCAGTCGAGCCCCTTCCTGGTCAGGGTGAACGACGAGAAGGTCTCCAGGGGCTACTTGCAGGCGCTGGCCACCAAGATGGCCGAGGAGCTGGAGTCCTTGGGGCACGCGGGCCCCCAGACGCTCCCTACCCGGCCTCTGGTGAGCCCCCGAGATGCCCAGGGAAGCGGGTGGCGGAGCCGGGGCTGGGAGCGGCCCCCGGGGCAGCCGGCTCACAGGGGCTCCTGTGGGGGTGCCCAACCTCCAGGACCACCAGTGGAAGGCGCGGCGCCTGCAGAAGATGGAGGCCTCGGCCCGGCTGGAGCTGCAGCTGGCGCTGGAGGCCGAGATCCGCGCCAAGCAGGGGCTGCAGGAGCGCCTGACCCAGGCGCAGGAGGCCCAGCTGCAGGCGGAGCGGTGAGGCCAGGGGCAGGCGCGGGCGGGCGGCCTGGCCTGAGTGGAGCCCGTGACGAGCCCGTGCCCCTTCCCGGCAGCCGGCTGCAGGAGGCGGAGAAGCAGAGCCGGGCCCTGCAGCAGGAGCTGGCCGCGCTGCGCGAGGAGCTGCGGGCCCGTGGGCCCGGGGGTCAGTGTCGGGTCCCCACCCCGGCCTCCGGGTGCCCCGGGGGGCTCCCAGGACATAGGCCCCTGTGACCCGGCACTCACCGGCACCTGTGTGTCAGCCCTGCCCCTCCCCTACCAGCCATCGCCCCATTTTATTGAAGTGGGGCCTGGGGTCCCTGCTCAGCCCTGGGACCCCTGCCCCCGTGACCCCTGCCTTTTCTCTGCAGACGCCAAGTCCTCAAATTCCCTGATTCCCTTCCTGTCTTTCCGGGGCGCAGAGGTAAGACTGCAGGTGCAGGGCCCTGAGGCCCAGTCCCAGCCAGAGGCACGAGGGCCTTAGCCAGTCCTTCCCTCCCCCATCCCCAGGATTCCGCCAAGGACCCTGGCACCTCAGGAGAGGCCCTGAGGCCTGGGATGGAGCCGGAGCTGAGGCCCGAGGGCCGGCGCAGCCTGCGCGCAGGGGTGAGTGCGGGCGGGGCCCCTTGGGAGTGGGTGGGCCGCGCCCATGCCCCTGCCCCCTCACTGGTCACGTGCCCTCTACAGGCTGTACTGCCCCGAGTGCCTGCGGCTCCCACGGCCCCTGCAGAAGGCCCTCCTGCTAAGGTCAGCCTCCGGAGGGGCGGAGCGGGTGGCAGCCCAAGGCCCTAGATGCGCCAGGGCCCAGGGTGGGCACTGCCGCCCGGCTCGGCCACAGTGACGACGTGTGCCCCTCTGCAGCCCGGCTCACACACGCTGCGCCCACGGAGCTTCCCTTCCCCCACCAAGTGTCTCCGCTGCACCTCGCTGATGCTGGGCCTGGGCCGCCAGGGCTTGGGCTGTGACGGTGAGGCCCCCCCTGGCCCAGGGCCTCCTCCTGGTTAGATTTCCTCCTACTCGCTTCGCTCGTCTCCCGGGGTGGGGGCCGGTGGTGTCAGGGGAGCTGGGGCTGGGAGGCCTGGTGCAGGGCTGTCCCCACCCAGCCCCACACGCCCTCTCCCACGTCCCTTGCAGCCTGCGGCTACTTCTGTCACTCAGCCTGCGCCCCACAGGCCCCCCCCTGCCCTGTGCCCCCTGACCTCCTCCGCACGGCCCTGGGCGTGCATCCCGACACGGGCACGGGCACCGCCTACGAGGGCTTCCTGTCGGTGAGCTGGGGCTGGGGGCAGGGGTGTCTGGGTGGGGGTGGAGGTGCCAGGACTCCGGACTCTCCTCCCACGCCTCCCTCCTCCGGCACAGGTGCCTCGGCCCTCGGGCGTCCGGCGCGGCTGGCAGCGCGTGTTCGCGGCCCTCAGCGACTCCCGCCTATTGCTGTTCGACGCCCCCGACGCACGGCTCAGCCCGGCCAGCGGGGCCCTCCTGCAGGCCTTGGATCTGAGGTCAGCGGGGGGCAGGGGCACAGGCAAGGGACGAGCGCCCGAAGAGGGGCAGCCGGGGACAGCGTGGCCTCTGACCCGCTCCGTGATCTCCCAGGGACCCCCAGTTCTCGGCCACCCCGGTCCTGGCCTCTGATGTCATCCACGCCCAGTCCAGGGACCTGCCGCGCATCTTCAGGGTGAGTGTGGGGGCGGGGCCCCATGCTCCCCGGCTCTGGCTCACCCGTCCCGTCTTCTCTCCTTCCCGCCCCTGGCCCGGGTGCAGGTGCCCACGGCAGCCCCCCTTCTGTCCACTGGGAGCCCTCTCGTGGACTCTGGCCATGGCCCACCTTGCTTGGAACCCTCCTGTGGCCTCCCATGGCCCTCCGGGTGCTTCTGACTGAGGCCTTGAGACGCCA
Organism: Sylvilagus floridanus; assembly: GCA_949820135.1. Classification (NCBI taxonomy): domain Eukaryota; kingdom Metazoa; phylum Chordata; class Mammalia; order Lagomorpha; family Leporidae; genus Sylvilagus; species Sylvilagus floridanus. Next base: position 119,439,094 of record OX463224.1, on the reverse strand, counting down.
CAGGCCCGAGCCTGCCTCTGCTATGGCCACGCCCGGCCGTCTCTAGCTCCCAGAGTGCCCTGGGCGCCTGGTTCTCAGTCCTCACGCTGTGCTCCCACACACACACAAAATCGCCCCTCCCTGGCGAGTCTGCTCCTCCCTCAGCCTCCAGGCGCCCACGCCGTGTTCCCCCACACTGCGGCCCCTTCCCGTCACGGTGCCAATCACTGGGCTCTGGGTTCTTGTCCGCCCGCCCTGTGTGGCTTGTCCTCTGCCGTAGACCACGCCTAGCCCTGCAGCCTTCGAGCTCCGGGTCGGTGCAAACAGACAGCTGAAGGAGGAGGAGGGGGAGGAGGAGGGGGAGGAGGGGAGGAAGGGCAGGAGGCTGCTGGCCCGCTTGCCGGCTTCCAGCGGGGGTCCCTGCCCACAGGTGACGGCGTCCCAGCTGACCGTGCCGCCGACCACGTGCACTGTGCTGCTGCTGGCCGAGAGCGAGGCGGAGCGGGAGCGCTGGCTGCAGGTGTTGGGCGAGCTGCAGCGGCTGCTGGCGGACAGCCGGCCGAGGCCCCGGCCCGTGTACATCCTCAAGGAGGCCTACGACAACGGGCTGCCGCTGCTGCCCCACACGCTCTGCGCCGCTGTCATTGGTGAGCTGGGGTGGGGCTGCGGCCGGTCCAGGCACAGGCGGGGCCGCTCTGGCCAGGAGCGCTCCTCTGGGCACAGCTGTGTGGGGAGCCCAGGGCAGGGGCCTGGCCTCTTGCCACAGACATATTCCTCTGTGCCTCAGTTTCTGCTTTTTCTAAGAGTCTTAAGCGAGCAGAGGGAGCAAATCTATCTATTTATTTATTTATTTATTTTAAGATTTTACTTACTGCAAAGGCAGAGTTACAGATAGAGACGGGAGAGAGATCTTCCATCCACGCTGGCTCACTCCCCCAAATGACCGCAACGGCTGGGCTGGGCCAGGCTGAAGCCAGGAGCCTGGAGCTCCATCCAGGTCTCCCTGGGGGGCGGCAGGGGCCCAAGCACTTGAGCCATCAGCTGCTGCCTTCCCAGGCGCCCTAGCAGGGAGGTGGACTGGAAGCAGAACAGGCAGGACTGGAACCTGCTTTGATGTGGGGTGCTGGGGTTGTAGGCAGCAGCTCCACCCGCCGCGCCACGGCGTCGGCCCCGAGACAGGCGAGGGCTCTGTCCCGGAAAACCGGGTGACCTGGGGGAGCCTCAGCCCCTCCCCCGTGTGCAGGAAACAGCTACGAGGGGCACCATGTCCAGCCAGGAGCCTGGGCCTCCACAGGGCAGCTCCGTGATTGACGGCTGGGAAAGACAGGGGTGCCACGGGGCTGCAGCCCGTGTCCCCGGGACCCGAGGGGTCAGAGGTTGCCCCGCGCCAGGCAGGAGCCAGAGGGGAGGGGGCTTGCACTCAGCCGCGCTGCCGCCCCTCTTCCTCGGCAGCTCGTGGGAAGGGCACCACCGCTGTTCCCAGTGGACGCTTTGGCAGAGGTGACGTGACTTACCCACGGTCACCCACAGCCGGGGGACCTCTCTCCTTGTCCCCACCACCAAGCCGGCCCACGCTGGGGGAGACAGGTGCAGTGGTGGGAGACTGTGCGAGGTCACCACGCGCCTCAGCAAGGCAGGCAGTGGCCCCGTGTCCCCTGGGCTGGCGGTGACCCCTGACCCGCCCCCCGGCCTCCCTCCACCAGACACGGAGCGGCTTGCCCTGGGCACCGAGGAGGGGCTCTACGTGATCCACCTGCGCAGCAATGGTACTGCAAGGCTGGGCCGGGGCGGCGAGGGGACTGCCAACCCCAGGGAACAGGGGGCCGCGGGGCTGGGCGGCTGCTCACCCGCCTGCCCCCTCCGTGCCAACCCCACAGACATCTTCCAGGTCGGGGAGTGCCGGCGGGTGCAGCGGCTGGCCGTGAGCCCCACGGCGGGCCTGCTGGTGGTGCTGTGCGGCCGCGGCCCCAGCGTGCGCCTCTTCCCCCTGGCCGAGCTGGAGAGCGCCGAGGCGGCGGGCGCCAAGATCCCGGAGTCGCGAGGCTGCCAGGCGCTGGCCGCCGGGCGCATCCTGCAGGCCCGCACCCCCGTGATCTGTGTCGCCGTGAAGCGCCAGGTGCTCTGCTACCAGCTGGGCCCCGGCCCCGGGCCCTGGCAGCGGCGCATCCGGGAGCTGCAGGCGCCCGCCCCCGTGCAGAGCCTGGGGCTGCTGGGCGACCGGCTGTGCGTGGGTGCCGCAGGGACCTTCGCGCTGTACCCGCTGCTCAACGAGGCCGCACCCCTGGCCCTGGGGGCCGGCCTGGGGCCGGAGGAGCTGCCACCTTCCCGCGGGGGCCTGGGCGAGGCGCTGGGCGCGGTGGAGCTCAGCCTCAGTGAGTTCCTGCTGCTCTTCACTACCGCCGGCGTCTACGTGGACAGCGCCGGCCGCAAGTCTCGCGGCCACGAGCTGCTGTGGCCAGCAGCGCCCACGGGCTGGGGTAAGCCCCCGAACAGCCTGGCTGTGGTGTCCTGCCCAACCTCCTGAGCTTGGCGCCAGAGGCCCTGCCCAGGCCGGCTTTCCCTGCCGTTTCCTCCCAGGCTGTGCACCTGCTCCCGGCCCGGCCCGTCTTAGCTGCTCTCCTGGGGTGCCTGCCTGGAGCCGGCCGGCACTCTCCGAGGGCCCGGGGCTTGCTGTCGGGGTCATCGCTGCCTCCCTGCCCTGCCCGCCCGCCCGCCCACTGCTCCTCTGCTCTGCTCAGCCCTCTCCTGCCTCTCACGCCCTCCTGCTTAGGCGTGGGGCGATGCAGAGGCGGCTGGGGCCCGTTTCCTCCCGCACATCCAGCTCCCAGCCCGGGCACGGGCAGGGCTGCGGATGTCGACAGGAGTGCGCCGGCGGCCTGGCGCATGCACAAGCGACTGCTTGGTCTTTGAGGGGTGGGTACAGCACAGCCATCTGGGGGGGCAGACCCCAGCGCTCCCGGCCAGCTGGGGGTCCGTGGTGTTACTTAGCCTACGGTTTCCGTCCCCCCTCTTGATCACAGGTGTCTGTTTATTGCGCTCCGGGGCTCTCACATCTTGGGGTTGGGAGGCACGGCTGGGAGACCCCGAGGAAGGGTCTGTGCCTGGGGCTGGCGGGGAGTCGGGTGTGCGGCAGGGAGACAGGTGCCTGGCTGCCTGGGGCTGCACAGCTCGGCCGTCTCCCACCTGCAGGCTACGCAGCCCCCTACCTGACAGTGTTCAGCGAGAACTCCATGGACGTGTTCGACGTGCGGAGAGCGGAATGGGTCCAGACCGTGCCGCTCAAGAAGGTGAGGGTCTGCCCAGCCCCTGCGGCGCTCACGCCGGTGCGGGCCCGCCGCCCCGCCTGACCACCGCGCCCGCTGCCGCAGGTGCGGCCCCTGAACCCAGAGGGCAGCCTGTTCCTCTACGGCACCGAGAAGGTCCGCCTGACCTACCTCAGGAACCGGCTGGCAGGTGAGGCAGCGAGCGCGCACCCGCCTACGCGCAGGCGCCGCCGCCGGGGGCCGCGGGCACCTGCGGCCACCCGCGGGCGCCCCCAGCTCTCTAACGCCCCCGCAGAGAAGGACGAGTTCGACATCCCCGACCTCACCGACAACAGCCGGCGCCAGCTGTTCCGCGCCAAGAGCAAGCGCCGCTTCTTCTTCCGCGTGTCGGAGGAGCAGCGGCAGCAGCAGCGCAGGTGCGCGCGCACGGGGCCTCCAGCCGGGGGGCGGGGCCTCCGGCCTCGGGGCGGGGCCCCCGGCCTCAGGGGCGGGGCGCGCACGGGGCTTCCTGGCCGCCCCCTCCCCACTCCGCCATCTGTCCGCAGGGAGATGCTGAAGGACCCGTTTGTGCGCTCCAAGCTCATCTCGCCGCCCACCAACTTCAACCACCTGGTGCACGTGGGCCCCACTGCGGGGAAGGCCGGCGCTAGGGACCACGTGAGTCCGCTGCGGCCAGTCACGTGCTGGCCCCGCGCAGGCCTGCGTGGTCACCTGGGCCCTGAGGCCTGTGACTCATCTCTCTGGCACCTGTCCCGGCGAGGTGGAGGCGGGGCAGCCTGCAGCTCCCGGTCCCAGCCCCTCCACCCTGTCCCCCAGCAGGCCCCGGAGAAGGCCCGAGGAGCCCGCAGCTCCGGCCCGCAGCGCCCGCACAGCTTCTCGGAGGCGCCGCGCCGTCCGGCGTCCATGGGCAGCGCCGGCTTCCCTGGAGACGCAGACCCCAGTAAGGGCAGCGCCTCGCCCCTCCCCTCAGTTCCCGCCCTCTTCGGCCGCCTGACCTCTGACCTTGGCCTTTTGTTGTGCCCCCCACTCCCCCCCACAGCAGAGAGGAGGAAGCCTTGGACGTCTCTGTCCAGCGAATCAGTGTCCTGCCCCCAGGCCTCTCTGAGCCCCGCAGCCTCCGTGGTGCAGGTGAGCCGGCCACGCAGAGACCCCAGCGTTCCATCCGTGCCCACCCTGCCCGCCCTCCTCCCAGGCGCAGGCTGTGCTCTGTCCCAGCCCCCGAGGGCTGCGGGCGCCCCCGGGAGACTTGGCTCTGGCTCCCAGCTGGGTGGCCCTGGGCGCGGCGCCTCCCCTCCCTGGGCTCTGCTCACGTGTGAAATGAGCTCATCGCTGGGAGAATGGCTCAGCACTGCCTTGGTGTGGGAAGGAGAGCACCGTGGGTTCTTCAGACACCCAGCCGTCCCTGGGGGCCTGGGGGGTGGTCTGAGGAGGGAACCGGCCTGCTGGTGGAGGGGGAGGGGCTGGGACCCCCCAACCACACCACTCAGGCAGCCCCGGGCCCTGGGATGGCCACGTTTGCCCCTCCCCATGCACCTGCTCCGGTGCCGTCCCTGTCCTCAACCCGCGAGAAGCCGCCCTGGACACCCGGTCGGTGACCCCTGCTGTGCTGTGGCTTCCTTCTGGGTGCCGGTGCTCCCTCACCCGCGGGCGCCTCCTGCGTGGTGGGGGTCAGAGTACAGCGCGTGGAAGCGCGGGAGAGTGGACCGAGGGGACTCTCAGGGTGCCGAGGAGCTCCCCACACCCCACCTCGTCTCCAGCTTCCTCCCACACCTGACCGCGGCAGCGATGGGCGCTCCGGAAGCCTCGAGATGCCAGCCTGGCCAGCACAGGGTCCTGCCCGCCCTGACTTCCTTCTCCCGCCCCTCCAGGTCTCAGAACGGCCCCGGAGCCTCCCCCCAGCTCCAGAGTCTGAGAGCTCCCCTTGAGCCGTCTGGCGGTGCCCGCCCAGTCCCAGGAGAGACGGACGCGGCTCGAGGGAGCATGGAGCTCCGGGAACAGCACGCTCCAGCAGTCCCGGCGATGCAGACTCAGACAGGGAGGGCCTGAGCCGGACAGTGCTGGAGCTGGGGGCTGGCCTGGGGTCTCGGGCTCCCAGCCCTCCACCTGCCAGCCCTGGAGGAGGATGGCTGGGACTGGGCTGACCCTGCCAAAGCTCCCATTCCCAGTGCCACGCCCCGGGGCTCGGGGCTCGGAAGGATCCGGTGAGGGATGGAGAGGGACCCGGTCCCTGAGAGCAATGGCATCCGTCCATGGACTGTGCGGCCCCTGGCTGAGGCCCACGTGGGGGGGGTCTGGTTCCCTGCTCAGGACTGGGGGGGGGGGGCGGAGACCGGCTGTGATGCAGAGGAAAGGAGGGGGAGAATGTAGGTGAAGGAGGGGAGCAAGTGGGTAGGAGGAGGAGCAGAGAGGGAGGGAGGGGCAGGAGGAGAGAGGGAAGGGCAGGAGCAGAGGAGGGAGGGGCAGGAGCAGAGAGGGAGGGGCAGGAGCAGAGGAGGGAGGGGCAGGAGAGGGCAGCAAAGGAGGGGTCCTGGAGAAGAGGAGGGAGGGGCAGGAGCTGGGGGCTTGGCGGCAGGGAGGCCCCTGAGCAGAGCTTGCTCAGCTGTTCCGCCAGTGGAGGACTCAGGCAGGGACAGGATGGGGTGGGTATTTATAAAGGCCTCTGGTGGGAGCCGGCACCGGGTGGGGGCCCCTGGAGGACTCGGCCCTTCCCACAAGGGGCCCCTTTTTCTCCAAGCTTCGACCACTGTGTTAGGGGAACATGGGGTGTTTTAGTATTGACTGCAGTCATTATTGTTATTGTATTACTATTTTTATTAAACCTCCCCCTACAAACGCATGGGGGCAAATAAGTATTTATCTCCTCGAGGGCCACTCTCCCGGAAGGGACAGGCCCTGAAGCTCTGTGAAGCTGCAGGAAATCAATAAAGACAGCTGTGTACGCTGCGGCCGCCCCGGCTGTGTCCCCTCCTGTGGGGTGGGCGTGGGGTAGCACAGAGCTGAAATCCACTGCTTGCAGCTGCACACCCAGACCAGAGCGTTCCCTCCAGCTCCCTGCGAAGGCACCTGGGAGGCAGCAGGTGATGCCCCAGGTGCTTGGGGCCCTGCACCCACGTGGGAGACCCGGATGGAGTTCCTGGCTCCTGGCTTTGTGGCCCAGCCCCGGCCGTTGTGGGCATTTGGGGAGTGAACCAGTGAATGGAAGACTGACTCTCTCTCTCTCTCTCTCTCTCTCTCTCTCCCCATCTCTAGCTCTGCCTTTCAAATAAATAAATAAATAAATAAATAAAAAAGTGGGGGATACCGTGGAGGGAGAGTGCGGCTCTCAGGGACAGTGCTCCTGTGTGCTTTCGGGAACTGGGGAACGCTCTGCCTGCAGGTGCCCAGAGCCCCAGCAGCAGTCAGGGTGAGCACCCCCAGGCCAGCAGGGCAGCAGGCAGCACGGTACACCTGACACCAGCTGTGGCCTCGGGCAGAACTGGGCCACAGCTCAGCAGGAAGCCAATTTCCCACTTGGCTCTGGGAAGTCTGCCACCGTGTACCCGAGTGCCCAGGTACCGCAGGTCACGGAGCAGGCCAGAGAGGGCTAGAAGCAGACCTGGGGGCTGCGGCTAGGCGCTGCAGCACCCTGTCCCCCCCCCCCCCCGGTATTGGCAGCTGGGAGGCGTCCCACTTGTTCTTAGCTGGACTGTCCGTGGTTGGGAAAAACCCAGGCTTCAACACTGGACTAGGCAGGCCCGGGGCAGGGGACTGGCAGCTGAGCCCTGAGGCTCATGGTGGGCCCTAATCCTAGCGGGCAGTACCGAGGAGCCTAGCTGGGAATGGGACTGGGAGGCTGTCCGTGGAATCCCACGGCCTGGATAGGAGCCCAGGCTTGAGTCAGACAACCTGGATTCTGGGGTAGCCATGCCCTTGTGGGTAAGCATTGCTACGCCAGCATCCCACCTTGCCCTGAGCCTCAGTTTCCCATCTGTAATGGGATTCACAAAAATCTCAGAGCCTGTGTTGTAGCGTAGCAGGTAAAGCCACTGCCAGCATGGCCGGCATCCCTTATGGCTGCCGGTTCGAGTCCCGGCTGCTCCTCTTCTGACCCAGCTCTCTGCTCTGGCCTGGGAAAGCAGTGGAAGATGGTCCAAGTCCTTGGGCCCCTGCACCTGCGTGGGAGACACCCAGTTGGAATTCCTGGCCCCTGGCTTCAGCCTGAGTCAGCCTTCGCCTCTGTGGCCATTTGGGGAGTGAACCAGCAGATGGAAGATGGATTTTTTTTCCCTCTGTCGCTCTGCCTTTCAAATAAAAATAAATAAATTTAAAAAAGAAAGAAAGGACTGGGGTGGTGCTCTGGCAACCCCGGGAGCTGGGGAGAGGCACAGAGCAGCTGCTTCCCTCCCAGGCCTTGGGAGGAGCCGTGCCTGTCAGCACCAAACCTGACTCCAGCCTCCAGGACAGAGACGGCAGATTTCTGTTCTTTTTTTTTTTTTTTTTTAATATTTATTTATTTATTTACTTGAGTGGTAGAGTTACAGACAGTGAGAGAGAGAGACAGAGAGAAACGTCTTCCATCACTGGTTCACTCCCCAAATGGCCACAACAGCCAGAGCTGAGCCAATCTGAAGCCAGGAGCCAGGGTCTTCTTCCAGGTCTCCCATGCAGCAGGGACCCAAGGACCTGGACCATCTTCTGCTGCTTTCCCAGGCCACAGCAGAGAGCTGGAGCGGAAGTGGAGCAGCTGGGTCTCGAACTGGCACCCAAATGGGATGCTGGTGCTTCAGCTAGGGCGTTCACCCGCTGCCCAAGCACCGGCCCCTGTCCTGTCTGTCAGTCTCTCTTAACCCAGAACAAGTCCTTCTTCCTCCCTGTCCTGTCTTTCACATTGGCATTGCCAAGGCTCCAAGTCAGTTCTAGAGAATGACCTTGGATTCACACCTAATGGCTTCCTCAATAAAGTCAGATTAAAATTTTTTTGTCAGGAATATAACCTATGGGGGCTGGCACTGTAGTATAGTAGGCTAAGTTTCCTCCTGCAGCCCGGGCATCCCATATAGGCACCAGTTCAAGTCCCGGCTGTTCCACTTCTGATCCAGCTCCCTGCTAATGCACCTGGGAAAAGCAGCCCCAGATGGCCCAAGTCTTTGGCCCCTGCACCCATGTGGGAGACCTGGAAGAAGCTCCTGGCTCCTGGGTTTGGCCTGGCCCAGCTCCACCTGTTGTGGCCATCTGGGGGGTGAACCAGTGGATGGAAGACCCCCCCCCCTCCAACTCTGCCTTTCAAATAAATAAATCTTAACAAACCAACCAAAAAAATCCTTAAGAGATGACTGTTACTAACCCAGTTATAGATTTTATTTGAAGCACAGAGAGAGAGAGAGAGAGATCTTCTCTCCACTGATTCACCATTCAAATTCCCCAACAGCCAGCGCTGGCCAGGCTGAAGCCAGGAGCCAGGATCTCCATCCAGGTCTCCCACGTGGGTGGCAGGGACGCAGGCACTCGGGCCATCTCTGCTGGCTCCCTGGGTGTGCGTCTGCAGGAGCGGGATTGAAGTGGAGGAGCCCAGCTGGAGCCAGGTGTTGTGATCTGGGATGCTGGGGTCCCAAACGCCCACGCCACGGCTGGTTTTAGAACAGGAAACCCCATGCCCATGAACCCCTTCGGGCCTGTGCAAGCTGGGACAGCGGGTCTCCCTGTGCACCAGTTTTCCATGGACGCCCTTCTGTGGCAGAATCCAGGCCGGAGGCCCGCATTTGCTTGTCCTTTATCTTGGTCTCATCTGCAGGAGTTTGGATCTCTCCCTGTCTTTCGTGACCTTGACACATAAAAAAAATTTATTTGAAAGCAGAGCAACAGCGAGGGAGACAGAGCGAGAGTGAGAGAGAGAGAGATCAATCTATCTTCTGGCTAGTGGCTCACTCCTCAAATGACAGCAACAGCCAGGTCTGGGCCAGGCCAAATCCAGGAGCCAGGAGCTCCATCCTGGTGTCCTTCGTGGGTAACAGGGACCAAGCACTTGGGTCATCATCTGATGACTTCCCAGGAGTGTTAGTAGGGAGCTGGATCAGAAGCCAAGCAGCCGGGACCCAAGCCAGCGCTCCGACGTGGGAAGCCAGCCTCACCAGTGGCAGCGTGACCTGCTGCACCACGCCAACCCCCGACACGGGGACTTCTTTTATTATTAATAATATTTCATTTAGTTATTTGAAAGCCAGAGTGACAGAGAGAGGGGGAGAGAGAGAGAGAGACCTTCCATCCACTGGTTCACTCTCCCGATGGCTACAACAGCCAGAGCTCAGCTGATCCAAAGCCGGAGCCAGGAGCTTCTTCCAGTCTCCCATGCGGGTGCAGGGCCCCAAGCACTCGGGCCATCCTCCACTGCTCTCCTAGGCCACGGCAGAGAGCTGGATCGGAAGTGGAGCAGCCGGGACTCGAACCAGCGCCAAATGGGATGCCGGTGCCGCAGGTGGAGGCTTAGCCTGTAAGCCACAGCGCCGGCCTGACGGGGTGTTTCTGAGGAGTGAGATATTTTGTCAGAATGCCATCAGTTTGGATTTGCTGTGTGAGTAGACTAAGCTATGGGCTTTGAGGCCAAAGAAGAACCCAGAGGTGAAGTAGGGCGAGTATTTTACCCATTTTCACTGCTATTCCCCGGGGCTCGGTCCCAAATAGAAAGCTCTTTGTTGAATGAATAATGAAAGACTGAATGAGGCTGTAGAAATTGCTCTGGGGGGGACCAGGGTGGCTAGAAGCTTAAGCCGAGGCCAGCAGCACCGGCATCCCATGTGGGCGCCTGTTCGAGTCCCGGCTGCTCCACTTCCAGTCCAGCTCCCTGCTAATGCACCTGGGAACGCAGCAGAGGTTGGCCCAGGTCCTCGAGCTCCTGCACCCGTGGGGGGACCTGGTAGAAGCTCTCGGGTCCTGGTCTCCACCTTGCCCAGCCCTGGTGGCCATTTGGGGAGTGAATCACTGAATGGAAGATCTCTCCTCTCTCTCTCTCTCTCTCTCTCTCTCTCTCTCTCTCTCTAACTGTGCCTTTCCAATAAAATAAGTAAATATTTTTTAAAAATTTATTTGACAGCCAGCGCTGTGGTAGGCCGTACCAGAAGCCAGAGCGGCTTCCAGGTCTCCCACGCGGGTGCAGGGGCCCGAGCACCTGGCCATCTTCCTCATTTTCCCAGGAGCGTTAGCGAGAGCTGGAGCTGCCGGGACTCGAACCGGCGCCCACACGGGATGGCGGCCCTGCGGGGTTCTGCCCAGCGTCCACTCTGCTCCTGTTAGATGTCCTCTTGGGCAGGATCCGGAAGAATTCGCTGCTGGACACGGGGCAGCCACACTGCCTTGTTAATGGGTCCTGAGAAAGATGCCGCTGACGTGACGAGCCACATTCACACGCAAGTCGTGCCTGAAGGTCCCCATTGGCCTCTCCAGAGGGCAGACACCCGCGAGCCGCCCGGCCGCTCCCGGACTACAACTCCCAGAAGGCACTTCGGCGCCTCGCCTACCTGGTCTGGGAAAAGAAATGAGGACCTCGAGAGGTGACGCCTGCTGGGGCGCCCAGAGCGGCGGGACTACCACTCCCATAAGCCACCGCGAGCCACCGGCGCGCCACCATTTCGAGGCTCGGCGGGGGCAGGGGCCGGCGTCGGACTCCACCTCCCGGCAGGCAGTGCGCGCGAGGGGGGCGGGACTCCATGTCCCAGCAGGCTCCAGGCGGCGGGCGCCGCGGTGCCTTGTGTGGGATGTAAGCGCGGAGGTGGGCGCGGGGGACCGCGGCCGGGACTCTCCCTCGGATTTGGGGGTTGGCTGGGGGCAACTTCCGGACGCACTCTAGGGGGTCGGGGGTGCATTTGTAGAGAGTGAGCGGGACGGCCATTGCTGGACTTCGGGGTGGGTGGTCCTTGGGCCGCACCCCCTGCGGGGCTGGGGAGGGGTCTCTGGGTTGCAGGGGAGGGGAGGCCTTGGTGCTGCGGCTGAGGGGCCTCGCCGGCGGGAGCCGGGGAGCCGGGAAGGAGGGCAAGGGGGCGCGTGTGTGTGTCGGCGGGGTGGAACCGGGGCCGACCTGGGAGGGGGCGCCGGCCGACCCGCCCTCCGCCCCCCGCCGCCCGCAGGCCGCCGCCCGCCGCCATGGGGCTGAAGGCCGCGCAGAAGACGCTGTTCCCGCTGCGCTCCATCGACGACGTGGTGCGCCTGTTCGCCGCCGAGCTGGGCCGGGAGGAGCCGGACCTGGTGCTCCTCTCCCTGGTCCTGGGCTTCGTGGAGCACTTCCTGGCCGTGAACCGCGTCATCCCCACCAACGTGCCCGAGCTCACCTTCCAGCCCAGCCCGGCGCCCGACCCGCCCGGCGGCCTCACCTACTTCCCGGTGGCCGACCTGTCCATCATCGCCGCCCTGTACGCCCGCTTCACGGCGCAGATCCGAGGCGCCGTGGACCTGTCCCTGTACCCGCGGGAGGGCGGCGTCTCCAGCCGCGAGCTGGTGAAGAAGGTGTCCGACGTCATATGGAACAGCCTCAGCCGCTCCTACTTCAAGGACCGGGCCCACATCCAGTCGCTCTTTAGCTTCATCACAGGTTGGAGCCGACAGGTGGCGAGGGCATGGAGGCACCGTGCCACCCGAGGCCACCTCCGTGTGGGTGACGGGGCCCTTTGGACACCTGTGAACCTTGCGACCTGGGCAGCTGTCATTTCTCCCTTGGCCGGGACGGGAGGAGACCAGAGAGGGGAAGTGGTGCGCCGGAGACGCACGCGATGGCAGAGCTGGGACGGGACCCCACCCCCAGCACTGCCCCGGGAGTCCTGCAGCCCAGTGGATGACAGCGAGGGCGACAGCAGACTGGGGAGGTGTGGGGGGGACAAGGAGACAGAAAGCGACTTGGAAGACGCTTGCTCGTGAGAGCCCAGTGGACAGCAGAGGCGTTCTGGTGCCCTGTGCCGCTCCTGGGCTTAGCAGGACAAAAGGCAGGGTGTTAGCAGTGCCTGGTGGTGCCGTGTGCCGGAAGGCGTTGGCCGGAGGGTCCTTGTCTTTGCTGTCCCTGTTGTGTGGGTGCAGTGAAATGGGGGGCCCCTTATGGTTGCAGAGAGACAGCAGGGTCCACTGGGGGAGCTATTGGAGACCCAGAAAGGTCTCTTTTTGGGGGAGGGGGGTGTCCATGGGGAGGGAGAGGCTCTGAACACCAGAAGGCGAGGGGTGGGGTGCACGGCCCGTCACCACCAGGCCTCGTGTCACCCACCAAAGCCCGAAGGAGCCTCTGACGGGACCGCCCCTTCCACAGGCACCAAACTGGACAGCTCTGGTGTGGCCTTTGCAGTGGTGGGGGCCTGCCAGGCCCTGGGCCTCCGGGATGTGCACCTGGCCCTGTCCGAGGATCACGCCTGGGTGGTGTTCGGGCCCAACGGGGAGCAGACGGCCGAGGTCACCTGGCATGGCAAGGGCAACGAAGACCGCAGGGGCCAGACGGTGAACGCCGGCGTGGCCGAGCGGGTGCGTGCCCCAGCCTCGGCCCACCCCCCCGCCGCGGCCGGCCCTGACGCCCCCGGCTGGCTGCCATCCTGACGTCCGCTCTGTCCCTTCCTAGAGCTGGCTGTATCTGAAAGGTTCCTACATGCGCTGCGACCGCAAGATGGAGGTGGCGTTTATGGTGTGCGCCATCAACCCCTCCATCGACCTGCACACCGACTCCCTGGAGCTGCTGCAGCTGCAGCAGGTGCGGGGGGGGGGGGTGGCCCTCCCTGAGCTTCCCCCTCTGTGAAGTGGGCGAGGAAGGCCGTGGGGGACAGTGGAATTGACGTAGGAAAGCGCTCTGGTACATCAGAGGGTGGGCTTCTGGATTCCGGCCCTTGCCAGCTGGCGGGAGGGGTCCCCGTGGGTTCTGGACCCCACCTCTGCCTGAGGAGCTGAGGACCCCCGGCTCGTAACGCTCTCCTTTGGCCCCCCCAGAAGCTGCTGCTCCTGTATGACCTGGGACATCTGGAAAGGTCAGTGGGGGTCCTGGCCCGGACAGGCCCTGAGGGCTGGGGGACAGGGAGCAGCCTGCACGCGTGTGCTTCCCCAGGTACCCCATGGCGCTAGGGAACCTGGCAGACCTGGAGGAACTGGAGCCCACGCCTGGCCGGCCAGACCCGCTCACCCTCTACCACAAGGTGGGGGCGCCCAGTAGGGTGGCTGGGGTCTGCTTCCGGGGAGTGGGAGGGGCAGGTGAGGAGCGTGCAGGGGCATCGCCCATCCCAGCCGCTTCACTGTGAACCGTGTGGGAAGGCCAGGGAGAGAAACAGGCCCGGGTCTGGGGCGGGGGCGCCGTCCTCCCCTCCCCTCCGCAGGGCCTGTTCTGTGGGGGTCTCCACTCCCCGCCCCTGCGCTCTGGGCCAGGCAGGGAGGCCGTGGGTTGGGGGCAGCAGGGAGAGGAGGTGGAGGTGGGCTTGGAGGACTCTTGGGGACTCCTGCTGCCCCTCCTGGGTGTGGCCTGCTGGGCCCCCTCTCTGAGGCTCTGCTGCCCCCCCCAGGGCATCGCCTCGGCCAAGGCCTACTACCGGGACGAGCACATCTACCCCTACATGTACCTGGCCGGCTACCACTGTCGCAACCGCAACGTGCGCGAGGCCCTGCAGGCCTGGGCCGACACAGCCACTGTCATCCAGGAGTGAGGCTCCCCGCCAGGGTCTTCTGCCCACCCCTCCTTCCCCCCAAGCCCCGCCCTCCACCCTTGGCCCCCTGCCGCCCGCCCTGGTGGGTGGGCTGACTCTGGGTGTGGAGCGCAGACTCCGCCCACACACCTGGGCCCTGTAGCGACCCAGAAGGAGCCCGCCCCGTCTGCACCTGGCCGCTAGGGGCGCCCGCGAGGCCGAGACCCCACGGCTCCCCACTGCTCTCGCAGCTACAACTACTGCCGCGAGGACGAGGAGATCTACAAGGAGTTCTTCGAGGTGGCCAATGACGTCATCCCCAACCTGCTGAAGGAGGCGGCCAGCTTGCTGGAGACGGGCGAGGAGCGGCCGGGCGAGCAGAGCCAGGTGACCGGCGGGGTCCACCTCCCTGCCTGGGCAGGGCCGCCGGCCCCAGGGAAGGGGCCAGGAGCGCTGGGCGGCTGGGCCGCAGCTGAGGGCCGGAGTCTGAGGCCGAAGGGGAGCCAGCTGAGGGTCTCGTGTGGAACCCTTCGTCTTCCGGTGGATGGGGAGAATCCCACCTCCCTCGCGGCCAGCGCTCCTTCAGTTGGGGTGGGCCGCCTCACCCCCCCAGGTCCTGGCGGATCTGGCAGGGAGCCGGGGCTCCGTGCCCGGGTGGGGGCGTGGCCTGTGCAGGGCTGCGTGGAAGGGAGTGTGACCCGTGCCCCTCGCCCGGCGCCCAGGGCACCCAGAGCCAGGGCTCCGCCCTCCAGGACCCCGAGTGCTTCGCCCACCTGCTGCGGTTCTACGACGGCATCTGCAAGTGGGAGGAGGGCAGCCCCACGCCCGTGCTGCACGTGGGCTGGGCCACCTTCCTGGTGCAGTCCCTGGGCCGCTTCGAGGGCCAGGTGAGGCGGAGCGCGGGGCCCCCACTGAGCGCTCCCGGGACGCCTGGGCGGCGGGGCCGGGGCCGGGGCCTGCAGCCCCCTCAGCCCGCTCTCCCGCTCTCCCCCGGCCCAGGTGCGGCAGAAGGTGCGCATCGTGAACCGCGAGGCCGAGGCGGCCGAGGCCGAGGAGCCCTGGGGCGAGGAGGCCCGGGAAGGCCGGCGGCGGGGCCCGCGGCGCGAGTCCAAGCCCGAGGAGCCGCCGCCGCCCAAGAAGCCGGCGCTGGACAAGGCCCCGGGCCCCGGACAGGCGGCGGCGGCGGCGGCAGCGGCGGCCGGGCCCCCACGGAAGCCCGCAGGGACTGTCCCGGGCGCGGCCCCGGCGCCCGCGCCCGCGGCCTCGCCGCCGCCGGACGGCCCGGTGCTCACTTTCCAGAGCGAGAAGATGAAGGGCATGAAGGAGCTGCTGGTGGCCACGAAGATCAACTCGAGCGCCATCAAGCTGCAGCTCACGGCGCAGTCGCAGGTGCAGATGAAGAAGCAGAAGGTGTCTGCGCCCAGCGACTACACGCTGTCCTTCCTCAAGCGCCAGCGCAAGGGCCTCTGAGCGCGGCCCGTGCCTGGGGAGAGGGGCGCCACCCTGGGGGCCCGAGCCCCCGCCCCTAGAACTGAGCTCCCCTGCAGGATCTGCGAGTCCCGGCGGAGCCCCCGCCCCCCCCACCCCCCCCGTGAATCCCGAGCGCCCTCCCCCCCAGACTGGCCCCAGATCAGAGCAGGACCCTCCCGAGGTGCAGCCCACCTGCGGGCCCGCGAGGAAGCCTGAACTCTCCTGTTTTGTACATAGATTTATTTTTCAGTTCCGAAGAAATGAATACATTTTGTTTAAAAAAAAAAAGTAAAAGCACATGTCCTTGTTTCATTTGGGAAACGGGGTGGGGTAGGAAGTGGACCGCCCCCTCTCGGCCTCGGAGCGCTGCACCTGTGGGGCGCGAGGAACCAGAGGTCTGTGCCGGACCCAGGCTCCGCCCGGCCTCCGGCTCCCCTGCGCCGCCGCGCGGGGCCCGTCCCGCGGGCGCCCCCTCCCGGCCGGGCGGCGGGACGTCCCCGCTGGCCCCGCCCCCGGCTGGCCCTGGCCCCGCCCCTGCCGGCCCCGCCCCGGGCCGCCCCCGCCCGCCCCGGCCCCGCCCGCCCGCGCCGCGCAGCGCCGGCTCCGCAGCTCGCGCCCGCCCGGCGCCGGGCCATGGCGCTGCTGCGGGACGTGTCGCTGCAGGATCCGCGGGACCGCTTCGAGCTGCTGCAGCGCGTGGGGGCCGGGACCTATGGCGACGTCTACAAGGTGCGCCGCGCGGGAGCGCCGGGGGAAGGGCGCCCTGCCGCGGATCCAGCCCCCAGCCCCGCCCCCTCCTCAGCCCACTTGCCCCGCTCCGTCCCCGCAGGCCCGCGACACGGTCACGTCCGAACTGGCCGCCGTGAAGATAGTCAAGCTGGACCCAGGTGAGGGCCGGGGCGGGGCCTGCGCGCCCGCGCGCGCGTCTGAGGGGCGGAGACCCCCTGCGAGGCAGGGCACCTGTCCGGCCGGGAGGGAGGCGCTGCGTGCCCATTTTGCAGATGGCGGTACTGAGTCAGGGCGCCCCCTGCGTGCGCCCCCCACACCCAGTGACGCCTTGTGCTCCCCAGGAGACGACATCAGCTCTCTCCAGCAGGAGATCACCATCCTGCGGGAGTGCCGCCACCCCAACGTGGTGGCCTACATCGGCAGCTACCTCAGGTGAGCGCGCGTGCCCGCACCCCCCGCAGCCCCGCTGCGGCCTGCCGTGTGCCCACGCCGGCTCTGTGTCCCCAGGAATGACCGCCTGTGGATCTGCATGGAGTTCTGTGGCGGGGGCTCCCTGCAGGAGATCTACCACGGTGAGGGCCTTGGCCTCCCCCCTCGCCCCAGGGGGTGCCGGAGGAGAGCCGGTGTGCGGCCAAGGGGGGGCCCTGGACCTGGGCTGCTCTCCATTGCTGACCGGCTGGCTGTGTGACCTTGAGAGGAACGCTGTCCATCTCTGGGCTCCTGTCCCAGACCCTGCTGGGAGGGGGCATGGCCAGCGTTGCCGCCACCTGGCACTGCCGGCGCCTGGCCCCCAGCCCTCCCTCTCCCTTTCAGCCACTGGGCCCCTGGAGGAGCGGCAGATAGCCTACGTGTGTCGGGAGGCACTGAAGGTAGCCGACCCGGAGGGTGCTCTCAGCCCCAGCCCCAGCCCCAGGACACGGGCAGAGGCGTCCCCCCTTCCCCCGTGGGTGGAGAGCCCCAGGCAGGGCTGGCCCCGAGGGGCTGCGGTCCCGGGGGTGGGGGAGAAGGTGCCCCAGCCCTGTTGCCGGAAGTAGCCCATTTCCCTCTTGGCTCGGTCACTTCCTGTTTGGGGAGAGGGGAGGAGGAAGCGGCGTGGGTGGGGGGCCCACTGGCAAGAGGGGGTTCAGCAGAGGTGAGCGTGCTGGGTGCTGCCCTCAGGGCCTCCTGCTTGTCCCCAGGGGTTGCATCACTTACACTCTCAAGGGAAGATACATAGAGACATCAAGGTAGGGGACTGGCGGGGGGGGGGTGGGGGAGGGAGGAGGCAGCTGGGGGGTGGGCAGCAGCCGGATGCTCTCTCCTGCGTCCCCCCAGGGCGCCAACCTGCTGCTCACGCTCCAGGGAGACGTCAAGCTGGGTCAGTACCCCCACCCGGGACGCCCTCGGGGTGAGGAGCCTGGGTGCGGGCCGGTGTCCTGGGGCATGGCACCTTGGCCGTGGAGCCTAGAAAATGGATCGCGGCTGGAGAGCTGGCAGGCGGTCAGGCACGGGGCCGGGTCAGGGTGCTTGACCCTGCTCAGGAGGAGGGCCCGCCCTTGCCTGGGCCTGTGGGAGCCCCTGGGCACCTCCACCAGGTGAATCCTGAGCTCCGGTGGCGGCGGCGGTGGGGGGGGGGGAGTGGCAGCCTGAACTTTCTTCCCCCAGCTGACTTTGGGGTGTCAGGCGAGCTCACGGCGTCCGTGGCCAAGAGGAGATCTTTCATCGGGACCCCGTACTGGTGAGGGTGGCGCCTGTGGCAGAGGGGACGGGGCGGGGGCTCCACCGGGGACCCCCAGGCCGTCCCATCTGTGACCCTGACTCCAGGATGGCCCCGGAGGTGGCCGCCGTGGAGCGCAAAGGGGGCTACAACGAGCTGTGCGACGTCTGGGCCCTGGGCATCACGGCCATCGAGCTGGGCGAGCTGCAGCCACCCCTGTTCCACCTGCACCCCATGAGGTCAGCCCCACACCGGCCTCCGGCCTGCCCCTCGCCCGCACCTTGACCCTGCGCCTTGACCCTGCGCCTTGACCCTGCGCCTTGACCCTGCGCCTTCCGCAGGGCCCTGATGCTCATGTCCAAGAGCAGCTTCCAGCCGCCCAAGCTGAGAGACAAGGCTCGCTGGTGAGGCCCCGCCCCGGTTCACAGCGTGCCCCGCCCCCGGGCCCCGGACCCTGGGCGGCCAGGTGGCTGGTGATGCAGGAGCCCCGGTTAGCAACAGCGCTGTCGCTTGGGCCCAGGGGCCGCTTCTGGGGGGGCAGGCGGCCCCCTGCAGAAGGGCTAACCTGGACCCCGGGGCGGGGCGGGGGGTGCTCTTGTGCCCACTAGGACCCAGAATTTTCACCACTTCCTCAAGCTGGCCCTGACCAAGAACCCCAAGAAGAGGCCCACGGCAGAAAGGCTGCTGCAGGTGGGGGGCAGGGGCGGGGCCGGGCCTGGCCGCCCTGAACCAGGGCCTGGAAGAGCGGGCCGACCTGGGCAGCGCCGTGTCCGTCTTGCAGCACCCGTTCACTGCCCAGCAGCTCCCGCGGGCCCTCCTCACGCAGCTCCTAGACAAGGCCAGTGACCCCCACCTGGGAACCCCCTCCCCCGAAGATTGCGAGCTGGAGGTAAGAGCGGGCTGGGAAAGCTGTCCCAGGGTGACCCGGCTGGAGGAGCCCAAGGCCGCTGTGGGCCGCGGTCGGTCGTGTGCTGCGCCGGCCCTGGGGGCTTCCCCCGGAAGAGCCCACCTGTTAGGACTCCCTGCTGGGCTGGATCTGGCCTCCCTGGAGCCCACCCTGCTCCGTAGCTTCCTGCTACGGGCTTCCTCACTTGGGGGGTGGGCGTGCCGTCTGATCTGACGGTGGTCTGGGGCCTGTGGCGGCTGCGTGTGAAGCCCCGGCGCAGGCCCTCCCGCTCCACGCTCTGTCCTAGACCTACGACATGTTCCCAGACACCATCCACTCCCGGGGGCAGCACGGCCCGGCCGAGAGGACTCCGTCCGAGATCCAGTGTGAGTGTGGGGGCGGGGAGCCCTGGGTATGCACGGATTTGGCGTGAGCGTGGGTGTTCACCCTGAGCCCCTAACCCCCGTGCTCCGGGCCCCCCAGTCCACCAGGTGAAATTCGGTGCCCCGCTTAGGAAGGAAACGGACCCGCTAAACGAGCCGGTGAGGGGCAGGCCCGGGGTCGCTCGCAGAGGTGGGGCAGGGGCTGCCTGGGCCCCGGGGCCGCCTGCCCTGTCCTTGGCCGGCTCTCCCGAGCCTCCTGCCCGTCACCCTCACCCCGCCCCCCTGCCCGTCTCGTGGCCGCTGTCTCACGGTGCCTCTCTGCCTCGGCTTCCCCAGTGGGAGGAAGAGTGGACACTACTGGGCAAGGAGGAGCTCAGTGGGTGAGTGAGGGCGAGGGAGGCGCGGGGAGGGGTCAGGGGACAGCCCCAGGCTGACCTCTGACCCCTCCCCCCACCCCCAGGAGCCTGCTGCAGTCGGTCCAGGAGGCCCTGGAGGAAAGGTGACTGGCTGGGGGCCGGGCAGGGGGCAGGCAGGCTTGGGTGCCCCCGGGGAGTGGCATCTCACACCTCCCTCCCACCCCCACAGGAGCCTGACCATCCGGCCAGCCGAGGGCCCGCAGGTACACGTGGAGCCGGCTGAGCGGGGGCCACCGGGGGGTCCTGGGAACCTGCTGCAGCAGCCCGGCCGGACCTCGCCCTCCTGCCAGGAGCTGGACTCCCCGGACGATGCCACAGGGACCATCAAGCGGGCCCCCTTCTCGGGGCCGCCCCCTGCCCAGCCTGAGGCTGAGGATTCTCCTACCAGCCTCTCAGGTGAGGGAGGCCAGGAGCAGATGTGTGTGTGTGTGTGTGAGTGTGTGTGTGTGTGTGAGTGTGTGTGTGAGTGTGTGAGTGACAGCCCGGGTGAGGGAGGTCAGGAGCAGGTGCGGTGTGTGTGTGTGTATGAGTGTGTGTGTGTGAGTGTGTGTGAGTGTGTGTGAATGTGAGTGTGTGAGTGTGTGTGAGTGTGTGTGTGAGTGACTGAGCCTGGGTGAGGGAGGTCAGGAGCAGGTGCGGTGTGTGTGTGTGTATGAGTGTGTGTGTGTGAGTGTGTGTGAATGTGAGTGTGTGTGAGTGTGTGTGTGAGTGTGTGTGTGAGTGTGTGTGAGTGTGTGTGAATGTGTGTGAGTGTGTGTGTGAGTGACTGAGCCCGGGTGAGGGAGGTCAGGAGCAGGTGCGGTGTGTGTGTGTGTATGAGTGTGTGTGAGTGTGTGTGTGTGAGTGTGTGTGTGTGAGTGTGTGTGAGTGACTGAGTCCAGGTGTGGGAGGCCAGGAGCAGGTGCGGGGTGTGTGTGTGTGTGTGTGTGTGTGTGTGAGTGACTGAGCCTGGGTGAGGGAGGCCAGGAGCAGGCGCGGGATATGTGTGTGTGTGTGTGTGTGTGTGAGTGTGTGTGTGTGTGTGAATGACTGAGCCCGGGTGAGGGAGGTCAGGAGCAGGTGCGGTGTGTGTGTGTGTATGAGTGTGTGTGTGAGTGTGTGTGAATGTGTGTGAGTGTGTGTGTGAGTGTGTGTGTGAGTGACTGAGCCCGGGTGAGGGAGGTCAGGAGCAGGTGCGGTGTGTGTGTGTGTATGAGTGTGTGTGTGAGTGTGTGTGAATGTGAGTGTGTGTGAATGTGAGTGTGTGTGTGAGTGTGTGTGTGAGTGAGTGTGTGTGTGAGTGACTGAGCCTGGGTGAGGGAGGTCAGGAGCAGGTGCGGTGTGTGTGTGTATGAGTGTGTGTGTGTGAGTGTGTGTGAATGTGAGTGTGTGTGTGAGTGTGTGTGTGAGTGTGTGTGTGAGTGTGTATGTGAGTGACTGAGCCCGGGTGAGGGAGGTCAGGAGCAGGTGCAGTGTGTGTGTGTGTATGAGTGTGTGTGTGAATGTGAGTGTGTGTGAATGTGAGTGTGTGAGTGTGTGTGTGTGAGTGTGTGTGTGAGTGACTGAGCCCGGGTGAGGGAGGTCAGGAGCAGGTGCGGTGTGTGTGTGTGTATGAGTGTGTGTGTGAGTGTGTGTGTGTGAGTGTGTGTGTGTGAGTGACTGAGCCCGGGTGTGGGAGGCCAGGAGCAGGTGCGGGGGGTGTGTGTGTGTGTGTGTGTGTGTGAGTGACTGAGCCCGGGTGAGGGAGGCCAGGAGCAGGAGCGGGATGTGTGTGTGTGTGTGTGTGTGTGTGTGTGTGAGTGATTGAGCCCGGGTGAGGGAGGCCAGGAGCAGGTGCGGGGTGTGTGTGTGTGTGTGTGTGTGTGTGTGACTGAGCCCGGGTGTGGGAGGCCAGGAGCAGGTGCGGGGTGTGTGTGTGTGTGTGTGTGTGTGTGAGTGACTGAGCCCGGGTGAGGGAGGCCAGGAGCAGGTGCGGGATGTGTGTGTGTGTGTGTGTGTGTGTGTGTGAGTGATTGAGCCCGGGTGAGGGAGGCCAGGAGCAGGTGCGGGGTGTGTGTGTGTGTGTGTGTGTGACTGAGCCCGGGTGTGGGAGGCCAGGAGCAGGTGCGGGGTGTGTGTGTGTGTGTGTGTGTGTGTGAGTGACTGAGCCCGGGTGAGGGAGGCCAGGAGCAGGTGCAGGGTGTGTGTGTGTGTGTGTGTGTGTGTGTGAGTGACTGAGCCCGGGTGAGGGAGGCCAGGAGCAGGCGCGGGATGTGTGTGTGTGTGTGTGAGTGACTGAGCCCGGGTGTGGGAGGCTAGGAGCAGGTGCGGTGTGTGTGTGTGTGTGTGTGTGTGTGTGACTGAGCCCGGGTGAGGGAGGCCAGGCCAGGAGCAGGTGTGGTGTGTGTGTGTGTGTGTGTGTGTGTGAGTGACTGAGCCCGGGTGAGGGAGGCCAGGAGCAGGCGCGGGATGTGTGTGTGTGTGTGTGAGTGACTGAGCCCGGGTGTGGGAGGCTAGGAGCAGGTGCGGTGTGTGTGTGTGTGTGTGTGTGTGTGTGACTGAGCCCGGGTGAGGGAGGCCAGGCCAGGAGCAGGTGCAGTGTGTGTGTGTGTATGAGTGTGTGTGTGAGTGTGTGTGTGTGTGTGTGTGTGTGACTGAGCCCGGGTGAGGGAGGCCAGGAGCAGGTGCAGTGTGTGTGTGTGTATGAGTGTGTGTGTGAGTGTGTGTGTGTGTGTGTGTGAGTGACTGAGCCCGGGTGTGGGAGGCCAGGAGCAGGTGCGGGGTGTGTGTGTGTGTGTGTGTGTGTGTGACTGAGCCCGGGTGAGGGAGGCCAGGAGCAGGTGTGGTGTGTGTGTGTGTGTGTGTGTGAGTGACTGAGCCCGGGTGAGGGAGGCCAGGCCAGGAGCAGGTGCGGGGTGTGTGTGTGTGTGTCACTGGGGCTGGAAGTCACGGGGACCGGTGCCTGCAGGAACCCTGCCCCTGTCTCCAGCAGCCCCTGACAGCCCCCCACTGCTGCCCGCCGCCTGGTCCACCATAAAGCAGAGAGAGGACCCCGAGGTGAGGGGTGCCCCTGGGGAGGCGGGGCGGTAGGCAGCGGGAGTGTCACCCCGGCTCACTCCCTCCCCCACTTCCTTCCATCCCAGAGGTCATCCTGCCACGGGCTCCCCCCGACCCCCAAAGTCCACGTGAGTGCCCCGCCACCCCACAGCCCTGCGGCCCGTCTGCAGCACCCCTGCACCCCCTCATCAGCCTCCGGCCCCCCCGCAGATGGGCGCCTGCTTCTCCAAGGTGTTCAATGGCTGCCCGCTGCGCATCCACGCCGCCGTCACCTGGGTCCACCCTGTGACTCGGGGTAAGCTGGGGCAGGGAGGGGGCAGGAGCCCGAGTCCCTCGTCAGAGGCCCTGGTGACCTCTGACCCCGTCCCCAAACCCGCAGACCAGTTCCTGGTGGTGGGGGCCGAGGAGGGCGTCTACACCCTCAACCTGCACGAGCTGCACGAGGACACACTGGAGAAGGTGAGGGGCCGGGGTGGGGAGAGGGCCCGGGGCCGGGGGCCGGGGGTCGGGGTCGGGGCTGGGGCCGGGGGCCGGGGCTGAGCTGCCCCGTGCCCTGTGTTCTGCAGCTGATTTCACACCGCTGCTCCTGGCTCTACTGCGTGAACAACGTGCTGCTGTCACTCTCAGGTAGCAGGTGGGACAGGCCGCCCCCTCCCACCCCTGCCCCTGCCCCCTGCCCGCAGGCTCTCTCCCAGCCTCCTCTCCGGCCCTCCCCGGCAGGGAAATCCACGCACATCTGGGCCCACGACCTCCCCGGCCTGTTTGAGCAGCGCAGGCTCCAGCGACAGGTTCCTCTCTCCATCCCCACCAACCGCCTCACCCAGCGCATCATCCCCAGGTGGGGCCCCGGCTGTGGGCTGTGCAGGGCTGGGGGAGGTGGGGGGGAGCAGGGCGGGGTGGGCGGGGCAGCGGGGCAGGTTCGCCTTGCAGGAGGGGCAGCAGCCCAAGCGGAAGTGCAGCCGGGCCCAGGGTTTGGCCGTGCGTGGGGAGTACCCTCCAAGGATCCTTCTCCTCGTCGTCTTAAGCAACTCCTGGGTCTGGAGTGGGGCTGGCTTCAGGCTCAGCTGGATCCAGGAAGTGCAGCCAGGCCCAGGGTTTAGCCGTACGTGGGGAGTACCCTCCAAGGATCCTTCTCCTCGTCGTCTTAAGCGACTCCTGGGTCTGGAGTGGGGCTGGCTTCAGGCTCAGCTGGATCCAGGCCTGCTGGTACTTGCATCCCTTGGCTGTTTCCTCGTCGCCTTCATGCTCACGGGGGCTCTCTGCTCAGGCGCTGGCTGCCCGTGGTGGTCCCAGGCCCGCGTCCTGTGAGCAACCAACCCAGTGGGACCGGAAGCTCAGTTTCCGTGTCGCTCCCACGGGAGTCCCTGGGCTGGTCCCTGTGGGTCCAGCTTGAGGACGTGCCCACCCTGAGCCAGACCCAGAGCAGGGGCCGAGGGAGGAGAATCCGGGTCGTCTCGCCGGCAGGAAGAGCTGGCAGATGAGAGACAGCTGTTGGCTGGGTGTATGCCGGGAAGGGGGCAGTGGGGGAGGGGAGGCGGCCAGGCCGGCGCCCGGAAAGGAGGCGGTGGCGGCCAGGCTGAGGCATGGTGAGACCCGGGCAGCCCAGCCCGAGCCGTAGGACTGGCAGCACCTGGGCACTGTTGGAGGCAGGGAGGGGGACCAGCTGAGCCAAGGAGCGTTCCAGAAGGATAACCTGTTCAGGCTCGGGCTTTGTGAACCCGCGCGGGGCTGTGGGAGCGAGTGAGTGAGTGAGTGAGCACCTCGCTGGCACCTTGCGTGGGCCAAGCAGTGTTCTGGGCAGAAGGTCCATCCGGGACCTAAGGAAGCCCGGCCCGAGGCCTGGGGCGCGGGGCAGGAGGCTGGGCGCGGGCCTGCAGTTTCCTGTGTGGATTGGAAGTGGAGCAGCGGGGCTCAAGCCAGCGCTCCGACAGGGGCTGCTGGGTGTTGCGAGAGGCACCACACGCCAGCCCTGAGAACGTGCTGTGTGGGCAAGGAGCTGGGCGAGGTGATGCAGCGGCCCAGGGGTGTGGGAGGAGCATCCTAGGAGCACGGCTGGCCAGTGCCGAGGTCCTGGGGCGGGAGCAGGCCTGGCCTTGTTGGGGAGCGGCAAGGAAGCAGGTGCAACCAAAGCGGATGGAGAGGGGGGGACGCGGCGGGGGGGCCTGTGGCCACAGCGAGGGCTTTGGCTTGGACCCAGCGCAGCCTGGAGGCCGGGGCAGGGGAGGGACAGCACGGAGCCCTCCAGGGCTTCCCTGTGGCCCAGCGAAGCCGGCGAGGGAGGCAGCAGGGACCCAGGAGGAGGCTGCAGCTTGGGCCAAGGTTGCCGTGGAGCGGGTGCAAAGCGGTCGGCAGGATTTCCTGGGCACTGACGGAGATGGGAGAGAGGAGTGGAGGATGGCTCGGGGCTGCCGGCTGGGGCAGGGGAGGACGGAGCTGTCAGAGCCGGGGGTGGAGCGTCCTCCATTTTGCCGCCCGTAAGATGCTTATTAGATGGGCAAGAGGGCGCTCCTGGCAGTCCAGGGCTGGATGCGGCTGCAGGCCCAGGACCTGGCAGCCAGGGGCGACGCCCACGGGGAGCCGGGCGGGCTGGGCCCTTCCTGTGGTGCTCAGTGGGGTGCTGCATCTGGAGCCTGGTGGCCTCTGGGCCGTGGCCCAGGACCTGCAGGAAGCGGGCCCCACAGAGCCCCACTGAGTCACAGGCAGTCCCGGGGCCCCCTTCGAGGGTAGAGAGCGGGAACCGGAATTGTCTGCAGGGAAAAACAAATACAGAAATATGCGCCTCTGACCCCCGGGGCCAGCGGGGGGTGGGGGGTGGTGGTGGTGGTGGTGGTGAGAGTGGCAGAGACCCAGGGAGAGGGAGGGCGGAGGGCGGGCGTACACTTCCTCCCAGTGTGGCCCCTGTCCCTGCAGAAGGGGCAGCCAGGGTCGTGGGGAGGAGGCGGCAGGGCTGCCACGTGTACCCCGTTCCCCAGGGGAATGAGCACCCGCCACTCCCACCACTTCTCCCAGGCAGCCCAGGGAGCCCGCCCACTGGCCCTCAGAGGCAGTGGCCGAGGACACAGCGCTTGCCACCTGGCATCCTGTGGCCTCCCCGGGCCCACTTGCCCAGCGCCGGGAGCGGAGGGGAGCGCCGGCCTTTGCCTCCGGGAGGCTCGGGAGGCTCCGCAGGTGGAAGAGAGGACAGGAGCGCTGGGAGTGTGTGCACTCTTCCCAGGGTCCCCGTAGCACAGAGAGGTTAAGGGTCTGGCCCGGAGCCGCACAGAGCCTCCTGGGTGCCCACCGGTGCCACCTGGGACACGCGTGTGCCCTGCTTGTAACCCCGCAGGCGCTTCGCCCTGTCCACCAAGATCCCTGACACCAAAGGCTGCCTCCAGTGTCGCGTGGGTAAGAGTGGGCCGGGCGGGGACGGGACACAGGCCCGGCCTGGTGCCCACTGCACGCCCCTCCCGCAGTGCGGAACCCCTACACGGGCAGCACCTTCCTGCTGGCCGCCCTGCCCGCCAGCCTGCTCCTGCTGCAGTGGTACGAGCCCCTGCAGAAGTTCCTGCTGCTCAAGGTAGGGGCGGGGGCACCCCCGGGACCCCCCTGCAGGTGTTGGAGGGCCTGAGGCAGTGGGGGAGGGCCTAGGGACAGCGGGGACACCCCTGGGACCCTCCCCCCACAGGTGTTGGAGGGCCTGGGGCAGCGGGGGACACCCCTGGGGACCCCCCCAGGTGTTGGAGGGCCTAGGGGCGGCGAGGGACATCCCCAGAGCCCCCCAGTAGGTGTTGGAGGGCCTAGGGGCGGCGGGGCATGCCCCGGGGCCTCTGGCAGGTGTTGGAGGGCCTAGGGGGCACAATGGCGGCCTGAGCCTGCTGCTGTCCCCCACCCCCACTCCCAGAACTTCTCCAGCCCCTTGCCCAGCCCAGTTGGGATGCTGGAGCCCCTGGTGCTGGACGGGAAGGAGCTGCCGCAGGTGTGCGTGGGGGCCGAGGGCCCGGAGGGGCCTGGCTGCCGCGTCCTCTTCCATGTCCTGCCCCTGGAGGCCGGCCTGACGCCTGACATCCTCACCCCACCAGGTGAGCGGGGGGCGGGGCAAGGAGAGAAAGAGCGAGGGGGAGGCGGCAGGTGCTCAAGGCCTCCCTCCCAGACGCCTGTGGCCGGGGGCGGCCGGGTGGGGTCTGGAAAGACTGCATTAGCCCAAGGGCTGGGCAGACGCTGGGGACAGAGGCGGGTCTGGGCGGCTCAGGCGCTTCATCGGCAGAGGGAGGTGCATCAGGACCAGCGCCCTCCTGGTGCCAGGGCCCCACACGTGGGACGCCATTCTTCTCTTCTCTTCTTTTTTTTTTAAAGATTTTTGTTTATTTTACTTGAAAGTCACAGTTACACAGAGAGAGGAGAGGCAGAGAGAGAGAGAGAGGTCTTCATCCGCTGGCTCACTCCCCAATTGGCCACAACGGCCAGAGCTGCGCCGATCAGGAGCCAGGAGTTTCCTCCCGGTCTCCCATACGGATGCAGGGGCCCAAGGACCTGGGCCATCTTCTACTGCTTTCCCAGGCCACAGCAGAGAGCTGGGTCGGAAGTGGAGCAGCCGGGACTTGAACTGGCGCCCATGTGGGGTGCTGCACTGCAGATGGCAGCTTAACCTGCTGTGTCACGAATGCTGGTCCCTTTTTGCTCCACTACCAATCCAGCTCCCTGCTAATGCTCGGAAAAGCAGTGGAAGATGACCCACGTGCTTGGGCCCCTGCCGCCCATGTGGGAGACACAGATGGAGCTAAATGAAAACGAAAGACTTCTTTGAAAGATGGAGGGAGAGACAGAGAGATCGTCATCTACAGAGAGATCCGCATGCAGAGGCCAGGGCTGGGGCCGAGCCTAAGCCAGGAGCCAGAACTCCGTCTGGGTCTCCCATGTGGGTGGCCAGGCCCCGAGCACGTGGGCCGTCATCTGTCGCCTTCCCCAGCCAGTTAGCAGGGAGCTGAATTGGAAACAGTAGCTAGGACAAGAACCAGGTGCTCTGATGTGGGGTGCCGGCGTCCGTGTGACAGCGTCATCTGTGCCACAGGTGCCCACCCCAGGAGTTCATTGTTAACCCCCACCGGAGTGCCCGTGCCGGCCCCACAGGCCCCAGGCTGTGTCTCTGCCCTGAGCCTCAGGTCCCCAGCTGCGGAGGGAGATGAAGTGCCAAGTGCCTGGCTCCCCCCCGCCATGTCCTCCGGCCAGCATGGGAGCTGCTGGCTCAGGCCCGATCCTCCTTCTCTGCCCTAGAGGGGATCCCAGGCTCAGCCCAGCAAGTGATCCAGGTGGACAGGGACACGGTCCTGGTCACCTTTGAACGTGAGTGCCCCCGGGGCCGGGTCTGGAGGGGGGCTTACACGGCAGGAGCCACCCCATCCCCACCCACCGCCCCTCCCTGCACGCAGGCTGCGTGAGGATCGTCAACCTGCAGGGCGAGCCCACAGCCACGCTGGCCCCCGAGCTGACCTTCGACTTCCCCATCGAGACTGTGGGTGAGTGAGCCGCGGTGGGGGCCCCTCGTGGGGACCGTCCTGGCCGCGTGCCGTGAGTCAGCAAGGGCTCACGGCTGCCCTGCCCCACAGTGTGCCTGCAGGACAGCGTGCTGGCCTTTTGGAGCCACGGCCTGCAGGGCCGCAGCCTGGACACCAACGAGGTGAGCGGGCCTCGGGGGCCTGGCGTCGCCCACGCCGCTGTCCCTGTGCCTCTAGAGAGGACGTGCCGGGATGGGCTCAGTGTCCCTCTCCCCAGGTGACCCAGGAGATCACGGACGAGACGAGGATCTTCCGAGTGCTCGGGGCCCACAGGTAGGCGGGGGCCGCACAGGCCCGGGGCCGGGGCAGTGAGGACGTTGGCTCACCCGGCTCCTCTCCCTCCAGAGACATCGTCCTGGAGAGCATCCCCACCGACAACCCCGGCGCGCACAGCAACCTCTACATCCTCACAGGCCACCAGAGCACTTACTGAGTGGCCCCCGGCCCCCTCCCGTGCCACAGGAGCCGCGCGTGGGTGCGGCTGCGGAGCGGGGAGCCCCTGAGCCCACCCACACCTCAGCAATAACGACCACAGGGAACCGCTTTTGCCCCCTCATCCCCACGGCAGCCCAGTCCCGTGCGCCCCGCGCCAGCGGGGCGGGGGCGGCCTGGCCCATCCATTCCGTTTTATTCTGCGTTTCCTTTCCGCTCGTTCTGCCGAGTCTACCCCTCGCTCCGTCCTGGGACAGGGATTGCCATTAAAGCTGGTTTGTCTTACTCCGCTGGTCCCTCTGGGCTGGGGGCGGGAGGGTGAGCCCCATCCTCCCCCCCAGCACCCCTTGCGTGGGCAGCTGGTCGGTGGTGTGCAAACACGTGGGAGGGCGGGGCGCCCCGCTCAGAATCAGCCGGCAGCCTGGCAGCTGGGGGCCTCCATGAGCTTAGCCCTTGGAGGATTCAGGCAGAGTGGGAGTGGGGCTGAGCAGAGGGGCTCTTGTGGGGCAGACCTGCTCCAAGTAGGATCTCAGCAGGTAGCCCCTGGAAGGGCCGAAAAGGGGCCCGGGGGGGGGGGTGCTGTTCCATCCAGCCCCTGGGACAGCACCTGCCGTGGTGAGGACCCTCACCGAGACCTGGGGCTCGCTCCCGACTCCCGGCTGCGGCGTCAGTATCCACAGCCCGCGTCCAGCCAGGACTGAGGGACCACGGCGGGAAGAGTCGCCTGTGTCTGTTTGACTTCAGAAAGTTCACAAAGGACGAAATTAAAAGTTTATTTTGTGCAAAACAAAATCGAATCCGTGCATGTGAGGGGGAGTCACTGGGTCTACCCACCGCTGGCGACACTGGCGTCCCGACCCAGTGCCGTTCAAGCCCCCTCTCCGCCTCTGAGCCAGCTTCCTGCTGAGGGGTCTGGGAAGGCAGCAGCAGATGGCCCAAGGACTAGCATCCCGGCCACCCACGTTGTAAGCCAGGATGGAGTCGCTGGCTCCTGGCCTTGGCTTGGCCCAGACCTGGCTGTTGTAACAGAGAGAGATCTTCTGTCTACTGGTTCCCTCCCCAAATGGCCAGGATGCCCAGGTCTCCCCCGTGGCAGCCAGGGGCCCAAGTCCTCGAGCCATCATCTGATTGCCAGGTACGTTCGCAGGGAGCCAGAGTGCAAGCAGAGTGGCCAGCACTCACTGGCATGGCGAGTGACGGTTGAGCCCGCGGTGCCGCGACTCCAGCCCCATCAGCGCAGTGTTCAATTCCACTCTCCTGGAAGCTTGGCCTCGATTCCCGAGTCTCCTCAGTGCCAGGACCTGGGGTGGTGACCAGGATCTGGAACAGCCCTCACGAAGGGCCGTCCCCCCAGCAGGAGCCACAAGCTCTGGCCCATTCGCTCCTGTGGACCCCGGGCTGGTGCTCCAGGGCCTGCAGCCCTCCCGTTGCCCGGCACTGACTGGCAGGGGGAGGACAAGGAGGCAGAGTGGGAGCTGGCCTTGCTACACAGCCGGGGCCAGGCCTGAGAGGGTGGACGATGTGGGGCAAGAGTGCGAGCAAAGGCCCAGGGGTCAGTCTCGAGTTTGGCCCCACCGTCACCCTCTTGGCATTCAGAGGCCAGTGTCTAGCGACAACTCCAGGCCCAGTGGTCAGTCATTCACTGCTTGGTGAATGAGGTCACACGTGAGTGGGCGCGGGCACCAGGCAGCTCCATAGACGTCCCGTGGTCCCCTTGCCCTCCTCACAGCTCTGACTCCTTCCAGGGCCCAGGGGAGGGGATTCTAGGCTGCAATGGGGAGCCAGCCCTGGGGAGCAGACGCGTTTCCATGTCCCAGGCGCTCACACCCGTCCTCCCCAGGAGTCCGGAGGGAGGGATCAGGCGCCTTCCTGGTTCTGAAGGTTTGCACGCGTCTGGAGGGCATCTGATGGGCCACGTGGGGCCAGGGGGACGGAAACACTTCTCCATGCTTCTTGGAGCTGGCGGCAGGGGTGGGGTGGGTGAGCCCAGGGAGCAGGGGCCTGGGACCCTCAGCCCCAGGGGGGCTGGGGCAGGCTGCCTTCAGAGCAGCAGGCGGCACACAGCGCCACCTTGTGGCGGCTCATCCGGCCCTCCGTCTGCAAAGTGGACTTGGCAGTGGAGGACAGGAGTCCCCGGTAAAATGTTTACGTCTGGCAAGGCAGGCCCTGCCCCAGAGCCCAGGGAGCTCAGGGCTGGGTGACACTCACTGAGAGGAACGCCACACCCTGCTTCTGTCACTGACAGCCCTTGCCCACGGCACGGTGCGGTCCCTCGGCTGCCTGTCCCCCAGGTCTCTTCTGAGCCTTTCTGAAGTGCTTAGGCATATTTAAACAATTCCATCTATTTTATTTGCCTGCTTTTCTATGTCACGGTTAACAGCCACGTACTGCACTGACCTTGCCCTTTCGAAATACATCCCCGACGTCCTCCCACTGTCCTCGTGGCTTTCCCCCACTGATAGCAACGAATCATCCGTCACTGGAGCCTACTGCTGGGGACTTAAGTTGTTTCTACGCCACTCTGGTATTAAAAACATCCTGATGTATCTTTAAAAAAAAAAAGATTTATTTATTTACTTGAAAGTCAGAGTTACACAGAGAGAGGTCTTCCATCCACAGGTTCACTCCCCAATTGGCTACAGCGGCCAGAGCTGCCTCGATCTGAAGCCAGGAGCTTCTTCCAGGTCTCCCACATGGGTGCACAGGCCCAAGGACCTGGGCCATCCTCTACTGCTTTCCCAGGCCATAGCAGAGAGCTGGATCGGAAGTGCAGCAGCCAGGACTCGAACCGGCACATATATGGGATGCTGACACTGCAAACGGCAGCTTTTCCTGTTGTGCGCAAGCACCAGCCCTGTTGCTTTTTTTTTTTTTTAAAGATTTTATTTATTTATTTGAAAGAGTTACACAGAGGGAAGAGAAGCAGAGAGAGAGAGAGGTCTTCCATCCGATGGTTCACTCCCTAATTGGCCGCAACAGCTGGAGCTGTGCCAATCCGAAGCCAGGAGCCAGGAGCTTCTTCCAGGTCTCCCACGCGGGTGCAGGGACCCAAGGACTTGGGCCATCTTCTACTGCTTTCCAGGCCACAGCAGAAGCTGGATCAGAAGAGGAGCATCCGGGACTAGAACCGGTGCCCATATGGGATGCTGGCACTTCAGGCCAGGGCGTTAACCCGCTGTGCCACAGTGCCAGCCCTGCCACTACGTTTTTTAAGAAGTATTTTTTCTTGTCATTATTCCCTAACCAGAGTTGGGAACGTCTGGCCGTGTGCCATGAGGCCCACAGTATCATGTGCCCTGCAAAGCAACCAGGGGGACTCAGAATCCAGTAAGTCTACAGCAGGGAAATTAAAAAAAAAAAAAAAAAAAAAAAGATTTACTTGAGTTACACAGAGAGGGAGGTTTTCCACCTGCTGCTTCACTCCCCAGACGGCCACAGTGGCCAGGGCTGTGCCAGGCTGAAATCAGGAGCTCCGTCCAGGTCTCCCACGTGGGTGCAGGGGCCCAAGCACTTGTCCACCTGGGGCTGCTCTCGCAGGCCACTAGCAGGGAACTGGATCAGAAGTGGAGCGGCCGGGACTCGACTTGGGGGCCCATTCGGGAAGCCGGCACTGCAGGCGGCAGTTGCTAAGTGCTGCACCACAGCGCCGGCCCCCAGGGCAGTTTTTAAGTTGGTGATTTCGTACGGCCCTCGAATGATGTTCTAAGTGACAAATGGCCTTTGGCAGTCAGTCAGGGTGTGCCTCCTCCAGATGTGCCAGGTTGGTGTGTTGATTCATTGGAGCTAGGAGCCCTGGAGGAGTTGTGCCTTCTTCAGCGAGGGCCATGTGAGGGCCCGGGGTCTGGCTCAATGTCCCAGACACCGGGGCATCTGCGTCCCACTCTGGAGCTCCCGGTCTGAGTACCGCCCCAGTTCTGATCCAGCTCCCTGCTAACACACACCCTGGCAGGCAGCGGATGAGGGTTCGAGTGCTTGGGTCTCTGCCACCAACCTGGGAGGTCGGGGGCTGCTGTTGCGGTTCAGCCGGTTTTACTGCCGCCTGCGACATGGGCATCCCACTTCCGATCCAGCTCTCTGCTGTGGCCTGGGAAAGCAGCAGAAGATGGCCCAAGTCCTTGGGCCCCTGCACCTGCATGAGAGACCTGGAAGAAGCTCCAGGCTCCTGGCCTTGGCTTGACACAATCCTGGCTATTGTGGCCATTTGGGGAATGAACCAGTGGATGGAAGATCTGTCACTCTGCCTTTCAAATTAAATAAATAAATCTTTAAAAAAAAAAAAAACACAGAAACAGTGGGAGATCTGGATTGAGTTTCTGGCTCCCAGTTTCAGCCTGACCCCACCATGGCTGCTGCGGACATTTGGGGGAGTCAGCAGATGGAAGCTCTCCCTCTGTCGCTCGCTCTCTCTCTCTCTCAAATAAGTCAAAGCCAGACTTTAAAGGTCACCTGGCCATAAAGATCCTCCTGGGCGGGAGTCCCCCCACGCCACGGCGGGAGCTCTGGGTCCCCAGAGGCAAGAAGCAGGGTGGCCGCACCCCTGCACGAGCTGGTGGGAGCAGCCCGTGGCTTCGGTGGGCTCCTGCCCACCCCCAGCTCTCAGCAACATCCCTGAAGTGGACCCCCCGGTCCAGGGATGCCTGCCCTGCCTCTCTGAGTTTCCTGTTGTCCAGAGGCAGGAGAGCATCTGCTTGGGTGGTTTCTGCAGACCTGACTTTGTCGCGCAGGTCTCCGTGCGCCCTCACTTGCGTCCTCAGGGCCGACCACGGAGCCCGGGCCTGCTCCAGTACAGCGGCATTAGGGACCACGCCACCTGGAGATGACCGTGGCATTTTAGGTAGGGCACGTGCAGGGGCTGGGTGCTGGCCTCGCCTGTGGGCTCCCACACAAAGCCAAGTGGCCATGGGTTCGAGGACGGTGCTGCCCCATCCCTGGGCGCGTCTAATTAGCAGGAGTGGAGGTCCAACGCCCGGGTTCGCAGGATGGGCTGGAAGCTCCTTCTTCTGCCCCCAGCAGCGGCACCATTCACTCTGGCGGTGGCACAGCCCCCTACCAGCGGATGGGGGTTCCTCGGACTCCCCCCGTCAGGTGTAACTCACCAGAATTGAGAAAGGGAAAGTGCAGTGTTCATGACTGCCATCTGGGTATAAAGGTTACCAATGAACACGGAGAGGCAGAGACCCGCAGGGCGGCGAGGCTGGGGGAGCCCTCGGCCGGGGCGCAGCTTCTGCCCAGGGGAGACGGGGTGCGCCCCCACCTGGTACATCAACACCGCACCGGTCAGCCTGTCGCTGCTTTCACCAAGGTAGCTGAGGGCTTACACCGTGCAGTGTCACAGTCCACCTGGGTTCAGGCGTCTGGTGAGGCCGGAGGCTGGAGGCTCACGTGGTACGGCAGGCGGCAGAAAGAGACCGGAAGTCCATTGGGCTTACACAGCCAGAGCTGCTCTCCAGGGCCGCCCACCAGCTGCACCGCCCAGATGCCCCAGTCAAGTCTGCACCCTCGATCAGCTGGTGTTAATCACTTAACCACTTTTTTAAAATTTTATTTATTTTTTATTTTTTTGACAGGCAGAGTGGACAGTGAGAGAGAGAGACAGAGAGAAAGGTCTTCCTTTGCCGTTGGTTCACCCTCCAATGGCTGCTGCGGTCGGTGCGCGGCGGCCGGCGCACTGCGCTCATCCGATGGCAGGAGCCAGTGCTTCTCCTGGTCTCCCATGGGGTGCAGGGCCCAAGCACTTGGGCCATCCTCCACTGCACTCCCGGGCCACAGCAGAGAGCTGGCCTGGAAGAGGGGCAACCGGGACAGAATTGGGCACCCCGACCAGCACTAGAACCCGGTGTGCCGGCACCGCAAGGCGGAGGATTAGCCTAGTGAGCCACGGCGCCGGCCCACTTAACCACTTTTAAAAGTTCATTTTCGGCTGATGCCGTGGCTCACTTGGCTAATCCTCCACCTGCGGTGCTGGCACACTGGGTTCTAGTCCTGCTTGGGGTGCTGGATTCTGTCCCAGTTGCTCCTCTTCCTGTCCAGCTCTCTGCTGTGGCCTGGGAGCGCAGTGGAGGATGGCCCAAGTGCTTGGGCCCTGCACCCACATGGGAGACCAGGAGGAAGCACCTGGCTCCTGGCTTCAGATCAGCGCAGTACACCAGCTGTAGTGGCCATTTGAGGGGTGAACCAACGGAAAAAGTAAGACCTTTCTCTCTGTCTCTCTCTAACTCTGCCTATCAAAAAAAAAAAAAAAAAAAGCTCATTTTTGTTTTATTTGAAAGGCAGAGACAGAGACGGATGCTCAGAATCTGCTGGCTCACTCCCCAGATGCCCACGGGGCCAGGGCTGGGCCAGGCTGACCCCAGGAGGCTGGCTATCTCTGGGTCTCTCACGAGGGTGGCAGGGACCCAAGTACTGGGGCACCACGTGCTGTTTCCCAAGGTGCATGTTAGCAGGAAGCTGCGGCTGAAAGATCTGACTTCGGGCAGCCAACTCCTCTTGGCCGGAACACACAGGCCCCCGGCCGGAAGCTCTCTCAACCTGGTCGCTCAGCTTGCAGAGTCTGGACTGGGGAGGCACCGTGGAGCAGATTTCTGGCCGTGTGACTGAACCCCATCTCCAGCCCCGGCCTCCTCCGCCTTTCCCTAGGGACCAGCCCCCCGTCCTGAAGCTCCTGAGGGCCCTCGAGGGCCCGTCCCTCTGTCAGTACGGGCGCGGATGTGGGCCGAAGAAGGGCTTGTTAGGAATTGGAAAAAAAAAAAAAAAGCCACGCGGCTCACTCAGGAAATGGCAGTTGTTTGGGGCTCTGGGCTGGGAGCTGGAGACAATGGCCAGACACGCCGTTCATCTGTCTGAAACCCAGGAGCTCAGGAGGTCCCTCGTTGAGGCCAACAATGCGCTGTGAACTCAAGCCCTCGGCACAGCATCCGGTCGGGCGGCGTCTTTTCCTGTAGGCTACAAAGACACGGAAGCTTGGAAAGAGTGCGCGGCTTCCTCATTTGCCAGCTGGTGGACAGCGGAGGCCGGGCCAGGTGCGCAGGGCTCAAGCCTGGACGAGCTTGCCCGGCGAGCCTCGGCCAGCGAGCGGCGTGGCCCGGATTCCACGGCTGCTCTGTCCAAAGAAGGAGCCTTGTCCAAGCGCGGTGGTTTCCGGACGCCTGCAGGACCCCTCTGCCACCCCCACAACCCGCCGGGGCTCAAGCCCCTGAGACAAAACCATACAGCATTTGCAGAGACCCACACCCGTCACCCACGGTGCTCTCACGCCTAGCACAACGCGCAGCGCCACGTGACTGCTCGGTGCACTGCCGTGTACGGAAGCCCTGTTCCGAATGCATACGCATGCGTGAACATCTATGTCCACCCCTGGCTGCAGCCCCAGAGGTGGAACCCACTGACACAGGGGGCGGGCTGTAGACACTGCAAGACTGAGTGACTGGGGCTGGCGCTGTGGCTTGTGGGCTAAGCCTCTGCCTTCTGTGCCAGCATCCCACATGAGCCCCGGTTCAAGTCCCGGCTGCTCCACTTCTGATCCAGCTCCCTCCTAATGTGCCTGGGAAAGCAGTGGAAGATGGCCCAAGTGCTTGGGCCCCTGCACCCGCGTGGGAGACCTAGAAGAAGCTCCTGGATCAGCCCAGCTCTGGCCATTGGGGCCATTTGGGGAGTGAACCAGTGGTGGAAGACCTCTCTCTCTGCCCCTCCTTCTCTCAATCTGTAACTCTGCCTCTCAAATAAATAAATCTTAAAAAAAGAAAAAGACTGAGTGACCTTGGTGCAGTTACAGAGCCTCGTGTGCCTTGGCTCCACAGTTACCAGTCAGGTAGCACCTGCTCCCAAAGGTGCTTGTGAGAAATGAGTCCGTCCAGCTCAGAGCGGGGCCTGGAGTAGCCAAGGTCCAGCATCGTGGCCACTAACTTGGCTTGGAACACTTACAGATACCGATTACACTTTACCATCAAGTTGTACATTTAAAAAAAAGTTGCTATTTTAAGGACATACCCACAAAATGTAACAAAAGTGGACATTAACAATAAAAAGATGATCACATGTATTAGTTTGGTTTCAGGTGAACCAACCTCATAAAAGTCTTGCATCAAAGAGGAAATTAAAATGACTAGAAAGTGATGAAAATGGGGACCGGTGCTGTGGCGCAGATGGTTAAGCGTCCGCCTGCAGCACAGGCACCCCGTAAGGGCACCGGTCCGAGTCCCAGGTGCTCCACTTCTGACCCAGCTCCCTGCTAATGCACCCGGGAAAGCAGCGGAAAGCCCAAGTCCTGGGGCCCCTGCACTCACTTGGGAGACCCACAAGAGGCTCCTGGCTCTGGCTTGGCCCAGTGTCAGTCATTGCGGCCATCTGGGGAGTGAACCAGCAGATGGAAGACCTCTCTCCCTTTCCCCTTCTTTCTGCCTTTCAAATTTAAAAAATCTGTTAAAAATAAAAAAGTGATGAAAATGACTGCTTCAAGGGTAGTCACAGCTTCCCTTCCACCAAGATCAGTGTGGTTGGTTGTGAGTTTTGTCTGTGATTTCCTGGAACATAGGAACGGAGTTCCATTTCCTGCGGTATCCACCTAGACACTGCACATTCAGTAGGCGCACACGTTGACCGGCTCTCCTCTTCTATCGCATTTACTACTTCCTGAATAAATTGCTCTCTTCATTTTCAAAAGATGAGTCAAGCCTTTTTATGTTTTTGCTTTCTTGTCTGGATTACCTTCATTAGAAAAAAATTTTAAAAATTACTTTGAGAAACACAGGAAACTGCCGTCCACTGGTCCATCTCTGACACCTACAGCGCTGGCCGGGTGTGTGTGTGTGTGTCGGGAGTGGGATGGACCAAAGCTGGGAACTCAACACACGACTCCCATCATGGCAGGAACTCAAGTCATTCAGCAAGATGCTGGGATCAGAACCAACCCAGGCACTCAGACCTGGGGCGTCTTTTTTTTAAAAAATCTTATTGAAAATCACAATGGTGGGGGAGGGAGAGACAGAGAGAGGTTCCCGCTGCTGGTTCACTCCCCAGATGGTTGCACAGCTGGGGGTGGGCCTTCCTGAAGCCAGGAGCCTGCAGCGGTGGGGGCCTGGAACTCCATCAGGCCTCCTGCGTGCGTGGCGGGGGCCTGGAACTCCATCAGGCCTCCTGCGTGCGTGGCGGGGGCCTGGGACTCCATCAGGCCTCCTGCGTGCGTGGCGGGGGCCTGGGACTCCATCAGGCCTCCTGCGTGCGTGGCGGGGGCCTGCGACTCCATCAGGCCTCCTGCGTGCGTGGCGGGCCCCCGCGCTGGGTCCCTCTGCTGCGCTCCCCATACAGCTGGACAGGAAGCGGAGCAGCCGGACATTTCCATGTGGAACACTCAGCCTGCTGTGCCACTGCTGTT
Source organism: Sylvilagus floridanus (assembly GCA_949820135.1). Lineage (NCBI taxonomy): Eukaryota > Metazoa > Chordata > Mammalia > Lagomorpha > Leporidae > Sylvilagus > Sylvilagus floridanus. Next base: position 119,401,317 of record OX463224.1, on the reverse strand, counting down.
TGTTTGTCTGACTTTTATTTATTTATTTGAGAAGTGGAGTTAGAGTCTTCCATCTGCTGGTTCACTCCCCAAATGGCTGACCCAAAGCCAGGAGCCAGGAGCTTCTTCCGGGCCTCCCACGCGGGTGCAGGGGCCTTGGGCCATCCTCCACTGCTCTCCCGGGCCACAGCAGAGAGCTGGGCCTGAAGAGGAGCCGGGATATGGACAGGCACCCACGCAGGACTCTAGTGCGCGGGCGGAGGCCGAGCCCACCAGGCCACAGCACCGGCCCCGACCTGTGATGTCTTCACAGGCTCAACACTCGGTCCGTCTACACCTGCTGCATCTGTCGACGCTGTGACTTTTTTGGTAATCATCTTTTCTTTAGAACTGGAACTCCATTTTCAAAGGTTTATTTACTTGAGAGGCAGAGCTGTCTCCATCCGCTGGTTCACTCCCTGGGGGCCAGGGCCTTCTTCCGGGTCTCCCCTGCGGTCACAGGGGCGCAGGGCCATCCTCAGGGTTCTCCCAGCCCGGGGCAGAGAGCTGGTGGGAAGAGGAGCAGCCGGGACTCGACCCGGCGCCCGCAGGGGATGCCGGTGAGAAGGGTCTACACCACGGCGCCGGCCCCCTTACGCGCTGCTATTCCGGGCTCTGGTGAGACCCGGGTCTCCACCACCGAATCTTTTCCCCAGGGAACTGGAGCCCCGGCTTCGCGGGCCTCGGCGCGCACAGACCCCGCGGGCTCCCGGCGAGGCCGCCCCACGTCGGGACTTTCGGGGGTCGCTCTGAACCCCTCCGAACAGGAAGTCCGGCTGTTTTTTTTTTTTTTAAATCTCTGGCGTCAACGGATCCGGTGTGCCGGCGCGCGCCCGCCTGCGGTTCCGGGTTTCCATGGGAACAAGGATGACGTCACCGCGCTTCCGCGCCGGCGAAGGAATCGGGGCGCGGGGGCGGCCTCGCCCGACCACGCGCACCGCCCGCTCCCGCCTCCCCGCGCCACACGTCTGCTCCTGCCCCGGGGCTGCTTCGACCACGACTCCTCGCTTGAAGCTCCCCGGGGCCGGCGAGAGCGAGCCCGGGCTCGGACAAACGGCGGCCAATCCCGCGACACTACGACGCGAACGAGACCGACGCCAGCCAATGAGGGGGCCCCGTGCCGCCACGTCACAGAGTTCGCCCCGCCCTCGCCCTCCTCGGACGGCGAGCTCGCTCCGCGCAGTCACAAACGAAGTGCGCGCTGCGACACCTCCCAGCCCACCGGACGCCGCCGCCATTTCCTCGCCTGGCCTAACGGTTCGGCCAATCCCGGCGCGCCTCGGGCAGGCCCGCGGCTCCACCAATCGGAGGCCGCCGCTCGCGCAGCCCTCGGCGGCCCGGCCCAATCGCGGCCCGGCCCCGCCGCCGCCGGCCCGCCCCCGCGGCGCCCGCTCTCCTCCCTCTTTGTGCGTCTCGCGCCGCCGCCGCCGCCCGCCGCGTGAGAGGACGGGCTCCGCGCGCTCCGCGGCAGCGCAGGCGGGCCCCCTCCCCCCGGAAGGTTCGCGAAGGAGCCGCCGCCGAGCAGCCGCCGCCAGTGCCGGGCCCCGGGGGCGCCATGGCGACCGGAGCGAACGCCACGCCGCTGGGTAAGCTGGGGCCCCCCGGGCTCGCCCCGCTTCCCGGGCCCAAGGGGGGCTTCGAGCCGGGGCCTGCGCCCGGGCCCGGGGCGGGCCTGCTGGCGCCGCCGCCCGCGGGCTCCGTGGGGGCCCTGAGCGCGGCCTTCCCGTTCGCGGCGCTGCCGCCGCCGCCGCCGCCGCCCCAGCAGCCGCCGCCGCCGCCGCCGCCGTCCCCGGGCGCGTCGTACCCGCCGCCGCCGCCGCTGTTCCAGCGCGTGTCGCCGCAGCCGCCGCCCCAGCCGCCGCGTCAGGACCAGCAGCCGGGCCCGGCCGGCGGCGGAGGAGGTGAGTCGGGCCGAGCGAGAGCGCGAGAGGCGGCGCGCGGACGGGCCCGGCCGGCGGCGGGGCGCGCGGCGGCGGCGACGGCGGCTGCACGCGGCAGGGGCGCGCGCGCGTGCACGGGGAGGCCCGGGCGGAGGCGCCCTGGGGCGCGCGCGCGGCCCGGCCCCCGGGGCCGCGAGTGCGCAGGCGCGCTGGGGGAGGGGCCCGGGCGGGCGGGGGGTGTGGCGCGCAGGCGCAGTGTGGCGGCCTGGCCCGGCGGCTCCCGGGGGCCATCCGGCGTGGGAGTGTGGGGCGGCGTCGGGGCTGGGGACCTGGAGGGGAGGCGGGGGCCGAGGATGGCGCCTCTGGGTCTGCAGGAGGCGGGATTTTCACAGCCGGGGCCGGGGAGCATGGAGGGCTTGGGGTGAGCGTGGGGCCGATCGTTGTGGGTGGGAGCTCCGGCCGACGGTCATTGAAGGGTACGTGGTTGACGATTGTGTGTGCAGGAGGGTTGAGCCTTGAGGTGTCGCCTGTGGGGTTCGGGTCCTCCGTGTCACCTGCTGGGGCGAGTTCGATGCTGCTCTCGGCCACGCTCAGGGAGAAAAAGGCAGTCCTGTTGAAGTGGTTTTTTTTTTTTTTTTTTTCCCGCTTAGTGAGGTGTGCGAACAGGCTTAGCCGTGTTCCGGTCCCTTAGATAGATGCCTGGTGAGCAAGGTGGAGGTGACGAGCCAGCAGTTTCCAGTACTGCCTTACCGACCTGTGTGATCCATTCACATCTCATCTGGGCTTTGAAGGCAGTTTTGGCTGACACGTACTTTCTTTACGATTAATCTTATCTATTTGGGTTTTTTTTTGTTTGTTTTTTCCTTTTTTGACAGGCAGAGTGGACAGTGAGAGAGAGAGACAGAGAGAAAGGTCTTCCTTTGCCGTTGGTTCACCCTCCAATGGCCGCCGCGGTCAGCGCGCTGCGGCCGGCGCACTGTGCTGATCCCATGGCAGGAGCCAGGTGCTTCTCCTGGTCTCCCATGGGGTGCAGGGCCCAAGGACTTGGGCCATCCTCCACTGCACTCCCGGGCCACAGCAGAGGGCTGGCCTGGAAGAGGGGCAACTGGGACAGAATCCGGCGCCTGACCGGGACTAGAACCTGGTGTGCCGGCGCCGCAAGGCAGAGGATTAGCCTGTTGAGCCGCGGCGCTGGCCACGATTAACCTTATCTGTTTGTAAGACCCTTGCAGAGAGATAGAGCTCTTGCATCTGCTGGTTCACTCCCCAGTTGACTCCCACAGCCAGGGGTGGGCCGGGCCGGGCCAGGAGCTCCGTTCTGGTCTCCTGTGGATGGCGGAGTGCTGGGGCCACCCTCTGGTGCCTTCCCAGGTGCATTAGTCGGCATCTGAATCGGAAGTGGAGCGGTTGGGACTGGAACTGGGATGCAGGCGGCCTAACCCCCCAGGCTGCCGCCACAGTGCTGGTCCTGATGTGGGCGTCCTAACACTGTTTGACACTGCGTTAGGGTTTGCTAACTTGTTTACATACTTTGAGTTTTTCTAGACAAGAATTAAAATGTTAACCTTCCTGACCCCGGAGCCATGAGTTGTAATGCCTGCCCTCGGAGGTTGGTTTTCTGCTCTTCGCCATTGACGTTTTAGGTCCAGTCCTCAGTCCGCGCCTGCTGAGGCTCTGCGCCCCTTGAGTGTCCCGAGCTGCCTGTGGGCGGTTGCTCTGCAGGTTTCTATTTGCGCCTGATGGGCTTTGTCTGCCTTTAGACTTCCCGAGTAAGAAGCGGAAGAGGAGCCGATGGAACCAAGACACGATGGAGCAGAAGACGGTGATCCCAGGAATGCCCACGGTCATCCCCCCTGGACTGACCCGGGAACAGGAAAGAGCTTATATAGGTAAATACACGTTCTAACCGAGCGCGTCCTCAGGGTGTTTCTGCACCCGAGTGCTGTTGTGTCCGCTGGAAGTGCAGGTGTAGTCTGAGATGACAACTGTCAGGCGTGCTCATGCCTTCCACGTAACCCGTCAGGTTTTGCTCATGAGTCCTGCCTTGGTGACTCTGGTTTGTTCATAATGACACCGTTCTCTACGAGTGCCAGGAAAGTAGTGGGGCCCACTTAGGAGTGAGAATAGTCCCCCGCCCAGCAGCCCCCTCTCTGCTGCTGTTGGGTGCCAGTGGATGAGGTGAGTGTCGTCTGCCGGCCGGCCGGGCCCCCGCCCCGTGGAGGGGCCTGGAGCTGCTCCATGCTGGGACGGAGGAGCGTTCCCGCAGCGCGGCCTTGCACCGGGCGTCACGTTCCTCCTCTCCCTAAAGTGTGACCTTTTACTTCTTATAGGTGCTTTCTAAAGGGAAAAGCCCATCTGAACACAAAGTGCCTCTGGAAGTGCTGACAGCTCACTCTGTTGACCATTTCGTTGGATGTAGCCTTCCCGCCAGCATCTTTTCTGGTCTGGTTTCGGAGAGCTGTCTTAGTGAGGGCTCTTGTCTACTCAGATAACTCGGGACAGGCTGCTGCGTGTGATGCAGAAGTGCTAGGAACATGGGGAGTGGCCACGGTAGAATCGAAGTTAACTTCAGAGTTCCTTTTTTCCCCAATCTAAGATTTTTAACCTGAGTTTTTATATTTTCATATACTTGTGCAGTTGTAAACATTTCCTGCTAACAGATACACAGCCCCTTTGATGGAAGTAGGGCAAAGACTTCAAGGTGCTTAGACCTCCCAAGCATAAAGCTTGGAGCTGACATGGTTCTTGGGGGCCTGGGCTTCCTGTTCTTTCTACACTGCTGAGGAGTGTGAGGTGTTGAAGATGTCCTAACGTCCTCTTACACTGCTGCTCTCTGCTCCCACCCCCCCCATGAGACCAGTGTGGGTCTTCATGGCCTCATGAGAGCCCCTAGGGGAGTTAGGACGCAGGAGTAGGAGCAGACACAGGCGGGAAGAGCCCCGCCGCTTTCCTGTGGGTGCTGGACGGCACACAGGCTGTGACAGCCATGGTCAGAGGGGGGTGGGTCGGAGCAGAGGCTGTCCCGTCCGCTCTGGGGCCGGTAGTGCCCTTCTGGCCTAGTCAAAGTGCCAGCCGTGTACTCCCTGCAGACCCTTACGTCTGCTGCGTGGCCTCTGAAGGTGTCTTTGACCTTGAGTTGTTGATTTCCATTCTTTATCAGGAAGTTAGAGCTTGTCTGGCATAAAGGAGCTTGGAAAGCCATTGTGTTCTGTCTCCCACGGCGCACACTGCCTCCTCCAGAATGTCCCCAGGGTCTTTAGGTGCTAACAACGTCTTTAATTTCATGGTTTCCACATGGGGGTGGGGTGCAGCCCTGTGGGATCTATTTAAAGCTAGAAGGGTGTCTTGTATCTTGGAGCCAGTTCAGCTGTAACCCAGCCCAATACACCTTGATCCTTAGAGAAGCCTGCTGAGAACGCTGCCAAGGTAAGAGACAGGTTCGCACCGAGAGGAACGCTGTCCGGCTCTGCTTGCATTCTCAGCGAGTACAGCTGGGGAGCTGGTGTCACACCTGCATCTCCTTCCACGTGCAGACCGGTCATGGCCAGAGGCCACATACGTCCTAGACCCACTCTGCATCTCGTGCACCCTGTCCCCACAGAAACAGCAGGTCCGAAAACACTCTTAGCACTTCACGGTGAATGGTTTCTTAAAATGCGTATGGTTTGTTACTTAATGTCGGGTGGGGGACCCTTCCAATACAGGTTTGGTTGTACAGAAAGTGCACTGCTTCGTATAAGATGTGAATTGGTTATTAAATGTTTTACTTGCTGAAGAAAGTTTAAGCCTGGTATTAATGAAAATGACCTTTGCTCAACTGGTATTTTCTCTGTCCCATATGAATTGGGTCTCATCTGGGGCTCTGTCTGATAGTTAATATTTAATGAAGAAAGCTCTCAAGTCTTGCCCTCGAGTAATTTGGTGGGAACTGGTTCTAACGATGATGTCATGCCTGGTCTGGGTTCGGGGTGCCAGCTGTCACTGTAACGGCCGGGAGGGGGAGGGAGCGGGAGCCTCCCGTGCCTGTCTGGACGCTCGCTTAGCCGAGTCTTATGCTAACCCCTCTTCCAGCGAACAGTTTGCTTCCGTAAGTGTTAACCATTTGAAGTGAAAAATACCTAGACATGTGAGTGACTCCTGCCGGTAGCTGGTGGGGTGTTCGCCTCAATGTGTTCACTGATCAGTCATCCCTTTCAAAGTCTCCAGTTCTTCATGCTTGTTGTTGAGATTTGAGATGTTTTTTGGTAACATTGTCTTTTTTCCATCCTTTTTTTTTCTTTCCTAACCTGGTTTCTTCCAGTGCAACTGCAGATAGAAGACCTGACTCGTAAACTGCGCACAGGAGACCTGGGCATCCCCCCTAACCCTGAGGACAGGTTGGGAAACAGTTTTAACCAGCTGACAGTAACGCTTTTACCTTTTTCTCAATACGTTTTACTGGTGGCAACATGTTGTGTCAGTTCAATGATTTAGTGAGACGACTGCTACTCTGACCATGCTGGGGACTAGAGTTTAACTAGGAATGGATATCTATGTATGTGGTCAGTCTGCAGTTAGAAAACGGGCATGAAACTTGGGAGAATAAAGTTACGGGAACATGGACAACTGGTTTCCAATTGGTAAGCATGTAGATTTTAACCTGATTGGCCCCAGCCTCAGGGACAGTGAGGTGGCCGGCTAACCTGCCTCTCAGTGCGCTCTGACCGGGCGCAGGGCCAGTTCTCCTCACAGAAGCACCCTTCTCGCAGGGTTCAGAGTATTTTTGGGCATCGCTGAGTTCGAGCAGGCCGGAGACTGGTCAGCTCGTCACAGCTTCCTGCACATGGTCTTCAGATGGTTTTAAAATCAGATTTCTAACCAACTTCCTTCACTGCCAGATAATTTTCAGCCTTGGCCATTGCCTGGGGGTGCCGGGAAGGGCCAGCACATTCTCACCTGTTTGGGGGAAGGCAAGCAACCAACCTTCAATATTTTTTTGAATTCAAGGGAACATGGGCCTGGAACAGCTGTGGTCATGTCATTTCAGTGTGCCATTTCATCTCGGAAAAGTAAAACACTGATGTGAGGAAGGTGAACTTTTTTGAGTGAATTTTGTTGGCTGGTCTCTGCACAGCTACGATCGGGTCGCTCACGGAAGGCGCTGCGCCTCTCACTGAAGTTCCTCTCCGTGCAGCATCGTGAGACTTTGCCTCAGCAGGCCGTGCTCTTGTCTTGTTACCTGGTGATGCTCCAGCCAGGAGGACGGCGCAGCGGCCTCTGCAGTCGCGCACGTGCGCGTCTCCGGCCGCCCTTTGCGGGACACAGGTTCACGTCCTCTTTCCTCCATGGTGACGCAAGTGTACTTACGACACTTGTTCTATTTTTACCTGTAGATTTTGGTTGGAGGACTGTGTCGTGTTTTATATTTTTTATTTAAAAAGTTTGAAAAACAGATTTGCATTGTAAGTCATAGACCACAACTGTTGAGTGCCTGTGTGGCCTTTTTCCCTGTAATGATGTAGCGGTTACCAGGCAACCCCTTAGAAGGGTGCGTTTCACAAACCTCTGCTTCCTGGAGACAGGTTAGCGCTCAGTCAGAGCTGCTGCCGCCTGTTCCGGGGGAGGAGCCGGCAGTCAGACCAGGTCACCGGTCTTTGCTTCTCCCCTCCACAGTTTGGGAAGAGGTCAGGCTGCTGCGAGGCCTTTAGACGGCCAGTTTGTATTGGTGACACTGGTTTTGCCCATGAGCCTGAAATGCTTAACTCGAGGCAGCTCTGGGGTGGGCTTAGCGATGTGAGCATGGCAGTGATAAAGCCAGAGCAGGGCTGGGCTTGGAGGGGGCCCTAGTGACCGAACGGTTCTGCCTTTGAGCCAAGGTTGGAGGGAAATGCATGAGTTCGTTATATGAATAAGATTATTTCTTAAGGTGTATCTCCTAAATAAGCCACTTTATATGCTATTTTGATGTTGCTTAACTTGTATAGTTACAAATGTTTTCAAATCTCTTGTAGACATAAGTGTGTAAGGTGCTAGCGTGACGAGAGCTGGGGCACACGTGCTTTTGTTCACTGCTCCTGGATTGTGCTAACAGTTTATATACATGCTAGAAACGGAGGTGTCATTTAGCCGTCAGTAGCCATGAACAAACCTGACCTTTGATTCCATCGTGTGTGTAACGTGGTATGACATGGTTCCCTTTAGGCTGAAGACAGTGGGAGCAGCCGAGTTCAGTCCTTGCTCTCCAACTAGGCAAGGTTCTCTCAACTGAACCAGGGTGTAGGAGTCGGGACACTTTGAGGATGTTTTTTAATAACCTGATCCACACGGTCTCTTCCCTTCTTGCAGCTGTGACTAAATTTTCATACAGAATATCAAGCTGTGGTCCTTTTTGTAATCTTAACTCAGAGTTCTAGGAGTGTAACTTCTCTTTTTTTATTACCGCAAAATCCAGCTGTGGTAAACTGACCATTTTATCATCATTATTATTATTACTATTTTTTTACTTGTAGCAACAGCATTTTACTCCTTAAAACAATGAGAGAGAGAATCTGCTTTCTGGACTTGTAAACTCTGGCGGAGAATCCTGGGTTTTCCCCTTGCTGTTTGCAGGTTCAGACCTTAGACAAGCATTTGACCAAATCTGCCTTTGCAGCCTCTCTCAGAAGCTGCCTTAGCGCTTTTAACGTTTTTCTCTACCCAGACTCCCCAACCTCCAACAGCCAGAAAACAGGTTGTCTCCTGGGCCTTGGACACAGCCTGCCAGGCCATTGAAGGAAAAGCAAAGACGAAGCCTTGAACCATCTCTCTCCATTGTGGGGCCGAGTGGCCGCAGTGGCCTTGAGCCCCAGCCGCACTGGGTCCAGGAGCTCATGCTCACTGCGCTGGGGGTGCAGGTGCTCCTCCAGAGGGCACGAGCTGTCACCTCACCTGGGGGGCCTGTAGTTCATCAAGTTGTGATACTGTATTTTTTTAATGAAAAACCATATCTGGCAAAGAAAACTTCAGAGGATGATTCTGCCCTTGGCGTTTATAGTCCAGAGATTCCTCCAAGGACAGACTTTTTTCTCTCCCCCTCGTCACTTTCAGAAGCAAAACCATTTTTTTCCTTTCTCACACACACCCCAGTCCCCTTAATGCTCAGCCAGCCTCCAGCTCCCCATTCCACACGATCTGGAATAGCACATGTTATGGTCGGTTCCTCCGAAGAGTGTTAGGGTCTGAGAGGCAGAGGGGCTGGGGAAGACTTGCTGTAGTCCATGTGGGAGAGAGGGGCGTGAGGAGGGGCAGTGAGGGCCGTCTGTTTCCCACAGGTCCCCTTCCCCTGAGCCCATCTACAACAGCGAGGGGAAGCGGCTCAACACCCGGGAGTTCCGCACCCGCAAGAAGCTCGAGGAGGAGCGGCACAACCTCATCACGGAGATGGTCGCCCTCAACCCCGACTTCAAGCCCCCCGCGGATTACAAGTGAGCAGGGCGTCCGCGGCGCGGGCATGGGGTACAGGGGTGCCGGTGGGAGAGAGCCAAGTGCTGTCTCCCGGAAGCACGCAGGGTTGGTGGTGCCTTCTCTTCCTTAGACCTCCAGCAACACGGGTGAGCGACAAAGTCATGATTCCCCAGGACGAGTATCCGGAGATCAACTTCGTGGGGCTGCTGATTGGGCCCAGGTGAGAATCCCGGCTTCTGGGCTGCAGAGTCCTTAGGACCTCTGAGGTGGCGCTCGTGCCTGACGGGGTGCCGTGGGCCCCTTCTGGGTCTGGTAGGACATTCGCTCTGGGTGGCTTGTGCCTTCTGCAGCTTCCCCATTTCTGCTGCAGAGAATTCAGGTCTCCAGGTTCGCTGGGGCCGACTTAACTTAGAGGCCGTGAAGCACTTGGGTGGGGTGGGGGAGGGAGGCCTCAGCTGCACCTGCAGTTCCCCCACCCCCGCAGAGTGCTGATGAGTGAGTCCGTCCTCTTGCGAGTGCGGACTTGGTGTCTGGTGCAAACCCATTCTTCCTGCCCCCGACAGAGGGAACACCCTGAAAAACATCGAGAAGGAGTGCAACGCCAAGATCATGATCCGGGGTAAAGGGTCTGTGAAGGAAGGGAAGGTCGGGCGCAAGGATGGCCAGATGCTGCCCGGGGAGGACGAGCCGCTGCACGCCCTGGTCACGGCCAACACCATGGAGAACGTCAAAAAGGCCGTGGAGCAGGTGAGCGCGGGGCCTTGCGGCGGGGACTCCTGCCGGGCGCCTGGCTCGGGCCGGCCCGGGCACTGAGGTCGCTCCTGCGTCTCCGTTAGATCAGGAACATCCTGAAGCAGGGCATCGAGACTCCAGAGGACCAGAACGACCTGCGGAAGATGCAGCTGCGGGAGCTGGCGCGCCTGAACGGGACTCTCCGGGAAGACGACAACAGGTGTGCTGCGCAGCGGGGGCCTCGGGGGCCTCAGAGCCTGTGGGAGCAGTGTCACAGCCCTGGGACTGACACCTCCCCTCCCTCCCCCCCACAGGATCTTAAGACCCTGGCAGAGCTCAGAAACACGCAGCATCACCAACACCACCGTGTGCACCAAGTGCGGCGGGGCCGGCCACATCGCTTCCGACTGCAAATTCCAGAGGTGAGGGAGCCCACGTGGCGCCCTGCGATCTCAAGTCTCTCCTGTCCACTACCCAACAGCACGTGGGTGCTCCTAGTCCTGTGGCTCCGGGAGAAGCCTTGCTGCTGACTGTCTGGGATGGTGATTTAGACCCCAGGAGGTCTGGAACCGCCCATGTAGGATTCTGCTGTTTTTATTGTTCCTTGGGATTCCGGGGGAATTGGAGGCTTCCAGTTTGGGTGGAGGAATGTGTCCCTGGGGCCCAGTGTTCATTGACTCAAGAAGCCTAAGCTGCCTACACTTTTGACCAATTGCAAATTAGCACTTGATGTCAACCTTTTCCCGCGCTGGCTGGCAGCCACGTACGGCTCTGCTAAGGCATTGTTTCCTGAGCGTTGACCTTCTCTGTCGGCCTAGGAAAGTAGGGTTGGGTGAGACTTGAGTCGGCAGGGCCTGCTTTGGCTTTGGTAGCTGATGCACAACAGCAGGCCCAGTGAGGGCTGGGAGGGAAGTCCGACACGCGCATTCTGCAAAACACTGTCCGTGTAGGTTACTCGGGTGACAGCTTCCTGCTTGAGCTTTTTGTCCTTCGTCCCCCCCCCCCCCCAGGCCTGGCGACCCTCAGTCTGCTCAGGATAAAGCACGGATGGATAAGGAGTACCTGTCCCTCATGGCTGAACTGGGTGAAGCACCTGTCCCAGCGTCTGTGGGCTCCAGCTCGGGGCCTGCCGCCACCCCGCTGGCCAGCGCGCCTCGGCCTGCCGCTCCTGCCAACAACCCCCCTCCACCGGTGAGCCTGGGGCTGGTTCTCTGGCCTGGCCTCCCCGTTCTCTTCGAGAGACTGGGAACCGCGGCCAAGCATGTTGGGTACCGCGGATTGGTGGGTGTGGCTGGCAACACTGTTCTTCCGGGCCTCTCGGGAGGACCTGGCCTTGTGTTCTGGCGACGGCACAACTGGGAGAGCAGTGTTGCCACCAGGGGGAGCCGGCGGGGATGCTGACCGGAAATGCTCTCACGTAGTCTCTCATGTCCACTACCCAGAGCCGCCCACCCTGGATGAATTCTGGCCCTTCAGAGAGTCGACCCTACCATGGCATGCACGGAGGGGGCCCTGGTGGGCCTGGAGGCGGCCCCCACAGCTTCCCACACCCGTTGCCCAGCCTGACAGGTGGACATGGCGGACACCCCATGCAGCACAACCCTAATGGACCCCCACCCCCTTGGATGCAGCCACCGCCGCCACCGATGAACCAGGGCCCGCACCCACCTGGGCACCATGGCCCTCCTCCAATGGGTAAGTAAGTGTCAGACCAGAAACCCCGGGGTCTGGGGCAAGCAGGGTTTAGGCGGTAGCAGCTTGCAGGGGCAGAGCAGTGAGCACCCAGGACTTGCCTGATTGGCCCAGGCTCCGGGGGAGGGGGGCAGGACTCTCCTCTAGCTCAGGAAGTGAGTTCACGCATCAGCCCAGACCTGCCTCTGCCCTTGAGGCCAGCGTGGGAGCCATGGGACTGCAGGAGCTGCTGGGGGTGGCCGTCCCTGGCCTGTTCAGATGTCCTGCTAAGTCCCTGCTCTCTGCTTCCATCAAGATCAGTACCTGGGAAGTACGCCTGTGGGCTCTGGGGTCTATCGCCTGCATCAAGGAAAAGGTAATGGCGTCTGCTTGCTTCGGGTCCACATGGGCTCGGCCCCCTCTCCCTCTCCCCTCCTGGGACTCCCCCTCACCCTCACCTGTAACCCGACTGCAGGTATGATGCCGCCGCCGCCTATGGGCATGATGCCGCCGCCGCCGCCGCCTCCCAGTGGGCAGCCACCGCCCCCGCCCTCTGGCCCTCTTCCCCCATGGCAACAGCAGCAGCAGCAGCCTCCGCCGCCCCCGCCGCCCAGCAGCAGTATGGCTTCCAGTACCCCTTTGCCATGGCAGCAAAGTGAGTGGCATATTTTGGGCTCGTGGGGGTGGGTGGGATGGGGGGGTGGGGCTGAGAGGACCGGCGGCGCCTCACAGCTCAGCAGTGCGCGCGTGCTCGCTCGGGAGGAGACTCCCCCCGGGTGTGAGCTGGAAGGGGCCTCCTGGCCCGGTTGGAGGGGGGGAATGAGGGCGACGTGGGGGAGCAGAGCTGATGTTCGGTGTGGTTGTGTCTGGGCAGAGATTTGTGGGGGTCAGGAGGGGAGCCTGCTGTTGTAGGTAGGGTGCCGGAAACCCAGGCTCTTGCGGGCAGAGCCACCAGCTGGCCTGAGCCTGCGGGACAAGAGTGGGATGGTGCATGCAAGCTCTGGAGAGGCCGGCACCGGGCAGAGAGACTGCAGAGGGGGGCTGGGCGAGGGCAGAGAGCAGTTGCGGCCTTGAGGTTGAACGTGCCGTTCGGTGGTGGCGGCGGCTGGGCGGAGGGGCGTAAAAGCCGGTTCTTAATGTATGGTGCTTTTCCCTCAGCCCCTCCAGGGGCATTGGTGACAAAGGGCTTATTCTGTTAAGCCCAGAGACCTCGAGGCTGACCCCAGGGTAGTCCTGCCCACCCCTCCACTCCCCATCACCAGGACAGCCCCGCCCGCCCGCCCCCCACCACCGTACCGCATGCCAAGCCAGGAGCAGGCGCCCTCACCCCCGTCCCAAGGCAGCAGCCGCAGAGCCGCGGTGTGCCCCCCGCGCGTGTGACCTTGGGCTTCTTTACCACCCCAGATACGACGACTACCACCACGAGCGCTGGCACAGGGTCCATCCCGCCATGGCAACAGCAGCAGGCGGCTGCCGCAGCTTCTCCAGGAGCCCCTCAGATGCAAGGCAACCCCACTATGGTGCCCCTGCCCCCCGGGGTCCAGCCGCCTCTGCCGCCCGGGGCCCCTCCCCCTCCGCCGCCTCCACCGCCTGGTTCCGCCGGCATGATGTATGCCCCGCCCCCCCCGCCCCCGCCTCCCATGGACCCTTCTAACTTTGTCACCATGATGGGCATGGGGGTGGCGGGCATGCCGCCCTTCGGGATGCCTCCAGCTCCCCCGCCGCCTCCACCACAGAACTAGACTCGTTTTTTAAGAAAATATATATTATAGAGAGAGAATTGGTCTCGTTTAAACACACGCCGAACCTCACCATATGGAGCCAGACATTGGGACGCACGCGTGTGATTGTGTGTGCACGCATGTGTGTGTACGCACCGGGCTGGGCCAAGCGACCGAGGACTCGGGAGCGGGCAGGTGGTGGTAGGGGCGCCAGCGTGGGCTCCCCTGGCGCCTGTAGCATCGAGTGTCTTCTTTGTCTTCTTTCTCTCCTCACCCAACTCCCTTTGCCTCTCCCCAAACCGGGCCGCCAGGATCCCTCCCCGCGGCGGCGATGGCCCGAGCCATGAGAGTGAGGACTTTCCGCGCCCATTGGTGACCCTTCCAGGCAGACAGCCTCAGCAGCGCCCCTGGTGGACAGGATGGTTCGGCAAAGCAGCCTGAGTTATTTTTGTGGACGGAATCAGAACACGCTGGCTCCATATCGTGAAATTTTTATTAATTTTTTTCTTTTTCTTTGTTATTTCCTTACCTCTTCCTTTCTCCAGACTCCGTCCAAGGAGACGCTCTCCCTGGTCTTCTGCTGCAATTAGACTCCTTTTCTTTCTTCTCCATCCCTCTTCTTCCCTTGCCAAGGAAGGGGGAGCAAGTGGCTGTTGGCACAGCTGTGGCCGTCGGTGCTGGGCGGGGGGAGTGGGAGGTTTGTCCCGGTGCCGTGGCGGCCCCGTGCGTGGTCACCTGCACGGTTCGAACAAGGCACCTTGCTGCGGGTGTAGAGCTGCCAAGGGCAGGGCCTTCTCCCCGGCCTGGACCTTGCACCCGGCCTGGAGTCGGGCCACGGGAGCTGCCTCCAGCGCCACTTGCTCCTGTCCTTCCGGAAGCTTCTTTTACCTTTTATTTTAATCCCAACGTCTGACTGTTGCAGTGTCTGGGGCTTTGGACCCTGTGTTCTTCGTTCTGCCTCCTCCCCTGCCCCCACCTCCCCTTCATGGAGTGATTATGTTGACAATAATGTATAATGCGCGTTCTCTTCACTGGTTTATCTACAGAAATTTCTTGGGCTTTTTTTCGGTGTTTGATTCGACACTGCGCTAATGTGGGGATGTTCCATTGAATAAAAGAGCAGTGTGGTTTTCTGGGTCTGTTTTTTTTTCTTAAACGTTCTCCACCGGCAGCGGCACCGGACTGACGTGTGTTCAGCGCCTGGCCCCAGTCTCGCTCCCTGGGGAGGCCTGGGATGGCCTGGGACGGCTCAGAACCCTGTGCTGGGAGCATGGGAAGAACCAGGTTCGCCCTTTATTGCCATCGTCTGAGGCGTGGACCCCACGTTTGCTGAGCTCCAGTTGCGATTTGTGCCTGCGGGCTGCCACCTGCCTAGGCCTCGGCCCGAGGAGCCAGCCCCAGTAAAGGTCAAGCCAACTAATCCTGCCCGCCGGGCACAGAGCAGCTAAAATTAAAACCGCCAAGTGGCTTTTTCCCTCTGCTGGTGACTTGCAGCCTGTCAGCACCGCAGGCTCCGGGGAGCGGCAGGGCCAGCGCGCGCCCACCAGGCGCTCTGACGGCGCTGCAGAGGGTCGGGTGGGGCAGGCGGCCCCTGTGTCCACAGGGCGGTGGTGCCCCCTTGCCGCTCCTCTGCGTGGGTTGGCCTTGCTGTTGCTGGGGAAGCCATCTTGCAGCCGTCCTGCTGGCCCCTGGGGACGACAGCTCCACTTGGCTGCCTTCTGGCCGAGAGCTGGGCCCAGTCCAGGAGGAGCCCTCAGAGTTTGGTAGGTTTCCCTGACCAAGCCCTGAATGGGGTGAGAAATTTCCCCTCCGTCCTTAGCTGATGGCGTGGGGGCAGGGCCCGGCTGCCCTCTGCGACCTTGGCTTCACCTCGCTGTTCCCCCAGAGCGTGGTTTCCCTGGTGGGCTCATTGGGCGGTTAATTAGCTCTTTGAAGCTCGAGCAGCAGCAAAGTGGCGCTATGTGGGTTTTAGAAATAAAATCAATAAATGACTTAACCACAGCCTAGCTATCTCCTCGTCTCCCCCCTGGGGCCAGCTCCGCTCCTGTGCCCACTCCCTCTGCTCCCTGCCGGCAGCCTTTGTTAAGGTTTTAGAGAGGCTGACAAGAAGGCATCCGGCCTGCGCAGCCCTGGAGCAGAGGGGATGGCCGGGCAGGAGGCTTGACCCACGGACCCTGCACCTGCCCACCGTCCCGGGGGCGGGGCGGGGTGGGGGCGGCGCGCCCCTTCTGTTTGTGCTGCTGCAGCAGTGCCCCCCAGCACTTGGCCAGCCGGGAAAGGTCAGCCCGGAGGCTCTGTTACTGAGCCCGGGCCATGTGCTCTGCAGAAACCCAAGACTGCTCCGGGTTTCTGGATGCGAGCACAGACGTAAACAACCCTGAGGAGTTCGGGTTGGAAAAGTGTGCTTTCAGGGCTTGTGGGGATGGGACGCGACACCAAGTAGTGGAGTTGGGCCTCTGGGCCTCAGCACTGAGGCCCGCAGACGGGGAGCAGGCCCGGAGATGGAGCTGCTGGCACGGGGACCACGAAGAACCCACTAGGGAGAGAAGTGGACACGGGGTGGGGGTGGGGGAGACCCCTCAGCACAGCCAGCAGCCTGTGTGCAGGAGGGTGAGCTGGGGGCCCTGGGGCCAGGAGCTGGCCAAGGGCTGTACTGGTGGGGCCGGTGGCGTGCCGTGGGGTGTTCCAAGTTCTACAGCGGTAGGACTGCGTGGTCCAAGCTGCCACAGGGCGATGGTGGGCACAGCGAGGGGCCTGAGCTGGAGCCAGGGGTTTAGGTGCTCCGCAGAGGGGTCACAGGCCCAGCGTGGCAGGTGTGAGTGGGAGAGCAGTTGCCAGGGGCTCCCTCCTGAAACCCAATCTGTTTAAGACTCCAGAGCGGGGCAGTGGGGCTCTCCACACTCCTGTGTTTCAGGGGTGTCTTCCTACTTGGAAACATGGCCCCGTGGGAGGTGAGCCTGGCGATGCTGTCCAAGGGCAGGCGGGGGCCCAGGGCTCCTGTCCGGCCTCGCGCTGCAGCCCGCATGGTGGAGCCGAGTCCAGGGCTGCTGCGGCTCCCAAGATTCTTGGAAGCAGCGTGGCCTTCTCTGAACCCGGCTCTCAGTGGCATCGAGCAGCTGGCCAGCCTCTGAGCGGCCTCCTTGGCTCCCGGGGCAGAACACCCAGTTCTCCCCTCAACCCTCCACCCACACGGGAGGCCTGGGCACCTTTGAAGTAAGGAGCTGAGTGGGGCAGGGCTTCGAATACATCTGATGAAGGAGTCCAGTGCCCAGGAAGGCAAAGCAAGCAGCCTAAGGTCGCACAGCAAGGCCGTGCTGGGGCTGAGACCTGAGCAGTGAACGGCAGCCAAGGCCTCAAGGAAGGGTGTGAGTGGGGTGCAGACTGGGCAGCCATGTCAGAGAAGGCCCTGCCCAGTGTGTGGCCCCTGGCTGGGCTGGGGTGGGGGTAGGGGGCGGGGGGAGTGCGGGAGGAAAGGTCTCTGCAACCGAGATGCAAGCCACTTAAACCCAAAATTGGGAGTGCGTGGACTACAGTTCCCAGGGGCCTCTGCTCTGGGCCCAAGGCCCCCAGCCAAAGCCGGCCTGTAATCTGACCATTCCCCTTGAAAAGGTCACTTGGGAGCTCCTTGAGGGACAGCAACAGGGGGAACTCAGCGGCTCAGCTCTGGTGGGGGTGGGGTGAGCGAGCTCCCCACTCCGCCCCCTGAGAAGCCCCAGATCCTGGGATCCCTCTGGCAAGTGCCCCGAGCCCTTACTGCTTGCGGCACCCTGGCTCCTGGCCCCTCCGCCACAACCCGGGGCCTCCCCACCCCAGCATGGCTATCTACAGCAGCCAGCCAGACCTGGCTCACGTCTCTGATCAAGTGTTTGATGGAGGAGAGAGGCCCGCAGTCCAGGACCCCCTAGAAAAGGGCCCAGGTTGGGGACAGGCTCATCAAGCCCCGGGCCTCCAGCCCAGCCCTGCCTGCAGCAGCTCGCCTCCAGCCTTGCGAGGACAGAAGCCCGGCTGCTGAGCCAGGGGGAAGTGGGTCAGCATGGGGCCGCGGTGCAGCCAGCCGGGCCCTCCTCCCCTGTCCTCTCAATCCCAAAAATAGCTCCAGGAGCTGCCAGGCCAAGACCCTCCCCCTGGGTGGTGGTGGTGGGGGGAGGCGGGGCGTGCAGGCCAGGGCCAGGGTTTAAATTCCCTGGAGGCTGCAGAGCTCCACTCCCTGGCTGGAGGCATCCTCAGGCCACCCGTCCACCCGTCCGCCCGTCCACCGTCTCGCCCAGCCCACCCTCCCGCAGCCATGTCCCGGCCCCTGTCAGACCAGGAGAAGAGAAAGCAAATCAGCGTGCGTGGCCTGGCCGGCGTGGAGAACGTGACTGAGCTGAAAAAGAGCTTCAACCGCCACCTGCATTTCACCCTGGTGAAGGACCGCAATGTGGCCACGCCGCGAGACTACTACTTCGCGCTGGCCCACACCGTGCGCGACCACCTCGTGGGGCGCTGGATCCGCACACAGCAACACTACTATGAGAAGGACCCCAAGGTGCTGCTGGGGGCACCCGTGGGGGCTCTGGGCTGGGGAACCCTGCCAGGGAGCTGGGACGTCCCGATGAAGTGGGTGCCGCCTCCTGGGGCCAGGGCGTGCTGCGGCCAAATGAAGGGTGCAGGCCCGACCATGGGCTGCGGGGGCGGGGAGAAGCCCGGGGTGGGATCAGGTTGGGGGTGCTCAGGGCACCCACTCAGAGGTTGGAGGGGGGTGGTGGTGGGCAGGAGGACAGCGGGGGCCCCCCGGGGCGGGAGGGCATCGAATGTGTACGCGGCATGCGTGCGCCGTGCGCCGCAGGCGGGGTGAGGGCGAGGCCGGGGCAGCTGGGGCGGCGGGGATCAAGTGTCTGCTGGGGTCACTGGTAAATGTCAGCAACCTAACACCCACAGCAGGGATGGGGGAGGGGCCCCGGGAGCCTGCATCCTTGCCCCCGTGGTGGTGCCCCTCTGCCTCCTGCTCGGAGCTGGGACTCGAGGCCCAGGGGTACCGGGCAGTCCAAGGACGATGGGAGGTGGCGGTCACCAGCCCTGAGTCACCGTGCGACCTTGGGCAAAGGACTCTTTGCTCTGGGTCTTGGCCTTGGCCTCTTGGGGGCCACCTGGAGGAGGTGCTCCATGCCCGGACTCCCCGGGGGGCCGTCGGGAGGCACGTGAGCCTGGGGAAGGATTCCCGCCTTCCCGAGGCAATCACTGGGCGTCTTCCAGATGAGGAGCCCGCGGCCCGGGGAGAAAGTGATTTATTCCAAGTCAGAGGAATGCTGGGACCAGAGCCCGAGCAAAGCAGTGGGGGACAGGGATGGCTGCGGGCCTGGGAGCTGTGGGGGAGCAGTGGAGAGCTGCTGGCCGGTCTGACCCCCTCCCCTGCCTGCGTGTCTCTCTGGACAGAGGATCTACTATCTGTCTTTGGAGTTCTACATGGGCCGGACGCTACAGAACACCATGGTGAACCTGGCTTTGGAGAATGCCTGTGACGAGGCCACCTACCAGGTGTGGAGGGGCGGGGCGTGCCTCGGGGACGGGGGCTCCCTCTGCTGGCACTTGGCCCTCATTGCTGCCCATCCCCCAGCTGGGCCTGGACATGGAGGAGCTGGAGGAAATCGAGGAGGACGCCGGGCTGGGCAACGGCGGCCTGGGCCGGCTGGCAGGTGAGTGACCGGCTGGCGGGGCGGGGCGGGGGGACGGGGGGGGGGGAGCACCTGTCGCTCAGCCCCCTGTGTACCCTATAGCCTGTTTTCTGGATTCCATGGCGACACTCGGCCTGGCTGCCTATGGCTACGGGATCCGCTATGAGTTTGGGATTTTTAACCAGAAGATCTGCGGGGGCTGGCAGGTGAGCAGCCTTAGCCTTGACCCCTCACGATGGAGAGGGTGGTGCCTTGCCACTGGATAGGAGCAGAGCCAGCCTCGGCCTCTGGGGAAATCATCCCAGCCCCTCCACTGCTGCCCCAAAGCCCTCTGGCGACCGCTGGGACAGGTGGTCCACGCCGCGGACTGCTTGGGACACTCATGTGCCACCAGAGCAGGGCCCACCCCAGAGCCCTTAATTCGCGCCTGCCCACTTGGTCGGGGGGTGGGCACCTGGGCGTGACGCCGCCTCCTTTCTCCCCCTGCCTCGGGCTCTCAGATGGAAGAGGCTGATGACTGGCTTCGCTACGGCAACCCCTGGGAGAAGGCCCGGCCTGAGTTCACACTGCCCGTGCACTTCTATGGCCGAGTGGAGCACACCAGCCAGGGGGCCAAGTGGGTGGACACACAGGTGAGGATGGAG
Source organism: Sylvilagus floridanus (assembly GCA_949820135.1). Classification (NCBI taxonomy): domain Eukaryota; kingdom Metazoa; phylum Chordata; class Mammalia; order Lagomorpha; family Leporidae; genus Sylvilagus; species Sylvilagus floridanus. The sequence continues at coordinate 119,381,575 of OX463224.1, read as the reverse complement.
CCAGAGGCCCCTGGGGGGAGCCCACTGCGGGGCGAGGGGAGGAGGGGGAAACGGGGAACGGGCTCGCAGGCTGTGAGACGCGGGGAGGTTTTATAGCTGAGGACGCGGAGGCTCAGAGAGGGTTGGTGACTTGCTGGAGGTCACGCAGCTGGAGCCGAGGGTCACAGGGGAGCCAGGCCACGTGTGGGGTGCAGAGGGAGGGGAGAGGCTGCCCCTCACTGCAAGAGCCCAGCAAGGGGCTCCAGGGGAACAAGAGGGGAGTAGACTTGGTCAAGGTCACACAGCATGCTAGAGGGAGCTGGAAGCCAACCAGGAGCCAAATCCCCACAACCAATCGTCTGGCTGGAGCTGTGGCTCCCTGGCCTACAGGAAACTTCTGGGCTTCCAGAAGTGGGCCTCTGTGCCCCCGCAGTGTGGGGCTGCTGCACCTGTCAGAGGCAGCTCGGGCTCTAGGGCAGGAGTCCTGGCCCTCCCCGGCCCTGCCGGCCCTGCTGGACGCTCTGGCATCGGTTTCTTCCTGCTCTGGGCTGAGGAGTCCTGGCCCTCTCCAGCCCTGCCGGCCCTGCTGGACGCTCTGGGATCACCCCTTCCTGCCCTGAGCTGCAGCTTCCCCCTCCACTCTGCTGACCCAGGGTCCCAGGGTCGGGCAGCGAGGCCGAGGAGTGGAGGGGGCCCTGGCGCCGTGGCGGCAGGCAGTTCTTGGTAGCACGGACTGATGTTTGCTGACTGTGGGAGGTGGGGCTAGCATTAATCACTGCTAATTAGCCCTGTGGTCAACCAGGCATGGGACCTGTGGGTGCACTTGGACATGACCCCGGCAGCCTGGCCCTGGACTCCCCCAGTCCTCTCAAGTTCAAAGTGTCATTTAGCTTCTGCTTGGAACCTGCCCCACCCCTCACTACAAAGTGGCCTCCAATTGAGCAGCCCCTGTGGCTCCGGGCTGGTCAGTCCGCCCCCTCCCATAACCCTCTTTATGTGTGACAAGGCAGGGGCCCGGGTGTCACGTGGGCTCCTTCGTTCTTTCCAGAGAGGTTAGGCACGTTGCTCATGGTTACCCGGCTGGTAAGCGAGCGCCGGGGCGAGAATCCAGGCCAGGGGGGCAGATGCCCGGGGCTGCGCCCCGCAGCCTGCCCGGCTCCTGACACCAGACGCCCCGCAGGTGGTGCTGGCCATGCCTTACGACACACCGGTTCCTGGCTATCGCAACAATGTCGTCAACACCATGCGCCTCTGGTCGGCCAAGGCGCCCAATGACTTCAACCTCAAGGACTGTGAGTTGAGTTCCCCTGCCGGGTGCGAGTGGCCCCAGCCCGGGGTGCGCCAGCTGCCGCAGCCCCAGCCTGACCCTGGCCCCACTTCCGTCCCCCAGTCAACGTCGGTGGCTACATCCAGGCGGTGCTGGACCGCAACCTGGCTGAGAACATCTCCCGGGTCCTGTACCCCAACGATAACGTGCGTTACCCCCCAGGCTGGGGGAGGGACACTTGGCCTGCCCTAGTCCCAGCCAGGGACTGTTCGTCCTGTTTCCCCTCCCCTGAGTCCCAGCGGGGCAGGTTGGGGGGGCACTTGGGAGCTGTTACCTAGTGACACCTAGGATCCTCCCGGTGGGCAGGGAGGGTGGGTGGGTCCCTGCCATGGTTCTTGGTGAGGCAGAGGCCCGTGTCCCCGCGTCCCGCTACCCTGACTCCAGCCCGGCCGGCCCTGTCTCTAGTTCTTTGAGGGGAAGGAGCTGCGGCTGAAGCAGGAGTACTTCGTGGTGGCGGCCACCCTGCAGGACATCATCCGCCGCTTCAAGTCCTCCAAGTTCGGCTGCCGCGACCCCGTGCGCACCAACTTCGACGCCTTCCCGGATAAGGTGCCGTGCCTGGGAGGGAGGGCTCCCCGCTCCCTGCCCCCCGGCCAGTGCCACCGCATCAACCTTCCAGCCTGGGCAGCCCCACTTTCTAGATGAGGGAGTGGGGACCGGGCGCGTGTGAAGGGGGTGTAGGACTTGCACAGGATCCCTGGCCGAGGGACACAGAATGGGGCTACCCGCTCCGCCCACTGCCCCACAGCTGCCCCTGCTGGCCCCTCTGCCCTTTGTCTGGGTCTTGCTGCAGACCCAGGCTGGGCCCCCCTGGGCGGGGAGGACTGTGCCACGTGGTTTGGAGTCCAGCTGAGCCCAGCCCCTCGCCCGCAGGTAGCCATCCAGCTCAACGACACCCACCCCTCGCTGGCCATCCCCGAGCTCATGAGGGTGCTGGTGGACCTGGAGCGGCTGGACTGGGACAAGGTGGGCTTCCCGGCCCCTCCAGCCCCGTCTGCGCACTCTGCCTCAGGATGCCGCTCTGGCCTGGGAGGGTGGGAGGCGGGAGATGAGGCCAGAGGGTGGTGGGTGGCCTAGAAGCTGGCCCTGGGGCGGCAGGGCCGGCCAGCCTGCTGCGCTGGGTGCCGGGCGTCTCACTCCCCGCCCTGCGTGCCAGGCCTGGGAAGTGACGGTAAAGACGTGCGCCTACACCAACCACACGGTGCTGCCCGAGGCGCTGGAGCGCTGGCCCGTGCACCTCATGGAGACGCTGCTGCCGCGCCACCTGCAGATCATCTACGAGATCAACCAGCGCTTCCTTAACGTGAGGCGGGGGGCGCAGGGGCATCCAGCTGTGGCGGGGGAGGGGGCCGCAGGCCCTGGGACCCCGGGTGCTGGTACCAGCTCTGGGCTCTCCGGGCACAGCGCGTGGCGGCTGCATTCCCCGGGGACGTCGACCGGCTGCGGCGCATGTCGCTGGTGGAGGAGGGCGCCGTGAAACGCATCAACATGGCGCACCTGTGCATCGCGGGCTCGCACGCCGTCAACGGCGTGGCTCGCATCCACTCGGAGATCCTCAAGAAGACCATGTGAGCTGCCCCTCCCGCCCCCGCCCCCCCCATCGTATAGGCCCCGCCCCCTCGCCCACCTGGCGCCCACCTGGTGCCCACCTGTGGCCCCCGTTTGCTATAGCACTCGGAGGCAGAGCTCCCCTCCTGCCTGTGGTCTGCAGCTGGCACTCCAGGCCCCCTTCAGCCCCAGGGAGGAGACCCTCATCCCCCAGCGGGGAGTGGTGACCCCCATCCCACTACATCCTGCAGCTTCAAGGACTTCTATGAGCTGGAGCCTCATAAGTTCCAGAACAAGACCAACGGCATCACCCCTCGGCGCTGGCTGGTCCTGTGTAACCCTGGGCTGGCCGAGATCATTGCTGAGGTAAGAGGCCACCATATGGACAGTAGGGTCAACCCAGGTCACTGCCGGGGTCAGCTGGGCGCAGTCAGGTTAGGTCCTGGCCTGCACCTGTGGCAAGGGGCACCTTCTTTGCATGGGAGGCGCCCTGTGCTCGATGGTGGCCCTGGCTGTGGAGGCCAAGCGGGTGCTCCTCGCATGTAACGAGGCCAGTCGTCGGGTCCCGTGTGCAGTGAGACAGGAGGAGGCCCAAGGTCCTGCCGGCTGGAGGGGCAGCATCAGGGGAGGGAGAGGGACAGGGAGGACCCAGGCCACAGCTGGAGGAGGGAGACAGGGGCCGGGCTTGACTGACAGCCGTGTCCTCCCAGCGCATCGGGGAGGAGTACATCTCAGACCTGGACCAGCTGCGCAAGCTGCTCTCGTATGTGGACGACGAAGCCTTTATCCGGGATGTGGCGAAAGTGAAGCAGGTGGGGACACCGGGGCTGGCACTTGGGGTGTGTGGGCGGGGCCAGATGTCTGGGTCAGGATGGATAAATACAGCTCTTCACCACGGCTGGCCCCAGGCCTTGGTGGGGTTGGTGGGATTGATTATCAATGTCTGCCCTGGTACAGGAGTGGATCGATTAGCAATGCCTGCCTTGGTGCAGGAAGGTAGCAAGTGACCTCCTACCTCTCCCTGGCTCTTCCTGGGCCTGGGGAGGGGAAGAGAGCACTGTAGGATTTCCTGAGGCCTGTTGGTGAGAGCCCCCCTTCCCTCTTCCAGGAAAACAAGCTGAAGTTCGCGGCCTACCTGGAGAGGGAATACAAGGTCCATATCAACCCCAACTCGCTGTTCGACGTCCAAGTGAAACGGATCCACGAATACAAGCGGCAGCTGCTCAACTGCCTGCACGTCATCACCCTGTACAACCGTGAGTGGCGGGGCCCTGCCCTGGCGCACCACACGTGGTCAAACCAGTATCTCCTTGGGCCCGTGCCGGCCCTGGGGACGCGGGACTGTCTCCCTTTCCTGGGTGGGCAAGCTGAGCCCCGGAGAGTTGGGAGTGACGGTCACACAGCAGGTGACGGCCTAGCTGGCCTGCCGCCTCCCAGCCCGGCCCTGGCTGCCCGGGTCCTGTTGGGAGCCACCGCCCGGAGGGCAGAAGCTGGCCCGCCGACTCCCGCTCCTCTCCGCAGGCATCAAGAGGGAGCCAAATAAGTTTGTTGTGCCTCGGACCGTGATGATTGGCGGGAAGGTGAGAGGCTCTCGGCCTGTGACGGCCCAGCCTGGCGGGGCTGTGGGATAAGGGGGGAGGGGAGCGGAGCTGACCCCCCCCCCGGTGCCCCCGCAGGCCGCACCTGGGTACCACATGGCCAAGATGATCATCAAACTTATCACCGCCATTGGGGATGTGGTCAACCACGACCCGGTGGTCGGAGACCGCCTCCGTGTCATCTTCCTGGAGAACTACCGGGTCTCGCTGGCTGAGAAAGGTGCGGTGCTGCCGGCAGGGGCCCTGGACGCGCGTGCTAGCTCAGTCCCCGGAAGAGGCAGGACAGGGTGGATCGATGGGGCAGCTGGGCTGGGCCTCGTGGGATCTCCCTTCAGATCCCACAGTGGGGCCGGAGGATCCAAGCAGATCCCAGCTGTTGAAGAACCAGAGGGCAGGGGGCCCAAGGGAGACCCCAAGCCTGGCTCTGCCCAGGCCTGGTCCGGTGCCAGCCTGAGCTGACCCGATCCCCTCGCCACGGGCCCACAGTGATCCCGGCCGCCGACCTCTCGGAGCAGATCTCCACCGCGGGCACCGAGGCCTCAGGCACTGGCAACATGAAGTTCATGCTCAACGGAGCCCTGACCATCGGCACGATGGACGGCGCCAACGTGGAGATGGCCGAGGAGGCGGGGGAGGAGAACTTCTTCATCTTTGGCATGCGCGTGGAGGATGTGGACAGACTTGACCAGAGAGGGTACGGCGGGGGGCGGGGCACGCTCAGGGCTCGCGGGGAGCAGAGCTGGCAGGGGGAGGCTGACCCAGGCTGTGCCTGACCTGAGATCTAAGCCTAAGGATTCTGGAAGAACCTGGACGAGGTTTAGTGAAACAGGAAAAGAGAGAAGTCGATCAGAACTGGAGGAAAAGAGGGAAAAGTCTACGCACCCTAAGAAGTACTACTCCCCGGAAATGGAAGTGAAATGTAACCCTTAGGAGCACAGGCAGAGCTGCAGCGCTGCTTGTGGCCAGAAACAGTCGTTCTGTTTTACAAAAAATATCGGTTTATTCTCTCTAATTTATGCTGAAAGGCAGAGAGAGGTGGGTTCCCAAGGAGAGATCCCCCATCTGCTGCTTTACGCCCCAAGTGCCTGCCACAGCCATGGCGGGGCCAGGCCCGAGCCAGGAGCCCAGGACTCCGTTCAGGCTCGCACCTGGGCACCTGGGCCCTCGTTTGCTGCCTCCCAGGCGCAGTCGCAGGGAGCTGGGTGGGAAGCAGGTGCAGGACTGGGTCCCAGGCACTTCGCTGTGGGATGCAGGTGTTTCAAGTGGCTGTTTAACCTGCTAAGCCACAGCGCCCAACCTGGCATTGCACTTCTTAAAGATTTATTTATTTGAAAGGCACAGTGATAGAGAGAGAGAAAAGGAGAGAGAGACAGAAACGTCTTCCATCCACTGGTTCACTCCCCAAATGGCCACAATGGTCTGAGCTGAGCCAGTCTGAAGCCAGGGGCCTGGAGCTTCTTCCAGGTCTCCCATGCAGGTGCAGGAGCCCAAGGACTTGGGCCATCTTCCACTACTTTCCCAGGCCATAGAGAGAGCTGTATTCGAAGTGGAGCAGCCAGGACTCGAACCGGTGCCCATATGGGATGCTGGCACTGCAGGTGGTGGCTTTACTTGCTACACAGCAGCCCTGGCCCCTACATTGTTTTTTAAGATTTATTTATTTGAAAGGCAGAGTTACAGAGCTAGAGGGAGAGACAGAGACAGAGACAGAGAGAGAGAGAGAGAGAGAGAAAGGGGTCTTTGATCCACTGGTTCATTTCCCATGTGGCCACAACTGTCAGGGCTGGGCCAGGCTGAAGCCATGACCTTCGTCCACGTCTCCCACATGAATACAAGGGCCCGAGGACTTGGGCCACCTTCTGTTGCTTTCCCAGTTCTCCCATGTAAAACAATATTTATTTTGAAAAGCAGAGAGACAGAGACCGAGCACCCATTTGCTGGTCACTCCCCACATGCCCACAACAGCCGAGCCTGGGCCAAAGCCAGGAGCCTGGAGCTCTGTCAGATCTCCCATGTGGGTGGCAAAGATCCAACTGCTTGAACCATCACACTGCCCCCCCTGCGTGAGCCGATCCAGCAAGAAGCTGGATCAGAAGTGGAGGAGCTGGGGCCGGCGCTGTGGTGTGGCAGGTGAGGCCGCCGCCTGCAGTGCCAGCATCCCATGTGGGCGCTGGTTCGAGTCCTGGCCGCTCCACTTCTGGTCCAGCTCCCTGCTAATGCGCCTGGGAAAGCAGTGGAGAATGGCCCCAGTGCTCGGCCTCTGCACCCACGTGGGAGACCAGGATGGAGCTCCCGACTTGGGCCTGGTCCAGACTTGACTGTTGTGGGCATGTGGGGGAGTGAGCCAGCAGGTGGACGATCTCTGTCTCTGCCTTGCACATAAATCGATAACTCCTGAAACAGGCTTTGTCCTTGGGCAGGAGGGGCCGTGATGTGTCTTGAGCAAGGTCTAAGCACTCGGAAGCAGGCTCCCGAGGAACGATTCTTAACTTCCGGCCCCCTCCAGGCCTCCCTGTTCTCATCTGCAGAAAGGGGGTTGGCAAATCCGTGCAGAGACGGGAGGAGCCTGCCGGGAACGCAGCTCCAGGCGGGACAGTGGCAGGCTGGGCCTGGGCTCCGACCCCAGGGCCAGGGCCTGTCCAGGGTTGCTCAGCCGTGGGGTGGAGCCTGGAGCCCCTTTCCAGGGAGCCCACACCGCTCTGCCCTGGCAGGTACAACGCCCAGGAGTACTACGACCGCATCCCCGAGCTTCGGCAGATCATCGAGCAGCTGAGCAGCGGCTTCTTCTCCCCGAAACAGCCGGACCTGTTCAAGGACATTGTCAACATGCTTATGCACCATGACCGGTGAGCTGGGCTCGGGTGGGGGGAGGGGCAGCTGGGCAGGGGTCTCTCCAGGTCCCCGGCTGGCCGCTGGCCTGGCCTGCAGCCTCATGGCGCTGCTTCCTCTCCCTTCCCCAGGTTCAAAGTCTTTGCAGATTATGAAGAGTACATCAAGTGTCAGGAGCGAGTCAGCGCCTTGTACAAGGTGAGAGGTGCCGGGCTGGGGCTGGGCGGGGCTGGGGGCGGCCCTGGCTGCCGTGAGGCAGAGAGCGGGGCAGCTGGCGGGCAGCGTGAACCCAGGGCTCCCCTTTGGCCTGCAGAACCCCAGAGAGTGGACGCGGATGGTGATCCGGAACATAGCCACCTCGGGCAAGTTCTCCAGCGACCGCACCATTGCCCAGTACGCACGGGAGATCTGGGGCGTGGAGCCCTCGCGGCAGCGGCTGCCAGCCCCCGACGAGAAGATAGGCTAGGCCAGACCCCAACGCGGCCCTGCAGCCTGAAAGCCTTGGGGCCAGCGCCAGCTCCCCGTCCAGAGCGTGGGGGCCTGGAGTCAGACCTCCAAGTCCCCTCCTGAACCCCCATCTCCCCCAGCAGCAAGGTCCCAGTGCCCAGCGTGCCTCAGGACACTGGGCCCCCTCCTATTTATGGGGTCTGACCAACTGTGCCCACTCCCCAATAAACTCTTCCTCCTTACCAGCCTCCTCACTCCTCTCTCTGTTGGCAGGTATTTTTAGCTCTTGGCCCGCCCCGCGGCAGCTGCACAGTCACCCCCTTGTCCCCCACCCCCGGCAGGTGTATCCCCTGGGTGGGAGGGAGAGGAGAGGGGGCGGGGCCCGGGTCTCTCCAGCCCCTTCCATCGCCGCCACCCTCCACGCCTCTCCTCTGAGTGCTGTGTCCATACTAGGTCAGCGGCCAGCCAGGGGCGGGGCGTTTGGATGGGTGGGGCCCACCGGAGCCGGGAGCCTGGACTTGGCGTTGAGGACTTCGGGACTACGGAGGATCCGCGCTCCCGGGGCGGGACCCAGGGGAGGAGGAACCTGGGGGAGGCTTGGCGTCTTCTCAGCCCCGCCCCCAGCCCCGCCCCACTGCGGCGTTTAAGGGTCTCTCAGCAGGTGGCTGGGCTGCACCCACAGCCGGGGCGAGTGTTAGGGCGGTGGGCAGTCACGGATCGCCGAGGCTGGGCCGGCGTCACCCTCGCTCACTATGGGGAAACCGAAAACCAGAAAGAGCCTGCTTCTAGGTCTCACGTTAGCAACCTGGAGGTGTAGGGGAGGGGCGAGCCCCGGCAGGGAGGTTTGGGGCCGGTGGTTTCACATTGAGTGTGCTTGAACCCACACGGCCGGAAGCTGTTACGGGGACCCCAACCGCCTGCTGCTGCCCCTCCCAAGTTCCTCCCCGCCGGGGTCCAGGCCTCCAGTCTCCGCCACCCGCTGATGCCCCTTCCCCAGCCCTGTGGGGAGCCAGGCTTCCGGGGGCCCGCCCCCAGACACCGAGGCCGCGACTCCAGGTAGCCGCATTTTGAGCCTGCCTGCCCGACTCCTCTGCCCAAAACGCTCCCATCTGGCCCTAGCCCCTCCCCCGCACCCAAGGACCCGCTGCCCCCACGCCCGAGACCTGCACCAGGCCCGTGCCGCCCGCCTCCCGCAGGAAGACGCCTGGCCCGGGGACGGGTTAGCCCCGTGGGAACGGTTTGTCTCGAAAACAGGAACCCGGGCCGGGGGCTGGGCGGGGCGCCCCTTCCCCACCGCAGTCCGCTTCCTGCCCCTCCCGGTTTCCTCCCCCGACACCCAGGCGGGTTGGGGGGGCAGAGGGGCGCCCAGGGTTGAGGGGAGAGAGCCCTTTGATTAGTTTCCCCCCTCCGCGTCCAGCGCAGCCCGACCTTCGCCCACCCACCCTCGGCACCGCCCACCCACCCTCGGCACCGCCGTGGCGCAGCCCCCCGCCCGCCGCCTCGGCGTCCGGGGCGGCGCGGCAGGGGAGGGGTTAAGCTGCCGCAGGGACCTCCGCGTGCGGGGCAGTGGGAGCCCCCGGTGGGGGAGGCGCAGCCCGTGCTGCGGAGCCCGGCAGGGGCGGGAGGGGAGGGGAGGGGGCGGCGGCGGCGCGGGGGCGGGGCGCGGGGCCGCGGCGCGGAGAGCGGGCGGGAGCCGCAGCCGCAGCGAGGCCGGCGGGCGGGAGTGCACCGAGCTGGCGCCGGCAGGGCCGGGTGCGGGCTCCTTGCGGTGGGTCCCAAGAGTGAGTGAGCGAGCGAGCGCGGGCAGGGCGCTGGGCCAAGGAGGGCGCGGCCCCCGGGATGCCCCCAGGACGGTCCTGCAGGGCCCGGGGCTGCGGGTGGGTGGGGATTATGCGGCTCCGGGTAGGAGGGCGCTGCTTCGAGAACCGAGGCGTGCTGGACCACCGGCGGGATGGGGACCCTGCGGCGCACTGGGCCCCTCCCGGCAGCGTTTCCCCCGCGAGCCCCCATTGGACAGATGAGAAAACAGAGACTCGGAGAGGCCAAGTGATTCTCAAGGTCACACAGCAAGGAAGCAGACGAACCAGGAGGGCGGGGCGCTGCGTGGCTCCCAGGAAAAGTCCGCATGACCAACTCCACCGAGGAGCTCCCGAGCCCCCCGCCGGGGGCAGTGCGTGTGGGGGCGGGCACACTTCGGTGGGGCTAGGCTCTGCCAGGTCTGGGAGTGAGGGGAGTCAGTGCCCGGGGCCGCAGGGCGGGCCCTGGACCACGGACGGCTGGGGGGCGCGGGATGGGCGTGTGCGCGCTGACGGGGGGTGTGTGCATGTGTGGGGGGAGTGTGCGCGCTGAGACGCACTGCCTCGGCTGTGTGCACACGTGTGCGGGTGTCAGAGCGCTAGTGCTGCGGGAGTCGAGGTGGGCCCGGCTCCGGAGGCGACCTCGCGCATGGAGTGGGGGATGATCTGGGGTTGTGCGCCGAAGCGTCCTCCACGCAGGTGTGCACGGGCGTGGGTGCCATTGTGTGCGCGAGACGGCCCACAGGAGGCGAGTGCCCGCGGCCCGGGCGTGGGCGAGAGGGGCCTTCTTGCACCCCAGCGTAGGTCCCCAGTCTGGTGACTACGGAGGGTCTGTCCCTGCAGGAGTGCGTAGGACCCCCCGCCAGTCACCGAGTGGCTGCCGGTGTGGCCGCTCCCCTCTCCCGCGTGCTGGCGCCCCCTTCTGGGCACCCTACTCCGTGTGCGCTCACGGTTCCCATGTGCAGGGTCAGGGACCCGGGTCCCGAACTGGGCTAGGGAGGAGGCTGGTGTGCGGAGAGGCTGAGCCCGGACCCCCTGGGGCCTTCTTGGAGGTGGCTCGGGAGCTCGCGGTTCCCAGGCTCAGGCCTCCCGCTGACGCCTCCAGCCGAAAAGGGCTCCCCCACCCCCGCCCCAGGAATGTTCCCTGCCACTCCAGCCCGCTTCGCCAGCGGCAGGCCCCTGGGGGCCGCCGCAGCCCCGCCTCCCCTCCCTAGGCGCCCTGGAGGGAGCGATGCGGGCAGGACGCCTGGGTTCCCTCCTCCCCCTTCCCATCTCAGGGAGAAATTCCTCCGAGGTCCCCTCAGGCTCTGGGTTCCCAAAATAACCCTGCGGGGGAAGGGAGGCTGCGGAGGGAGGGGAGCGGGAGGGGCGCGGAGCGGAGCTGCGGGGTGCTGCTGCAGGTGCCTCCGGGGAGCGGCGCCAGGAGAGCCGGCCTGTTGGGGACCCGGGTGCACCCCCCCTGCCGTCCCGGCTCGTTCCCTTACTCGTGGAGCCTCAGCCCTCCCGTGATTCCGAGGGTGGGCCGGAAGCCTCTCGGAGGTCCATTTCCCAACTAAAGGGTTGCACCATCCCAGGCCAGACCGTTTAACCCCGGGAGTGGCCGCAGCGGACAGCTCCGCCCCTGCCCAGCAGGGGGCGTGCCCGCCCCGCCCCGTCCCATCCCCGCCCGCAGCACCGCTGCCCCGGCCCGCGCCTCCGCAGACTCCCGCTCTGCCTCTCTCGGGACAGGGGTCGGGTCTGAGTACCCTCGGGAGCCTCCCAGAGAGCAGCTTGGGCCTAGCCCGCGGGCGCCGGCGACCATGGCGTGCACACTGGACCTGGACAAGGGCTGCACGGTGGAGGAGCTGCTCCGCGGCTGCATCGAAGCCTTCGGTGAGTGGCGCAGGAGGGCACGCGGAACCCGGGCCCCTGCCTCCCAGGGTGGGCCCTGGCCCGAACCCCCCCCCCCCACTCCGCATCCTGCAGCGTCTCCAAGGAAAGCCCCCTCCTCATCACAGGGTAGAGAGGTGCACGGGCTGCTGGCAGCCCCTTCCCCAGCCTTCGCAGCCGGCGGGGAAGGCAGTCCCACCCTCCAACACGCGAGGGGCGTTATCTGTCTCCCCGGGGATCCGGAGGAACTCGCCGTCTCCGGCCTGGGAGCTGTTTCCGGCTGATGGGGGTGGGGGGGCCGGCTTATCTGGTGAAGGGGGTGCCCCTTCCCCCAGCACTCAGGAAGTGACCTCTGGATTCCTGACCCGGGGGAACCCAGGCTCCTTCCGCCCCAGCTGGTTCCCCTCGGACGACGCGCCTCTCGTCCAGCTCCTCGGACCCTGCCTTATCCCGCCCCCACTCCACCTTTCCTTGCTACTTGGCCTGCTGGTTTGGGGTCCGGGGGAAAGCAGGAGGTGGGCGGGGCCGGGAGGGGCCGCGGGTCAGCTGCTGGGCCGTGGGTCAGCGCGCTCCCCTTGGACCTTCCGCGCTAGATGACTCCGGGAAGGTGCGGGACCCGCAGCTGGTGCGCATGTTCCTTATGATGCATCCCTGGTACATCCCCTCCTCTCAGCTGGCGGCCAAACTGCTCCACATATATCCTTGGTGGGCCCGGTAGGGGCCCCGCTGCCCTGCAGCGCCCCGGCTTGGCCCCGGCGTGGGTTGAGCCTGGGCTTCCCCCCTCCCTTCCTCTTGGGACTCAGACCCCGCCCCCAGGTTGTCGCCCCCGCCTAGGCGCTGCCCCCGCGGGAGTCTGGAACCCGACCCTGCACCCGGCCTGGACCCCCGCTCAGGCTGGCCTCCCAGGGTGCAGGTCCTGCCTTCGGCCTCTGACCACTGCTACCTGCTCCCCCTCCCACAGCCGCCCTTGCCACCCCCCCCCCCCAGCAGCCTCCCCGGACCCCGCCTGTGCCTTCCTTAATCCCTTTTCAGAACTTCCGTCCCAGGCCGGAGTCCAGGCCCCGCCCCCAGAGGGGTCTCCCAGGACGCAGGCTCCGCCCCCAGCCTCCCTCTGCGCTCCGCCCCCGCGCCTGTCTCCCTGTCTAGAGCTAGGCTCCATCCCCGTCTTCCTTAACTCTGCTTCACCTACCAACAGTCCCGGAAGGACAACTCCAGTTCCCTGCAGGTGAAAACCTGCCACCTGGTCAGGTGAGTCTGCCCTTTGGGGCCGGGTCCCCCCCTGGGCCCCTGCCCGCGGGCCCTGCCCTGATGCGGGAGTGGAGAGAGGAGGGCTCACCTGGGTTCCGGCCCCGGCTCCCTTGGTCCTGTTTGGCGTCCTGGGCTCCGATTTAGATGGGGTTGGCGGGTGCGGGCCGCTGAGGGTGACCCTGCCCCTCTGCCAGGTACTGGATCTCAGCGTTCCCGGCGGAGTTCGACTTGAACCCGGAGCTGGCCGAGCAGATTAAAGAGCTGAAGGCTCTCCTGGACCAAGAAGGCAACCGGAGGCACAGCAGCCTCATCGACATTGACAGCGTGTGCGTGGGGCGGCTTGGAGGGCGGGGCGGGCGCACCTAATAAATGTTGATTTGAATGAGTGAGGGTCCCGGCACTCTCTTGGTTAAGAAACCTTCCATGGCTCCCTGTTGCCTTCTGAACACCCCGCCTGGCCGGTAAGGCCCTTGGTGGCTCAGGCCGGCTTGGCCTTGCTTCCTGTCCCACAGCCCAGTGCCCATCCCAGGCACCCGGGAACCGCAGCGACACCACGGGCTGGGGGCTGTTGTCTGAGCCCCTGCCGTCCGTCCCCCTTGCTAGCCTCTCTGGGTCACCTCGATGCAGCCCAGGTGTGAGGCTGCCTGGTCCCCCCGCCCCGTTCTCTCCGTGGCCCTGGCACGCGTGTCCTGTGTCTGTGCGCTCCGCAGGGGCAGGCATGGTGCCTTGCTCAGCTCTGTGTTTCCAGCGCCTGGCACAGAGCACACTGGGCACAAGCGTGTGTTGAGCGCATGACCGGGGGGAAGATAGGGACCGGGGCCATCGGAGTCTAGGACAGTGGCTCACGCAGCTGAGTGGCGTGTCTGCGTGAGTGTGGGGGCCACAGGCATGGGGCGTCTCCAGCAAAAGGCTCCCTACTCCTGCCCCCCCCAGCCCCACCTACAAGTGGAAGCGGCAGGTGACCCAGCGGAACCCGGTGGGTCAGAAAAAGCGCAAGATGTCGCTGCTGTTTGACCACCTGGAGCCCATGGAGCTGGCGGAACACCTCACCTACCTGGAGTACCGCTCCTTCTGCAAGATCCTGGTGTGGCCCGAGGGCTCGGGCGTGGGCTGGGCGTGGGCGGCCCGGGAGGGGCACGGTCCCTGGGGCTCGCGTGGGTGAGTTGCGGGTATCAGTGTGACCGCTGAGGGACAGCTGGAGGGTGAGGCGTGGCCGTTGGCCAGGGTGGGCGCTGAGGGCACGCCCACCTGCTCGCAGTTCCAGGACTACCACAGCTTCGTGACTCACGGCTGCACCGTGGACAACCCCGTGCTGGAGAGATTCATCGCCCTCTTCAATAGCGTCTCCCAGTGGGTGCAGCTCATGGTCCTCGGCAAGCCCACCGCGCCCCAGCGGGCCCTGGTCATCACGCACTTCGTCCATGTGGCAGAGGTGCCCGCCCCGCCCCTGGCCCTACTCTGCCCTGCCGGCTGACTGGCCAGGACGGCCGGCCGGGCTGGGCCCTGGAGGTGACTCCGCGCCTCTGTCCCCATCCACAGAAGCTGCTGCAACTACAGAACTTCAACACGCTGATGGCCGTGGTCGGGGGCCTGAGCCACAGCTCCATCTCCCGGCTCAAGGAGACCCACAGCCACCTTGGCGCCGACACCATCCAGGTGCCTGGGGGGGGCAGGGGCGGGGCGGCCCCAGCGGCATGGGGGTGCTGTCCTGGAGGGGCGGCGGTGGCGGGGTGGACCCCCAGTGGCATGTGGGTGCTGTCCTGGAAACTGAAGCTGGGGGGGGAGCTTAATGCTTTTCCTGGGCCACACAATGGAAGGGGCGGAGTGGGGACCCTCAGCCCTGCCTGACCCCAAAGCTTGTGCTTTTTCCTTTTAGTGTTTTCTCACATGGGGTAATGCGAGGGAATTTCAACGGGTGCGTGGACTGAGCAGTTACCTGGGGCAGCAGTTAGGACACGTCTTGGGGCACCTGCCTCCCAGGTTGGGGCGCCTGGATTGGAATCCCAGCTCCAGACCCTGGGAGATGGCAGGGGGTGCCTCCCTTGGGGGGGATGGGATACCCAAACTGAGTTCCTGGCTCCTGACTCGGGCCTGGCCCAGCCCAGGGGCATGATGGGGAGAGAACCAGTGCAGGGGCCTTTATTTTCTGTCTCTCTGCTTCTCAAGGAAATTAAAATGTAAGAAGTTGATTTTGGGGCAAAAATGTTGATGTCCATGCGTATGAGAGGTCTTCAGAAATTTATGAACTGAACGTGTTATGAAAAAACCATGCATGGATTTCAAATTTTTTTATGCCAAAATCAACTTTTTTTTTTTTTAAGAAAGATTCATTTATTTGAAAGGCAGAGCAACAGAGAGGGGGAGAGAGAGAGAGAGAGAGAGAGAGAGAGAGAGAGAGAGAGAGAAAGAGAGAGAGAGAGAGAGAGATCTTTCATCCACTGGTTCACTCCCCAGATACCTCCAACAGCCAGGGCTGGGCCAAGCCAAAGCCAGGAGCCAAGAACTCCATCTGGTCTCCCACCCAGGTGGCAGGAGCCTAAGCTCCTGGGCCGTCTTCTGCTTTCCCTGGGTGCGTTAGCAGGGCGCTGGGTTGGAAGTGGAGCAGCTGGGACTGGAACAAGCCCTCTGATGGTGGCGTTGCAGGCTGCAGTCTAACCCTGTGTCACAACACCAACCCCCCAACTTACTTTTTTTTATTTTTTAAGATTTATTTATTTATTTGAAAGGCAGAGTTACAGAGAGGCAGAAAGAGAGAGGTCTTCCATCCACTGGTTCACTCCCCAAATGGCCGCAATGGCCGGAGTTGCACCGATCCAAAGCCAGGAGCCAGGAGCTTCTTACGGGTGCAGGGGCCCAAGCATCTGGGCCATCTTCCACTGCTTTCCCAGGACATAGCAGAGAGCTGGATCAAAAGTGGAGCAGCTGGGACTAGAACCGGCGCCCACATGGGATGCTGGCGCTGTAGGTAGCAGCTCAATCCACTGCGCCACAGTGCGGCCCCTCGACTTACTTTTTAGTGCCGTTTCCCACAAGCCTTTTGCAGCGCCTCCTGTGTGTTACTCTGTTGTCCTTCGTCCTCCCTTCCACTGGTTCTGAAGATTCTTTGTGTCCTGCTGGGCAGAGCTGGTGTTCATTCATTCTCAATGTTGCATGATATCCCGTTGTGGAGCCCACCCCGATGTGCATCTGTTGTGTTGGACACTGGGATGCTCCCTGCTTTGGGCATTCTGGGCCTTGCTCATCTGTCAGTGTGGACGCTAGCCTGTGCCTGGGCCCACTGTAGAACTGTGGTATTTGGCAGTGGGTGCTGCCTTGAGTTCACGACCTGTGAACTCTGACCTCCAGGGCCTGCGGAGTCAGTGTGTGTGGGGGGGGATTTTTCCCCTGTCTCTGACCCTCATTCCGCCTCTGCTCCCACGTTGCCAGAGCTGAGGCGAGAGGATGGTTGAACGGCGTGTGTTCATGTGTCAATGCCCATGTGTGCGCATGTGTGACCCTTGTCCTCTGCCCCCCAGCTCTGGGAAGGACTGACCGAATTAGTGACGGCCACAGGCAACTATGGCAACTATCGGCGGCGTCTGGCAGCCTGCGTGGGCTTCCGCTTCCCCATCCTGGGTGTGCACCTCAAGGACCTGGTGGCCCTGCAGCTGGCACTGCCCGACTGGCTGGACCCCGCGCGGACGCGGCTCAACGGAGCCAAGATGAAGCAGCTGTTCAGTATCCTGGAGGAGCTGGCCATGGTGACCAGCCTGCGGCCACCCGTGCAAGCCAACCCTGACCTGCTGAGCCTGCTCACGGTGAGTGGCTGGGCAGAGGAGCTGCGGGACAGCCACAGCTGGTCCTGGCTGTGGGCTTGGCCTTGGGCGCCGGGTTCTGGTCTTGGAACCAAGACGCAGCCTGGGCTAAGGGCTTGGAGTGCGCTTTGAAATGGTCCCAGGCTCTGGTCGAGGCTGTGGGCTGAGGTCTGATCTCAGGGTTGGCTGGTGCACTTAAGAGCCAGGGTTGAGGTTGGGTCTGGGTCCTGGGCTGACTGCTCGGCAGGGGGGGCTGCATTCAAAGTTGGGAACTTCTCCACAGGGTCCTGGGCCCCCGAGCAAGGTCGTGGGGTTGGCCTTGTACTCAGTCTTGAAATCTGGGATGGGGCTGCATTCCAGGTCTGAGCTTGACAATGTTCTCGATGTGGGGCTGGTGGGAGCTTAGGCTGGCGGGTTCAGCGTGAATTCTTCGTGGCTTTAGCTGTTGAAATCTGAGCTGCGTTTTGGATGAGTCTCAGAGCTGGAAGCTGGGTTCTGAGTTGGCGTCGCGGCTGGCATCTTGGCAGCGTGTGGCATTCAGGGTGTGGGGCCAGGCTGTGGTCGTGTGTGTGTGTGTGTGTGTGTGTGTGTGTGCGCGCGAGCGAGGCTGGCCTGCGGTGGTCCGGCTGTGTTCGAAGCACTGAGTCTGGTTCCTGGCCTGGGCCTGGGACTGAGCTGGGGGCTCCTGACCGCAGCAGGGCCAGGGGGTGTGAGTGAAGCCGTGTGTCCCAGGTGTCTCTGGATCAATATCAGACGGAGGATGAGCTGTACCAGTTGTCCCTGCAGCGGGAGCCACGCTCCAAGTCTTCGGTGAGAGACGCACTCCCTGCCTCTTCACCCGGCCCCACCCGAGTCCCAGGCTTTGGGGACAGGAGAAATTATTCGAAGCTACCTCACTTGCTGGGAGTCCTAGGGTGGGGGCAGTGGCCGTGGGTGTGCGTCCGCTCCTCTCAGGAGCCGTCTCTCTGTGTGCGTCCACCCCCTGCCAGGGGATCCCCCTCTCTGTTCCTCTCCCACCCCCCCCCAGTTTCTGGCCCCCAGCTCAGTCCTGACCATCTCCGCAGCCAACCAGCCCCACCAGCTGCACGCCGCCTCCGCGGCCCGCTGTGCTCCTGGAGGCATGGACCTCCGCTGCTAAGCCCAAGCTGGACCAGGCCCTGGTGGTGGAACACATCGAGAAGATGGTGGAGGTGAGACTGCTGGGAGCCTGAGCCATGGGGGGGGGCTGGAGCCCCGGGAGCCGGCGCTCGTGCTGTGTCCAGGGGCCAGTGCTCAGTCCCCAGGAAGCGCAGGTTTGCTGTCTGGCCCGGCGTGCCTGGGGCGGGGGACCCCCTCGGAGACGTCCTGGTGCACTGAGAGAGCCTGCTCCTTTTGTTCTGCCCTGCCCTGGCCCCGTGGACCCCAGTCTGTGTTCCGGAACTTCGACGTCGACGGCGACGGCCACATCTCGCAGGAGGAGTTCCAGATTATCCGTGGGAATTTCCCTTACCTCAGCGCCTTTGGGGACCTCGACCAGAACCAGTGAGGAGGGCTGGGGCCCGAGGGGGGGCAGGCGCCCGGCGTGCTTCCCTCAGGCTCCGTTCACCTGGTGCAAGTCGAGGCCGGCGAACCAGACACCCTCGGTCGGGCCGGGGACGCTCCCACTGTGGGGAGGGCCCTGAGCAGTACTGTCTTTAATGATTTACCTGTCTATTTGAAAGGCAGAGCAACAGAGAGAGAGAGGGAGAGGGGGAGACACAGAGAGATCTTCCACCTGCTGGTTCACTCCCCAAATGGCCGCAGCAGTCGGGGCTGGGCCAGGCCGAGGCCAGGAGCTTGGAGCTCCATCCAGGTCTCCACGTGGGTGCAGGGGCAGGAGTGCTTGGGCCGTCCTCTGCTGCTTTTCCAGGCGCATTGGCAGGGAGCTGCACCAGAAGTGGAGCAGCCAGGACTCGAACTGGTGCTTCCTTACGGGTGCTGCAGACCCCAGGGATCTGATTATTTTGGATGGGGGGAGGCTTTGAATTAGCTCGCCAGGCCAGACAGATGGGGTGGAGGGCCGGAGACCCCTTGAATCTTGGGGAGGCTGTGGCACACATGCTGCTGTGTTGGTGAGGCTCACAGCTGGCAGGAGTGGGCAGCCGGTTTTAATGAACAGATATAAAGGCCTGGAATTAGCTGCACCCACTTGCTTATCAACAGTTCCCATGCTGACAATTTGGAAAAACAGCTGGTCCTTGGACGTAGGTTAAACACGATGCCCCCTGCCACCACCCTCCGTGCCCTGTTTCTGCTGAGCAGACAAAACCTCAGTCAAGACTTACAATCTGTCCTGGGTTGATGCACTTTTAAAACGTTACCTGAATGTCAAAAACATGCTTTTTAAAAATTTCCACCAAAAAATGGCAAAATAATAAGTTTATAGTGTACAAAGTATTTTTTTTTTTTTTTTGACAGGCAGAGTTAGACAGAGAGAGACAGAGAGAAAGGTCTTCCTTTTTCCTTTGGTTCACCCCACAATGGCCGCTACGGCCGGCGTGCTGCGCCAATCTGAAGCCAGGAGCCAGGTGCTTCCTCCTGGCCTCCCATGGGGTGCAGGGCCCAAGCACTTGGGCCATCCTCCACTGCACTCCTGGGCCACAGCAGAGAGCTGGCCTGGAAGAGAGGCAACTGGGACAGAATCTGGCACCCCAACCAGAACTAGAACCCGGGGTGCCTGCGCCGCTGGCGGAGGATTAGCCAAGTGAGCCACGGCGCTGGCCTGTACAAAGCATTTAAATAAATGAAAAAAAAAGCAAAAGAAAATAAGGAAGTTCTTTCCCTCTTTCCCCAGGAATAGAGATCCCAGGATTTTTTGTTTTAACATTTATTTATTTTATTTGAAAGAGTTACAGAGAGAGAAGGAGAGACAGAGAGAGAGATCTTCCATCCACTGGTTCACTCCCAAACATGGCTGCAATGGCTAGGGCTGGGCCAGGCTGAAGCCAGGAGCTAGGAGCTTCTTCAAGTCTCCCACGTGGGTGCAGGCGCCCAAGCACTTGGGCCATTTTCTGCTGCTTCTCCCAGGTGCATTAGCAGGGAGCTGGATCGTAAGTGGAGCAGCCGGGACATGAACTTGCGCTCATATGGGATGCCGGTGCTGCAGGCGGCAGCTTTACGGGCTATGCCACAACGCTGGCCTTGGATTTTGTTTTTATTATTATTAAGATTCATTTATTTATTTATTTGAAAGGCAAAGTTTCAGATAGAGAGGGAAAAAGAGAGAGAGAGAGATCTTCCATCTGCTGATCACTCCCCAAGTGGTAGGAACAGCCTGCCAGGAGCTTCATCTGGGTCTCCCACGTGGGTGGCAGGGCTGCACGGACTTGGGCCGTCTTCCACTGCTTTGCCAGGCACAATAGCAGGGAGCTGGATCGGAAGTGGAGCAGCTGGGATTAGAACCAGCGCCCATGTGGGATGCTGATGTCGCAGGGGGCTTATGCCACTGCACCACAGCGCCAGCCCAGGGCTCCCAGGATTAATGCCAGGACCAGAGGCAGCGCTCTGGCCGTAGGTGGGCCCTTCCCGGCTTTTTTCCCTCAGGCATCTGCAGATTGATCGAGAGGTTGCTTGCTTGGCGTCTGCTCCGTGGACGTCCGGGTGACAGGATAGATGCCGTGCCGCCTGTGGCTTTAGTCTAGTTTCTTCATTTCTGCTCCCAGAGTCGAGGCAGAGGCAGAGAGGAGTTGAGGTCAGCTCCCTGGGCGGGAGGGACCCTTCCTGGGGACAGGCAGGAGTCTCGGCCTTAGCTCTCCACCTGACACAGGCCCCAGGCCTGGCCTCCAGCCCCTCCCGGACCAGCATGAGCTCACTGGGCTCACTGCTTTCCCCGGAAGCGTCCTCTCTGTTTCTGGAACTTGGGGCTGTCCCTTTCCTTCTCGCAAAACCACCTATGCATTGCATATGCTTTTTGGTATATTTTTAACCAGCATTAGGTATTTGTAGCATTGTGGTCTCTGCTTATTTTTTTTTTAAATCACTGTTTGATGGAACTGCTCACTTTGCTTTTTTTTTTTTTTTTGTGCATTTTTTTTGTTTGTTTTCCACTAAACCCTTTGTCATGGACATCTCTCCATGTGGAGTCATCTAGAACAAGCGTAGAACAGCTGCAGAGTATTCTAGCGTGTGGCTGGCTGGCCCGTCATTTACCTGCGCGTCCTCCTCTGATGGGCACAGAGATGGCTCCTTTCTCCCCCTATTTTTCCTCTCCGTACTGCTGTGAACCTCCTTGTGCTCAGGCCAGTATTTCTGTAGGAGAAATTCCTAGAAGTGGGATAATTGGATCAGAAGATATGCACATTCTAAATGAGGAGAGAGGCTGCCAGACTGACCTCAGATGAGGTTGCACCAGTTTGCACCCCCAGCAGCAGCGTACAAGTGCCTGTTTCCCAATTTCCTGCCAAAAGTGGATGCTAAAATAAGCTTTACAATTTTGCCAGTCTCGTTGGCAAATGGTGTCTTGGTTAAATTTGCATTTCTTTAATACTAATGGGGGTAGGATATCTTTTTTCACATATTTATTGGCCACTTATATTTCTTCCGTTAATCGCCTGTTCATATTCTTCGTCCATTATTCTACTGGATGTGTTGGTCTTTTTCTCATTGATTTTTCGAATCTCTGTTAATGGATATATATTAACCCTTTGCTGTTGAATGTGTTTGCAAATATTTTCTCCCTGTGTGTCATTTATGTTGTCTTTTTTCACATAAAGTTTTGAAAATTCTGTGTGTTCGATATGTCAGTCTTTTCCTTTTTGCTTCTTGGATTTGTGTTTTATGTAGAAAGACCCTCAGCCTCTTAAGATCACGAACTTATTCCCTTTTCCCAGATACTTTTATGATCCTGCTTTGAGTGTTCTCAGTTCCCCGAGAGTTAGAAATCTAGTTTCTATTTTTTCCTAAGGGGACAGTTACCCCTGTGCCCGGCTGGTTTGAAGGATCAACCTGGACCACCCAGGAGCTTCCAAGTGCAGTGGGTGGGGGTTGTGGCCAGATGGGAGTGACCCCTGGTGGCCAGGGACACGCAGCTGCATGGACACGCTGTCAGGGCTCCAGGCGCGTCCACTCACTCGATCTCTGGGGAATCCTAGGTGCGGGAACCAGGGTATAAGGCGATGTGCCATCCCCAGGTCACGTGGCTGGGAGGTGGAGCTGGGATTTGAACTGGTGTCCCTGTCCAGGACACGTGCTCCTTCTGTCCTTGGAACACACTAACAGGCGGGAAAGGGGGCCCAGCGCCAAGCCCTGGGGGAGGGGGGAACCTGGTTTAGGGGTGTCTTTCTGGCAGGGTTAAGCGAGAGGGAGCTGGGCGCGGCTTTCCCGCATTTCAGCCCCTTAGCGAGCTGCCAACCCTCAGGGCTCCGACTGGCCTGTGCGGAACACACCTTGGGCACCCGAGCCCGGTGGTCCCCCAGGCTTTACACTGTGGAATGGGCGGGCTGGCAGGCACCCAGAGCACACAGCTGCTAGTGGCCACTGCTTCATCCCCCGGACTTCCAGCCTGGGACGCCTCCTCTTCCCGGCACCAGGGCCCCAGGCCAGAGGTCGCGAGGACCGTTCCGTCGGGAGGGCGTCTCCCCGTGGGTCGGTGGTCCCGGGGCGCGTCGGAGCTGAGGCTCCCCCCGCCCCGCAGGGACGGCTGCATCAGCAGGGAGGAGATGGTCTCCTACTTCCTGCGCTCCAGCTCCGTGCTGGGCGGCCGCATGGGCTTCGTGCACAACTTCCAGGAAAGCAACTCCTTGCGCCCAGTCGCCTGCCGCCACTGCAAAACCCTGGTGAGCCCCCGCCCCCGCCGCCGCCGCCCTCTCCAGGCCCGGCCCCGCCCCTGCCGGAGCCGGCTCCGCTGAGCGCCGCTTACTAACTCCACCTGCCTCCTCTCCTGCCCTCTGCCCCCGGCCCTGAGGTGGGTTCTTAGGCTCCAGAGGAAGAGGTGGAGTCATCACCTCTAAGCCCCTCCCACCCTCACCAGCACGGCCCCCTCCTCTGTTGCAGATCCTGGGTATCTACAAGCAGGGCCTCAAATGCAGAGGTGAGCACGGCTGGCCGGGTGTCTGGGGCCGGGATTCTGGTCGTGGTGGGGCGGTTGGCCGGGAAGTATCCCCTTGGAACGGAGACGGAGGCCAATTAATGGGAGGGGCGTTTATTTTGGTGAGGCAGCTGGCTAGGGGCAGAAAGGACCGACCGGCAGTGAGGATGAAGACAGCACGCTGCGCTGGAAAGAGGCTCTTATGTTGGTGGGGCGGCAGGGAACCTAGGGAGACGCACAGGCCTGCGGGTTCTGACCAGCGCCCCCGGCCCCTCGCAGCCTGCGGCGTGAATTGCCACAAGCAGTGCAAGGACCGCCTGTCGGTGGAGTGCCGGCGCAGGGCCCAGAGTGTGAGTGTGGAGGGGCCCGCGGCCTCCCCCTCTCCCACACACAGCCACCACCGCGCCTTCAGCTTCTCCCTGCCCCGGCCGGGCAGGCGAGGCTCCCGGCCTCCAGGTAAGAGGGAGCCCCCATTCTGTACTGGCTTGTGGGGGGAGGGGGCAGGGCCGCTGGGGGCAGAGTAGGAACCTATCCGGGCCGGGGACCACCCAGAGCCTGCCATTCTGTTGTTTGGTGGGATGCTGAGGACCAGCCCTTGACCATGGAGGCTGGGGAGGAGGAGACCCCACTTCATAAAGAAATGCAAAGTGGGAGGCTTCGCGATTCCAGCCGCACGCTCATTTTGTCAGAGGGCCTGACGAAGGATGGGGGGCTCTGGGAGCCGGGTGCCTGCATTTGCCCTGCTCGCTCCTGGGGTCCCTGGTGGCTTCTGATGGGTTTGCTGAATGACACTCACCAGACGATGATTCTGCCGAGGACCGTCTGCACGGCTGTGTTCAACTGGGGCGAGGCAGTTGACCACAACCGTCCTCAAAAATAGAGGCGGGCACAGGGCTCAGGCCTCAGAAATAGAAAAGGAAACCATTGCATTGAGCCATCCGAGAGCGCTGGGGTCTGAGATGTGACCTATGCACAACATGGACGGTTAAGCAAAGTGCGCTGGCAGATCTGGGGCTTAAAAAAAAAAAGCCATGGCCAACCGAAAACTTAGAAAAGGAGCCTCACACATCGGGTCGTGAGGTCATTCAAGGGAATTGATTCTTAGCGGGTGGGTCTGCTTCCAGAGGGGGCCGGTGTCTTCAGTGAGCAGGGGAAAGGTGGGGAGGGGTCCCAAGTCCCGGCAGGGTGGACAGGGGAGGGTTCTGCTACAGCCACCCCTGCCCCTGCAGAGATACGAGAGGAGGAGGTGCAGGCGGTGGAGGACGGGGTGTTTGACATCCACTTGTGACAGCTGGTGAGTCCCCCCACGGCTGCAGGCTGGGATGGAGTGGGGGTTTGTGGGCGATAGGTGCTCCCCCAGGGGCCCTGGCGGGTGGCCGTCTTTCTTACCACTTCTGTTTTTCCCTTCCCAGCTGTGACTGGATCAAGGACTCACTCCTGCCTTGGAGAAAAGACTCGGACCAGAGCAGGGGGCCTGGGGGTGCTGGGGCAGGAGGCTGGGGCTGGGGGTGGGTGTGAGGGTGGCATGCAACTGAGGGCAGGGCCAGGGCTGGCGTCCCTAAGATTGTACAGACTCTTGTGAATAGTTGTATTTTCCAGATGGAATAAAATGGCCCGTGTAATTAATCTGGCCCATCGGAGCCTAGAATCCTGGGGGTGGGGTGGGGCGGACTTCTAGGGACTACCATCTTGGGATTCAGATCAGGAATTGGTTGCATCTGGAATCTTGGGGGAGAGGACCTTAGCGCCAATGACCTTTGGAACATAAGAATCTTGCAGATGGTCTAGAATCTTGAGGAATCCAGAAACCTGGGGATCTCAACACTTGAAGCCGATGCCTTTGCACCCCAGAATTGCTGGGCGTGTGGCCATATATAACGGGAGCCTACAGCCCCCAGCTGGGATTTCACTGGCTGACAGGTGGCCCTCCAGCTTTTGCCCGAACACTTTCAGTGGTGGGGCGGGCGCTCACTGCCGGAACCCTGGGAGGCAGAAGGCAGCCCCAGAGCGGGTCACGGAGGAAGGGCTCGGGTAGCCACAGGCTCCTGCGAGGGCCTGCATGCCCCGGGGTGGGGGCCGCGCTGCTCCTGGCCTGCTACTGCCGCCAGCCGGAAGGACAGGGACCTCCAGAGCAAGTGTGGATCGATCTGCTCCTGTCCCTGGTGGCCCCGCCCCGCCCCGCCCCGCCCGCTCTTCCCTCCCTCCTGAGCAGGCAGCAGGGAGGTTTTGGGGGTCAGAGTGGGGAGGGCGGGTCTGGGAGTTCCCTGAAGGTGCTGAAGAACCGGTGCGAGACCAGACAGCAGGCTGCCACTGGGGGGCTACGTACCCAGCCCCCACAGGCCGGGGGTGTTCCGCAGTAGCTGTGGGAGTGTCCTGGGTGGGAGTGGAGACCTGACTGAAAGCATGGAGCCTGCAGACCTGTCAGTGGCCTAGGGCCCCCCAGAAGGCTCCCCGGGACCCCTCACCTCATCCTCGGCCTGCACCCCACTTCCCTGGTCCTTATTTTGGGTGGCGCCCTTCTCCCTCCCGATCAGGTGTCAGCTGCAGCCTTGCCCCCTTTTGGGTCCCCCAGCCCTGTCCCTGCTCGGCCCCCTCCCGCCCTTCCCCCTCGTGAGGCTGTAATATCCGTTTCACGATTTGGGGGCTGAGTTGCTATAACAACAGACGGCGATTGTGTTGTGAAGAGCGGCTCTCGCTCCTGCACCGCCCGCCCCGCTGCCTCCCTCCCCGCCACCCCCAGCCCAGCCCGGCTTCTTCCGTGTGTGTGTGTGTGTGTGTGTGTGTGTGTGTGTGTGTCCAGGCGTGCCCTGCCTGCCATGTGACGTGCCCGTCTTTCCGTGGTTGCGTGTGTCTGGCGTCTGCGCTTCACGTGTGTGCTGTGTACATGCGTGTGCACAAACACTGCTTACCCTCTCCCCTGCGTTTGCTTCTCTCCGTGTGCACACAGGAGAAGGGCGGGTGCTCAGCATGTCACCCCAGTGTCCACGATGGGTGGGAGCCCTTGTGTGTGTGGGGGTGTGTGTGTCTAGAAGTGGTGGGTCCCAGCTGCTTGGGGGTGGGGGGCAGGGCAACGAGGTGCAGCAGCTACAGCTGACCTTTCCTGCCCTTGATGGGCAGAGCTAGGGGTGGGGGCTGACAGAGGCAGGTGTTCACACTTCCTCCGCTCCCAGGCATGTCGGAGGAACTAGGTCTCTGTGAGTCACGGTACCTGTCTGTCTGTCCAGGGATGCCCTGGCGCATGGATGAACAGTGTGTGTGTAGGCTGCGGGAAGAGCAGCAGAGGGGGATGGGCAGGGCAGTGGCCTGGGGGTCAGAGAGGCAATTTCACAGCCACAGGCCCTGACTCAGCAGTTCTGCTTCTTCGGCTCCTCCAGTGGCCTTTGTGGGGATGGCCCGAGGGTCTCTTCAAGGTCAGTGGGGACCTGGCTCTGGGATCCCCTTCCTCAGCCCTGCGACCTGGGCCCCCCAGTCACAGACTAGGGTGACCTTAGGTGGGCGGACAGCCCTGTTGGCCTCAGTGCAGTGCCTTGGGGGCAGGACGGTGCTGTGGGCTGGCTCCCTGTGCGCTGCTCCCCCCACCCCGGGCGTGTATTTGCCTCTGTGTGCATGCTCTTGGGCAAGTAGGTGCTCTCTGTGGGTGTCTTAGTACGGCGGCCATTCCTACAAGTGTCCCTCTGGGATGCTCTGTGTCCAGGCGTGGGTGCGAGTGTGCCCGTGCGCACATGCGGGCGGGAGTGGTGGGAAGTGCTCGCTCTTGCCTAGTGCCCTGGGCTGAGGAAGTGCGGGTACCACCCGCTGTGCAGATCCCAGCGCTTGCAATGAAACCGGTCCCGGCGTGAGCTAGCACACACGCACATGCACGCACACGCGTGCACACGCCTCCAGAAGCCCAGGGTCCAACTTTGTGGCACAGCCTAGGCGAGGTGCACCTTGCAGCAGCTGAATGGGTGACAGGGTGCCCTGCCCCTCCCCCCACAGGCAGGGTGATGCCGCCCTCCTAGGGACCTGCACGGCAGTCCCACACTCTGAAACTCCCGACTGGAGGGCTGCCGGTAGCGTCTCTCAGTGAGCAGGCACGTGCAGCCGCAACACAGCCCCAAACTCACCACTGCCGCAGCCCAGAGTTCCAGGCAGCACTGGGAGTCTGGTTTCAAACTTGGATTCCCATGAGGTAGGGCTGGAACCCTCAAACTACCAGGTCTGCCCTGCCCCCCTTCCCTTGCCCCAGCCCTGCCCAGCAGCGGTGGCCAGAGCTCCTGTTCCCCAAGCTCCTTGCAGCCCAAGCCCGCCCCTGGGCGCAGCCAGCAGAGGGCACTGCGGCCCAGACCCCGCATGGGCCCGCTCCCTCAGAGCCCCAAGTCCAGGTCCACAGCCTCTCCTTTGGTTTGTCCCAGCCCTGGGCGCTGCCGCACGGACCGCCACCGGGATGGGGGATGGTGATGGTGATGGTGCGGGCCCGACCCAGTGGGCGACAGGCTAGGGCGCCTGGGGTCCCGGAAAAGACGCTGAAGCTGGGGTGGCGTCTGCCCGGTTGGGGCCCCGGGCGCCTGGGCTAAGGCCCTCGAGAGGCGGGGAAGAGCTTCTGCCCTGGGGCCGGAACGCCTGGGTTCCGCACGGGGGAGGGAGCTGGGCTCGTGGAGCCGCCGGGCTGGCGGCCTCTGCGCCTTCCCATTGGCGGCGCCGCTCGTCCGTTAGCGCAGCGTGGCCCAATGCGTGCGCGCAGGGGGCGGGCGCTGGTGCTGATGCTGCCGTCAGTCGGTGTTGCAGGGATGCGGCGGCGGGAGCAGCCGCCCTGACTCGCGGAGCATCCTCCTCGGAGCGGCACCGCGGCGGGGCGGGCGGGGACGCGGCGGGGAACGAGAGAGGCGCGAGGCGGCCGACGCCGCTGGCCCCGGCCCTGCCACCCGCCGGAGACGGGGCAGCCCCGGGGCTCTGATCCCCACCCTCCAGCTCCTGGCGCCCCCAGAACCAGGTATGGAGGGGGGGCTGCGGCGGAGCCGGGCGGGGGGCGGGAGCCGATCGGGGGAGGGGAGCGGATCGGAGGGGCGGGGGAGGCTGGAAGGAGGCTGGGGGGCGGGGGCGCCGCGCTGGGTGACAGCGAGAGGCAAAGCCGCTAGGGGCTTTGGGGGTCGGGGCTCCCCGTGGGAGGGGCATCATCCCTGAGCTGGGGCGAACGGAGGGAGGGTCGTTGGGGGAAGGGATGGGAGAGAAGGAGGGGCATCCTGAGGGCTGTGAGGGGGGCGCTGAAGGGAGTCCCCAGTCTATGCTCGCCCCCCGGGCTGCCACAGTGCTGGGCTGAGGGGCTGGAAAGCCGCTGCGCTCTGAAGGGTCTGCGAGGGAGAGACCCGCGAGGAACTGGGCTTGGAGGGAGGAGAAGGAGAGGAGAGGAGTGAAGAGGAAAGGAGCAGGGGCCAGGCCAAGGGCTCCGTCTGGGGGAAGCCATCGGGGACCGGCTTTCCTGGGGGAGGGGAGCCAAGGGGAGCGGAGGTTACGGGGCGGGAGCAGAGGGGAAGGTGCCGAGGCGCTGGAGGCAGAGACGGGTCTGTGCCGATGGGGAGCTGAGCAAGATGGGGGCCGGAGGGAGAGCGGCGGAAGCTTGCGGTGGGGGGAAGGCTGGGGTTACGAGGGAGGGAGACTGGGAAATCAGTGGGAGGGGGCTTGTGCCGGGGTGGGAATGCACTGGGGGCGGTGACACGGTTCTGGTCAGGGAATGCTGCAGGGGCCTGGGCTTGCTCCCCCACCCCTAAGAGGAGGGGGCCATTTCTCACGTCCCTGCCTCCTCCCCCAGACTGCTGTGGGTTCTCTGGGCTGGGGCATTAGCTCCGGCACCTTGATGGGCTTCTGGAGGCAAAATTGGTTCAGGGGGTGGGAGGGGGCTGTTGTTTCCTTTACTCTCACACCCCTCTTGAGTCCTGGGAGAGGGCATTTGGTGCCTTGTTGAAGCGGCAAGGGCTGGAGAGGGCTGCTTCTTGGTGCCTGGAGTGCAGGGGGAGGCCGTGCAGACCCCAAGTGAGAAAACACATCTTAGGGGCTCAGTCTCAGGTCTCCAGTCCCCTGGGCTGCTTTGGGGGCTTCCGGTCTTGGCATGTGCTGGGAGGTGGGGTGGGCGAGGACCTCCCCTTCATTCTTTTCCTTCCTCTTGACCACCATCCCAGGGTCTGAGCATTCCTTCTGGGGAAGGTGGACTTTGGGTTTTACGTCTTTGCCAGAGGAGAAGGAGAGAGAGAGAGAGAGAGAAAGAGAAAGAAGGGAGACACAGAGGAGGGAGGCCGGCTGGCCCCTCAGCTGTGCAGGGCCTTCTCTTTCCTGGGAGCTTCAGTCTCTTGGGTCCCTAACTCCTCTTACCTCCACGAGTGGCTCCCAGGGACGCTGGCCAAATCCAAGGCTGGACCGGATCTTCCCTGGGTAGGGAGCAGGGGCCTCCTGGGGGCTTCGCGCGCATGAGGGAAAGTCTGTCTTCTCAGACTGGAAATGCCCTGAGATCCTGGGGTGGGCGGGACTGACCGGCTGGCAGTGGCTGCCAGGGACTTCTCTCCAGGAGCCCAGGCTGGGGCTGAATCCCAGAGAGGAGGGGGCTGGGTTGGAGGAGGGGATGTTGGGAGCTTCGCTTCCCTTCCAGGCTCTCAGTCTGCACCTGGGTCCAGCTGCTGTGTCCCACACACCCTTGCCAGTGACACAGACACTCTGACATGGATACACGGGCTCAGTGGCACCCACCCAGACACACACCTACACAGGCACGCACACCTGCACACACAATCCACCTCCCAGCAGCACACCGCCCACACTCCCCGCCCGAGACTGCCACACCTCTGCCTGCCTCAGAGACCTCCCCCAGCCGCCCTCTTTCCCTGTGCACAGCACGCTCATGGCCCCTGCCTGTCCACAGAGCCCCCACATGGCACTGCAAGCCTCATGCAGACAGTCCCCCTCCCCTCTCTCCCCTTCCCAGGTATGCACACAGGCACATCTGTGTTCCTGCCATGCACTGCTTCACTCCCTGGGATTCCCCCGCCCCACGCCTCCACCTCCATGCACACACAGCCGCCGTCCTGGGCACACCAGCTGCCCCACCCCCATCGTTAAGTACCATGTGCTTGTCTGCATCCTCAGCCTTTGCTGGGCCTTTGTGTGTGTGCACTTGTGTGTGCACCCTGGTGGCACACACAGGTGTGCTGACACACCCTTCAGTCCTCGGCTCATCCCCAGGCCTCTCTCCCACTTTCATTTTCTGTCTCTCTTATTTTTGCATTCCCAGAAAGCCCCCTAGGCCCCTTTGGACCCTGCTAATGATCCCTTCCGGTGTGCAGGTGTCCTGCTCTCCTCTCCCTTGAGTCATCCTCACTCGCAGGGGCCAGCCCTGATCCGTGCTGGCACCACAGACACTCGGGGCATTCATTCCAAGCTCCGGAGCCCAGCCCCCATGAGGATGTCCCGACTGTGCGCTCCCACCACGGTGCACTGCCCACGCTGCTGCTCCATCTGCTGGTGTGGCTCTCCTGCCTGGCCCTTCCACCCCCACGGGCTGTGGGCTCCTGGAGACTCATTCACCCAATAGTCTAGCATACATTTCCGAGCCGCCTTGTCATGCACAGAGCTGTGGTGACCACTCAACATGGTGGTGTGGGGCGAGGCTGCGGGGACTCCGCCTGTTCCCTCATGGCTAGAATGGGACTCCTGATACCCACCCCAAGGGGCTGTTAGGACCAGACGCTCTCTTGTGCACCTGCTGTGTGCCTGGCCCCGTGCTGAGTGCTCTGTGAGCTCCATTTCCTCTGATGTGCTTGTCGGCCACACAGAAGCACCCCAGCACAGGACGGCTCCTTCCCGTCACTGCAGTCATCTCCCCTGGACAGCACACACACCTGTCAGGGATAGCTTTAGCAGCATTCCCAGGCACCTCATGCTTGCTCACAAGGCTGCCCCCCTGGCTCCTCTGCGCTGTGGGGCGCCCCAGCTGTTCTGTGTGGGACACGGGGGCACGCAGCGCTCCCACTGCTGCCCCCTCCCTGCTCATCCCACACCCCTGCGCTCTGGCCCTCACTCCATGCAGTCGCACTGTCACATCTCCATCCCCAGCCCACTGGTTCCCTCTGCCCCACACACCTGCAGTGGCTTCATCACACGCACCCTGTGTCCAGCCCCCCTCATGCGCCTCTGCACACACACACAGGGAAGCCACAGACACACCTGCTCCCTCCCAGCTCTGCTGCTGCTTGTCCCTTGCCTTCAGACCTCCTTGTCCCTTCTCCTGCCCTCCTAGGTGGGAGGTGCCCAGCCAGTGGAGGAAGGCTTGGGGGTTCCACTGAACTCAATCCGAGTCCCAGTTCTGGTGCTCACGAGCTGTGTGACCTTGGGCAGGGACAGTGTCTGCCTTGCTCAGTCCCCACTAGGCCCTCACTGGGGAGGCTCCGGGGAGAAACACCAGACACACGTAGTTTGGCAAACTGTGAAAGGCTACAGTGAGGAGTTTTCAAAGTCATTGCTGGCACACACCGACTTTCCCACGCTTTCCTTTCTGCTGGGCTTGGTGCTAAGCACCTTACACATAGGACTTCTGATTCTGACAATGCTACCATGATCTCCTACACCCAGGAACTTGGAGCACAGAGCAGCTAAGCAACTTGCCACGGGTCACACAGCTAGAGTTGGTATTGGACCAGAGCCGGTACCTTCTAGCGGCAGAGAGCTGCCCTTTCGGCTGGGTGTGGACCTGCTCCAGTGTTCCCTGGGCTCTGCTAGGTCTTCAGGCCTGGAAGGAAGGAACAGGATGGGGAGAGGGGTGGCGGGGTGGGAGGGAAAGGAGACCCTCCCAAAGACCTTCTGCACCTGAAAGGGGGTGGAGCAGTCTGTGTCTCTTGTGCTTCTGGGCCCCCTCCTGAGAGCCTCTGAGTAAGTCATGCTGCATCAGCTCCCACACCTCCACACACAGGAAACTCACCCCTCCCCACCCCTACTCACTGTTGGATGCTCTAGATAGCCAGCAAGTTCCTCCGCTTCAGCCAAAATCTCCCCGCCCCGTAGCACGCACTTCTCCCACCTGTCCACAGGCTGCCTTCTGGGGCCACCAGAATGTGTGTAAACGCAGCTCTTCCTCCCTGCAGCCTGGGGGAGGCCCCTGCTGTCTCACTCCCAGCTGGCAGGAGAGGATGCTGGCTGCTGGCGTGAGCAGAGGCGAGCCAGAGGGAGGCTTGGCGTTCCCACGGCGGGAGCAGGGCGGGTGTGTGAAGTGTGGGTCTGGCCACAGAAGGGGCTGTGTGGATGCTGGGAGGGGGCTGCGGTCCAGGGGCCCAGCCAGGGTGGGCCAGGACTCACTCCGGACCTCACTTCCACGGCTCAGTCTGCACTGCTCGTGTGGGCACTGAGGCCTTGGCTCAGGCAGGAAGGCTCGGGGCTGGCTCAGCCGGTGCAGCGTTGGCATGGAGAAGGGGACGGCTGTGGTCTGGCTTTTCTGTGCAGCCCTAGGTCAGTTAGTGCCCCCTCTCTGGACTCAGTTCCCACATGAAAGACATCAGAGCATGAGCTCGGGGGCCTCCGTCTTCAGACCCAGGGTGGGCTCAGAGCCCAGACATTCCCTGCTGCCCGAGGATGGTGCAGGGCGGAAGGAGAGGCACAGACTTTGAGGCCAGCAGACCCCTCCCCAGCACCGTGACCTTAGGCGAGTGAATCTGTGGTTCTCAGCTCCATTTCCTTGTTGTAAGACTGGCTGACAGAAACACCTTCTGGAATCCAGTGGTGCCCACAGTGCCTGATAGAGTTGGGGAGCCCCAAAGTTGCAGACCAAATGCCACAGTGGCCCTGGCAGGGCTGTTGGGTGACAAGTAGGAGGCTGTCGGGCTCAGGAGGACCCAGGAAGAGCTGGGGACAGAATGGCCAGGGGCCCTGAGGCCAGTTTTCTCCCCCCTTTCCAGCCCTCCTGCTGGTACAAGGTTGCAGGGGTCCTCTGTGGGTTGGGGGCGCTAGAGAGCAGAGGACGCATGGCGGGCAGGGGCTGGGGGGGGGGGGCTCTGCATTGACTGGCAGGGAGCGGGCAGGCTACCCGCTGCACTGGCCGTGGTGCTGGAGAAGCAGTGTGGGTCTGAGGGGGACAGTACCTGGACACGGTGGGTGCAGGGGGGCTTCCGGGCACTGCAGGGGTCTGGGGGAGGCGCGATTGCCTGGCACAGCTCCAGGGGAGGCACCACTGTGTAGTTGGGCAAGGCTCTGGCCCTGGCCCATGGGGACCAGATCTTTGCTGCTGAGGTGGGAGAGCTGAGTAGCTGGAGCTAAGAAGCGCTGGAGCATCCTAGGTCAGCAGGACCCCTTGTGTGCGTCCTGGGAGCAGGGGCAGGCTACAGGCCGTGTCAGCTAAGACTGGTCCTGGGCTGGGGGAGGCTGGAGGGAGGGGGAAGGAGTGGCGAAAAGCAGCAGGTGTCCTGGGCTCTGCAGGGCAGGTCGGGAGGGAGGACCCAGGTGTCCGCTCACAGCTCTCTTGGGGCTATCTCTGCCTGGCAAGCCTCAAGCTGCGTCAAGGGTCTCTGGGTCCCCAGGGAGAGGCCTCGAGGGGTGGGTTGGGGGAGAGCCAGGGCCTCCTCCTGGTCAGCCTTGCAGCCCCCATCCCCCTGGCCCCAAGCCAGGCTGCCTGTGCTGCAGAGCTTCGGGCTGCGAGCAGAATGAGTAATGAGCTGGAGGGACCCAGCCCAGCCCCTGCCCTCGCTCCTCCCCGGAGGCCACCATGTGTGTGGGCAGCCTGGGCCCCCATAGCCGCTCTCAGTCCTGTGCCATGGTGGCTCCCACCACCCCCACCGCACCCAGACCAGTGGAGTCACCCCCTCCTGGACTGTCACCCCCTTCCCCCTCCTCAGCTCCCAACCAGGTAATATTCCGGTTCCTGCTGGCTCTGGTGGCCCCTCCCACTTCCTGAACAGAGGTGGCCCTGCCCCCAGGTGTCTCAGGAACCCCTCTGCCTGCTCCTGAGAGTAGGGATGGGGGCATGCAAGGGAGGGGGTGGCGGTGGGGCCGAGCCCCCGCCCTCTGCCGAGCTGGGGGTGAGTGGCCAGTGGCACGCAAGCCTGTTCCCTCCACCGGCAGAAATCAATAGCTAATTAATTCCCTCCCCAAATAGTGTCCGCAGGTGGGGCAGAGCCGGGAGAGAGGCATACAAAGGCGAGGCCAGGCAGGATTGAGACCCCAGCAGGGGAGGGAGAGGGACGAGGTTGACTCTTCTTCGAGCCTCTGTGCTGGGGGTCTCTGGCTGCCCCTTCAGAAAAAGAGGAAGGCTTGGCCTTTCCTTGGCTGCAAGCCACAGGAACCCCTTCCCCAGGCTGGGGTGGGGGTGCATGTGTATGGGGGGGTGAGGGCGTCAATCAGGATGGGAGCAGGTGCTGCATTTAATTTGATTGGCTAATTAGCCTGCGCATGTTAATTATCTCCATTACCCAATGAGGAGAGGCAGTGGCAAAGCTATATATAACCCCGACAGTGTTTGTAGGGAGTAGGGGCTGTGTGCTTGAGTCTCCTCCCCACTGCCTGGGAAGGGCGCTGGAGCAGGAGCCGTGGGTGCCCCCCGGGACCAGCAGGACAGGCAGGGCAGGGGTCAGGAGCAGGAGGACCGGAACAGGGGACGGCTGGGCTTGGAGGTCTCCTGCTTGTGGCTTCCCCTTTGGGGGTCTTCTCTGCCCCACTTCCTTTTGCACACGTGCCACCCCACCCCCTACCTCTTGTGACTCTGCCACTCCCCACACTACACTGTTTCTGGGGGTGGGGGTGCCTGGGCTCCTCCCCTCTCCAAGTCAGCCTCCTCCTCTTCTCTGGGTTCCCACCTTTCAGAGTTACACCTGTGGCTGCCACGCCCTTTGTCTCCTCTGTGGGGACGCTGGAGCCAGGCGGGCTTGGGTCTGGGTCCCGGTTCCCTGCTGAGTGGCTGTGTGACCTTGGGAGAATCCCGAGGCTTCTCTCCCTGGGTTTCCCCGGTGGTGAATGGGGAATAATGGGACTTCTTAGAGCCATTAAGTAAAGTGACATTTGTAAAAATGTCCAGGATCAGGCCATGACAGATGCTGTTTGAATTTGGAATTCAATTTTCTGTCTTCTCTTTCTGCTCGCCCCATCAGACCACCTTTCTCCTCTACTACTCTCCGGGCTCTGCCCGGATGCACACACTTCCTCCCCTTCCTCCTTTTCTCCCCCTCCTCCATCTTTCCCTAACTCTTCCTAAACTCTGGCCCCTCCCTGCTTCTCTCCCAGGCTTCTCCCCACCTCTTTCCCTCTCTCCCTCCCCAAAATAAAATCAATGCAATATTCAGGAGGGTTGTTGGATATAAATAATTATGACTTGGAGTTTAACGAGATGCAAATTCCCCTCCCTGGCGTGGGGTATAAATTGCTCTCTGACAGCCAGTTACAAGGGTAATCATTTCAGAAAGGCAATTTTATGCAAATGAGCTTGCCTGCCTCCTGGTGGATCCCCCAGCCCTGGGTGGGGGGCCAGGAGGAGCTGAGCTGTGAAGAGAACACAGGTAGTGGGGCTGGTCCTGACGCTAGAGACTGAGACTCAGGGTGGCAAGACCTGGGCTGGGCCCAGGAAGGGGCGAGTGTGCTTTGAGGGCGATCGGAAACATGAGCTCGGGTGCCTGCGCCCTCGCACGGGGTGGCTGGCGACAGCTGGGGACCCGGATACCTGGGTCCTGGCTGGCTGTTCTCTCTTGCCCCCTTCCCAGCCCGGTTATTGTGCGATACCATTGGTGAATTGGCATTTAATTAATCCCAATGAATTATTTAGCAACTTCATTATCCAGCATCAAGAACTGATGAGGGAGGGAGAGTTGTAGCCGGAGGTGGGAGCTGCGCACCGACTCACCGGCTCTGGGAAGTCTGGGGTCTCCAGCTGGAGCGGAGTTTCTAGGCAGGGGGCCCTTGAGGAGCTGGCCGTGGTCCTGACGCCCAGTTCCTTTGAAAGGGGCAGGGTGAGGGCAGCTGGGCTGGCTTCTACTGGACTCCCAGGGGTCACTTCCTCGGCTGGCCACATCCCAGACCAATCACGCCCCCAGCAAGTGCCCTCTCTCCCTCCGGTGCTGGGCTCCCAGGTCCATGGTGGTGTCTCCTGCTTGGAGATCCTGTCCAGGTCAGGGCGGACCCCTTAGGTTCAAGAGGGAAACATCTGGGCGCCGCTGGTTGAACGGGGAGCCAGACGCCGCCGGCCGCCCTCCTTGGAGCCCCCTCATTAACCCCTTTCCCTCTGTTTCCTCGCAGGCAGCCCCTCCTCATCCATCGGAGCCCGCGGCGGGAGAGGGGCGCCGCCGCAGTCCCCGCCGAGGGGAAGCCGGCACCGGGGCCTCTGTGCGCCTTGCCCCTCGGCCAGGCCCATGGCACTGTGAACCGGCGAGGGAGCCCCGCTCCGCGCGGGGGGCGCCCGGCCCCCTCCCCGCCCCATGTGCCCGCGGCTCTGAAGCCTGAGCGGGGCCGGGGGCCGGGCGGGGCCGGGGCCGCCGGAGGCATGGCGCCCGGGGGCCGGTGGCGGCCGCCACGGTTGCTGCTGCTGCTGCCGCTGCTCCTGGTGCTGACGGCGGGCGCGGACGGCCTGGAGTTCGGCGGCGGCCCCGGGCAGTGGGCTCGCTACGCGCGCTGGGCGGGCGCGGCGAGCAGCGGCGAGCTCAGCTTCAGTCTGCGCACGAACGCCACGCGCGCGCTGTTGCTCTACCTGGACGACGGCGGCGACTGCGACTTCCTGGAGCTGCTGCTGGTGGACGGGCGGCTCCGGCTGCGCTTCACGCTTTCGTGCGCCGAGCCGGCCACGCTGCAGCTGGACACGCCGGTGGCCGACGACCGCTGGCACATGGTGCTGCTGACCCGCGACGCGCGCCGCACGGCGCTGGCGGTGGACGGCGAGGCCCGCGCCGCCGAGGTGCGTTCCAAGCGGCGCGAGATGCAGGTGGCCAGCGACCTGTTCGTGGGCGGCATCCCGCCAGACGTGCGCCTCTCTGCGCTCACGCTCAGCACCGTCAAGTACGAGCCGCCCTTCCGCGGCCTGTTGGCCAACCTGAAGCTGGGCGAGCGGCCCCCCGCGCTGCTGGGCAGCCAGGGCCTGCGCGGTGCCGCCGCCGACCCGCTGTGCGCGCCCGCACGCAACCCTTGCGCCAACGGCGGCCTCTGCACCGT
Organism: Sylvilagus floridanus; assembly: GCA_949820135.1. Taxonomy (NCBI): domain Eukaryota; kingdom Metazoa; phylum Chordata; class Mammalia; order Lagomorpha; family Leporidae; genus Sylvilagus; species Sylvilagus floridanus. Next base: position 119,344,961 of record OX463224.1, on the reverse strand, counting down.
CCTGGCGCCCGGCGAGGTGGGCTGCGATTGCAGCCACACGGGCTTCGGCGGCAAGTTTTGCAACGAAGGTGAGCCCTGGGCGCCGCCGCCAGGCCCTGCGCGCGGCCGGGAGGGCTGGGGGGTCCCGGGGGCGGCAGCTGGAGGATGTGGGAGCGCGCGGGTCCGCGCAGGAGGGCGGGTCGGCCACCGGAGGCGTGGCCGGGGCCGTGGCCAGAGTCCTGTGGCGGCCTGTGGTGGTCGGGGGGCTGGGTGGCCCGTCTCACAGGGGCTTGTGAGGGGCGAGGGTCGGGCGTGTGAGGTCTTCGCGGCCCCGAGGGGTGGGAGGCGCCTATGGGAGGCAGTGGGTGGGGCCTGTGGGGGCGGACCCTGTGATATGGTGTGGGCGGGGCCTGAGGGGCCCTGTGGGTGTGGCCTGCCCGGCGGAGCCAGTGTGAACTCGTCCTAGGAGACTGTGGGCGGATCCGTGGGCGGGGCTTGAAGGGGGCGGGTAGCGGTCGGCCGGAGCCGCGGTCGGCGAGCGCCCGCCGGCGAAGGGCGGGAAGTGGAGCCGTGAGCGCCGACGGGCTGGCGGATGGGGGCCCCAGGCGCGAGGGCGGTGGGCGCGGGAAGGGCTCGGCACGCGCTGCCGGGGCGGGTAAGGGAGACGGGGTTGCGAGACAGGGGCTGCACCTGCCGGGAGAGCGGGAAGCGAGCGTTTCTTTTTCCCTTCAGAACCCTCAGAGCCGCTGAGTGACGGGGAAGTGAGGGAGGCTGAGGCGGCTTCTCAGGCTCCTGTCTGGAGCTTGACGGTTTTGGTGAGGGGCGGAAAGGGCTGGTGGTCTCTGCCGGGTGAGAGACTGCGAGTGGAGGCTTGAACTGTAGACGTCGGAACCCGGCCGCCGCGGGCTGGGGTGGGGTCACCGCGCCGGGCCCGGGGTGCGGGGCTGGGTCCCGAGCAGCCCACGGCGGGGGGCTCCCGGCCGCGGATCTGGCCAGGATGAGTGACGGGCGGGACGGCGTCTCCTGGGGCTGGGCTGTAGGTTTGGTGGGGGTGAGGGAAGGAGGCTGCCCTGGGCCTGGCCGGGCTCCTGGGGGAGGGTCCCCTTCAGCTTGGGGCGGGTTGGCCCCGCCGCTTCCGGAGCCCTGGGGGCGCGCGTGTCTGCGCTCCCCGTGGCCGAGTTTGTGGGGGCTCTGTGCACCGGCGTGTGTGTGGCCCGGGGGAGGGGAGCTGGGCTGCGGAGAGGATTCTGATCGCTTGTTGTAAGTTGTGGAAGATGAACCCGTGTGCGTAAGGGCGGGTTTTGGATGGTTTCTGGGGGGCCGTTAGTGCAAGGCTGCGAATCTCTCTAGGAACTGTGTGTGTGAAGCCCTGCCGACACCTTCTCGCTTTTGCTGCGAGGAGCTCAGGTGCTCCCTAAACTGCGAGGTCGGCGTCTGGGTCGCTGCAGGCGGGCCCGCGCAGCCGGCGGTGTGGAACTGACGCGTGAATGGGGGTCAGCGCAGCAGTGTTGGCCCAGAAGCAGCGGAGCTAGGAGAGCGAGTGGCACAGCCGTGTCGGTGTGTGCTCCCTGTAGCCGGCTCCTCGTGTGCTGTGTGAAGGCGTCGAGACGTCAGTAAGAACCTCCCCAGGACCTTAACCGATTCACTGGTTCCTAGGACCCCTCCCCACCAAACCTTTCTAAGCAGACCGAATGAGCCAGCCTCTTAATTTGATGGAGGGGAGAATTGACTATGGACAGTTGAGGTACCTGGTCGCGGTCTCACTGGTGGCTGAATCGAGCCTGGGTGTATGAAAAATGCAGTCCGAGACACCCGGATCAGCCAGAGTCCTTGTATCCATTCCCCGAGAAGGCATTCACTGGCTAGTGTCACCCAGTGACCGGGAGAAGGTGTGTGCTTCGGAATGCGGGTCGTGTGGTTGTGTGTGTTAGATATGTTTGAGCCGGCGCTGTGGCTCGATAGGCTAATCCTCCGCCTGTGGAGCTGGCACAACGGGTTCTAGTCCCGGTTGGGGCACCGGATTCTGTCCCGGTTGCTCCTCTTCCAGGCCAGCCCTCTGCTGTGGCCCGGGAGTGCAGTGGAGGATGGCCCAAGTGCTTGGGCCCTGCACCTGCATGGGAGACCAGGAGAAGCACCTGGCTCCTGCCTTCGGATCAGTGTGGTGTGCTGGCCATGGTGGCCATTGGAGGGTGAACCAACAGCAAAGGAAGACCTTTCTCTCTGTCTCTCTCTCTCTCTCTCTCACTGTCCACTCTGCCTGTCCAAAAAAAAAAAAAAAAAGATGTGTTTGAGTAATTGTGAGTGGAAGGGATGGTTGGGTATATCATATAGGTGTGCCAGATCTGTGTCAGATAGCTTTCTAAAAAATAATTAATTCTATTTATTTGAAAGACAGAGATCTCTACCCCTTCCCCAACCCCATCTGTTGGTTTGTCCCCTAGATGCCCATAACAGCCAGCTTGGGCTGGAGCCCGATCTGGGCGCCTGGGACTCAAAGCAGGTCTCCCATGTGGGCGCTCGAAACCCAGCTAGTCTGGCCATCACCCCCTGCCTCCCAGGTCTGCGTTAGCAGGAAGCTGGAACTGGGCGTGGAGTGGAGACTCAAGCCCCAGTATGGGATGCAGGTGTTCCAAATGGCATCTCGACCACTAGGCCAAACACCTGCCCTCCAGTTAAACGCTAGGAGCTCTGAGATCTGGCTGTGTGTATGTATCTGACCCACGGGGCCGTGTGTGTGTGTGTGTGTGTGTGTGTGTGTGAGAAACAGACTCATAAGAAAGAGACGTAAGACACACACTCATTAAAGACAGCTGATAGGGCAGGGTTGCCTGTGTGTGTGTGTGTGACCCATTGAGAGAGTGGTGCTTTGTGATAAAAGGCAGGGATGTGTCTATTCAGTTCTGTATTCCTTGTGCCTAATATAGTACCAGGTGCTTAGTGGGTGTTTGATAAAGATTTGTGGAATGAATGAAGATATTAATAAGTACTTGAGGGAGTAAGGGCTTGAGGTAGGCTGTGTCTGGATGTGAAAGGACGTGTGTGTGTGTTTTCGGAAGTATGTTGTGGGTGGCCCTGGGAGTCGTGGATGCAGATGGCATCTGGGGACGACAGGCCGGGCAGCCCTGCTGATCACCCCTCCTCGCCCCACCCTGCAGCCTCAGCCCTCCTCCCTGCATTTGTTCATCTCCCAGGTGGCTCTGGTGATGGTCACTATACTTCCGGTGCGTTCTCATCCCGCCGAGGGGGAGAGGCGTGAGCTCCCACTGTGACTGGGGTGGGGAGAGGAAGACTTAGGTGTAGCAGGAGTCAGAGGTCTCCAGCTTCCCTGGAAATTATGGTCACTTCATTATTGTCTGTTAGAGTGGTTTCCAACATTCTCTGAACCTGAGGACTTTTATTTTGAAGTCAGTAGTTCACAGTGCCACTTCCAAGTCGTGGTTAGTTATTATTTTTATATCTATTTTTGTGAAAATAGATGACTCAACGCTCCTATGAATTCAGAAAAGCTTTTAGATGACTTTGGTATTGTATTTGCCATGTGGATAATAAAATATACATTAGGAAAAATTGCTTTAGTTTTATGAGCAAGACGTATCAATCTGCTTTCAGATGTTTGACGTGTGTGTGGATTTGTGGATCCTTGGGACTGACTGAGAACGTCCATGCTTGGAAATTTGCATTTTTCCTCTGAAGACAGAGCTGAGTGTGAGTGGCTGAGGGTCTGTGTACCCATTGCTGATTCTCGACCACAGCGCGGGTAGTGTAGACCAGGCTTTGCATGTCAGCGCTGCCTCATGTCACCCGTGTGTGCGGAAGGGACTGAAAAGGGATGAAGGAAGGAGGGTGTGCGGGTGTGGGGGGCACACCTTGCGTGGAGTCAGGACCTAGATGCCTGGGACCGAGCGTCAGGTGCACACTTTGCTCAGGAGAGAAATAGGAAACGGGCGGTCACGCGTGTAGAACGCACGGCTCACTTGTGTTCTGAGACTTCGTTGGTGATCTGCTTCAGCAGCTGGTCATCAGGGCGTCCCCCGTGACAGACTGTGTTTCGGGGGCTCCGGGGGACTGAGAGGCGTGGTAGACTCTGCGGGGAGTTGACTGTTTTGCTGAGGAAGCAGAAAAGCAGCCAGTGTGTGCCTACGAGCACCGATTCTGCACCCCGTCTGCTGGAGCAGCCGCCTCTCCCCGACTCCCTTATCTGTAAAATGGGATAACAGTAGAGTTGCTGTGAGAATTAAATTAGCTGATTCATGTGATGCGCTTTGAATGGCATCTGGCACAAAGAATGTTCACTAAACACAGGCCGGGCATCCCTACTAGGGAGACCCAAAATGCTGCCAGCAGTGAACTAGTTCCCACCTGACCGAATGCAGTAGGTTGCAGTCAAAACTCAGGTCCCCCAACATTTTGGTTCAAGTTACTTTCTTTTTTTTTTTTAATATTTTTATTTATTTACTCGACAGGTAGAGGTATAGACACAGAGAGAGAGAGACAGAGACAGAGAGAGAGAAAGGTCTTCCTTCCATTGGTTCACCCCCCAAATGGCTGCTACGGCCAGCTCTGTGCTGATCCGAAGCCAGGAGCCAGGTACTTCTCCTGGTCTCCCATGGGGTGCAGGGCCCAAGCACTTGGGCCATCCTCCACTGCACTCCCGGGCCACAGCAGAGGGCTGGACTGGAAGAGGAGCAACCGGGACAGAATCCGGTGCCCATATGGGATGCCAACGCTGCAGGCAGAGGATTAACCAAGTGAGCCACAGCGCCGGCCCCTGGTTCAAGTTACTTTCGAGCTGTATGTGTAAGGTGTATTATGGCACATAAATGGTTTCTGTGTTGAAATTTGAGTCCCAGCCACAAAGTAATCTCATTATAAATATGCAAATATCCCAAAGTCCATAAAATAAAAGTACAACAAATCTGAAACTCTTCTGATCCAGCCATTTCAGAGGAGAGACACTCAGGCTGCGGCTGCAAAAACCACAGGGTGGAGTGTGCGCTCTGCCCAGGATGCGGCGCAGTGCAGCGTAGGGACCCACACGGACCCCTGTGGCTTCAACCTGCCTCCACTACTCAGCAGACCTTTACATTGGGTGAGCACCTAGCCTTTAGACTTGTGTTCCTTTCTTTCTTCTTTTTTATTTATTTATTTATTTATTTATTTTTGACAGGCAGAGTGAGAGAGAGAGACAGAGAGAAAGGTCTTCCTTTGCCATTGGTTCACCCTCCAATGGCTGCCACTGTCATCCGATGGCAGGAGCCAGGTGCTAGGTGCTTTTTCCTGGTCTTCCATGGGGTTCAGGGCCCAAGCACTTGGGCATCCTCCACTGCACTCCTGGGCCACAGCCTGGAAGAGGGGCAATCAGGACAGAATCTGGCGCCCCGACCGGGACTAGAACCCGGTGTGCCGGCGCCGCAAGGTGGAGGATTAGCCTGTTGAGCCACGGCGCCGGCCTTTGTGTTCCTTTCTTATGAAATGGGGACAACCGTGCTTATCTGGTCAGTCGGTTGTGAGAATTTAATGTGTGTCTGGTCCATCTTAGTGGTGAGTTGGTTATTATTACATACAAAGTGCTGCTGGGGTTTCAAGGAAGGGGAGAGATTTTTTTTTCTCCAAAGATTTATTTTATTTGTTTGAAAGACAGAGTTAGAGACAGAAGGAGAGCGAGAGCAAGAGCGAGCGAGAGAGAGATCTTCTATCCACTGGTTCACTCCCCAAATGGGTGCAATGGCCAGGGCTGGGCAAGGCTGAAGCCAGGAGCCAGGAGCTCCAGCTGGGCCTCCCGTGTGGGTGCAGGGGCCCAAGCACTTGGGCCATGCTCTGCTGCCTTCCCAGGCCACAGCAGAGAGCTGGATCATCAGTGGTGCAGTCAGGACTCTAACTGGCACCCATACTGGGTGCCGACATCACAGGTGGCGGCTAGGCTGTACCACAGCACCAGCCCCAGAAGGGGAGAGTTTACAAATTTGGGGGCTCGGTAGTGGGTTTGGGAAGGGCGTGCTATTTAGTATGGCCTTAAACATTGGTTAGTGTGGTTTGGGGGAGGCCACTCAGAGCAAAGGCGCTGGTAAGAACGAAGGCGGGGGAGGGGGAGATGCGCGTCAGATCTGCGGAAGGCCGCCGAGCGGTGGAGGCAGGAGCGCAGCTGACGGCGCAGAAGCAATTTGAGGCCAGGTCTCGGAGATTTAGCTGAAATTTCTCAGCCGACATTTGGTGGGTGCTGATTGGTCACGGTGTGCTGGCAACAGAGCCACAAAAGAATTCTGAGCAGGTTCTTGAAGAAGGCAAGAGCTGTGTGTTTAGGAAGCTGGGAAGTGAGTGTGTAAGGATTATAGGGAGGAAACTGAGGTGGTGGGAGATGGTTCAAGCAAGAGATAGCAAGGCCTCGAGCTTGGATTGTCGTGGAGAGCGGCAGGGAACTGTGGTGGCAGCGAAGGCCGCAGCCGTAGTGAGTGCAGGGATCCATTGCCCAGTGGGAGCTGGGGGACGCTGTGTGGGGGGGTGTGGGGTGGGAGGGGAAGGCAAAGATGGTGGCGTGTCAGGTTTGTGTGGTTGGAAGGATTGGCAAAGGGGTGAGAGGAAGGGGGAGTGGGGATGGGATGGGTTGGAGCCATGGCCCCTGGGCATTCCTAGGTGGAGATGTGCAGGGCATTGGGAATGTGAGATCAGAGATTCGAGTGGGGGGGCAGAGGGAGCCCTGGGAGCCATGTGCATCTGAGGCTCTGGGGTCAGACGAAGCAGCCAGAGTTGAGCAGAATGAAGCACAAGATCTTAGAGGGACAGACTGCAGGGAGAAAGAGCAACATCCATAACTCAGAATCGGACCACGCGGTCGGGGGGAAAAGGAGGGAACGTGCACCCCTGGGCTTTTGCGGGCGCCTTGGCTGTCCCTCTCATCCAGTGCCTGGGGTGACCACAGGAGGGTAACTTTCCTTGTTGTAGAAGGTCAGAGTGAGGCTCAGAGATGCAGGAGCTGGTGTCTGAACCAGCGGTGACTCCGCTCAGCTCCCTGCTGGTCCCCGCGCTGCCTCCAGGGAGGAGAGCTGTGTCTGCTGATTGCCCGAGTTTGGTCACTGGGGCTACTTGGGGGGAATGTTTCATGAGAAACCAGTAACCACCCTCAATTCCCTGGGCCACAGCTAGTTCCGTTAGCCAGCCGTGTAGAGGTTTGTTGGTCAGAGGTCCCAGCCCAGAGAGGGCAATGGAAACGGGACAGGGAGATCTCCATCTTTCAGAGCCCCTGCGGTCACTAGGACCCTCCTGGGGCTGGGGGGCCACCCCTTTGACACAGCAGCCCGTCTCTGGTGGGGACCTTTTCACGGGACGATTCATCCCTTGCCGTCTCCCCGGGCAGTCTCTGGAAGGGAAGCTGACCTTTTGCTGACGGCTCCGGGAGGACCAGATTCCCTTTATCCCTGCCTGAAATGATGCCCGCCTGCTCTACTTTTGAGTCCTTTTGTCAGTTTTTGCTAGTTTTCTATCTCCGCCCTTAGGAGGAGATGTCAGGAGGACAACCTCCTCTCTGTGTTGGTTTTTGTGAACTTGGAGAGCAGCGTTGCCAACAACATTAGTTATGTGTCGCTGACAGTGAGTGACTGGTGGGAGCCCAAGAGGCTGTCCTTTGAGAAATCAGAAGTTTGGATGCTGGGGTGCTAGCCGTTTGTTTTGGCTCCTTAGAACACGGCCCATCTCCCTTTGCTCTGGCCTTCAGCACCGCCTTGTTGAATCTTGAGTTCATGCTGGGCAGGATGAGATCATCTGTGACCCCTCCTCTGCCCTCTCGCGGGGACAGTTGAGGACCCAGGTGTGTGAACGCTGAGTAAACGGGGTCATGGATGTGAGTCACCCTGTCAGCCGTGACGTCCAGTACCGGTGGCCTTGACGGTTCCTGTGGGTGGAAGCAGCTCCGGGCAGAATGGGGTCAACTGCTCCAGAGGGCGGTGCAGGGCTGCTCTGAGCGCCCAGAGAAGAGCGGGGTGCCCCCGAGCACAGACAGCAGAACGGTTCAGAGCACGGGCCGCGGTGCGTTCGGCCCCGCGTTCAGGACGTGTGCATCCCACCCACGCTGGCTCCAGCCCCTGACCCCAGCTCCCTGCTGCTGCCAACCCCGGGAGGCAGCAGTGATGGCTCCACAGCTGGGTTCCTGCCGCACAGCTGGGAGACCTGGGTTGGGCTCCCCGTTCCTTGCTTTGGCCCCCAACCCCCCCCCCCCACTGTGGGCATTTGAGGAGTGAAAAAGTAATTGGAAGCTCTCTGTCAGTCTGTCTATTAGTTGGTCTCTCAAACATGGAATAAACCCAATTTTTGAAAGTTTTGTTTATTTGAAAGGCGGATCAGCAGAGAGAGGGAGAGGGATACAGAGATGTCTTCTCTCTGGGGGTTCACGCCGTAAATGGTTGTAACAGCCAGGTTTGGGCCAGGCTGAAGTCATCATCCAGAAACTCCGTCCTGGTCTCCCACGTGGGTGACAGGCGCCCAAGCACCTGGGCCAGCTTCTGCTGCCTCCCAGGGAGCTGGATGGGAAGCGGAGCAGCTGGGCTGTGAACCGGCACCTAGATACAGGATGCCGATGTAACAAGCAGTGGCTGAACTCACTGCACTGGCCACAGATCTTTTTTAAAAAAGAGATAATTGGCTGTCCAGCTTTGAGTTCAAGCTTAGCTGATGGCTAGCTGTGTGAACTTGGCAATGTCCTTATTCATTGTTCTTCAGTGGCCGGCTCTGTAAAGCGGAGGTGGTAACATTGTGAAGGCTGAATGGCTTGTGTATAGACTCCCTTACAAATGCGCCAGGCACTATTCTAAGCGATTAATAAATGTTACTATGGTCATTAACCGTAGTGGTCAGGGAAGGCTTCAAGGAGAAGGTGGGACTTGGCTAGATCCTAAAAGATGTAGCTACGGCGGTGGAAAGGACAGGGCAGGCTAGCAGGGTGGTATAGGGGATAGGGGATTTGAGCTGAGTGGGTCCAGGCACGGTGTGGTGCTTTCTGGGAGATAAATCAGAACTACAGGGACGGCGTTGTGGTGTAGCAGGTAAAGCTGTTGCCTGTGGTGCCAATATCCCTGATGGGCACCAGTTTATGTCCCGGCTGCTCCACTTCGGACCCAGCTCTCTGCTAATGGCCCGGGAAAAGCAGTGGAAGATGGCCCAAGGGCTTGGGCTCCTATCACCCATGTGGAAGACCCAGATGGAACTCCTAGCTCCTGGCTTTGGCCTGGCTCAGCCCTGGCTATTGTGGCTACTTGGGGAATGAACTAGTAGGTGGTAGACTTCTCTCTCTGTCTCTGTCTCTTCCTCTCTGTATAACTCTGACTTTTAAATAGATAAATGAATTTTTTAAAAAATCATAGCTATAGCTTAGAATTCTAGAAGCTTCTAGAGATCTTGACTTTCAGACCAAAAATGTAGTGTACTAGAAGTTTAACAGACAGAGATGGGGCCAGCACTGTAATATAATGGGTAAAGCTGCCACTTGCAGTGCCGGCATCCCGTATGGGTGCCAGTTCAAGACCCGGCTGCTCCACTTATGATCCAGCTCTCTGCTATGGCCAGGGAAAGCAGTAGAGGATAGTCCAAGTCCTTGGACCCCTGCACCTGCATGGGAAATCTGGAAGAATCTCCTGGCTCCTGGCTTCAGATTGGCTGAGCTCTGGCCATTGTGATCATTTGGGGAGTGAACCAGCTGATGGAAGACCTCTCTCTCTCTCTCTCTCTCTCTCTCTGGCTCTACTTCTTTCTATAACACTGTCCTTCAAATAAATAAATAAATCTTTTTTTTATAAAACACACAGATTTGGGTTAACATTTTAAAAAAAGATTTATTTTATGTATTTGAAAGGCAGAGTACAGAGGGAGGGAGAGAGAGAGTGAGTGAGAGAGAGAGAGAGAGAGAGAAACTTCGATTCACTGGCTCACTCCTCAAATGGCCACTATGGCTGGGGCCAGGCCAAGTTGAAGCCAGGGGCCAGCAGCGCCATCTGGAGCTGATGCCTTCCCAGGTGCCTTAGCAGGGAGTCGCATCAGAAGTGGAGCAGGGATTGCAAAGTGGTGCTCCTCGGGGAGCCTGCGTCTTTGGCTGCACTTAACCTGCTGCACCACAACGCTGGTGCCTGGATTCATGTTCTGACTCTGTTCCTCACGAGTGGTGTAACCTTGGACAAGTTCCTTCTATTTTTTTTTTTTTAATTTGCAAGGTAGAGAGACAGAGCTCCTATCTGCTGGTTTGTTCCCCAGGTGCCCACAAGGGCTGGGGCCAGGGCCAGAGCCAGGAGCCAGGAACAATCCAGGTTCCCCACATGGGTGGCAGGGGCCCAACGACTCGGGCCACCACTGCTGCCTCTGAGGGTCTGCCTTGGTAGAAAGGTGGAATCTGGGGCCGGAGCGAGGTGTCAAGCCCGGTGTAGGTGTCTTCGTCACCAGGCTAAGCGCTCCCTCCTGTCTTCACCCCCTGAATCTTGCTCTCCTCACCTCTGCCAGGGAGCAGTGGTGCTCTCCATCGACAAGGTGGCAGTGGAGAGTGGAAGGGACGACTGCATACAGAGGCAGGCACACTTTAAGTGCTTAGTATTTTGGAAACATTGTTTCATTATTCACTTACCAAACACAGGGATATCTTTTTTATTTTAAAGATTTATTTGAAAGGCAGAGTTAAAGAGAGGCAGAGAGAGAGAGAGAGAGAGAGAGATCAATCTTTTTTTTTTTTTGGCAAGCAGAGTGGACAGTGAGAGAGAGAGAGAGACAGAGAGAAAGGTCTTCCTTTTCTGTTGGTTCACCACCCAATGGCCACTGTGGCTGGTGCACCACGCTGATCTGAAGCCAGGAGCCAGGTGCTTCTCCTGGTCTCCCATGCAGGTGCAGGACCTGCATGGGCCATCCTCCACTGCACTCCCGGGCCACAGCAGAGAGCTGGACTGGAAGAGGAGCAACTGGGACAGAATCCGGTGCCCCGACCAGGACTAGAACCCAGGATGCTGGCACTGCAGGCGGAAGATTAGCCTAGTGAGCCACGGTACCAGCAAGAGATCAATCTTCCATCCACTGGTTCATTCCCCAAATGACTACAATGGCCAGAGATGCGCTGATCCAAAGCCAGGAGCCAGGAGCTCTTCTTGGGTCTCTCATGTGGGTGCAGGGGCCCAAGCACTTGGGCCATCTTCTACTGCTTTCCCAGGCCATAGCAGAGAGCTGGATCATAAGTGGAGCAGCCGGGTCCTGAACCGGCACCCATATGGGAGGCCAGCACTGCAGGCGGTGGCTTTACCTGCTAGGCCACAGCACCGACCCCAGCAATATCTTTTTCTGAGCCAGGAACGTGTGAGCAGCTGGATGGAGAGAGATGAATGAGACCCTGTCCTTCTCTTGGATATGTTCACAGTCCAGTCAGGAAGCAGACATGGAAATGCAATCGCAGTACAGATTCGATCAGTGAGACAATGCTAGCGTGAGCATGTCTGGAGCTGGCACAAAAGGAGACGTCTGGCTCTGCTGAGTTCAGGACGGATGGCGAGTGGTGACTGGGTCTCGGGGAAGCGTTGGCTTTCTCAGGAGCTGTGGCTGGGAAGAGCATTTAGACCCAGGGACTAGAATGCAGACACATGGCCTATGAGGAAAATGGGAAGGACTTGGGTGTGGCTGGAGCCTGGGTTGTTGCAGGAAGGGAGGTCGGAGGGCGGCACAGTGACACGTCAGCTGGACTTTCCTGAGAAGACTGGACTTGACGCCGCAGGCACTGGGAGCTGTGGAGAGCTTGCGGCCAGGTTATGACTCGGTTGGACCACCTCGCTGCGGGGGGCTGAACTGCAGGCTGAAAGCTCCCAGGAGAGGGACTGATGAGGGCGTGGCCCAGGGGCTGAGCTGGTAGGGATTGGGGGGGGGTGAAAAGGGGTTCTAAGCATTTAGTTTTGGTTTTTAGTGTTTTTGGAGGTAAAACCACTAGCGTCTGGTGACAGGTCTGGAAAAAGAGCAACTCTATTTTCTGGGTGCATGTCCAGATGAGGGCACACAGGCGGGAGGAGAGGGCTGAGGGCAGAAGGGCCGTGAGGCCCAGCCTGGACGTGCTGAGGGTGAGGGGTCTGCGAGACGCCCAGGGAGAGCTGCTCCCAAGGCAGGTGGGTGCTGAGGGTGAGAGTGCGGAAGAAGGTTGGAGCCAAAAAGTTCTGCACATTCTGTGTCACCACAGCAGTGCTTAGGGAGGTGCATCCCGTCCCTGGGCCAGGACAGCTGCCAGGGACGGGTTGGGGCCCAACCAGGAGGCTACTGGCCACGTGGCCGAGGATCGCAATGACATCTTGAGTCTGGCAGTGTGGGGCAGCTCAGGAAGTGCTGGTTGAAAGCTTGGCCTTTGCTGACCACGTAGAGATGAGCGCTTGATGCGCGGGCGGGCTGGAGGTACTGAGCGTGGCCTCAGTGGTGGGATTCAAGAGTTAGGGTACCTGAGCACTCGCAGAGCAGGCAGGCAGGGACGTAGGACCGATGACTGGGAAAGAGGTCAGGGCTGCAAACGCAGATCTGGGAGTCCCTAAGCCATGACAGTGAGTAGTGTGCGGAGAGCGGGGAGAAGCAAGAGTGTGGCAGGCAGGGGACAAGCCTGTAGGGACCCACGATGGCGGGTGAGGGCCACAGGTGAATCAGCGGAGAGCAAAGCATGGCTGAGGAAGGGGGGGATGGGTGGGTGGCTGCTGTCTCTTGGGAGCCGGGAGCCAACTCAGCTTGCCGGTTTTTCTGAGCACAACAGGACGCTCGCTTCTGGCAGGTGGGAACACTTGGAAATGTCTGCCATGTTGGGTTATGTGGAAAGCCCCACTCCTCCTGGTCTGCATGGGTGCTGGTGAGAGAGCTGTGCTTACTGACGAGGGTCGTGGTTCCCCTGGGACCAAAGAAATGCTGACACAGCCGTGCTCGCCCCCACTCCAGGGTTTGCCCGAGGGGTCCTCTGACAGCCCGGCTCCCCTTGCAAGTGCACAGTGATTCAGTTTATCTGAGGAAGTCATTGTGTACACAAGCTTTGGGGGATGCAGCTGGGAGGCTGAAAGAGCCCTGTGTGTACAGAGTGTGTTTGCCATGCGTGGAGGCGTGTAAAGCTTGCGCATAGGTTTAGGAACTGGGAGTACACAATGATTGGTGACAGGTGAATAGTTAGGTAGCTCTGTTAGATAGGGAGTGTGCCTTTAGCCACTGGAGAGAGTGTTGGGGGGGGGGGTTCATGCGTCTAGCATAGATGTGAGTGCGGTGTGAGCCTGTGTATTTGTGTCAGTGTTGGGGGGGTGTAAGCTATGACAAATGACAATGTTTGGTTTTAGGGTATCACTCTTTACCCCCAGGAACAAATAACACAAAGTGGGATTGGAGTAGGAGACAGTGGGTGTGCCCGCGTGCGGTCTGCATGTGCATCTGTCTCCTCCACTGGGTCTGGGCTGGGAGGTTATGCTGCTCCTGTCGAAGCTGCATCTGAACCCTCCTGGGAGGTGGGCATGGTGCAGGTGTTGGAGCTGGGGCCGCCTTGGTCCTCCTACAAAGCACATCAGGGCCAGCCTGCTTGAAGGGTTGTGGCTTAGTTGAAGGCAGCACCTCCCACCTCCCTGCCTCCTGCTGCCTCTCATCCCCTGGTGGTCCCAGCTGGGCCCAGGCAGGTCCCTAATCGGGGAGTCTGGACTGCTCATGTGGCATGGCATGACCAGGGCTGGGCTCATGTAGCCCCTCCACTAAAGTGGCCGTCCAGCCTGGGGCCCCTTGCCCTGCACAGCTGATAAATGGCAAGAAGTCATTTGTCCTGGAAGCCCAGAGCCAAAGCCAGAGCCAGAGAGGCCTCAGAAGCTCTCTGGTCCATGCCTCTTGTTTTGCGGGAGAGGGGTGAGGCGCACAGCAAGGTTGATGGCAGGGGTGGACGTCACACAGCATGCTGCGGCACAACCGGCCTCCTGAGCCTCTTCTCTGCTGGGTGCTGGGACCCTGCCTGCGGGGCTTGGGTCCTCGTGTGCACAGGCGTCAGGCGTGAGTTCTGCGACAGACTACGTGTTGCTGCACTGCTGCTGAACGCCTATGTGTGTCAGTGTGTCAGCGAGCGCGTGCGTGTGTCTCGGGCGAGCCCTGCGAGGCAGTGTCTGCTGCGCGCCTGTCCCCATCTGCCTGCCAGACGAACGCAATGCAGGGGAGGAGCGTGCCGGGGGTGTCGGAAGAGTGCCTGCCGCTCCTGGCCCTGCCTCCAGTTCTCCCAGTGACCTTGAGTGGTCCCTTCCCTGCGCCGGGGCCTCGGTTTCCACAAATGATGCCTGGAGGTTGGGCGCGCTGGTGTGGGACCGGCCGACTCGGGGGATGACTCCCTCCGTCTCCTCCCCAGCAGCGCTGTCCCTCAGCCTTGGGTCTTCTGGGTTGGACGGCTCATGGGAGGGCCTGGGCGGGCTTGGGGGCTTCGCACCCCTTCTCTGCGGTGGCCTTGCTAACGGTGCTCCCTTCTCTTCTCTCTCTGCCTCCCTCCTTCTCCGAACCTTGCTGACGGCAGAGGAGCACCCCATGGAAGGTGAGTGGAGCCGTCAGTCACCAGGGGAGCAGCTCTGTTGCCATGGGGGGTCCCAGGAAGGGGGTGTCATCGCTACCCAAGGGCCCCCTCTCCCACCCACATTTGGGGCTCCTGGGGGAAGGCTGCCTCGGGCCCACCTCGCCCAGTGCCCCTTTGTAGGCTTGGCCAGGGCGCTGCCAGGTAAGAGGAGGCCCTTGCACTTGTCCGTGTCACGCGACCCCGCCCACTGGTGTGTTTTTTCCTTTAGGAGAAGGAAGGAAGGGGGACCTTCGGGGGGAGAGAGGGCACAGGGGTGGACGAACGGGCCCTCAGGAGTCTGAAGTGTCCAGAGTCAGGGCTTTGCACCCCCCACCCCAGCTTAGGCCATGCTGGGGGCGGCGGGGAGGGTAGGCTGCCACCTCTATGTTGCGCTTGGAGAGGACCTGCTGCTCTGGTGGTGGAGGGATGGGGAGTCTGGGGAGGGGGTGGTCCCGTCACCTCTGCTCTAGTGCTAGGCAGCAGACTGGAGCGGTGGAGAGCGCAGGCAGAGTGGGGGGCCGTCCGGGTCATGTGGGGTGGGGCGGCTCCTCCTCTGCTCTGAGCGCTAGGCCTGGCCCTGTCCCACGGTGCAGAGGAAGCCAGGGGACTGCCTCTTCCGTCAGCCAGGCCCAGGGTGAGGGCGGGAGTGAGCCTCTCTGGCCATTTCTCCCCTATCTTCTGCTCTGTGTGCCTTTTCTCTCTGTCTGGCTTTCATCCTCACCTCTCTTTCCCAGGGTTGTGTCCTCGGGCCTCTCTGTCTGTCTGTCTTTCCCGGGCACTCTCTGGGTTTCTGTCATCCTCTGATCTTTTCCTAAGCTTGGGTTTTCCCTCTGATTCTTTTCATCCTCTGGGTGGGTGGCCCAAGGTCAGGGAGAGCGAGGACCCTGTCGGGTGGTCCCGGCATGAAGGCTGGGCTGAGGATGGTCTCACGGGTGGAGAAGACAGCAGCGTGGGTCCCAGGCGAGGTGGCATCCCAGCCAGCAACCCGCCCACTTCTCTTCTCCGGGGGAGGTGGGGGTGGAAGGTCCCGGGGGCTGGTCCTGTCCGGAGGGAGCCTAGGAGAGTGCCGGGGGTGCAGGGAGCCCTGGGAGAGAAGGCAGCCAGGGCTCTGGCCTGAGGGTGGGCTGGGACCCATTTTCCTTGGTGTGTGCAGCAGCCAGGGCTCTGGCCTGAGGGTGGGCTGGGACCCATTTTCCTTGGTGTGTGCAGTCTGGCTGGTCTCTTCTCCTTAGGGGACTCAGATCCCCTGGTCCCTCAGGCAGGCAGCTGTGTGCGTGTGCGTGTGCGTGTGAACGTGTCCATATGACCCCGCCCCCACACGTTGTGAGTATGCGCCTGTGTGCATATGACAGGGTTTTGTGTCTTCTGTGGCGGGGCCCACATCGCTGTGTGTCATGTCTTCGTGTGTCTGCATCTGTGTTTGCATCTCTCTGTGTCAGTGTTTACCAGAAAGAGAGAGAGAGAAGGAGAGAGAGGGAGGGAGGGAGGGAGAGACTGCTCCTCTGGGTGGATGGGGCCTTCTGAGGGCTGGAGATAAGATTTAGTGCTGATGTGACTTTTACTTGCTCTTGATGTCATGTCTCCTCCCCAACAAAGGGAGAAATGGAGGGAGGAAGAGAGAGAGGGAAGAAAGGGGGAGGAGGGAGGGAGCAGAGACGGGAGTGAGGCCCGGGTGAGTGGCGGGCTGGGCGGAGGGCTGCAGTGAGGAAGGGTCTCAGAAGGGAGGGGAGGGAAAAGGGAGCCCCAGACAGGGACGAGAAGGGAGGTCTGTGGCCTGTGGGTGCCACCTCACCGTCTCTGGTGGTGTGATGGTTGGCAGGCTGGGGTGTAGCACCGTGTGGCTGTGCAGGGTGTGTCCCGAGGCCGGGTGGGGTGTGTGTGTATACACACACCTAGGAGTGTGGCCCATCTCTGTGTCTCTGTGACGTGTCCGTGTGCCTGCAGTGTTTCCCTAGGACGATCCCTCTCCTTCCTGGGGTGGTTCTCTCTGGGGAGTCATGGATGAGGCTGGCAGGGGGGAGGTGAGTTTGGGAGGTGGTGGTTTCTCGGGGGGGGGGGGGTCTGAGGGCCTCCCATGTGGCGCTGCAGTCCGCCGTCAGGAACCTGGGAGCCCTGTGCCTGCCACCGCTCTGCCTGCCCCTCCTCACGGTGGCAGCGTGCCCGAGCCCTAGTTTCTCCCGGAACCCAGACATCCTGCTGCAGAGCCCCTGCCGGGTACCTCCTCTTTCCTCCCAGCCTCTTGTAGCAGAGAGGAAACTCAGAAACAGCCAGATAAGGTGCCCTAGGAGGGGCCCGTGGCAGAGCCATCCATCACCGCCAGCCTCTTCTCCGTGGTGGGAGGAGGGGTGGAAGCCACAGGTGGACGTGGGGAGCGGAAAACCCCAGCGGGGCCAGGGGCCAGGAGGAGCCAGCAGGCTTCGGCAGGGGCGGGGGAGGAAACAGGCTTTAGGCAGAGCCCTCCGGCCAGCTGGGGCTGAGCCAGGGGTAGACAGGAAGGGAACTGGCCTCCCCTCACCAAGATGGCTGTGCTGTCACGCCTGAGGGAGCCGAGCAGCTGGTTGCCGTGGTGACAGAGGGAGCCTGCCGCATGCTAACGAGGCTGGCGGGAGCTGGGCCGGGCAGGGTCTGCAGGGGAGAGCTCTGATTGCCCCTAGCAGCCGGAGCCACAGAGAACCCGCTCACAGGGCCACCTGGATCCTGAGCTGCGAACCGGCAGAGGCCTGGGTTTTCAAGGGTGGGAACCTCAGGACAAGGCTGCTCCCCTCCTTTTTTTTTTTTTTTCCATAAGATTTATTTATTTGAAAGGCAGAGTTACAAAGAGACAGGGGGAGGAGGGAGAGACAGAGATCTTCCATCTGCTGGTTCACTCCCCACATAGCTGCAATGGCCAGGCCTGTGCCAGGAGCCAGGAGCGTCTTCCTGGTCTCCCACATGGGTGCAGGGGCCCAAGTGCTTGGGCCATCTTCCACTGCTTTCCTAGGTGTATTAACAGGGAGCTGGATTGGAAGTGGAGCAGCCGGGACTTGAACCAGCATGGGATTCTGGCATCGCAGGCAGTGACTTAAGCTGCTTTGCACGGGTCCCAAGGCTGCTTCTCGCGGGAAGAGTGGGACGAGGGCTTGCAGCTCTGGGAAGATGCTGCTGGCGAAAGGGTTGGTGGTATGGTGAGGGGTGTGCAGAGCAAGGAACACGAGGACACTCCGGATGCCTGTGCGTGGATAAAGCCTGTGTCCTCCCAGGAGCAGTCCTGAGGCTGCCCCCAGCATCTGTGGCCTCCCCCCACAGCTGGCCTCATCCACAGGTGGGGGGAACCCAGTGCCACCCCAAAGAGATGGGGCGGGGGGCACCATGAGCCATCTGGCCGCGTCGTCCCCAGGGTCCAGGCCCTCATCCTTCCCGGCCTGCTCATAGCAGTTCCTTCAGGGACACTCACCGCCACCCCAGAGACGCTCGAAGCTCTTTAACCTCAGCACTTGCATCCTGGCCCCACGTTCTCTCCCTAGGCCCACATCTCACGCCGCAGCCACAGCACGCAGTGGTACCGCATGGCTGTTCCCTCCCCTACTCTCCTGGCCAGCTGCCACCAGAGGGCGGTGAGGGGAGACTAGGGTTTGGCAGGGCCAGGGTCTCAGCTCGGCTTGGAGGCCTGGTGCTGCCATCCTGTCTGGCTGGGCCCTGTGGGAAGGTGTGGGGACTGGGGGTACTGATCCATTAGGCCGATTTGCTCCCACGAAGGGGGAGATGGGGGAGGGATTGCCTGCCTCCGGTCAGGGCCTATGAGGCCAAGGTGATCCTGGACGGAAATCCCAGCTGATTTTGATCTCAGCCTGTTTTCCATTTTCAAAATTCAGTCCTTGGGGCCTCTCGGAGAGGTGCTGGCCAGAGAACGGGGGTCTGCAGGGTCACTTCTGGATGTGGAGTTTTGCCCTGAGAGCTGGCCGCCTCTGACAGCGCTGCCCCAGGCCTCCTAGTCCCCCTGTGGAAGAATCCACACCCCTCCCTTGGGGGTCCCTGGACCCCGCCCTCTCCAGTTCCCTCTTACAACCCAGCAGGCAGAGGTTTTCAGGAGGGGCTCGCTGGGACAGGGTCTTTCCAAACCCCACCTTGGGGAGGGTCCCTTCTAGGCCCAGGTTTCCTCACACCCCTTTCTCCGCCAGGCTCATGGGGTGATGGGCCGGGGGCTGGGGTGGGGTTGAAGGCCCCCTTGCCCGCTCAGCCCCACGCTAACAGGACACTCTCTCTCTCTCCAGGTGGCTTTGATTTCTGTGTCGTGTTTTATTTTCTCCTCCATCTGAATCGTTTTTCTCGTTGACCGTTTTTTTTTCTCTCCGCCTCCCGGAAGAAAAAAAAAAAGAAAAAAAGAAAAAGGAAAAAGCAGCCTTCCCAGCCTCATGCTTCTCCTCCTTTTCCTTTTTTTTTTTCCCGGCAAGAAGAAAAAAAAGAAACCAAAAATCTCCTCTCCCCTTGGCAGCGACTCCCGCCCTCCCCCTCCAGTTCCGCCTGTTCCCCTCTCACCTGCTCCGAGCCCCCTTCTCTCTCTCTCTCTCTCTCTCTGCCCCCTCTCGTGCCCTGCCCCTCTGTTTCCGCATCGGGCCCCTCCCCTCAGCTTCTGGGCTGGGGGCTCTCCCCCGATGTCTGTCACAAGTTAAACAAGGTTTTTAAAATTGTGGCAGCACGAGCTTTTTCTCCCTCCTCTCTGGCTGATTTTGATGACTCGTGTTTTCTTTGTTTCTTTCCCCTTTTCTTTCTTTTTTCTTCTTTTTTTTTCTCCCCTTTCTTTCTTTCTCTCCTTCCCCTTTCCAAGGTCCGGCTCACCTGACGTTAAACAGCGAAGGTATGGTTTGAAGTTTTGGTTTGGTTTGGATTGGATTGGATCGCCCCCAACCTGCGCCTGGATTGTGCTGTTCTTCTCCCTGTGCCTCCTCCCCCTGTCCTGCCCCCTTCCTCCCTTCCCCGCCCCCTCCCTCTGCCATCTCTATTTTGTTGGGGATGCTGGGTGGGGGTGGGGGCTTGTCCTTGTCTGTGGCTCCCCTCCCCGCCCGCCCGTCCATCCGCCTTCATCTCACCTTGGTTTCTGACATCAAGAGATGTTTGAACTCCTGCCGTCGTCTCCAGTCACCTTTTTGCGTTTTCCTAGCAGTGTATCTTGCTTTTTTGTTTTTTTTTTTCCTTTCTCATGGTGGTGTTTTGTTCCTTCCACTCATTCTAATCATTCTTTTCTGTGAACCCCAGTGCAAAGAGAAAGGCCTGGGCTGGAGCAAGGATTTGAGGCAGCCTCAATCCCCCCCCCCCCCCGCCGCTGCTGTCCCTCATGGGGGTGGAGAGGGCAGTGGAGGTGTGGGACCCCTCCCCTTCCCCAGTCCCAGTGTCCTTTCCCTTGTGACTTCTGGACGTCTCTGGTCATCTGTTTGACAGGGCAGGAACAGAGAGGAGAAGTGACTTGAGAGAGGTCGCACAGCCCTGCTGGTGGCGCGGTTAGGACGAGCCACTTCGCTTGAGCCTCCTTTCCACTGAGTCCCTGCCCCCTTGAAAGGCCCTCGTAGGCCAGTCTGGGGGCTGGACCCAGGAATCCTGACCCATTACCTCCGCTGGGCCTCTCCCAGCCCTCACCAGTCACGGTGCTCTCTGAGCTCGGGCGTTTGGCCTTCCAGACCCTTGGGCACTGGGGCACCTGCTCAGAGCAGCCCTCTGTTGGGCCAGGTGTGGTCCTTAGCCTACAGAACAGAGACTGGGCTAAGGGGAAAGACTCACCCAGGTGTCAAGTTTGGGGTGTGTTTAGGCCTGGGGAGGCAGGACCTGGAGTTCTGGGAGGGATGGGGAATTCTGGCGAGACACATGGGGAAAGAGGAGGGGGGGGGCAGCTGGGAGGAAAAGCCCTAGCCGGATCCCTCGCTTCCTCCTTGCTGCCCAGTGCCTGGTTCTGGGGCTGCTGGCTGTGGCTCTCAAAGGACCCTAAGAAGCTTTCCCCACCCTCCAGAAAGATCAGGGGTTTGTTGTTATTCTGGGGATTTGGGATTGAGGCTGGAAAAATAGCTCAGACAGGGACTATCCCTGCATCCCCAAGCCCCTCTCATCCTGAAGCCATCTCCTGGGTTTGGAGCTGGCAGGGTGGGTGGGGAGCCAGCCCGGCCTGGAACGCAGGCGGGGAGTGGCGAGTGGGCAGTAACCCCCGGGAAAGGGCCTGCCCACTTCCCCGCTGCGCCCCAGCTAGCCAGGGCCTCCCTTCTGTGGGCACAGAGGAACCATGGGAAGTGCTGGGGAAGCCCTGCGGTCTCACCGGGAGAGAGTGGCCAAGGGCGACGTCCCGCGCTCTCGCTGCAGAGGGGAAGCAGGTGCACCGCGAGCTAGGGCCTCCAGACAGGCACAGCTTTGCCGTGTGAATGGGGGGCACCCGGAAGAAGGGGGCCCGTGTCAGGCTTTGGAAGGAGTTGAACAGCGTGAACTCTGGCCTAGCAGGAAGGCATGAGCTGGGATGCCGAGTGGGGAGGAGGAAGGAAGAGAGAGATCGGAAGCGGGCATCCAGGCCTCCGGGTTCTCAAGACAGGCCTGGTCACCTCCTACTGCCTCTACAGTGAGCCCGCCATTCCCCTACCTGGTCTCCTGACCCCAGGCAAAGGGCAGAGGTCAGTGGCTGTGAGTCTGCAGGTCCTTGGTTTGTCAACTGGCTCTTTTCTTAGAGATCCTGAAGGCGAGGGCGTCCTCAGAGAAGCCCCTCCCCACCTGCACCTCCAGGCAGCACGTCCGGTCTGCAGGGAGCCCGCCCTCGCCCGCCCTCACCCCAAGGCTTGGGTGGGACTGGCTGGTAGCCCCCTGTGCCTGACTCCCCAATTCTGCTTCTCCAGTAGGGTCCCTACTGTTCTCCGAGGGGGGGGCCGGGAGAGGAGGAGCCGGCGATGTACACCAGCCGACAAAAGGTCAGTGACCCCATGGTCCCCAGAGAGTCCAGCCCTCATCCCACTGCAGGCTACCTGCACCTCCTGGGGGAAGCCAAGGCGACATCCCCTGGTACCCACTGTGAGCCCTGTGGGAACTCGTAGGCCTGTACCCCGTCACTTGCTACAAACCTCCACTTCTTTCCCAAAGTGGGGTCGTCCTGATGACCCCTTTCTAGGACATGGATGTCCTTTTCTGTGGCAGTTGTTCAGACCCCTTCCTAGGAAGTGTGTCTTCCTCTCCTGTCGGAGCCATGGCAGCAAGGCCCCCTGTCTAACCGTCAAACTCTGGAAGCCGCTAAGTTCCTGACACAGGGAGAACTGGCGTGTCTCTCTCTGTATCACACACGTCACCTAAACGAACCGTCGCCGCCCTCTGTGCTCAGGATCCTTGCTCTGCTTCTGCGGGTGGGGAAGCTGACACTGGCCACGTCCACGAGGCTGGAGGCCAGCGCGGCTGTGAGCCCGGCCCAGGGCTCTAGGGATTAACCCTTTTCTGTCTCTGTTGGGAAAATCTTCCCTGAGAAGGTTATAGGTCAGTTTCACTAGCCGGCAGAGGCACTGCAGTGGGGCTTCTGTGTCTCCTCTCCATTCCTTAGTTCCCACTCTTCCCCTGCCTGGATGGAGGCCATCCTCGCCCCTCCCCCAGCTCCTCGGCATCTCTTTCCGTTGTCCACACGGGAAGTCCCCCTGAACTTTCTGGTGTTCCCTCCGTCTCTGCCTTCGTTGGAAGGTTCCTCCCACACATCTGTCACTCTACCTGTTTGGCTGCCCCACTGGACGGGGCCCGGAGCACAGGCCCTGGGGTGCTTTCGTCTGTGTTCCCTGGGGCTCTGCCCCGCCCCTGCACATGCATAGGCTCGTGTTCAGCAAATTTATTTCAAATGAGTGAACGGTCTCTGTCCCCAAGGGACTTGCTGATGTTCTAACAAATAATTCCAATAAAGCGTGGTCCATGCAAAGCTATGAAAAGGGCAGGCTTTGTTCAGGAGAGCTCATTTATTCATTGCTGGCAGCGCACACACAGAAAGTTACATCCCAGCACAAGAGTCGATTATCTGTGGCATGGCTTTCGGTTTAGGAAGCTGCGCCCAGTCTGTGCTCTTCCTGCCTGGCCACAGCAACCTCGAGGTAGGTGGTGACGCGTGCCTTTTCCCAGAGAAACCTGGGGCTTAGAGCTGCCGTGTCTTGGCCAAGGTCACAAAGCTGGTGGCGGAAACAGCGCCAGCGCCCAGGTCTTCTCTCGCACATCACACTTCCTCTCCAGGGAGCAGTACAAGATGTTACTAGTGCCAAACGAGCAGAACAGACAGCTGTAGTGCTTGAGAGTGGGGAGGGGCCGAGGGGGCTGGAGCCCTTCCCAGAGGAGGCCTTTGAGCTGGGCAGGGAAGAGGCAGCTGCTCTGTCCCCCCACCCCCCACCCTGCCCCTTAGGGTACTTAGAAACCCGGACCATGGCAGCTCCTTTCTAGCCACACTCAGTGTCACCCAGGACACCTGTGGGGCCACCAGCTCGCCAAGTGTGGGAGGCAAACACGCAGAAGCCCTAACCCCCTTCCCACGCCAGGGGCTGCCAGTGGTGGTTCCCCTCCTTGCGGTCAGGTGAGGTGGGGGAGAGCGCCCCCTGGTGCCTCAAGGCTTGCTCGTCCCAGATCTGGTTTGTGAGGTGGTTCTGTGGCCCCCTGCATTCTGCTGTTTTCCTTTGTGCGTCTCTGCCTGCGTCCTGCTCACCATCCCCGGGTTTTCTATTTCACTCTTGCTCATCCCTCTTCTGCCCCTTCCCTCAAAGCCTGTTGGGCTTCCTCTGGCTGCTCAATGCCTCTTCCCGTCTCTGGGCTCCCCCAAGTCCTTGGCAGCAAGGGGACCTGGGGCCCGTGAGCTCCGGCTGCAGCGTGGCTGGCTGTGCCTCCTCTCCCGGGAGACTGAGGCAGAGCCAAGGAGTCCAGCCGTGGCCTCATTTCGCTGCTTTGCCTTGGCAGCTGCCGTCCGACCTAGACCCGCCTCTCTCCTTTATTCTGGCCTCTTTTGTTCGGTCCCAATCACTTTTTCACGTGGCTGCCTTATTCTTTCCTTGCCTTCTGTTGGACCCTCTGTAGCGATATTTCCTTTGACTGCGGTGAAGGTGAGGGAGCGGGAGGTGGAGGCCCGGCTTCGGGGAGGGACCAGTACGTGTGGCAAGCCCAAGGTCAAACGCATCCCCTTTCCTGGTCCTTGAGCCCCCTGGCTCTGCTGGTGCCTGGGCAGCTGGCCTGGTTGCTATGGAAACAGGAAGGCCCCAGAAAGCTTTTGTTCCCTAGAGGTCCCTGTCCCCTTTCCTTGCTGGCCCTCTTCCCATCGCCCTTGCCTGTCCCCTCAGGACTTGTGCCTTTGCTTTATCCGTGTAGCCTCCCTCACCACCTCTTGCCCTCTCACAGCCCTGAGCCACCTCCATTTCTCCTCCGTCCCAGATGCTCTGTCTTCCTCCTTCTCTACCCCGCTCCTCTGCACATCGTCCTTCTACCCGCTCTCCCTGTGCTGTCTCTGCTGGGCCCCTCACCTTTGCTTCTGCCCGGCGCCCAAGGTAGACAAGGGGGAGATCCAGGCTGTCCCCGTGTGGCCCAGGCCTCCACCATCCTCGCCGCCCTGTGGCCTCTGGACGCCGGGCCTGGCCAGCTGCAGTGATGGGCTGTGCCAGGCGCTGGGGCGGCAGCTGGTGCCTTGGCATGCACAGGCAGTGAGGGCAGAGTCTGTGGGCAGGCTGCCCGGAGGACGAGCTGCAGGCTGTGTATGAAGGGGAGGGGTCTGCAGAATCTGCACCCAGAGACCACCGCGTCCACCGCGGCGCTGCTGCTGAGCCCTTTCCCCTGCGGAGGCCCGATGCCTCCTGGCCACCCTGCGTGCACCCCACCTGGTGTCCGCTCTCTCCTGGGCCCAGGGGACATCTGTTAGAATCTGCTTGGGCAGCTCAGTCTGCATATAGACCCTTGCAGACAGTTCCGCTTGCCTCCCGTCCGTCCTGGGAGGTGACAGGACCAGCTGCGGTGTCACGTTCACAGGCAAAGGGAAGTGAGCCACGGCTGTGGTCCAGGTCCTCTGGTCGCTCCTGATTCTGGGTTCAGTTCTCTTCCCTCTGCTGTGCTCTGGCACCAGAGTCATTGTGCTCTGATTGGTCGGCCACGTATAAAGCTAGCAAGCCTGAAGGCTCTCCCGGTAGTTTTTGCTTCTGCTTAAATCATGCCTGTGGAGGGGGCCACGCACTGATCGCCTGTCCGTCCATGAGCATCCGTGTACATGTGAGCACACACATGCATACACAAATGCACATGTGTGAGAGCCAGGCTTACCCCTTTACCCTTATCTCTGCCACCTGCCCTGACACACGCGGTCACACACTCAGCCCTGGGGACCCCTCACGGGCAGTCCTGCTCAGGTTGGAGTGGAATCCTGGGGGTGGGGTGGCAGCTGGCATGGTGGCTGCCTGTGTGGGTTCCATCCAGCGGCCCGCTGCTCCCAGTGCACACCCCTGTCCCCTGCATCGCCTGAACATGCGTCTGCCTGTATGGTGCAGCCTGGAACTTTCCCAGGCACTGAGAATGGCTGTCACCAAAGAAGAGGCAGGGAGGGAGGTGGGCTGCATCAGGAGACCCTGGGTGCTCCAGCCTTGGGGAGGAACTCCCGGGAGAGGTCAGGGAGAGCCTCTTGTTTCTCTTCCACACCCCTTTGTCAAGGGGAGTGGCCAAGAGGGAGGGCCCTGAAGGCAGCCTGCTGCCTGGCCCTGTGGCCGGCTTCACTGCCGCTGTCAGTGTGAGAGCCCCTTTGCAGCCTCCTGGTTTGGAAGGGACCTGGGTGTGTGTGGGGGGGCTGGCTTTTGACAGCAAAGATGGCAGCATCCAGAGCGGAGGGTTCATAGCTCGAGGGAGGGGAAGGGGCGTACAGTGTGGAGTTGGGACGCAGGGCTCCTGGTGGCAGGAGGGGGTGCCTGGGTTGCTGGAGGGGAGTGGGAGGCTCTGCCTTGCTGTGCCCACTCAGCCTTCTCCCGTTTCCCCGAACCACGGCGTCCAGGCAAGGAGGAGTTTGTGGCGACTTTCAAGGGCAACGAGTTCTTCTGCTACGACCTGTCCCACAACCCGATCCAGAGCAGCACGGACGAGATCACACTGGCCTTCCGCACCCTGCAGCGCAACGGGCTGATGCTGCACACGGGCAAGTCGGCCGACTACGTCAACCTGTCCCTCAAGTCCGGGGCCGTCTGGCTGGTCATCAACCTAGGCTCGGGTGCCTTCGAGGCCCTCGTGGAACCCGTCAACGGCAAGTTCAACGACAACGCCTGGCATGACGTCCGGGTCACCCGAAACCTGCGCCAGGTAGGGGGAGCAGGAGGGCGGGGTCAGCCACATCTGGGGCAGATGGGCGTAGGGGAGAGCAGGCTGCCCGGTGTGCAAGGTGGGAGGATCAGGTTGGACAGTGAGGCCTGGTTCTGGAGAGGAGCAGGGCTGGGTGCCGTAAGGGTCGTGGGGTGCAGTGGCAGTGGCATGGTGGGCTGCAGACACCTCCGTGACCAGAGAGCCGAGCTGGGAGGAGGCTGCAGAGCTGCCCCTGGGCAGGAGCCTGAGAGCATTGGAAGGACTGGGCAGGAGCAGCTGGGATTTCAAGGGGGAGGGGCTCAGAAACCACGTGGTCCCATGGGAGCGTGCTTCAGGCGGCGGGAGGAGGGAGCTAGCCTTGAGTGGGTGGGCCCAGGAGCTGTAGGGTGGGCAGGGGTCCTCCAGGTGGGCAGACTTTGGCCTGGTGGAGCAGGTGTGGGTGTCCTGACACTATGGCAGGCCTGCATTGTGTGTCGAGCAAGCTGGGGTCTGCCCGCAGTGGAGGTTCATCAGGGGCGGGGGCAGGGATGGACTGAGAATGAGGTGAACAAGGTGGTTGAGGGAGTGGGCGCCTGGCCCTGCTTCCTCTCTGGACAAGCCTTCCCGGGGGCCAGGCTCTCTCAGCTGCCCGTGGTTTGTTTCTTCCTCCATCCGGCTCCTAGGCCAGCCCGAGCAGGTGCTCAGAGATGACTCCTGAGTTGGCCTCCTGTCTTTGCCTTCTGTGACCGTAACAGAACACCTGAGGCCGGGATACTTTATAAGGAGAGGAGGTTTATTTAGCTTCCAGTCTTGGAGGCTGCAGATCCGAGATTGGGTGGCCATACTGGCTTGGCCTCTATGAGGGGCCCCTGTCTGCACCACAACACAGCAGAGAGGTGGACAGGGACATGGCTGCGTGCAGAAGGGGCCAAGCCCATGCTGCTCTGCGAGAACTCGTTCACTCCACACCGGCATTCATCCCTGCCGAGCTGGTGCCCCATCACCTCATCACCTCTTAAAGGTCCCACCACACTGAGGACCAAGTATGCAGCACACAACCTTCGCCAAGCCACAGCAGCCCTGCAGACAGGACAGGCCCTTCTTGCCCCTCTGCACCTGCTCGTCAGTTACCCACTGGACAGGTCCTCTCAGGAGTGGCTGGTCCTCTTCCCCTCTCACGGGGCCCAGAGCGGCCATGCCCGTGGCTGGGCTTGGATGGACAGAGGCACTGCGACTTGCTTTCCACCCTCAGGCAGGGTCCACGCCTGGCTCTTCTGGCAGGGGAGGCCGCTGTGCATCCTGGGGGGGTCCCTGTCTCCCCGCCCCCTCTTCTGCTCACTCGCTCCAGGGCCCTGTGCTCAGGCGTTGCTGGTTCTTCTTTCTCTCCGGTCCACACTTCACAGCTTCAGCAGGGAGGCTGTCCCAGCCCCAGCTCCCAGGGGGTAAATGTAACCAGCAAGTGGAGCGGCCCTGCCCTCAGGGGCCCTGTCCTGCTGCTTTACGGCCACTTCTTGTTCCTCTTGCTCTCTGGATGTCTTGATCTTGGTTGGGCGTTGGCTGAACGTCCATCACTACCCCTGTCCTCCCCCGCCGCAGAAAGGTTCGTCACGTGACTCAGGGTTCTGGTTCTATCCTACCTGTTCTTATTGAACACCACTGAGTGACTCTCTGGGGGGGGGGTTCCTCTCATCTGATGCCCCCCCGGGCTGTGACAAGGGGGGACGACTCCCCCCCCCCCCCCCGCTGTGACAAGGTGGGGACGAAGCCTGCTGCTCTCCTGGGAGCCTGTTGCGCCCTGCTGTTGCTGGGTTCCTACTGCTGTGCCTGTTCTTCATGCCCCGCAGTCTGTGGAGCGACACGCTTACGGACCCACTCCATGCACATGTTGCAGCCTCTCCTGACCTGGTCAGAGCGCGTCCTGCCCTGGCCTCCGAGCACATCTGCGTGCGCCTCGCGCTCTGTGATATTTCAGGTGCCGCCTACATCTTAGTGGGAGGCAGAGGAGGTGCCTTTGGTGCGTCTTGTTTGCTTGCTAACGCTAGGGCTGTCACCTGGTGTTGCCTTTGGCTAGAGGCGGCGGGCCCAGGGTCCCCATCCATGTGTGTGTCGTATATGGTATATGGTGCATGCATGCCCCATTCCACCCAGGACTTCAGCTTTAAACATTATTTATTTATTTGGAAGTCAGAGTTACACACACACACACACACACACACAGAGAGAGAGAGAGAGAGAGAGAGAGAGAGAGAGAGAGAGAGAAAGAGAGAGAAAGGTCTTCCATCCGCTGGTTCCCTCCCCAATTGGCCACAACAGCCAGAGCTGCACCTATCCAAAGCCAGGAGCCAGCAGGAGCCTCTTCCGGGTCTCCCTTACAGGTTCAGGGGCCCAAGAACTTGGGCCATCTTCTGCTTTCCCAGGCCATAGCAGAGAGCTGGATTGGAAGTGGAGCAGCTGGGACACAAACCAGCACCCATATGGGATACCGGCACTGCAGGTGGTGGCTTTACCTGCTACACCACAGCACTGGCCCCTAAACATTTTTTAAAATCAATCTTTTATTTTATTTTTTAAAAGATTTAGTTATTTTTACTTGAAAGTCACAGTTACACACAGAGAGAAGGAGAGGCAGAGAGAGAGAGAGAGAGAGAGAGAGAGAGAGAGGTCTTCTATCTGCTGGTTCACTCCCCGACTGGCCACAACGGCCAGAGCTGGGCCTATCAGGAGCCAGGAGTCAGGAGCTTCTTCCAGGTCTCCCACATGGGTGCAGGGGCCCAAGGACTTGCGCTATCTTCTACTGCTATTCCAGGCCATAGCAGAGAGCTGGATTAGAAGTGGAGCAGCCAGGACTTGAACCGGTGCCCGTATGGGATGCCAGCACTTCAAGCAGCAACTTTAGCCACTATGCCACAGTGCCGGCCCCCCTAAACATTTTTTAAAATTTGTTTTTGTTTATTTGAAAAGCAGAGAGAAAGACAGCAAGAGCGCTATCATCCATCTTGCTGGTTCAGTCCCCAAAGGTTCCCAACAGCTGGGCTGAGGCTGGGCCAGGCTGAAGCCAGAAACCCAGCACTCAGTCCAGGTCCCTCATGTGAGTGGCAGGGCCCCAAGTACCTGAGCCATCACCTGCTGGCCTCCAGAGTGTGCATGAGCAGGAAGCTGGACTAGGAAGCAGAGCCGGGATAGACCTAGGGGACGCACCGTCTCCCCGGGACGTCAGCTGTTTAGACACAGAATGAGTCCGTTCAAAGTGAACACAGCAAGGCCATGGAAGTGCAAGTGAGCCGCAGAAGCCTGAAGCGGTCCAGGAACTCGAGAGCTGTGCAAGAGGACAGAGAGGTCTGTGGCGACACAAGGCCTCGGCGGGGCTGCTGCACGCAGCGGCTCAAGGTCCGCCTCCCCCTGGGGTTGCAGAGTCATGGGTCTGTGCCGGCAGTGGACAGAAACCACTTCCTCCTGGGTTATCCTGTCAGCGCATGCAGAGCGGAGCCTCAGGGCCACAAAGGGTCTCTGAGTAATGACTCTAAGAACCTTTTATTTATTTATTTTTTTAAGATTTATCTATTTGAGAGTCAGAGTTACACAGAGAGAGGAGAGGCAGAGAGAGAGGTCTTCCAGCTGATGGTTCACTCCTCAGTTGGCCGCAATGGCCAGAGCTGCACTGATCTGAAGCCAGGATCCAGGAGCTTCTTCCAGGTCTCCCATGCAGGTGCAAGAGCCCAAGGCCTTGAGCCATCTTCTACTGCTTTCCCAGACCATAGCAGAGAGCTGGATCGGAAGTGGAGCAGCTGGGTCTCGAACCGGTGCCTATATGGGATGCTGGCGCTTTAGGCCAGGGCATTAACCTGCTGCGCCACAGTGCCAGCCCCTAAAAACCCTCTTTTTTTTTTTTTTGACAGGCAGAGTAAGACAGTGAGAGAGAGAGAGAGACAGAAGGAAGGGTCTTCCTTTCCGTTGGTTCACCCCCCAAATGGCCGCTATGGCCAGTGCACTGCGCGGATCTGAAGCCAGGAGCCAGGTGCTTCTCCTGGTCTCCCATGGGGTGCAGGGCCCAAGCACTTGGGCCATCCTCCACTGCACTCCCGGGCCACAGCAGAGAGCTGGCCTGGAAGAGGGGCAACCGGGACAGAATCTGGTGCCCCGACAGGGACTAGAACTTGGTGTGCCGGTGCCGCAGGCGGAGGATTAGCCAAGTGAGCCACGGTGCCGGCCTAGAGGGTCTTAGAGCGCAGTGAGGACCAGAAATGGCCTGAGACAGCGCCTTGCTCTCTCCCTCAAACCCAGCTCTCGAGAGCGCGTGACCAGCCGTGTCATGAGAAATGTTGGCAGCAGTGGCTATTCGGAGGATTCCCTGAGGCCTATTTTTACTCCTGGGCCCACTCTCCCCTCCCATACCCAGTATGCCTCCCAGCCACCTCCCACCACCATGCAGGCTCAATGTGCAAGCCCATTTCATCATTAGCCAGCACCAAATTTGGAAGACAAGCTGGCGACCAAAATATCCGTGGCGCTTCTTGCCGAGCTTGGATGAACGCCTCTTCCCAGTACAGACTTCCAGGAGCTCCCCTGGGCCTCGGGCTGGGCTGCCCCAAGGCTGGAATCCTCATGGGTGCAGTCAAAGATAGAATCCCACAAGGATGTAGTCCTCAGTGATGGACACATCTCTAAGGACCGTCAGCCACGAATTGGATCCCACAAGGATGTACTCTCCCGAGGATGGAGTCCATCAGAAACCTAGGGTTCCTCTCCCCCCTGACTTCTGCTCTGAGCATCCCCTCCTGGCAAGGCCCTCACTCTGTCTTAGGGCCGGTGGTGCTGTTTCCCATGGCCATCTACCTGCACTTCCTTACCTCTTTCTTTCTTCCCATAGTTCTCCTTTCTCTCGTGAAATGCTAGCCTGGAATTTGAGTCACATGTGCTGAATTCAAATCCCAGCTCTTCCACTACATTGGTTGAATGACATTAAGGGAGTTATACAGCCTCTCCCCCGCCCCATTCCCTTCAGCTCCTCATTGACAAAGTGAGACGAGCCTTGGATGACTCACAGGTACTGCCTTAAGGCACTTAGCGCAGTGGCTGGCAGGATAGGAGCCCTGGAGGAGTTGCTGCCTTCATGAATATTAGCTGTGTTTTTTTTCAATCTTTGGGCCCCATTTTCTTCATAAAGTCTCTCTTGATTCATTCCCGCAGTCAGGTTCCCTTCGCCGACTCCTTTGGGTCTACTGGATCTTGTCTTCCAGCGCTGGCGTCACACGCTGCCCAGGGAGTCAGTCCTATGTTCCTTCCCCATCTCTGTGTTGAGGGCGTCCGCGCCCTGAGCGCTTCATACCAGCTACTGCTGAGTGGGCTTAGTCGCCTGTTTGGCAGGTTTTCTGATTCGTTTGCTCTCTTTCTCAATGGTAGTTGATGAGATTTTTGGAGGTGAAGACCCACGTCCCAAGGTTGCAGACCCAACTCTTTTCCGTGAGCATTTATCTGCCTCTCATCCTCCTGGGAAAACCCCAGTTCATTTAACGAGACCAGAAGACAGCCTCTCCCTTCCCTCTGATTTCCTCCGGACCCCATCCTCTGCCTCAGCGTTTCCCAGACTGCATTGTGATACCTCCCACCTCCCACTTGTCCCTGAGTTCAAGGGTCTCATCTCTCTGGTATCCTACCTGTGAGGTAGGAGATATTGTTCCCATTTGACTGTTTGGAAGCTGCACTATGGAAGGTTAAAGAACTCGCTCACGGTTTCCCAGTCAGGAAGTGGTGGGATCAGAAGCCTGTCTGATCTGAAGCCACTCCAGCTCTCTGCCTCGCAGGGAGGGCCCGCCTGCTGTCACTGGTGAGAATGTAGAGGAAGCCGAAGTCCATCTGTGGTTCTGTCATTGGATGTCTCCAAATCTCAAATCCATCTGAACGTTCTGCTTGGATCTCTGTGGACTGGGTCCCTCCTAGCTCCGTGTAGAGTGGGTTCCTGGTTGGTTGTTTTTCTGTCTTGATCCTGAGTGTCTCTTGCGCAAGATCCACAGAGGCTGCCTTCGCCCCAGGTCGGCATCCCTGGCGCATTTCATCTCCTGTTGGCTTTCTTGAGGGCCAGGGCTGCACTCGGAAGCCTGGTGGAGATGGGCGGCAGCTGTGTCCAGAGAGCCTTGGCCAGGCAGTTTCTCTCTTGATAAAACCACCGACCTCTCCCCCTATGGCTTCCATACCCTCCTCACTCTCAGGCGGCGTCATCTGTGCTGCTGGGCTGCACGGGCCTTCCACTGTCCCCGTGAGTGGGGCAAAGCCTTCATCGCTCGCATGTTCGCCTGAAGCCTCAGCTCTCCAGATCCCGCCTTTGAGAGGTGGGGGCTCCAGGTGTCCCCCCTCGGTGCTGTGTCTCAGGCCACCAGGACTGGGTTCCAGGAGAAGCTCCAGTCTAGAACTTGACCACGATTGACCTTAAGCATGATTACTGTAGACCAAGTTCTGGATCCTCAGGCCCTGCACCCAGGGGACCCCGTGTCATCGACCTGAACCCCACCGTTTTCAGAGGAAGCCTGGGTCTGTAAGCAAATTAGTGGAAGGGCCAGACTTTGAACTCGTGTTTCTTCTCTCCCGATCTTGGCTCTTAGTTCGCTGTTCTGCTTGTTAAAGCGGAACTGTCTCCATGAAAGCTGAAAACTTTCGTTTTCTTCAATTCTTTGCAAGTGATTGTGTTTCACCCTCGATGCCTTTTTTCCTGTCTGCCTCAACTGATGCAGGGAGACCAGACAACTCTCACCTTCAGGACACAATTGGCTTAGCTGCCCTGGAGCTGTTAGCTCTTTCTTGTTCTGACTGGTTTGCGTCTTCTGTTCTTCACCGTCTTGCTCGCCAGCAGAGCTCAGCTCTGAGCACACACCGTCCCACTGCACCTGCAATTAGGCGCGTCCCCTGCTATGTAAACTGCGTCCGCATAACCAATAATTAATATTGGTTGTCCAGCACTTCTTCCAGCTGCTAAATATTGAATTCTGTTGTTCTTAATTACACAGGGCCCTTATTAATTGTCTTACTGAATTAGTTTTGTGCCCACTGGTTATAATAACTCTGTAACGAACGGATCTGTCCCTAGCAGACCTCGCCTCCTCACGACCACAGCCTTGGGTGGGCCAGCTTAGTGTTCAAAGGACATCAAGAAGTTGTGCCCCTGCACCTCTGACCCTTTTAGAGAAGGCCACCTCGGTCCCTTTGCCATCGCCTCCCTGAAGGCCAGGGTCATTGTGATGGTGGCTGCTGCTGCTGCCTTTGGCGCTGAGAAGAGAAAATGATGTAGAAGCACAGTGGAGTGGGGACTCCAGAAACAGGGGTAGGAAAAGCTTAGCGAGGAGGAAGATCCCAGAGGTAGATGGGTCTGTGTGTTCTCTTTTATGGGTGTAAGAGAAGTGAGTTTCTGGTGCTGGCTGTGGGAAGTGGGGGTCCAGGGGCTTGGGGGTGTGCAAAGGCTGGGTTTTTGGGACAGCCTTGTAAGGAATTCCAGGGCTGGTGGAATGGTGGCAGGAAACGAACTCTGGGAGGGCCAGCCGCTCACAAGAGGATAAGAGAATGGGGGCGACCGAAGAACCTTGGAGGACTTTTTGGGAAATGTGGGTTCTGAAAACGCCGAGGTGGGTGGGTGGTTGGGCAGGAGGAGTGGGTGGAGGAGGGGGAGGGAGGGAGGGCGTGGGGTGATTCCATGTAACATGAAGTGTGAACCCTCTGCCAACCCTGGAGGGCAGGGTTTCCTCCCCCGTGTGTGGGAGCCTCACTCAAGAGCAGGGGGGGGGGCACCGCCCTTCTCCTCCTGTGACTCCCTGGCTCTGTCTGCCCATCTTCCTTCCTCAAGAACAGCAGACGCCACGTCCCCTCCTAGGCCCCCTGGGACCTCCTCCGTTTGCCTCCAGATGAGACTGCCTCTGATTCTTGCCAGTTTTTTGGCTCTCGAGGGGCATTGCCCACCCTTCTCCTAGCCTGAAGCCAGCTAGCCCATTGCCAACCAGTTAACCCATTAACCTGACATGGCCACTGGTCAGCCAGTTGGCCAGCGTCAACTCACTCCGAAGCCAGTTCTCTGGAAAGCCATCTGTTTGACCAGTTAGCCAACAAACCCATCCGTCCATGACCAGAGTCAATGGCCCATGCTTCTCACTGCCCTGTTCCCCTCCCTCCCTTCCCCCACCCCCTAACACTTCAGCCCACAGGACTTACTAATACCGCATACCCAGGTCTGCTTCTTAACCTCCTGCCTCCCCTCTGTCACCCTCTGTTGGAAAACCCCATTGGCGACTCTGTGTGTGTTACTAACACGCTTATGACCCAGGGGACCGAGGGATGGTCAGGGACAGGTGGGGCAAGGTATGAGTGAAAAACCGAACTAACCTTTCTGTCTCACGCGCGGAATGTCGGCCATCTCTAAGTCCTTGCTTTCTTGGTCCAGTTCTTTTGTTGTTTTCTCCTCTACTAACCAAGGTCTCTAACTGTCCCCTCTCTGCAGACTGCCCTTCTTCGGGGAGGGGATGGGGGAAGGGGGCGGGATCCAGAGGAGGGATGGGGGAGGGGTCGGGAGAAGAAGGGATTTAATTTGTGTGTGTGTTTTCTTTCTCCCTCCCGTTATGATTTAATTTTTTTAAACGAAAATACTTCTGCTGAACCTAAGGTGGGAGGGTTTGAACGAACAACCAAATATATATGGATATATATTTTTCCTCCTTCCTTGAGTTTCACAGTTGGTCATTTTATTTTTCTTTTCTTTCCGTTCTGTTCTTTTGTTGTTGTCTCTGTTGTGTTTTTTTTTTTTTTTTGGACACCCCCCACCCCCCTCCCCCCATATCTCCGGTGAAGCACGCAGGGATTGGACACGCTATGGTAAACAAACTGCATTATCTGGTAGATATCACTCTAATTGTCTTACCGTTTGGTTTGCCGTGGGTTTTTTAACTGTTCGATTCTCCCACTTTTGTTGCCTCTCCCCATTTGGTTTTTGGTTGTTTTGCTCTCTGGTTTTCTGTTTTCCCTGCGTCCTGGACAATCTGTAGGTTTTGCTTCTCTCTCTTTTTTTAGTTTCCCTCCTTCCCTTTTCTTTCTTTTTTGGCCCAAACTCAAATCCAAAAGACAAACGGAAATCAAAGAATTCGGCCTGTCCCTGCCCTGTTCTGACTTCTGAATCCAGATTCCTGGCCAGAGAGACCTGGGGGCAGGCCCCGAGCTCACCGGCTCTGGTTAGACCAGCCCCACCGCCAGGCTGCTTATTTCGATTATTTTATTCCCCCTCTCTTGCTTTTTTTTTTTTTGTTTGTTTGTTTGTTTTTCTCTTTGGTTTAGTTTCTTTCTTGGTCTCCTGAAAATCCATGGAAAACACCATCCCATGACACGCTCTGCTCTGCTCACTGTCAGCTTTGGACGGGCCCTGCAAGCTGGGGCAGGGGGATGGGAGCGCGCCCTCCAGTGGCAGCCAGCTGGGCAGGTTTCCCCAGGGTGGGACGGGAAACGCAGAGCTGGGTGGGACCAGTCCAGACATCGCTCTGGTCACCTGTTCGGTTTGGGGCTGCCCTGTGCTGGCTGCCAGTGGAAAGGCCACGTCCCCTCCCTCTCATCTCAGCCTTGAGGGTTTCCGGTTCCGTGCCCCCACATTGTGCATGGCATGAATGGTCTTCTCCCCGACCAGGGATAGCGTCCAGTCCCCCCACCGCTCTGCTGCTCTGACTAACACTGTGTTTCACACTGTCTTCCTCCCTCTCTGCCCGGTCCGCCCTGTGCCCTGCGCCTCCTGCATGGCCTCTGCCAGGGTTCGCTTTCCTTCCCTGCTGAGGGGCGAGGAGGAGGCCCGGCAGGGGGACGCCGGGGTGGGGGTGGCGTTGGCTGTCCTGGCTCCACACTGCTCTGTTTGGGTTGGGCTCCGTCCCGGTGAGTGTCGGTGTGGGCGTCTGTGTGAGGCAGCTGGTGTGTGTCGGATGTGGGTGTGACTGTGTGTAAATGTTGGTGCGACATTTCGGGGGTGTTAGTGGGAAGCTGCACTGTGTTTGGGAGACTCTGCTGGTGACGCCACAGGTATACATGCGAGTGTCAGCTGGGCGCTGCGTGACTGTGTGGGGACTCCAGATGGAGACGGGCTGTGGGGGCCGGCCTGGCAGTCTAGCTGCCGTGACGGGCAGGAAGAGGGGAGGAGGGGCAGAGGCTGCTCCCGTGCTCCTGTGCTCCCGGGAGCGTGCGCCATCCCCTGGGATTCCCTCAGGCCTGCCTGGGCCCGCCCCTGCAGCAGCCGCCGGTTAGTCGTGGCCTATCAGCGATGCCGGGTGGTGGAGCGCCAGGCTGTGGACCCCGGAGACGGACGTGTCTGTGGAGCCACACTTCTCCGGGCAGCTTCCTGGCCTGTCTTGCTGCCTCGTCCTGACTGTGGAGGGCGCCCAGCCCAAGTGGCCCCTACTTGCCCAGGAGACTGGGCCCCTGAGGCCACACCTGGCATGTCCTGACGCTTTTGCAGGCCCTGTGTTCCCATTTCCACACAGACTGGTGCCCAGGGCCACGGCCAAGGCCAATGCCGGCCCTCCCCAGTGTAATACTCTTGTGGCCATTCCGGGTCCTTCCAGGGTTCAAACAGAGCCTCGTGGTGGTCCCAGCACCGGCACTGCACAGGCCCTGTTCCTCCTGTTGCTGCTTTTAGGAGTGAGCTGCCACCTGCCCTGCACCGGCCGGGCCACTGAGTGCCTGCCCGGAGCTGGCCATTTGGAGCGTCCCTCCTCTGGAGAGCCATGCTGTGACTCGGGACAGCGCGAGGCATGGTCTAGCTGTGGGGCACACACCAAGTGTCCGAGCAGTGGCATCCTAGAATCAGGACCCCGCAGACCTTCCTTCCAGTCTCAGTTTGGATAAAAATTGACCATCTGGGCAGAGGGTACAAAAGTTCTGTTCTCATCTACCACCTGGGCTGAGAATAAACCGGAGTGAGTAAAGATCAAGAAGGCGACACACTGGAAAACGTTTGTATTCCGTAAAGCAAATTATAGTTTCACTACGCTTTGGAACACATTAACCGATTATCCCAGTGTTTCCAGGGCAGGGATGTTATGTAAAGAAGCGACTCTCTTCCCATAGCGAACCCTGGAGGATACAGCGCCTCGGTTCCCACTGGAGATCCTATTACCGTCCTTTGTTAAGCATCGGTCCCAGAATAACTGCATGAAACCTCAGAAAGCTTCAGGAATTGGACTGAGAACGGGGTGGGGGAGTATGGGTGGCTTGGTTAAGTTGACCTGGAGGCCAATGACCCTGTCTGGTTTCAGCCCGGACAAGCAGGTGCCTGCTGAACTCTGTCTCTAAAACCCACCCTTCCCTGAGTGACCAAGGCCGAGTGGTGCATAGATCCAGGTGCCTCTTGGGGGCCTCACAAAAACCTGTCCCAAGGCTGGTGGCAGAGCTGGGTTTCCAGGCGTCCTGATTCCCCGAGCCTCCCTCAGATGGGTTCCCTTTAGCTTTTTATTTGTTTTTGCCAACTCACTCACAGGGTTTGTTCTCCTGTTATTTGAACGCTTCTCCATGGTGGAGAGGGCTGATAACAGACCAGGAAAGTCCAACCCGTTGAGGGATTTGGGTTGAAGTGATCAGGCTGACAGAAGTTGCCTGTGCAAACAACAGTGAGGTTTGCACATGCCCTGGGGGCTTGCAGTGGCTTCGACCCCCTGAACGTCACTTAGACGGCCAGGTACCTGGATTGCAGACGGCAGCTAGCCTGTTCCCAGTTCCTGGAGGAAGCAGCTCCCTGGCTCTCACAGCCCTCGTGCAGGAGTTTTGCCTTCCTGCTTAACCCCCATTTGATGCTCAGAGCAAGCCTGGAAGACATGGGAGAGGCAGCAGTTGTTAAATCCCTCTGCAGATGAGATTGTTCCAGAAAATGGCAGAAGCTAAATGGCAGTCAGGACCTCCCATCTGACGTCTTTCCCCTCTGCTCCCAAACTTCATGAAATCCAGATCTCAGGATTTGTGGCGGGGCCATAACTGCCGATGGGGTTCGTCTTCTTGGAGTGTCTTTCCACCTGTTTCTCTCCTTGGCTTCTCCCCCCACGCCCACGAGTGGCTAGGCTAGACCCAGAGCAGACCTGCAGCGCCTCCCTCAGCCTGGGGACCCTTCCTGGCCTGTCATCTGTGCCTGCTCCCACCTCACCCACTCCCAGAGGACTCTCAGGACCCTTTGCTTGGACTAATTGCTCTCAACCACATCAGGCTCTGGGAGCCCGTCGAGAATTTGATGGCAGCAATGGTCTCTCACAGGGGAAAAAAAAAGGCCATCACATGGCTTTGCTTTCACTGTCCATCCCCCACAGTTGCAGACACCTGCCGCAGTCCTGTCCTCAGGATGGGGAGGCCGGTGACTGACGACTGCAGGCCACCGGGAGAGGCCCTGGGCTGTGGCCGAAGGGTCTTTCCCATCTCGCTTGGTCCCTGCTTCTGGGCAGCAGCCTGCCCATGGTCTGACTCCACGTCCTACCCTGCCCACCTAAGGAAGGGAGCAGAGTCCAGGGAGGGGCGAGGCAAGAGGGCTAAGGTCTCCCCCCTCCCGGTCTCTGCAGGCTGCCCGCCCCCTCCCCCCAGCCTTCTGCAGCTTGGTGAGTGCAGTGGGTGCCAGGTGGGGTCTCCTGCTGCCCCTGGCCTCCTTCCGTCTTCCCAGGCAGAGGTTTTAGTCATTCTCTTTGGCCTCCTCAGTCTACTCTGCCTGACTTATCTGTGGCGAGTGGGGTGGTGGGTGCTGGTTGGGTGTAGACCCTCTGCTGTGTCTCGGGGTCCTAGCCATGGTCCTGCGGATGTGGCAGCCAGGGCGCCCCTACTGCTGTCTGCAGGAGGTGGTGTGTGCACAGGTGTGTCTGCAGTTGGTGACTGGTGGTGAGTGGGCAGTGGTGTGAGTGGGCGGCCCCGTACAGGAAGGTCAGGTCGGATGTCCCTCCCCCGGAAGTGTCGCAGCCGAGAGGCCTCTCCTCTCTCCTCAGCCAGAAGGAAGCTACTCCTTCCTGCACCCCCACGGCTTTTTTGCTTCCATCTCTGCTCCCCCCAACGCCCCCTGCCCTGCATGCCTGCCCGCCTGCAGCTGCCTGCTCCGCGGGGCCTGCCCCCCCACCCCGCTCCTCTAACTCGCATGGGTCCCAGCTGCAGTGGCTGTTCTGTGTGGCACGGCCCCTTCCCTCCCCTCCTCCCCCGCAGGCCCCACCCCTTCCAGAAGCTGCGTTGGGGGGGGTTGGGGGGCAGGGGCATCCCGAACCCCTGGGGTGGAGGGGGACCCGGGTACCGATTCCCTGTTTCCTGCTTTTACTAACGAACCTGCATTTTTGTGTCTGGACTTTGATCTGTCTGAGGGAACAGTCGGGTTTACTAATCCAGTCATCTTCCTCCCGGCCTTGCCCTGAGACCTTCCTCCATCCCCTCCACTCCGCGTCCTTTCCACTCCTGCCTGTCTTTCTCCTGGTACCCCAGCCCCCACCTGGCTGATCCCCTTCCTCTGTGCACCTCCTCAAGTTCCCCGCCTCCTGTTTCCCGGTCCCCCCACCCTTGGCCAGCCATAGGGATGGGGTGGCAAGGTGAGATTTGTGCCCAGCCTGGAGGGGAATCCAGAAAGGTGTTCCTGGGCCCCTCTGATCAGCCGAGTCAGGTCCTTTTAACCCCGGGACATCCAGGGGAGGGTGACGGTGGCCCGTGGAAGGGGATGAAGAGAGCTGCTAGGGAGAGGGTGGCCAGAGGCTGGTGCTCAAGGCCAGGGTAGGAGGACCCAGCAGAGGGGCTCAGGGAGCCGAGACCAGAAGAGATTCTCTCCCTGGGGAGCTCTGGGCTCAGGGATAGCCCGCCCCCCCAACACAGAAGCAGGGACTTCCCTCACAGTCACAGGCTCCCAAAGATCGTGGCTATACAGATGCGGACACAGGTCAGAAGCGACCTGCCGTTGACCTGTCAGGACCGTGTGCTGTGACCCCCCCAGGACAGGGCTGGGATTAGCAGGGTTACAGGGACGTGTCAGGCCGGCATCTGCCCTTAAGGCGCTGACCCTTGGGTCGGGGTGAGCAGACTGAGGCTCTGGGTCTAATTAGTCCAATTCCCAGTCTCAGAACAGCTCGGAGTGGAGGTGGGGGTCAGGGTGGAGCCAGACTTGTCCCAGGGAGGCCCCTTCACTCTGTCACCCCCTCCCTGTCCTATCCCCACCCTTTGTCCCCCACTCTCTCTTCCCTATATAATTGCTCTTGCATGTTTTTGTGACTAATACTCTGCCCCTTCCCTTTTCCACCCAGACCCCCACTTCTCCTCACCCTTGGGTGGGGTAGAGGGAAGAAGAAATAAACGGTGATGACCAGCCCCTGCCCCCGAAGACTCACAAGCTTTCAGACCACCCCTCCCACAGAGACACCCCTTGCCTTCCCTCCACGAGCCTAGATCGCCGGCACAAGATTTGATGGTTCCCAGGAGGTGGCTCCTGCAGCCCTAGCCCTGCTCAGACTGCCCCTCCCACCCCCCAGGAGGCTCCAGCCAAGTGCAGGGGAGCACAGAACGCTGTCCCTGCCCCAGTTCCACCTCTGTCCTTTCAGAGTTCTGAGAGCCTTGGAGACAGTAGGTGGAAGACGGCTGGGGACTGGTGTCGGGGGACACGGGCTGTAACTGGAAGGCCCCGTCCCCAGACTTTGCTGATAAGTGAGGTGCTAAAGTGTGCATGGGGGTACAGAAGGTGGGGTGCTCTGTGGCCCTTGGAAGCACAGGCTGGGCCCAACCATGAGCTGGCACCCTGGTGGCCCCTGCAGGGGTTTGCTTTGTCCCATCCGGCCCTGCTAAGCCACAGCCTCCAGCCTCTGGCTGTGAGCCCCCTTGTCTCAAGCCCTATGGCTACAGGTCAGTGGCCAGGTGGGCATTTGACTCTTCGGGGGCCTGTGCCATGTCCCCCAAGATTATTGGTTATTTCTGCCTTAGCCTGGCCACCGTTGAGCCCCTGTTGCCTCCTTGGGACACCAGGCGCTGCCCTCCTCCTACCTGTCTTGTGCTCTCACCGGCTTGAGCCCTGTTCCCTCGCCCTGACCCATTAGAGTGACAACAGTGATGCTGGAGGAGAAGACTAGAATATGAAGAAAGGCAGGGAACAGGCAGAGGGCTGCCCGCTCCTGTGGATGCGAGAGCTGACCCTGAGTACGCAGGCCTGAGAAGTGGAGAGACGTGGGCAGGGGCCTAGAGAAGTGGGAGCCCCTGCAGCGCTGGCTGGTGGTGGTGGGAAGTGCAAGACTTCCCGGGAGTATCTGGGTCTTGGCCCTCCCTCCGCTGTCTCCTGTCTGCCCCCCCCCCCTGGGCTGGGAGGGCTGCAGGTGAGTCTAAGCCAACAGGATCTGGGGGGTGTCCGTGTTCTCCCCCCCCCGTCTGAAATCTGTGTGGCCAGAGTGTACCTCGGGGGAGAAGAGCCAGGGGGCCCTGTGACTGGGGTCCTGTCGGAGTCCCCACTCCGGGAGCTGCTTCTCGGTGCCTCTCGGGGTGAGCTCCCCAAGCTCCCTCAGGCTCCTCACCCACCTGGAGCCATCAAATCTTGTGCTGCCTCGACTTCCTCCTTCCCTCTCTCACCCCACTGTTCCTCCTCTGAGACAAGCAGACATAAAAATGGGGGCCCCGCCCCTGCTGCCCCCCGGCCCCTCCCTCGCCTAGCCTGCGACTCTTCCCAGGGAGTTGATGCCGGTTGTCTCCTGTCTCTCCCCCTCCCTCCCTGGGCTGGGCAGGTCACCATCTCAGTGGAC
This sequence comes from Sylvilagus floridanus, assembly GCA_949820135.1. Lineage (NCBI taxonomy): Eukaryota > Metazoa > Chordata > Mammalia > Lagomorpha > Leporidae > Sylvilagus > Sylvilagus floridanus. The sequence goes on along the minus strand of OX463224.1, from coordinate 119,303,474 downwards.
GGGATCCTGACCACCACAGGCTACACACAGGAGGACTACACCATGCTGGGCTCGGACGACTTCTTCTACATCGGGGGCAGCCCCAACACAGCTGACCTGCCGGGTTCGCCCGTCAGCAACAACTTCATGGGCTGCCTCAAGGACGTGAGTGGGGCTAGCGGGGGCCGGGGTCAGCCCTGGAAACGTCTGGGTGTAGCTGCCTGGGTCCTCTGTTCCGAGTCTATGGTTGAGCCGAGGGCCCACCGACTAGGTCGGTCCACAGCCTTCTCCCCTCTCCTTTCTCTGGTCCTGTGGCCGCCGCTCCCCTGCCCCATCCTCTCAGAGGGCCCTTGAAGGCAGCCGTGGTGCAGAGGAGAGACGCTGCGAGTGAGAAGACCCGCGTCTTCCGCTCTCCAGCGCTGTGACCTTGGCCGAGCCGCTCTCCAGCGCTGTGACCTTGGCCGAGCCGCTGACTGGCTGCTGCTTGGTTCCCTTTATCGACGGATGGGCTTACGCTTGTTGTGAGGAGCAGATGACAGTAGAAGCGAGAATGCTGTGTCAATTAAAAAAAGTCACAGCAGTTGATTGCCTGCCTTGTTATTAGCGCGCACTGCGCTTCGTGGGGCACCGAGAGCCCACAGGGTGAGCCGGCATGCTAGCGCTGCCCAGGGGGAGGGACAGAGAGGACATGCGGGGCGGGGCCGTACTGGGTGGAGCTCTGGTGCAGAGGCTCAGGCTGTGATCTGGGGGCACCGGGCAGGCACGGTGCTGCTGGGCACGAGTGGCCAGGTCCTAAGCTGCTTTTGCTTCTTGGTCTCTGCCGTCCCCTCCCCGCAGGTGGTCTATAAGAACAATGACTTCAAGCTGGAACTGTCCCGCCTAGCAAAGGAAGGCGACCCCAAGATGAAGCTGCAGGGGGATCTGTCATTCCGCTGTGAGGACGTGGCTGCCCTGGACCCCGTGACCTTTGAGAGTCCCGAGGCCTTCGTGGCGCTGCCCCGCTGGAGCGCAAAGCGCACTGGCTCCATCTCCCTGGACTTCCGCACCACCGAGCCCAACGGGCTGCTGCTCTTCAGCCAGGGCCGGCGGCCCGGGGCCGGGGCCGGAAGCCACAGCTCTGCCCAGCGGGCCGACTACTTCGCCATGGAGCTGTTAGACGGCTACCTCTACCTCCTGCTGGACATGGGCTCTGGGGGCATCAAGCTGCGTGCCTCCAGCCGCAAGGTCAATGACGGCGAGTGGTGCCACGTGGACTTCCAGAGGGACGGGCGCAAAGGTCAGGAGGCCTGTGCGGCCTTCCCTCTCCCCTGTCGATCCTCTCCTTGCTAGCTCTCGCCCTCTGTTCCACATCATTTCCTGTGCTCCTCCAGCGCGCTGCTCCCCACCCTGGGCCTCCCTCTGTGGCTCCCATCACTGCGCTGGCAGGAAGGACGCAGCCTTTGCTGTCCGTCAGACCTGGGTCCACACCTCAGCTGTCCCCACTGCTGCATGCGGGCCTCAGCTTCCTCATGTAGGAGAGGAGTAAGCAGACAACTTTACAAGGAAAAAGCAGGCGCAGGTGTCGTGGTGCAGTGGGTGAAGCTGCTGCCCGTGATGCCGGCATCCCATAGGAGTGCTGGTTCGAGTCCCAGTGGCTCCACTTCTGATTCAGCTCCTGGGAAAGCAGCAGAAGATGGCCCAAGTACTTGGGCCCCTGCTACTCATGTGGGGACCCAGATGGAGTTCCAGCCCCGGTCCTTGTGGTCATTTGGGGGAGAGAATCAGCAGACGAAGATCTCTCCCTCTCCCTCTCCCTCCTCCCTCCCTCTTCTCTCCCTCTGTAACTCTTTCTTTCAAATAAAATACATACTTTTTTTTTTTCTTTTAAAAAGAGTAGAAAGTAGAAGCATTAGCACAGGGCCTAACAGAGTAGATGTCCCAGTCCCCTTTAGGAAAATGTCTTCCCAGCATGCCTCCCTTCCACCTCAACCCATTAAACCTGCTTTTATTAATTCACTCAACAGATATTTACTGAGCACCTATCAAAGGCGCTGGACAGGGCACGACACAACAGAGACACGAGCAGACCCTCCCTGCTGCCCCAGACCCCGTGTCTGGTGACACAGTGGGCGCAGCGAGGGCCCTGGGAACCCAGCAGCAGGGGAAGGTTGCGGGGCCGGCAGGTGCTGTCTCTTGAACCCCTGTCGCTTCTGGCCTCCCTCTCCTCCGCCTGTCCTTTTCAGCCCTGGTTTCCCGTCCACGCCTTGGTTTCTGCTTGCTCATTCTCTGCTCTTGACTCTTCCCCGCCTTGCTGGACATGAGAGAATTACCCAAGAAAGAGAGAATTGATATAAATGAGAACTGACACGTTATCCATTTTAAGCGCTTATCAACGTCAGCTGAATTTTCGTGCTCCCCCGGCTGTCACCCTTGAGCCTGGCTGGGGTGGCCGTTCCCCCACACGCAGGGAGGAGGGGCTGCCATGGCTCCCTGCCTCTGAGAAGCGCTGCCTTCCCCAGGCTTTCTGTGGAACAGTGGCTTGACCCCCCGGCTGCGTCTCGTGCCAGCAGCAGTGGGTCTTCGTGGAGCCCTTGGCCTCCCACATGGGTGACCAGTGTCTCCCCACCCCCACCCTGCCCTAGGCCTTGCAGAGCACGCCAGATCTGCTCCCTGGCGCCACCAGGGCCTGGAGCTGTTGGCCTGGCACTGATCCCTGAGCCCAGACACCAGGTCTGGCTGGGCCTCGTGCTGACCAGACCCCGATATTGCTGACAGCCCGTGTTCATGCGTGCACACGGACCCAGACTTGGCAACTGGTTCAGCAAAGTCCCCTTAGACCTTTCCCCTGGTCCCCACCCTTATTTATTTATAAATTTTACCTTTTATTTGGGCTTAAAAGACAGAGGAGAGAGAGAGAGAGAGAGAGAGAGAGAGAGAGAGAGAGAGAGAGAGAGAGAGAGATGGTCCATCTGCTGGTTTACTCCTCAGATGTGCACAACATCTGGGGATGGACCTGGCTGAAGCCAGAAGTCCTGAACCCAACCTGAGGCTCCCACGAGGGTGCAGGGACTCCGGCCTCATCTGCTGCCTCCCAGGACGCATTGGCAGGAAGCTGGATCAGAAGCGGAACTGGGGACCAGCGCCGTGGCGCACTAGGTTAATCCTCTGCCTGTGGCGCCGGCATCCCATATGGGCACCAATTCGTGTCCCAGCTGCTCCTGTTCCAATCCGGCTCTCTGCTGTGGCCTGGGATAGCAGTGGAGGATGGCCCAAGTGCTTGGGCCCCTGCACACGCATGGGGGACTCAGAAGAAGCTCCTGGCTCCTGGCTTCGGATCAGTGCAGTTCCGGCTGTTGCAGCCATTTGGGGAGTGAACCAATGGAAGGAAGACCTCTCTCTCTCTCTCTCTCTCACTGTCTGTAAGTCTACCTGTCAAATAAATAGATAAAACCAAAAAAAAAAAGAGGTAGAGCTGGGACTTGAACCAGACTCTCTGATATGGGGTACGGTGCCTCCTGTGGCATCTTGGGCACTGCACCGAATGCTTGTCCCTGTCTTTCCTTGAAACCAAAGTTGTGGGGTCACACATAGTATAACATTTACCATCTGAACCATTTAGAAATGTACAGTTCTGGGGCATTAAGCACATTTATGTTGTGTAACCATTACAACCGTCTGTCCCCACTGAGAGTCCGTCCCCACCGAACACTCCTGTCCAACCCCGGTGCCCACCATCCTGCTTCCTAGGAATCCGGGACCTCATATGAGTGGAGTCGTCGAGGGTTTGTCCCTTCGTGTCTGGTACTGCACTTGGCCTGCACAAGGCTCACCCATGTGGTGGCATGGGTCAGAATTTCCTTTTTTTTTTTTTTTTTAAAGTTTATTTATTTGAAAGGCAAAATTACAGAGAGAGCGAACGAGAGAGAGAGAAATCTTCCATCCACTGGTTCACCCCCCAAATGACTGCAAGAGCTGGGGCTGGGCCAGGCTGAAGTTGGGAGCCAAGAGCTTCATCCAGGTCTCCCACAAGGGCACAGGGGCCCACACACTTGGGCCATCCTCTGCTGCTTTCCCAGGCATGATAGCAGAGAGCGGGGTCAGAAGTGGAGCAGCGGGGACTTGAACCAGCGCCCATACAGGATGCTGCACTGCAGGCGGTGGCTTTGCCCACTATGCCACAGCGCCAGCCCCATTTCCTTCCGTTTTGAAAGCTGAGCAATACTCCATTATCATAGATACGCACGTGTGCATCCATTCTTCATGGACGGACGTTTGCATGACCCCTTTTCTGTGTCTTAGAGTGACGCTGCAGCAGAGGCCTGCACCCGCTGACTCTCATCACATACTCCTGCCCCACCTCTTCCTTTCCTCCTCTCTTCCTTCTCATTCCACACCACCATCTGGCACTCTGGCCGTAAACGGGTGTGGGTGATCAGGCAGGCTGTGTTTGGGGGCCTGGGCCCCCAGCCCTGGGAAGTGGGTCTGGAGCAAGATCCTGGGGAAGGTGGTGCTTTGTCAGAGAACCAGCTAGGGGCTGTGTTAATAGAAGGGGACACGGGGTGGGCGTTTGGCTCTGTGGCTAAGACGCTGCTTTGGGCACCCACATCCCCTTTCAGAGTGCCTGGGTTTGGGTCCTGGGTTCCCTTCTGAGTCCAGCCTCCTTCTGGTAGCGCCCTGGGCAGCAGCAAGTGATGGCAGGTACTTGAGTCCCTGCGACGTCCAGGACTGGGCCGGCCAGAGCCAGAGCCAGGAACTGCATCCAGGTCTCCCACGTGGTGCAGGGGCCCATGCACTCGGGCCGTCCTCTGTTGCCTTCCCAGGCGCTTCAGCAGGGAGCTGGATCAGAAGCCGGGCTCACCAGGGCTTGAATAGGCAGTCTAGTACGGATGCAAGCGGCGGCTTAACGTGCACTGGTTTAACCCAACTATGACAGGCAGGCTTTTTAAGAAAAGATTTTATTTATTTATTTGAGATAGAGAGTTACAGAGAGAGAGAGAGAGAGAGAGAGAGTTAGAGAGAGAGAGAGGTTTTCCATCCACTGGTGCACTCTCCAGATGGCCACAATAGGCAGAGCTGCACAGATCTGAAGCCAGGAGCCAGGAGCTTTGTCAAGGTCTCCCATGCAGGTGCAGGGGCCCAAACACTTGGGCCATCGTCTACTGCTTCCCCAGGCCACAGCAGAGAGCTGTATCGGAATAGGAGCAGCTGGGACACAAATTAGCACCCATATGGGATTCCGGTGCCATAGGCAGAGACTTAGCCTACTATGCCAGAGCGCCGGCCCCAACATGTAGTTTCTGCAGCCTATGGGCTCAGTGAAAGCTGCAAGGTGCCCAACTCATCCTGAGTCGCTGCTCTAAGATGGTCACCTGTGGCAGGCTGGTCTGTCGCTGTACCAGAATGCCCGAGACTGGGTGACTCACAGAGGAAAGACGCCCGATTGACTCGGGGTTCCAGAGGCTGGGAAGTGCAAGGCAGCAGCGACTGGAGGGGGCCTCGCGCTGTGTCATGCTGTGTCCTGTCACAGTGGCAAGGCGGGAGGGGACAGCGCTGTAGGAACCTGCCCTCGCGCGTGAAGGCGTTCATCTCTTCTAACAGCTGAGGCATCTCTCCCAGGGCCCACCTCCCTGCACTGCCACAGTGGCAATCAAATTTCCACGTGAATTTCCGGGGAGGGGGCATGGTGGGAACAAACCATTTTCAAACTGTAGCGTCATCCTTCCAAAGAGCCCTTCCAGCTCTGAGCTCCCTGGCTGGCCTCCTCTCCTGGACACATCTGCCTCACAGGCCCAGAGCTGACCTGCCTGTCTGTCTAGTCCACTGGACACAGGGCGGGCTGCAGGCTGGGGGCAGTCAGGCTGACGGTAGGGAGCGGTCTGAGGCCTGGCTGCCTGGGCGGGTCTCTGGATTCAAACCTTCAGTCCTGCAGGTTCTCGATCTCCAGTTGCGGTTCTTGGGGCTACTGGTGGGAATGACCTGGGGAACAAGCCAGCCTTTTTTTTTTTTTTTTTTTTTGACAGGCAGAGTGGACAGTGAGAGAGAGAGAGAGAGAGACAGAGAGAAAGGTCTTCCTTTTTGCCGTTAGTTCACCCTCCAATGGCCGCTGCGGCTGGCGCACCGCGCTGATCCAATGGCAGGAGCCAGGTGCTTCTCCTGGTCTCCCATGGGGTGCAGGGCCCAAGCACTTGGGCCATCCTCCACTGCACTCCCAGGCCACAGCAGAGAGCTGGACTGGAAGAGGGGCAACCAGGACAGAATCTGGTGCCCCGACAGGGACTAGAACCTGGTGTGCCGGCCCACAAGCCAGCCTTTAAGGGGCCCAAGCTTTTGGGGTGAGGTGGAGGGGAAGGGTGCACACCGAGGCCCACAGCACACAGTGCTGGGCTGGGGGCCTGGGGGGCTCATAGGAGCGCCTCCACTTGGGGACCTGGTCAGACAGTTTCTGCGGCAGGGGAGTGAGGCTGGGCGCCCTGCTGAGACTGGGGGTCTCCTTGGCGGTCAAGGCTTCTCTCTACCCTGCCTCCGCCTAAGGCCCACCCTGCCTTCGTCCACAGGCTCCATCTCGGTGAACAGCCGCAGCACGCCGTTCTTGGCCACGGGGGAGAGTGAGGTTCTGGACCTGGACAGCGAACTGTACCTGGGCGGCCTCCCTGAAGGGGGGCGGGTGGACCTGCCCCTGCCCCCGGAGGTGTGGACAGCAGCACTCCGGGCCGGCTACGTGGGATGCGTGCGGGACCTCTTCATAGATGGCCGGAGCCGAGACCTCCGGGGCCTGGCTGAGGCGCAGAGGGCCGTGGGTGTTGCCCCCTTCTGCTCCCGGGAGACGTTGAAGCAGTGTGCGTCAGCCCCGTGTCGCAACGGAGGCGTCTGCCGAGAGGGCTGGAACCGGTTCGTCTGTGACTGCATCGGGACCGGCTTTCTGGGGCGGGTCTGTGAGAGAGGTGAGGCTGGTCTCCCCCCCACCCCGCCCCAGCACCCTCCTCCTCACCCCACTCTCCTCTGTGTTCCTTCCTCCTGACGATGCCCCCCATAGGCCAGCCCTGGGCTTGTCAGCCTTGTGATTCTCTGGTCTTCTCTCTCCTCCCACTGGCCTTCTCCTGTTCCCTGACTCCTGGGGCAGAGGCCACGGTCCTGAGCTACGATGGCTCCATGTACATGAAGATCATGCTGCCGAACGCCATGCACACAGAGGCGGAGGACGTGTCCCTGCGTTTCATGTCCCAGCGGGCCTACGGACTCATGATGGCCACCACCTCCAGGGAGTCTGCCGACACCCTGCGCCTCGAGCTGGACGGGGGGCAGATGAAGCTCACGGTCAACCTCGGTAACCACCCTGCCCTGGGCCTCCTGGCCCCTTCCCTGGCCCTGTCTGTTACCCACACCCCCCTCTGTCTGGAGAAGTCGGTGGCGGCGCCAGCACAAGAGGTGCCCTCAGCAGAGTTTGGAGGTGGGGAGGAGCCAGCCTGGGTTGGAGCCCCTGAGGTTCTCCACGCCTGGCAACCCTTGACTGGGGTGGGGAGTATGGTCCAGGGTGTTTGGGGGTGACAGTCGGGAGTCTGCAGTGTCTGTCCCGCCCACACACACAGTGACACTGCTCATCCATTGGCCTGTGCATTTGAGAAGCACTTGCTGATGGCTCTGGGCACTGCACTTGAGCGCCATGCAGTGGCAGAGATGGGGATGTGGGAGAGCTGACCCATTAGCTGCTCTGCCTGAGGAGCCGTCTGTGCTCATGAGTATAGGTGGACACTGGGCACAGAGGAACGTGCCGTGTTCCCATCGCTGCCCTGTGTAGACATCAGAGCACCAGACAGTGCTACCATCCCAGTTTTAAAGATTTATTTATTTATTTGAAAGGTGGAGTTATATATATAGAGAGAGGGAGGGACAGAGATCTTCCATATGCTGGCTCACTTCCCAAATGGCCACAACCACTGGAACTGGGCCAGGCAGAAGCCAGGAGCCTGGAACTGCATGCGGGTCTCCCACGGGGACGGCAGGTGCCCAAGCACTCCGGCCGCCTTCCATGGCCCTCCCAGGTGCCTTGCCAGGGAGCTGGATGGGAAGTGGGGCAGCTCTCACTCAAACTGGCGTCCAGAGGGGATGCTGTATTACAGGCAGCAGCTTGACCTGCTGCTCCACAGCGCTGGCCCCAATATGCCCGTTCTACAGATGATGGAATTCATATCTGAGTACTGACTTGTCCAACTCCCAAAGCAACTGGTGGCCAGGGGAGGAGCCAGCCAAACCCAGGTCACTGACCTGGAAGTACGTTGCTTTTCCCATCACCTCCAAAAGAGCTGGAGGGGAGCTGCTTCCGGCTGCGGCCCTCAACAGGAGCTGCTGACCGCCTCCGCCTGCGCCCATGGTGAGCAGGCGCCCCATCACCTCACAGTCCCCGGGTACCCACCTGCACTGAGCCGTGTGGCCCTCTGGCTCTCTCCATGGCCTTCAGCTCTCATGATCAGGGCAAAAAGAAATAGCAGGCTCACTCATTCAGCCAAGATGAGGGTGCTTCAAAGCGTTTGTGGAGAATGGAAGTAAACGATAAGTTTATTTTGGTAAAAAAAAAAGTTGAAATCCACGCATACGAGGGGTCTTCAGAAAGCTCATGGAAGGGAGTGGGCATTCAGCACTGGGGTTAAAATGCCCACTTGCACACTGGGGTACCTGGGCTCCCTGCCCTGCCCTGGCTTCTGGCTCCAGGCTCAACCCCCACCAGTGCAGACTCCAGGCGGCAGCAGGGATGGCTTAAGTGCCCAGCCAATGGCTTTGCCCACTCCCTGCCATTGCGGCCATTCAGGAACGAATCAGGGGCCAGGAGTGCTCTCTCGCTCTCTCTCGCTCTCTCTCGCTCTCTCTCGCTCTTTCTCTTGCTCTCTGTCTCTCACTACCTCTCAAATAAATAAATTATTAAAAAGTATTCATGGGAAATGTGTACTACGAAAAAACATGCAATGAATTTCAAATTTGTTTTTGGGCCGGCACCGTGGCTCACTAGGCTAATCCTCCGCCTGTGGTGCCAGCACCCCAGGTTCTAGTCCCGGTCTGGGCACCGGATTCTGTCCCGGTTGCTCCTCTTCCAGTCCAGCTCTCTGCTGTGGCCCGGGAGGGCAGTGGAGGATGGCCCAGGTCCTTGGGTCCTGCACCTGCATGGGAGACCAGGGGGAAGCACCTGGCTCTGGTTTTGGATTGGCACGGCGTGCCGGCCGTAGCGGCCACTTGGGGAGTGAACCAACGGAAAAGGAAGACCTTTCTCTCTGTCTCTCTCTCTCTCACTGTCTAACTCTGCCTGTCAAAAAAATAATTTGTTTTTGCACTAAACCAAGCTTCCATTGTCCACAGAGCTGACGTGTCGCCCCTGTGTTTGTGGAACACCTTGGAAGTGCCAGATGTGTCCTGACAGGGGCGACACAGTGGTCAGCAAGGCTCTGCCCTGTGCAGCTCTCCGCCCAGGGGGCCCTGGGAGGGAGAGGTCCTGAGCTGCCCTGAGCTGGGGCCCAATTCGTCCATTTCAGACGGCACCTGGGAGCGCTTTTTGCAAATGAGCACCCAGATGCCTGCCGTGGGAGGCGCCCTCCGGCCACTGGGGGCCCTGCTGTGTGTCTTGGTCTAGAAGAGAAGTGAGGCCCTGTGAGGAGATGACAGTCCCCCGCTGCAAGAATGCCGACCTCTGAGGGTTCGCGTCTTCGCCAGCCATCTCACCCTCGCGCTGCTGTCCAGGCCGAGTCTGGGACAGCCTGGCCTTTTGGGGCCTCATTAACTCCCAAGGGAACTTGAAAAGGTTTCTGCATAAATAGAATTGTGAGAGTACTTCAAAAAGTTTGTGGAAAACCATGACAAGATAAGTTCATTTTGGTGTAAAAATTTTTGAAATGCATACATAGGTTTTCTTTTTTTTTTAACTTAGCTAATCAAGTAGATTTTTAACAAATAGCTTTTTAAAAAAAAAAAAAAGATTTATTTATTTATTTGAAAGGCAGTTGCAGAGAGAGAGAGAGAGAGAGAGAGAGAGAGAGAGGTCTTCCATCTGCTGGTTCACTCCCCAAATGGCCACAATGGCCAGAGCTGTGCTGATACAAAGCCAGGAGCCAGGAGCTTCTTACCAGTCTCCCAAGCGGGTGCAGGGACTCCAGCTCTTGGGCCATCTTCTACTGCTATCCCAGGCCACAGCAGAGAGCTGGATCAAAGTGGAACAGCTGGATCTTGGACCAGCTCCCGTACGGGATGCCGGCGCTGCAGGTGGTGGCTCAACCTGCTACGCCACAGCACCGGCTCCATGCATAGGTTTTCATACTACACATTTCCCACAAGCCTTTGGAACGCCCCTTGTATTTGTGCCTTGTCCTTCCCTTTTCTCTTTTTGGGCACCTGGCCATTAGCTCCTCTGACAAGGGCTTGCCCGGTGGTGGCGGGTGGACCTGGGGCTCTGCAGACGGCTGGATCCTCAGAGCCAGTTGGAGGGGTTCCCTGCAGCTCTGCTGTGACCAGGGTGCTGGGTGACAGCGCTGCAGGAGCCAGCAGATTGAGAAAGCCCCTTCGGCTGGCGCTCCTCGGGTCTGTGTGACACCCTGCCCCTCTGGAACTGACCCAGGAGGAAGGCCCCAGGAGTGGCCCTGTGTCTCCTAGACTGCCCAGGTCTGGCACCCAGCGAGGGCTCCCTGCTCCTTTGCCTGAGGCCAAGCACACAGACTCGCAGCAGCAAAACGCGGGGAATCCGATTTGCAGGGAAGCCGGATGCTTCTTGCACTGTCCACCGGCCCCAGGAAGAAGCTTGGATTCCTTTAGCTTGAACAGGAGCCAGTGTCTGTGACCACCTACGTGTGTTCTGGTGGGTCCTGGCAACCTTTCCCTCCTCGGATCTGCCCTCTCAGGCAGTGCACGTAAGCCCTCGGAAGTCCAAGATCAAGGTGGCCTCCCGGAAGAGCCCTTGTGTTAAGACTGACGTCGGCAGGACCCACGTCACCCTGGCCCGGCCCCGCCCCCGCCCGCGGAAGCGGGGGTGCTGAGATGCCGTCTCTAGTGTCGCTGTGACCAGATGCTTGACGCAGACACATCTGTCTGCAGATGCCAGCGATGTGTGGCCACCGCAGGCACCGGGGACACACGGGGGCCCCACCCAGCCGTGGGACGGCATAGGAAGACCGGGGCTCCAGCTCTGCTCTCACGGCTGCCTGAGTCGTTTCTGCTCTCTGAGCCTCTGGCTTCTTATCTGTGAAATGGAGCTGAGAGTCCCCACCCAGCCTGTCTTCTGTGGTGGTTTTGAGGCTCAAATGGTATGATGCGGGTGAAGACAGCTTATAGATGTAAGGCACACACTCAGAGAGACCCTTGCATCCTTCTCTAAGGAAAACTGTCCTGGGATAGGGACCCACGCCTGGAGCCAGGCCTGGGGGCGTCCACACAGCATCACCGAGTCCGGCCGCACCTTGGGAGCCCTGTTCTGACCCTGTCCTCCTTGCTGCCCCGGCCTGCAGGCCTCACAGACAGGCAGCAACACCAGGGCCCCCGGCCTGGACTGCACTTGCTGCTGGGGCCCTCAGGGGAGAAGCCTGGGTCTCCCCTGGAGGGAGGGAGGGGGGCTGCAGTGACAGGAGGCAGCCTTGTAGCTCGCGAGGCTCCCGGGGGAGGACGTGAGGCTGCCAGGAACCGCTTGGTGGGACGGCTGGGAGGGGGCCCTCAGTGCCAGCCTCCAGAGGTGGGCACAGCCGGAGGAACTGGAGCAACCGACTGTGTCCTCCCAGCCTTTCCCGTTCACCATTCGTGAATCCCCTGTGTGCCGCCCCCTCCCCCCCACAATGGGAGACCCTCCACCTCGGCCCCCAGGCCTCAGTGCCGGGTGGCACTAGGATGGCCATTCTGGTCATTAGCCCGTTGTGCCTTGGCGTCACACTGCCTTTCTGAAATTCCACTTGGCCCTAAATCCTCACGAGTTCCGCCCTGGTGAGCCATGCAGAGCACGCTGAACCCTCGTTCCTGCTCTCACGTATTTCTGAGACAGAGTTGCTGTCTGTCGGTTCATTCCCCAAATGCCCACAGCCGCCCCAGGCAGGCAGGGGGCTGAACTCAATTCAGTTGTCTCCCACGGGCCGGGGTGGCAAGAACCCAGTTAATGGCTTGGGCCGTCACCACGGCCTCCCAGGGTCTACACTGCAGAAACCTGGAGTAGGACTGCAGCTCATCTCGAGTCCAGGCGCTCTGACCTGGCCAGTGCCCGGCGCTGGCTGGCGTTTTCAGTCAGACTAAAGACACATTACATCCCAAAGCCCGTGAGTCCCCAGGGGCTGGGGTACGTGTTGCTTCTTACTGGGGGCTGCTCTGTAGTAGCTCCCGAACTCCATCCAAGGCCGGGCTGCAGGGGAGCCTGCCCTGAGCACAGGCCGCCCCAGGAGCGAGGCTGCCGCTCCCTGGTGCCGCCTCCCAGACCAGATGTGGCCAGCAGGCCCCCGAGGCTGCCTGCCTCGGACCCTGGGCCACCATGTGCCCTCCGTGGGGAGAGGAATCCTCTCCCCCGAGTCCTCTCCATGCTGCTCGCTCCCCTTGCCTCTGCCATCACATTCACGCCGGGACCCTGGGCTGTCGGGCTGCACCGGGCCGCACTGGGTCTGTGCCGTCCATACCCTGCAGCTGAGGCGCGGGTCACTAGTTACTGGTTAGCCTCCTTGGGCTCTGCTTGGCGAGTGTGCATGCCGAAGAGGCTCGGCGTCTTCTCATTCTCCTGGGCTTCCCGCTAGGAGGGGCTGGCTCACTGTCTCTGCTGGAGCAGGGGACTTCTGAGGGCGGAGTTGCTGTGGGGTGGGCCTGGCGCTGTCACCTCTTCTCCGGACAGACGGACCCGCTTTGCCTGGTGCTCCCCCACTGGCAAGGGCAGGATGCCGAGCTGCTCCCAGCTGGGTTGGCCTGCCCTTCCAGCCCCCTTTTTTCTTTTTTGGACCCTTCATGGGTGAAGACTCTGCTGGTCCTGAGAGAGCCCCCCGAGACCTGTCTCCAGGGCCTGGCACCGCTCCCTCTGCCCAGCCTCTCTCCCTCCCTCCGCTCCCCTGCTTCCTCTTTTCTCTCTACTCTCTGCCTGCTCCCTCCCACTGGGACTTCTCACTTCCTCCCATGCCTGCCTCGGACCTTCCTCTGCCCCCTTCGCCGCTCCCTTGGTGCCAGGCTGTGGCCCCAGGTCCCGGCTGCTCCCTCCACTCTTCTGCTGCGGTTGACAACGCGTGTGGAGCTCAGCTGTACTGCCCTAGAGGCCCATGACCCCACAGCCGCAGGGGCATCTGTTCACCTCCACTGCAGGAACCTTCGGGGGCCCGGGGGACGCCAGGCACTGCCCCACCCCCATGGCTCCCTGGGCCATGGGACACAGGGGCACGGCCTATTCTGGGAGCCAGATACGTTGTTCACCAAGGGCCGACAGTGCACCCTCTCTGAATGGCAGGGGCCAGCCCAGGGCAAACCTGCTTGCCTGCTCCCTGCTCGGGATCCTGCTCCTGCCCCTCCGCTCCCAGAGAGGGAAGTGTGTCACCCAAGGTCACCCAGTGTCACGTCAGGACTGAGTCGAGGCTCCCCTCCCCTGCTCTCAATGCAGGACTTGCTCGAGCTCCAGCCGGTCCCGCTCCCTTGGGTGGAGCTGGAGTCTGACGGGGCAGCGCTGGCACCCTCAGGCCTTAAACCTGAACTTCGTAGGACGTAGCGCTCTGTTCCCTCTGCAAGGGCCGCTGACTCCCGCCTGTGCTCTGGGCCTCGCGCTGCAGGCTGCACGGGGTCATGTGCTTTCTGCCCGTGCGGGGTGCCCTGCCTCGAAGCTGGAGGACAGCGATGCCAGGACAGGGGCAGGGGCGGGAGCGTTTGCTTTCGGGGCCTGCCTGCTCCTGAGCTTGCTTTGTGTCCCCAGAGAAGTCATATTTGGGGCACTGTGTCCCCAGCTGTGAGGCCTCGACTTCTTCAGCGAGCAGAGCGATTCGAGGTCCTCTTCACGGGGAAGGACCACCCCAGTCCCCAGTGGGAGCCGGGCACCCCAGGATAGGGAGGTGTGAAGGAAGGTTCCTGCAGGAGCGGTGCCAGGCCCCTGGGGCTTTGGGAGGGTATGGCCTCGGGAAGGGGACTCTGGGGCAGACCCCTCCATTTAGCTCGGAGCGCAGAGGGGCATGGGAGTGACATGGCCCACCTGGGCTCTGAGCGGGAGTCGTCCCAGAGCAGGGGATGCAGGGACCCTGGCCCTCCTCACTCATCTCTTTCCTGAGACTGGGGAGATGGGGAGTTGGCCAAGCCCTCAGCCCCCAGCGATCCCCTGTGCGGCTGGGACTCCCAAGGTGCCCGTCTCCCCCAGACACCAGAAGCCTTGGCCCTTCCAAAAAGGGGGTCGCAAGTCCTCCTGTCACCGGGTTGCCCTGCCTGCTGGCTCTCGGGAGGCTTGGAGCCCTCTTGGGGGCAGGAGGGACTGGGGTCCGCCTGAGGAATGGGAGAAGGCACCTGGACACGCGTGGTCCCCAGAAAGTGGTCCCGGGGGGAATCCCCGCCTGCAGACACCCCTCCCTGTGAAGGATGTAAAAAAAAAAAACTTGTTTTACCTTTTTGTCTCCCCTCCCCCTCTGCCCGCCCCATGGCCCCCCCAGACTGCCTGCGCGTCGGCTGCGCACCCAGTAAGTGGCTTGCCTCTTCTTCTGCAGAATCCCAGGGACTGGGATGCTGGCTACTGGGATCTAGGGAAGGGGTGGGAGGAGAAGTCTTCGTCACTGGTTTGTGTGGGGCTGGGCTGCGGGTGGAGGGATGCGGTGGGGGTGGGGGCTGTGGAGGGCAGAATGGGTGGAATGAGGCAGAAACGGGGAGAGCAGGAGGAGGGTCCGTGGTCAGGCTGCTCCCTGGGTTCTGGGAGAAGGACGACCAGGACACCTTGTGGCCCAAGTCAGCAGGACGGTGTGGAGAAGACGGGACTGGGGCTGGATGGCAGCTTCCCCGGCCGTCCCACTGTCCTTTAGCCACCTTGCAACCTAAGCCTGAGACCGGCGCGGATTTGCCGCTGCGTCTCTGGACGTGGCCACCAGGGGGCAAGCAAGGCACGCGGGAAAGACAGTGTGGGGCGGAAGGGCCTGAGTCTAGCCCCTCTGCTCCTTGTGGGCTGGGGAGTCCTCGGGAGGTGACCGTGCAGGCTCTCAGCAGGAGTCAGATGGGGAGCAGATGGAGTAGTCGAGGCATCCCGGGGCTGCGGGCTCAGAGAGCGCACTTCCTTCCACATGGTGTGTCTGAGCAGGGGCACAGCCGAGACCCTGCCTTTGCCCAGAGTCTCTTGCCTTACACGAGAGGCATGGTGGGTGTCCTTGAAGGCCAGCACCCCCGGCCCTGGCTGAAGTGGCCGCCAGGGGCTTGGGGCTGACCTGGAAGTGTGCAAGGGCCAGTGCTGCCTAGAAGATGAGTGGAGTTGGCCCTAGTCCTGGACACCTGACGATCCTGGCCATAATCCTAAGAAACAGAACACTGCCCTCTCAGGCTGTGTGCGCGTGGCTGCCTGCCCATGTGTGCGGTAACCCAGGCGGTGCATGGGAGAGCTGGGTCGTCCAGGTTGGGGAGGAAGCTATGGGCACACAGCTCCTCTTGGGTACGTGGTCAGACTGTGAGTTCTTGAGAGCTTTAGGTCCGTGCTGAGACGCTGGGAATCTAGTGGCTGGTGACACACGGGGCAGGTCGTGAGAGGCCCCCAGAGGTTGAGGGAGTGGGACAGTCTGGGTTGTAGGCGTGAGTGTGTACAGGGCCCCAGGGCACCGCTCCAGGGGCGCCGTTCACTTCATCTGCTTTGCACAAGGCTCGCTCTGAAGTCGCACAAAGTCACGGCACTGAGTGTGTCTGGGCTTGTGGCTGGGGCGGGGGTGTGCGTGTTAAAAGCTCTGGGTGTGCGTGCGTTCCAGGTGTGAGGTGAGGCCTTGAGCGTGTACGTGTGCGCACGGGCATGTGGCACGGCTGGAAGCTGCCACGGGCCGTGCAGGTGCACGGGCGCCATGCTCACTCCCCCCTTGGTGCTGCAGGGAAAGGCCCCGAGACGCTGTTTGCGGGGCACAAGCTCAATGACAATGAGTGGCACACGGTGAGGGTGGTACGGCGTGGCAAGAGCCTGCAGCTGTCTGTGGACAACGTGACCGTGGAGGGTAGGTGGTCTGGGCCACAGGGTGACCGCTGCCGGGGCTTCCGTGTAGGGGGGCATGCTGGGAGCCGCTTCTGTCATTTCTGCCCCTGCCCCCCGGGGGGTATGTTATGGGGTCTGGACAGTGGGACCGTCTCTCTCCGCCGTGGGCCGTGTTTTCCTGGGCCTCGCAACCCTGGAGTGCAGCTCCCCGGGCGCTGCGCTTGCTGCCGGACCAGCTGAGGGCATCTCTGGTGTCGCCCCCACGTGGCCGGGGAAGCTGAGGCCCAGCCCCTCACTGGGTCTCCCGTCCCGAGCAGGGCAGATGGCGGGAGCCCACACGCGGCTGGAGTTCCACAACATAGAGACGGGCATCATGACGGAGCGGCGATTCATCTCCGTGGTGCCCTCCAACTTCATCGGGCACCTGAGCGGGCTGGTGTTCAACGGCCAGCCCTACATGGACCAGTGCAAGGACGGCGACATCACCTACTGTGAGCTCAACGCTCGCTTCGGGCTGCGCGCCATCGTGGCCGACCCCGTGACCTTCAAGAGCCGCAGCAGCTACTTGGCGCTCGCCACGCTCCAGGCCTATGCCTCCATGCACCTCTTCTTCCAGTTCAAGACCACGGCCCCCGACGGGCTCCTGCTGTTCAACTCAGGCAACGGCAATGACTTCATCGTCATCGAGCTGGTCAAGGGGTGAGGGGCCGGGCACACCGCGCGGCTGGCGGGGGGCGACCCCTCCCCTGCTGACCCTGAGGCAGCTCCCCGGCCACAGGGTCCCCCAGGCCACAGGTCAAGCTCCAGGTTCCCAACCGCCCACCCGGAGGCTGTTCCTCCATCAGCCACACCGCCACACTGCTGGCTGCGCAGTCCCCAGCTGTAGCCAACCCCCAGCTCTCTCTGAGTCCTACCCCAAAGCAACTCAGTCCATGCCTCCAGGGACCCCTGCTGCCCCCCCCCCCGAGCCTGTGTCACAGCCAGGTGGCCCTCTGCACCTCCTCCCTGAGACAGGCCCTCACGCCACAGCCCTCTTGATGTTGGCTGGGGGGGGTCCCCTTCCTCTGGGGTCTCCCTCCCCCGCGCCGCCCCTCCCTGACCTCGTGTCTCCTCCCTGCGGTGGGGCAGGTACATCCACTACGTGTTTGACCTGGGGAATGGCCCGTCCTTGATGAAGGGGAACTCAGACAAACCAGTCAATGACAACCAGTGGCACAACGTGGTGGTGTCCAGGGACCCGGGCAACGTGCACACGCTCAAGATCGACTCCCGCACCGTCACACAGCACTCCAACGGCGCCCGAAACCTCGATCTCAAAGGTGGGGCGGGGGCCTCTGCAGGAGGCCTGGCCCTGGCCCGCACGCCCTGCCCCTAGTCCCTGGCCCTCTTTCCCTCTCTCCACCGTGTCCGGATCAACAGTTTTCTGTCAGTGTTCCCGTGGGCCCTCCCGTGTGTCCGCCTCCTAACCCAGGACGTTGGTCACAGGCTGTGCCCCCTGGGGCGCTCGGTGGCATTGTTCTAGAGCCAGGAAGAGCTGGTCTGGGCTTTCCAGGGACCTCTTGGGTCTCCACGGCTGAGAAGCCTGCGTTGGTCAAGGACTGGGGACCAGGGAGCTCAGCGCCCCTGCAGACACAGCCCTGGGTGGGGAAGGTGATGAGGGTGAGTGGTGGCCGGAGCTGGGCCCCCAGCGTCCTGTAGCTGGACTCTCGTGGGACCCAGGCTTCCCCGGTGTGCTCAGGGTCCCACGTTCCCCTGGCATCTTCAGTAACCATCGAAGCACTCGTGGCTTGTGCCCAGAAGGGTGGCTGAGCATCAGGCTGAGCTCGGGGGGTTGGTGATTAGAGTGGGGCGGCCAAGCATCCTCAGAGCCAGCCACCTCCCGGGACCTGCCACACCGCCTCCCAGCTCCATAGCGCCCCCTGGTGTCAGTGTGACTGGGACGTTCAGAGCATAGGAACGGTTCTGGGAGACCACTGACTGCAGGGTCCATGGGAAGCCCTGGGCACAGCGCTGCACATCTTCTTTGCTCCCAGGAGGGGGCGACGTGGCACAGTGAATCTGAATGGACAGCAAGTCCAGGGCTTACCTTGGCTGCTCTGGCACTGCTGGGTTTGAGCAGGTGGTCAAGGCAGCAGATTGGCGTCTTGGCTGAAGCTGTGCTACGCGCCGGCCAAGGCTCCCAGGGAGTTGGATTCCATGTGGGGGATCAGGGGGTCCCCGAAGTGAATTTCTTCCCAGAGTGCCCTAGGCTAAGTTCTAGAGAGCCAGGCTTAGAGGGTCCTGGGAGAGAACCGGAGTTGGGAGAGGCCTGGGAAGTTCTGAGAATGGGAGATTGAGGAGGGAGGGAGCGGGGGTGGAGGGGGGCTGTGCAGCTCTGAAAGGCCCTGATTATGGCCGGAACTGGAATCAAAGCGTGTGGGGGCGAGCAGGCTCCTGCAGCTGCCCCCACCCCACCCCCCAGGCATCTGGGCTGCTCTGGGAGGGGCGCAGACAGATGGCGAAGTGGAGAGGAAAGCAGGCAGAGGTGGGGGTGGGGACACCTCAGGTCTGAGCGGGCTGGGTGGGAGGGCCTGCGGGCCGGTGCCTGTGTCCTGGGGGGCAGGGGGCAATGGGGATGGCACTGCCTGGGCGCTGACCCCACACCCTTCGCAGGGGAGTTGTACATTGGCGGTCTGAGCAAGAACATGTTTAGCAACCTGCCCAAGCTGGTGGCCTCCCGGGATGGCTTTCAGGGCTGCCTGGCCTCGGTGGACCTCAACGGGCGCCTCCCAGACCTCATCGCCGACGCCCTGCACCGCATCGGGCAGGTGGAGAGGGGCTGTGATGGTGAGTGGGGGTGGAAGAGCTGGGTGGGCAGAAGGCTCTCCTCTCAGGCCTCGGGGGAGCCTGTCCCCACGACCCTGCAGCAGGGGCACAGGCGGGTGAAGCGTCACTCGCCTCTCGGTCGCTTCCCACCCTGGCTTGCGCCCTCCGCTCCTGCTGCAACCCCCCCCCCCCCCCCCCAGCGCTTGGCCCTTTCTGCTGCCGCTGCTGAGAGCAAGACCTCTGCCTGCCGGAGCCTCTGCGCCTCCCGGGGAGGGAGAGGGCTTGGCTGAGCCCGGGGTGTTTCTTCCTCCTGCTCTTCCCAGGCCCCAGCACCACCTGCACCGAAGACTCCTGCGCCAACCAGGGCGTCTGCCTGCAGCAGTGGGACGGCTTCACCTGTGACTGCACCATGACCTCCTATGGAGGCCCCGTCTGCAACGACCGTGAGTGCTGGGTGGGGGCTGGGCGGCCGGGGAGGGGTGGAGTCCAGGCCCACTCCCACCCATAGGACTGGAGTTGGGGGGTATCTCCGAGGGCCCAAGAGCTGTGCTTGTCACTTCCTTCGCCTTCCTTGCCACGAGAGCCCCAGGGGTGCGGCTGGCTGCCACCCGCTCTGAGTCCGCCGATGGCCTCCTCATGTTCTGAGCAGGTGGCACCCGGCTCCCTTCACCCACAGCCAGCAGTGCCAGCCTCGGGGCACTGAACCTGCTGCTTCCTGTGTGATCTTGGCAGTGGCCCACGCGTCATGCAAGCACTCTTTTTTTTTTTTCTAAAGATTTATTTATTTGAAAGTCAGAATTATACACAGAGAGAAGGAGAGAGAGAGAGAGAGAGGTCTTCTATTTGCTGGTTCACTCCCCTATTGGCCACAATGGTCAGAGCTGTGCCAATCTGAAGCTGGGAGCCAGGAATTTCTTCCGGGTCTTCCATGTGGGTGCAGAGGCCCAAGGACTTGGGCCATCTTCTACTGCTTTCCCAGGCCATAGCAGAGAGCTGGATCGGAAGTGGAGCAGCCAGGACTTGAACCGGTGCCCATATGGGATGCTGGCACTGCAGGCGATGGCTTTACCCACTACGCCACAGCGCAGGCCCCAGCATGTACTCTTGCACATGGAGGGGGTCTTATTCACCTGCACCCCCTCGCTCTGCTGCCCAGAGAAGCCTGCGGTGGGGGCCGCAGCCGGCCCACATGGAAGGGACAGGCTCCAGGATCCCCGGGGGCCAGGCTGCCGACACCTGGGTTCTCTGGCGTGGGCCTGCTGCTCCGCGTTTCTCCCTGAAGAGTCCCAGCTGCAGGTTGTCCCCTTGAGCCGCAAGGACACTCCCGGGTGTCCTCGCTTGGTCTGCCCTCCCTGTCGGGGCGTCTGCCTGCGGCTTGCGTCTTGTTGGAGGCCCTCCCCAGAGACGGCAGCTTCTGCAGCAGTTTCTGCTCCCTGGTGGTTGGGGGCCAGCAGCTGGGCAGAGCCTGGCTCAGGGAAGGCAGCTGGGCAGGCGCGGGGAGAGGCGGCCTTCTGCTTGCGGGGAGGGTGGGCTTTGGCATTTCCCAGGGATAATTGCGCTGAGCAGAGAAGTCAGCTGCCCTGGAAAGACACACACACACACGCACGCACACACGGGCGCGCACACACACACACACTACAGCCGTGGACACGAGGCCTGGGGAAGGCCGTGGACTTCTGGAGGTAGCTCTTAGCAGAGCTGGGATCAGAGCCGGGGCCAGGCTCTTGTCTCCTTCCCACCTTGCCGGCCCCGTGTCAGCCGGGCGGCAGTCAGGCACCCTGCAGAAGCTCCTGGTTCCGGGCACCGGAGCTCTCGGTGGGCGCTGGTTCCCTTTGAGAACACGTCCAGCCCGTGCCCCTCACACTTCCACGCTATTTTCAGACACGGCCGGCTGTTGGGCACCACCCCCCTGACCCCGGGTTTTCCGCGTGGGGTCTGCTGCCCGTGTGCCTTCCGAGCCTCCCACGGCAGCTGGGCTGTGGGCCACTCCCTTTCGGGCCGTTCAGCTTCATACACATCCGGTGAGGACACTAAATGGCAAACCTTGGCCGCTGACCCTTTACAAAGCCTCGATGCTGGAGAAGACAGTGGTGTGCAGCAATGCGGGAACTGGCCCCAGGAAGAGGCGGGACTTGCTCCGAGCCCTAGAGGGTGCGGCTGGAAGGACCTGTTACTCCCTGCTCCTCACTGAGTTCCGGGGTGGGGGTGGTGGCCACCATGGAGGGAATCAGCCGCCCTCGTCACTACTCACCTGCCACACGCTGGGGCCTTCGGGGAAGGGGCCCAGGAGGTGGGGAGGGGGTGTCTGGGAGTTGCGTCACTTCAGCAGGGCTGAAGCAGCCTCTCTGGGTTCCAGGCTGTGGGAGGCAGGGAGAGTGGGGGCTGGGGAGCAGGGCTGGCCTTGCAAAGTGTCACTGTCCCTAAGCGCTGGTCCTCAGGCACAGCCTGAGCCAAGCTGTGGCGCTAAAGACAAGGTAGGTGCAAGCTGGGAGCCCGGGGGGACTCGGTGAGCTGCTCCCGCTCCTCTCCCGGGGCCGCGCCCCTGCCGGGCTTGTCTGGGTGTTCCGGGCTCTCTCTGAGGGCGGTCACCTAGGCCTCGGAGTGGCCTATCCTGGCGTAGGGTCTCTGTGTCTCCATCGCTGACCTCCGTGTTCCTCTAAGCCTGGGGCGGGGGGTGTCTCTGCCGTGGAGGACAGTGGAGGATGTGGAGTGATGGGGGAAGGGGTGGGGCCCCAGGACGGGCACTTCCTGCAGCCGCCCTGCCTTCCAGAGACTGCCTGCTGCCTGTCCGGGCGGTCAGCTCTGCACCATCGCGGCCCGTCTCCATCTCGGCAGCCTCTATTGATCTCTCCACACCTCTGTCTCTCCCTTCCTTTTCCTCTCGCCCCCCCCCCCCAGCATCTCCCCCCACCCTGCCTCGATCCAGTCCCCACTCACTGCTATTGATTGGCCTCCAGGCGGCTTCCCTTCCTCTCCTCCCGCTGGCAGCTCCTCCCCCTCTCCCTCTGGGACCATACATTTTCTGCCTGCTCAGAGCTCCACCAGTCTATATGCCAGAGCCCGGGTCCCAGGAACGGGAGGGAGCAGGCGGGAGGACACGGCCTCGGGGAGCCCCAGCCTCACGTCTCTCCTTCACGAGGCCCCAGGCCTCCTTTGGGGGGGTCACCTAGGACCCCCTTGCTTCACGTTTGAAGGGCTGGGGCATCTGGCCCAGCACAAGGGGTGGCAGCAGCCGTGGAGGGAGCTGTCCCAGGTCCTGACCGCATTTGTCTGGGACAGCACCGGGGCTCCTCCCCCTGCCCCCCTACCCCCCTTCTCAGCGGACTGTCCTTTCTGCTCCCGCCCTACCCACCTCTCCTCACCCTGCTACACCATCTTCCCAGCTCCCTCCCTGCCACACCTCTCCTGAGGAGGTTGACTGTGGGGAAGGGGGAAGGGAGGCCCCTTGGCTTTGGGGGCCATGACAAGTGCTTCCTAGAAGCCCCCCAAAGTTTGGGGGCATGTCTCAGTTGGGGGGCAACTTGAAGGAGAAATGATGTCCTCAGCTGCGCATAAGTGGCCCAGGAAGGGTTTTGTCCTAAGTGGGATACTCAGTGGACAGGGGTTGTGGAGAACCCTGTGGAGGGAGACATAGGGACAGGGTGGGGCAGTGAGAATGGAGAGGAAAGACTGGGTGGGGGCAGGAGGGCCTTGTGCAGAGAGTAGGGAGCACCGATAAAGTGGAGACTGTGCGCGTGTGTGCGTGCATCTGTGTGCGTGTGCATGTGTGTGCGCCTGCATGTGTGCACATGCACGCTTGTGTGTGCGTGTCTGTGTGTGCGTGTGTGTGTGTGTGTGTGGATGGAGTGTCTCTGGGACTCTCGGTGCATTATTTGTGGGTGACCCTGTTTTGAGGGTGAACTTGGGGAGATAGGGATGTCTATGTGTGTGTTGGCCTTGGCCATTCATCACCTTGATCAAGCATGTTTGTGTGCACCCACTCGTGTGCCTCTGTGAGCATGTGATTTGGTGTGCCAATGTCTGCGAGCACATGCGTGCACATATGTGTTTGAGTTGTGTGCCTCCCGCAGTGGTGCCGTGTAGGCACATGGGCGTCTCCCTACACTGTCTCAGCCACATCCCAGCGCGCACGTGCGTTCCGAGGGGTGCGTGCGAGCTGGCGGTGGCCACATCTCTGCACGCAGGACCGGCGAGCATATTGGGGTTCGTCTATGTGGGGGAGGGGGAGGGGAAGAGGAGGAAGAGAGCGGCCTCCCTTGCTAGCCTCAGTCCTGTTCAATTATTCAGCAGGGCCCCTTCGGGGGCGGGGGGAGCTGGAGGAGAGCGCGCGCCCGAGCGCGGGGGAGGGGCGGGCGCGCGCAGAGGCGAGGCAAGCGCTGAGCAGGCCGGCCAGGTGCCGCGCGGCGGAGCTGCCCAGCGCCGCCCGCAGCTCGGGAGCCGCTCGGGTCCCTCCGCCCTGCCCCCTCCTCCTCCCGCGTCCCCCCTCCCTCGCCTCTCCTCTCCCCTCCTTCCCTCCCTCCCGGGCTCTCTGCCTCCCTCCCTCTCCCTTCCAGCCCTCCCAGCCTCTGCAGCAACACTCCGCTGCCTCCATCTCTCCGCCGGAATCTCGCAGGCTCGCGCCTTCCCTCGGCTCATCCCCACTCCCCTCCTCTCCTCTCCCCTCCTCTCCCTTCGTCCCCCCTCACCCGGATTTGCTACCCTTCCCCCTTCTCCCGCCCCCTCCCCCGGCCGCTCCCTCCTTTCCCCGGGCCTCGGACGGACGGGCGGCAGCGGCAGCGCGGCGCGGCCGGCCCTAGTCTCCGTCGGTCTCCCGCTCTCCGGGGAGCCGGGCTCGGTCCCTCTCCCCTCCTCCAGCCCGCACCCCCTCCCCGCCCGGCTCCGTTTTTCCGCAGGATTCCCCCGCTGCCCCCTCCCTCTCCACCCGGCACCATGCCCCCTCCCCCGGGCGCTCCCCCGGGTTTCTGACGGCCCTGTGCGCCGCTCCGACCCCGCCGGGATGCGGGGAGACCCCTAGCTCCTCGCGATGGACCCCAGCGTCCTGCACCTTGGCGTTGTCGCTCCGCGGATCCCGGATTTCCCGGCGGGATCCAGTTGATTTCGTGGGCTCCGGACCGAGGCTTGGGCTCTGGTTTTTCCTTCTCGTCACCCTTACCCCCCCTCCCGGAGCTAGGAGCCGGAGGGGGGCTTCGCGGGGCTGCGCGGCCCCGCGTCCCCGCCCCCGGCCATGGGGCTGTGAGGCGGCCGCCCCCGGGCCGAAATGCCCCCCGGGGGGAGCGGGCCGGGGGGGTGCCCGCGCCGCCCCCCCGCCCTGGCCGGGCCCCTGCCGCCGCCGCCGCCGCCGCCGCCTCTGCTGCCGCCGCCGCCGCTGCTACTGCTGATGCTGCTGCTGCTGGGGGCGGCCGAGGGGGCTCGGGTCTCCTCCAGCCTCAGCACAACCCACCACGTCCACCACTTCCACAGCAGACACGGCACCGTGCCCATCGCCATCAACCGCATGCCCTTCCTCACCCGCGGCGGGCACGGTAAGTGGGCCGATGCGCGGGACCCAGGCCCCGCGGCCGCAGCCGGCCGAGCGCGCCCCGCCCGGCCCCTCCGCTTGGCGGGCAGGAGCCCCCTCACCTCGTGTCTGTCTCGGGTTCCCATCATCTCAGCCCCACCCTGGCCTCCATAACTCTACCTCCCCTCCCCCACCATGTCTTCACTTTGCTTCCCTGTCTCACCTTGTGCCCACCCCGGTGTGCGGGTAATCGCCTCCTGTTCCCGCAGCCCCACCGCCTGCCTGCCTGTCCTCCCTCCTCCCATCTTTGACCCTCACGGCCAAGCCCCTCGCTGCCCCTTAGTGTGTCTCCATCTGTCTGACTTCCATCTCTGCCTCACCCTCACCTTCCCACGGCTGGTCTCTCACCCCCTGCAGCCCCTCCCACCGCTGTCCCATCTGTCATCCCTGCCGCTGACAAGTCCCCTCTCTCCCTCTCTCGCCTCCTGCTGTCTGTCTCCCCCTGCCCTCAAATCTTCCCCTCTTGTTCCCTCCCCGGCCTCTGGCCCCCGCCAAGCAGTCGGCTCACACCCCGTCCCGTGTTCTCCTGCCCTCTTTCCCCTCCTCCCCACTTCTCCCCCTACACCTGCTCATCTCAGCCACCTGCACCCCGACCACTGTACCCGCGGGGCTTCCCGTGTGAGTTCCCAGGGCCCTCACCTGGGAGGTGTGCCTGGGCCCTCAGAACCTTCTGCCTTGGACCCCTGGCCTTCCATTTCTGACTTCTGTCGCTTCTCACTCCAGCACTCTGTCCCCTCACTACTTTACCGCTCAGACCCCCAAGACTCTCCGCGTGCTGCCTCCCCGCCCTGGGCCCCCACCTTGCTTGCCCTGCCCTCCCCTCCCCTCCCGTGTCTGGCCCGCCTCATGTTGTATTGCATTCCATGTTGGCACTCCTCACCTCTCCTCTCAGGGCTCCCCGCACCTCCCATCCCAGAGAATCTGCCGCCTCCCACTTAGCCTACCCTCCCTGCCCTGCGCCTTGACTTTCCCAGGCTGCCCCGTCACTTCCACCTCTGTGCCCCCCTTGCCTCCTGTGGGGTGCACCTCCTTACCCCCCAGCCCTGCACCTCCTCCATTTTGTCTTTGGCCCTGTCCCAGCCTCCATCAGCACCCATCTCTGCACCCCACCCCATCGCATCCAGGTCCTGCACCCTCACCTGCCGTGTCTCTGAACCCCTCCCCTCCCATCGGGGCACGCAGGCACTCCCTGCTCCCATCTCAGCACGGCACTGGCCTCAGGTCTCACGCTGTGGCCATGTGGCCTCACGTTCCTGTCCGTCTGTCCCTTCCTGGCCCGGTACCCTCTGCACTTTCCGTGTCTACCTGTCCACTGCCTCGCGCTCTCTCTCTCTCTTTACTCTGCTTTTGTTCTTCTATCTCTGTCTACCTCACATCTCCACCATTTCCTGCCTGTGCCCCCTCCACCTGCATTTCTGCCCCTCCCTGCCTCCCCATCACCACTCTGCCTCCATCATCCCAACTCTGTGCTCCCATCACTTCCAATCTCCCAGCTCCTTGTGGTCTTCTTCCCTTTCCTCCTCCCTCTGTGTCTCCCTTTTTCCATGCCTCTACCTCCTTTCCATCCAGGCCCCCAGGAGCAGCCCCTCAAACTCTTCCCTCACTCCTCCCTCTTTCTTCCCCCAGCACAGGTTCCCTCATCTACCCTCCCTCCTCCCCACGTCTGTTCTCTTCCCCACAGTCCCACATGACGTGGATGTGCTGACCCTCGCAGGCGCTGCCTGGCCCTCTGTGCCTTCCTGCCCCCTTTCCTTGCCCCTCCGCCTCCCAGGAGGCCCTGGCTTGCTTCCCAAGGCACACAGATAGGCATGGTCCTCCTGGATAGCGAGGTGAGGTTTGGAGGGGTGGGAGAGGAGGCGGAAAAGATGGCAAAGCAGAGAGCAGCTGGCCCCAGGGATCCTGGGCAGGCTGGAAGAAGGGCCAGGAGCTGGGGCACCCCAGGAAGGCCCACTGAAGATGCAGGAGCCGGGCAAAGGGAGAGAACCCAGACCAAGGCTTTTCTGGATGTGTCAGCGTCTCGCAGACCCAGATCTTCCAGAGGGGTTTTGTCCTGGCCTCTGATGCCACAGGGGCGCAGAGAGTCACCACGCCGGGGGAGGAGGGCACGGGAACCTGTGGGACGTGGGTGCTTGAGACTGCCTCCAAGCCGGCCACTTCTGTGCTGGGCGAAGGAGAAAGGGCCAGGGCTGCCCAGTGTCTCAGGCAGGACAGCAAAGGCAGGTGGCCCAGGGTGGGGCAGGGAGCCAGTGAGGGCAGGAAGGAAGAAGGGCCA
Organism: Sylvilagus floridanus; assembly: GCA_949820135.1. Classification (NCBI taxonomy): domain Eukaryota; kingdom Metazoa; phylum Chordata; class Mammalia; order Lagomorpha; family Leporidae; genus Sylvilagus; species Sylvilagus floridanus. The sequence goes on along the minus strand of OX463224.1, from coordinate 119,276,774 downwards.
GGGAAAGGCAGCGTGGGGCGGAGGCCACCTGTCATGGCTGACCCCTCAACTGTGGGGCTGGCCAGAGGACCGGCTCCTCTGAGGACCTGTGCTTGGGGTGGGGCAGGCCAGGCTTCCTCCCTGAGCACCCCCCAGTGAGGGGGCCTCTTTCCGCACCTGCTTCTCCACTTCCTCCTTCTGCTTGGGCTTCTCTGCTCCCCTCCCCCCTTCACTCCTCTCAGCTCCCCTCCACCCCTCCCCAGCCCTTCCTGTCACAGAACGTCCCTACCCACTCCCCAGAGCCCACCGACACTTCTGCAGTCGATGTCACTCTGGGCGCGGGAGGAACAGCACCTCTGGGTCCCAGAAATGGGACTGAGGGTGACACTCTGATGGTCCTTGGTCCCCCAGTTCTGGTTTCAAGGTCCTTGAGGGATCTCGCAGTCCCCAATCTTCATTTTTGGCACCCTCAGGAGCCAGGAAAGGAGGGTTCAACCCCGGCTGAGTTCTAAGTCAGTAGCTCCCAGGAGTTTCGGATTTACCACACCAGCCAGGCAAGGAAGGTGGCATTTATTTTGATCCTGGTGGTATGAGCCTGAGAACTTGGATTCTGGACTGCTTGGTTGGTGGCCAAGAATGGTTTTAAAAATGGAGGGGCTATGTCCTTGGGTTCTGGACCAAGAGAGAGCTGAGTGCAGGGGTGGGTCTGTGGCCCTCTCCCCGTACGATGGTGCAGATCCTTGTGGCTTGCCCAGGAGCACCAACCCGACGCAGGCTGTGTTTTCTTGCTGTTCCAGGTCTTCCGCAAGGTTTCTGGTGCCATGGGGACACAGCCAGGAGGGTCTCCTCATGTGTCGCTGCCTTATTTTTTTTTTAAATCCTGCCTTGGTTGATTTTGTTGTTCGAGTCTGGGTTAGCTAACCATGGTTCATGGTTGTTTGTTTTGAATACAGGTGTGTGGGGACTGTATGGAAGGTTCTTGATCCTCTAGAGTGTTTTACTGGGTCAGTGAATTTTGAGTCTGGAAGGCACTGAGGAGCTGGGTGTGGGCAGAAGGTGCCAACCCTGGGCCTTTGGCATCTTGAGGCTGGCCAGAGGCTCCCTGGTCTTGGGCTTTGGGGGTGCAGGTCTCCAGCTCACCAGCGTTGTCCTGGGGAGGTAAAAGGTAGCTGGTCTACACCTCCTTTTCTGGAGGCTGTCAGCTCTAGATGGGGGACACATCCCGGGCTCTGGGAGCAGGGGTTGGGGGTAGAGGTATGTGGGAGGGGCCTGGGGAAGCCCCGCCTCCTCTGCCCCTCCCTTCCCTGGGTGCCCAGGGCAGGAGCGGAGGTGCCGGTGCCGGGGAGAGAAACGTCTCCCCAGGGTAATCAGTGCCACCTCCACCCAATAAACCATTCATCCTTTACCTCTTTTCCCGAGAAATCTCTGCTCCCCCCCCCCCCCCTTATAAACACCCTCAGGCCTTAATAAACTGGCTGCGGTGCCAGACCTCAGCTGGGCAATCAATCCCTGGGGAGGCCTGGACCAGGGAGCCAGGAGGCTGGGGAGGGGATGGGCGAGGCAGGCTGCGCGGGCCTCGGGGGCGGGGACGCGTGCGCCCCGTCCCGCGCGGGGCCAGCCCTGCCCTGGCGGCACCTGCCACGGCCTGTCTTTGTGCGCTTACCGCCATGTTTCCGGCTGCGGCTGCGGCGTCGCCTGTCGGGGGTCCGCCTCTCCACGCTGGGTCTTTGTGTGCAGCTGGCAGCGGCGTCGCCGGTGTGTGGGTGTGGGGTCGGGTGTGCGTCACTGGGGACGTGGCTGGCGTCCTGGGGCTTGGGCGGTGGGCGCGCGCCTCTGATCCCGCCCGCCTCGCAGCCCTTTGGGGGCGAAGCGCTCCGGGGCGCAGGCGGGCTCTGTCCATGGTGTCGAGATGGCGGGATCTGCGGTGGGAAAGCCCGGGGGAAGGGCCTCCTCTCCCGCGGACCTGGGGGCTCAGTCCGGCTCCGGGCGGAAGCGGTTTCTTCGATTCCTTGGTCTGAGGGGACGTAGGAGCCCAGTGAAGGCCTCCTGTGCTGGGGAGGCCCTGCAGCCCGGGGTTGGGAGGGTGAGTGGAGGAGGGTCAGCGTCTTAGCTCCCCCCACCCCACCCCGATTCAGACGTGCAGCTTGTGAGTACAGAGAGGAGGAAGGACCCTGGGTATTACGGTTGCCATGGAAACAGCCGATTTTCTGGAGTGCTGCGGCGTTGGGAGTGGAGACTACAGGCCCTGCCCTTTCCAGACAGGTGTCCTGCCTGGGGTAGGCGTGGGGCTCGCTGTGTACCCCGCCTCCAGCCACCTCTCCATCCTAAACTTGGGGCCCATTCTGATTGACCCCCTCACCGCTGTGCCTCCAAGACCCCCGGGCAGAAAGGACATTTGGCTCTGGAAGGAGCTGGGGGTCCCTTCCTGGGCACAGGCAGAGGTGAGATGTCAGTTAACCAGATACCAGATGGCTCTCTCCTGCCTGCCCTGCCCCAGGGGGTCATGTGTCATCTGACCTCGTCTAGGGGGGGTGGAGGGCGTGGAGACACATGTTCCGGGGACCTCTGAGGGGATGCATGGCTCCTGCTGGCCTCACTGGCTCTCCAGACCCAGGTCCCAGCATCCTCTATCTCCCCAGCTCCTCCATGGGCCTGCAGATGGTGCTTCCCGCCAAGAAACCGGGAGGCCCTCGACGCCTTCAGGGGCCCAGGGGTGACCTAGGATGGAGCCCCAACCACAAGGAGACTCTGGAGATGAGAGACCTCGGGTGCCTGAGCGAACGCCGCTTCTTGTTCACTGTGAGGCCGCCATATTGGCTGAGCAGCCTTGCTCCTTGGAGGTCCTGCCCCCAGGCTCCCGGACCCCCTCCCAGGACTCCCACTGCTCTCCCAGCCCCAGGTCCAGACTTCCTTTCCAATCTACTCCAGGCTTTTGCCCCGGACCCCATCCGCCTCCCTCCCCGCTCACCACCATCTCCAGCTAGGTCTTTCCTTAGACCCCTCGCCCTCCAGAGTGCTTGGAGCGGAGTTGCTAGTGGCTAGTTATTTAATTATTTTTTGAATCTCATCTGCTCCATTTATGTTCTAAAGGGTGCAAGGTTGTCCACCCCTCCCTGTCCGCAGGCCCCAGCGCCCTGGTCCTCCAGCCTCCCAGACAGACAAGGCTCCCTTCCTGGAAACTGGGTGACCAGCCCCCACCCCACCCCCACCCCCAGGGAGCTCAGTCAGCCGCAGGAGGGAACATGGCGACTAATGGGGTTTATTTTGGGGCTGAGATCGTTAGGGACCTCACACCCGCCCCCGGCAGCCGGATGGCGGATGGCGAGGAGGAGAGGGAGAAGGGGAGAGAGGGTGGGGTGGGGGAGGGCTCCCACTCTCCCAGCTCTCACCTACTCCCCTCTCTGTCTTTCTCCGTCCGTATGTCTCTGCCTCCTCACTCCTCTGCCTGCCCCTCTTCCCCGTGCCTCCTTTTCAGACAGGGTTCGGGACCCCTCTGCTTTGGGAGCCACACAGCCCCCTCTGGGGGTAGAGGCAGGGAGTCTTGGGAAAACTGGGAGCGTTCCCAGGGGCTTGGGAAGGGGCTGGGGTGGGGGTGATGCTGGCGAGGTACCAGTGATGGGCCATGACTCAGAGCTGCCCACAGCACTGCTCATCTTCCCGCCATCGCCCGGGGCTGCGTGGTTTTTTTTTTTTTTTTGGCTTTCGTGCTTGCTCAGCTCTGGCACCAAGGAAGCGCACGCCTTGAATCTGCCAGCTCTGCCGGCCTGGGAATCACGCCGGTCAGGACCAGCCCCCTCCTTCCAGGGCACACTCATCTTCCCTGCCTCTTTGCAGCCTCTCTCTGGGCGCGCGTGCTCTCTCTGTCTCTGTCACTCTCTCTGTTACCTCTCGGTGTGGCTGTAATTAAAGCTAGAATTCTAGATGAGGCAGCTACATCTGTCTGTGCGCGTGCACGGGCTCTCCCGGGGACCCGCCTGCCAACTGTTCCCTGGGGCTACAGGGCTGGGGGCTGCTGTGGGCATCGCAGCAGGAGGCCCCACACCTGCCGCCTGGTGTCGCAGCCCGGCGGTCCCACCGGGCTGGCCCTCCTGACGTTGTTTCTCTCTCCTTTCCTTCTTCTGCAGCTGGGACCACATACATCTTCGGGAAGGGGGGAGCACTCATCACCTACACGTGGCCCCCCAATGACAGACCCAGCACGAGGATGGACCGCCTGGCCGTGGGCTTCAGCACCCACCAGCGAAGCGCCGTGCTGGTGCGGGTGGACAGCGCCTCCGGCCTAGGGGACTACCTGCAGCTGCACATTGTAAGAACCCGGGCCCCGGCCCTACAACCCCTGCCTTCCCCACCCCGGAGCTGCTGCGTCTCCCACTGCAAGGGGGCACCCGCTCAATGGGGGTCCTCACAACCTCTGTTCCCCCATCCCTGGAGCTTCCTGCTAGTTCTGCTTCTGAGAGCTGACCCCTCCCGGTTACTCACCAAGCTCCCAGAGCCACGCCAGCTGGTGTAAATAGCACCAGCTCCTCGCTCTCGGAGACACCCGTGTCTGCCGACCCCAAACACGGTCAGGGGCCCCTGGGGCCTTCCAGGCTGTTCTCCAGCGGCCTTCGGAGACGTCCCCACGTTTGTGATCATCCCGGGGCTGCTGCCTGCTCACGCAGAGGCCTCCTAGGGCAGCCGCTCTTCTTGGTCCCTTCCCCTGCCTTCCTGCCGCCACCCCCGCTTCTTCGCGTTGTCCCGGGATCCTGCCCCTGCCGCTGTCCTGCCCTGACCTCTGTTGTGAATGCTGCCCCCCCAGCAGACTCCTTACCCGGCCTCCCCTGCGGCCTCTCTGGCTGCGCTCATGCCTCTCTGACACGCATCCCTCCAGCTCACCCCACATCGTTTTCCTGCCTCAGGTGCCACCCAACTCTGCCCAGGCAGGCACACAGCCTCCGTTGACTTAGCCCCCCACCTCCTGCTCCCCTCCTGCACCCCTGTTCTTCCCAGTGCCCCCCTCTGCATCTCCCTCATGTGCACAGCTCTTTTTAAAGATTAATTTATTTGAAAGTCAGAATTACACACAGAGAGAAGGAGAGGCAGAGAAAGAGAGAGGGGTCTTCCATCCGCTGGTTCACTCCTCAATTGGCCGCAATGGCCGGAGCCATGCCGATCTGAAGCCAGGAGCCTCCTCTGGGTCTTCCATGTGGGTGCAGGGGCCCAAGGACCTGGGCCATCTTCCACTGCTGTCCCAGGCCACAGCAGAGATCTGGATGGGAAGAGGAGCAGCCGGGACTCAAACCGGCACCCACATGGGATGCTGGCACTACAGACGGCGGCTTTACCTGCTACGCCACAGCGCCAGCCCTGTGTCCACAGCTCTTTACTGCAGTTGTTCATCCTGCCTCGTTCTTGTCTGCAGGCCGTCCCTGTTCTTCCCTGGCCTGTGCCCCACCCCCCAGTCCTGCCCCACACTCTCCCCTGTGACCTCTGGCCTTGATCTGTTTCATCCCTGGTCTTGGCCTTTTGCCTGCCCTCTCCCCATGTCTCAAGTTCTCCGACCTTAGTCTCCATCTCCACATCAATGGGCCTTACAGCTGCCTCGTGTCCCTGCCTGCGTCCCACGTGCTGGCCCTGTCCAGGCCCCCTGAGCCGTGAGTGGAGCAGGCTGGTCAGGCTCTGTGTGCCGGGAAGCCCTGTGTTGGGGGCTCTGGGCTTGGTGAAGGGCAGGGTTGGGACAGGAGAGGAAGCCAGGGCAGAGGGCTGTAGAGCTGGGAGCCAACCCTTCCCTGTCTGCTTGTGGCTGCCAGCCCCTCCCCCCACAGCCACTTGTCAGCATCCCAAGAGCCCGGGCCAGAAGGAAGGGAGGTGTCCTGTGGGCAGAGCAGAGCTGGGGCGGAAGCAGCTGCTGACGGGCATGGGCCACTAGAGGCCATGCAGCAGGGGCATGGGGCAAGATGGCAGGAGGGATGCTGAGCGAGGCCTGCAAGGTCTGAGCCCGTGTGTGACTGAAACAGAAGGTGTCTATAGCTGTGCCTGGAAGCCCGGGAGACGCCTGGATGTGGGTGACCGTGTGGGGCTGGGTGCAAGGTGCTCGTGCATCAGGGCCGTGGCTGACGGGGAGTGGCTGGATCTTGTGTCTCTGAGTGGGTAGCTGTACATTTGCATGTCCCCGTGGAGCGCTGCTTGCCATGGTTTGTCACCTGTCCATGTGACTGTGCGTCCCCGTGTCCTTGTCTGCTGGTGAGGGCCTCTGTCTCTCCCTCCTTACTGCCTGTGAGGCCATGCGTGGCTTTGGGTTGGAGACCCAGCTCCGCCACTTCCTTGCTGTCTCTCTTGAGCCTCGGTTCTCTTGTGTGTGTGTGGGAGGGGGTGGGGTGGGCTCAGAAGAGGCCTGGCCTGTGGCCAGGTCTGAAGGAAGCACTTAGGGCTTGGCCTCCCGGGCTGCTGGCCTGCCTGTGGGAAGCCTGCCGTGTGAGTGTTGTGGTCCTCTGTGAATGGCCACCCCCACAGCGGCTGGCCTCTTGGCTGTGACATGGGGAGAAAGGGCAGGGGGTCGGGGGCCCCTTCACCCTCCCCTCAATTGTTCGCAGGCCTTGCCTGGTTCAGGGCTGTGCAGTTAGAAGTACCTGTTGGGTGGGGGTGGCGGGGAGGGGGCAAAGCCTGGCCCTAGGGTGGGGAGGCATGGGAGAGGCCAGCTTTGAGGGCAGCAGGCGGGCTGGGTGCTCTTAGGGGCAGCCCCCGAGTCCCCCTTCCCCTGGTGACACACCAGCTCTCACCACAGCGTCATTAGCAGCTCTCAGAGAGCGGGGAGGCGGCAGCAAAATAAGAGAAAAGCAATTTGACGTTTCTAATAAAGCGTCGCTCCACTTTGCCAAATTAATTTTGACTCCCATAATTATTTGCTGTAGGAGCGGCCGCGTTCTCCCCACCGCCGCCTAATGAGGTAATTGGGGAATTAGGAATTAATGACTTTAACAGAAGTGACAACTGACTTCTCATCGGGAGTGGCTCTGGGGAGCTGCCTCTCCCCCGGAGTGCACCGCTCCCAGCTTGGCTGCCACCTAGGAAAGCCAGGTGTCCTGCCCCCCGGCTCCCACGGCCCCCACGGCCAGCACAGCCGGCCCTCTGCCAGCCCCCTTGACCGTGATCCCTGCCCGGGCCGAGCCTTGCTGGGAAGAAACCTTCAGAGGCACCCGTGGGGCTGATGCTATTCTGGGTGATATTATTACTAACAATAGTAACGAGAAGGCTCGGCTGTTCTCTCGCGCGTGTGTGGGGAGCAGTGACGAGCCGTCTCCCTGGGGATGTTGTCAGTCTGTGGGTGGTGGGTAGGTGAGGCTTGCTAATATTCCTCCAGCAAGCCTGGCCTCAGTTTCCCTGTGCACTGCACATGCGTGAAAGGCTGTGTGTGTGTGTGTGTGTGTGTGCGCGCTTGCATGGATGTGTGTGCCTGCAGAGGTCTGTGTGTGGCTGTCCCAGGTGCTAGGAGGCAGACAGCTGGACCTCACAAGTACAGAGCGATAGGGCGTGGCCTCCCAGCCTGCGTCACAGCTGCTCAGCCTGCCCCCCCCCCATTCTCCCTGGCAACCCCTAAGCCTTGGCCAGTAGGTGAGCCACTCCTGCCCCCACCTCCAGTGCCACAAAGCCTCTTGGCTCTGTTCCGTGCAGGAGGTGGCAGCCAGTGGTTCCTCCTGACCAGGCTGGGCTGGGGCAGTCCTTCTGGAAGGCGCCAGGAGAGCAGTGTTTCTGTGATAGGCTGGGGCCCAGGGAGTGTGCCATCCAGTTCCCTCCTTGATGAAGGGGCACCATGAGCTTCCTCGGGGGCTGCTGAGCGGGCGACAAGCGCATGAGCAGGCAGCCCCCGCGGGCCCTGGGGTATGTTGGGGGTTTGGCCAAGTTCTGCCTCTCACTCCTCCGTCGTGGGCAAACTCTGCCTGGCCTGGACCCTGGGCAGCTTCTGCAGAGTCCCCCATGGGCTCGGGTCCTGGCGCTCACCCAGGCTCTTCCTCTCCTTGCAGACCTTGCTCTGTCTGTCTGCTGCCTGTCCCTCCCCAGCCCTCAGCCCCATCCCACACTGGGACACCCCACGCACCCCTCTCCTTAAGTCTTGTCCCTCATCTCTTCCCATGCTGTCACCCCCAAACACACAACAGTCCGGGACCCCACCTCCGCCACCACGGCTGCAGAGGGGCCACCCCCGCGTGCACAGCCTGGGGCCTGTGAGGGTGCCCAGTGCCAGCCATGCAGGGGAGGGAAGGCTGGAGGCTCGGGCCTGGGGGGAGGCTGGCTTCTGGGGACTTCCCTGTGGGTCCTACCTGAGGGGGCTCTGTGCTCCTCTGCCTGGTCCCCATTACCTCTGGGCTCAGTGGCCCTTGCTCAGCACAGGTGCCCCATAAACATGTGTGGATATTCCAGACAAACCCAAAGGCCAGAGACAGGTGCGGCTGGTGGAAGGGGCCCTGGGCCCAGCTGTGCACCCCGCGGTGGCTGTGCCCAGCCTCTGAGGCCCCACTCTCTGGCCTGCACATGGGGGTGGGACGAGCCCGCCCACCGTGTGCGGATGAGACCTGGAAAGCCGGGGTGATGCTGTGGGACACAGGCGTTGTTCCAGGAATGACTGAATGGCTGTTGCCTCCCCGTGGCTGACCTGTACCCCCGTCCCCAGGACCAGGGCACCGTGGGGGTGATCTTTAACGTGGGCACAGACGACATTACCATTGACGAGCCCAATGCCATCGTGAGCGACGGGAAATACCACGTGGTGCGCTTCACTCGAAGCGGCGGCAATGCCACCCTGCAGGTGGACAGCTGGCCGGTCAACGAGCGGTACCCGGCAGGTAGGTAGGCGGCGCGGGCTCTTGGACCGGGCGGGTGGACTTGGACCCGAGCGCTGTCTGCAGCAGGGCAGGCTAAGCAGACAGGCTTCCTGCTGTGGGGCGGGGCCATGGGAAGGCGAGGCTTCTGGGGGCGGGGCCAGAGCAGAGGCGTGGCTCAGAACCGAGGTACTGGCGGGGCGGGCCTGGAGGAGGTGCGAGGCTGGTGGCAAGGCCAGTGGGTAGTTTGGGGTGCGAAGAGAAGAGGGAGGGGAGAGGCAGGAGAGTCTGATGCGACGGAGGACAGGATGAGCTCAGAAGCGAAGGGCAGGCGGAAATGGGGAGGGATTTTCAACAGGAGAGAACACTCGGAAGTAGCACAGGAAGCATTTTGGCTAGGAGGCAGGTGCTGTTCCCAAGGGCAGAACCAAGGTCTTTAAAGAGCCGGTGTGCAGATCGCGAGAGCTGGATGGGGGAGAGAAGCAGCGGGGACACCCAGGGAAAGAGGAAGCCCAGTGTCTCGGGGAGTGGGGAGGCGGTGAGAGGGCAGGGAGAGCGAGAAGTGAGGAGAGTGCACGGGGGCGTTGCACAATCTTCGTGACCGCCCTCGCCAGGCCCCGCTCCGGGCCTCCAGGACGCAGGAAGCCCCCAGACGCAAACACATCCAGTTCCTGGTGGCCCGGGAGCACAGGGAAGGGGCTGGGACGAGGACAGGGGGAGACGGGAGGCAGAGACAGCCCCAGAGTGAGAGGGGGCCGGAGGAGGGGCCCCCAAGGCCTGTGCAGAGACGGAGGCGCGGAGATTCCGGAGATTCGTGGAGATGCTGCCACGGAGAGAAGGGGTGGGCGGAGCCTCGCCAGGGGGAGGAAGGGGGAGCCACAGACACGGGGTGCTGGGGTAGGTGCTGAATAACGCTGGAGACAGTGGGGCCCAGGGAGAGAAGCGGCCCCATGCTGACCACGATGCGTGCGGGCGGGACAGTACACAGACCCTCCTGGGCTTACCTAGGGCAGAATAAAGAGGCCAGGGAGGGTCACGGCGCCCAGTCACGCAGGCTTGCGCCCAAGAGTTTTGGGGCAGCCCCTGGAGATAAAGAGGCCCACGCAACCCCCTAGGCAGATACACACACAGGCCGAGCCCAGACATCCAAACATCAGACAGACGCGTGAGGAAAACAGCTCTCCAGAGAGATGCCAGCCTCTAGTGGGGCCCCGGGCAGACAGCACCCCTCCCACATGCAGCCCCCCTCCCCCACCACTGTGAGTGGACACTGCCAGCCCAGGCTGTGTGGGTGTGATGGCTCTGTGGGCATCAGAGCACGTACCAGGGCTATCTTTGTAGCAGGGGTGACGTGGCCTGTGCTGGACAGGGCTGAGACTGGGGGGCACACGAGCCCCCCGTGTCAAGCCAGGGTTTGGATCTGGAGCTTCACCCCGTGGGGCCCAAGCAGGCCGGAGGTTGAGGGGTCACACCTGTTCTCTGCTCAGGAGCCTGTGGCTATGGGTGCGGAAAGGTTTCTGGGTGCCCCTTGCCTGCCAGGGAGGCCTGGGGGCTGCCTGTGTGCACAGTGGGGGCCGACCCTGGGCAACACCAGTGGCCAGGTCAGCCGTGTGCGGGGGCCCAGAGACTGCTGCCTCCTGACCCTTACGGGGTGCAGAGACCCAGCCCCTGGGCTCCAAGTCCACAGGCCCTGGTTTTTGAATCCTGAATCTCCTAGTGACAAGGTGTGTGCCCTCCGATGAGTCATCTCGGAGCCTCTCGGTCAGTTGTTTTCACCCCCGGCAAGGTGGGGGATGGTCCTGGGGAGTCCAGGGAATTATCCACGGGGAGCAGAGGAGGAAGCTTCCTCCATCGTCCACCCTCCTCTTCCTCTCAGGACATGCGCAGTTGAATGACCCATTTTCCACTTAAACAGGAATGTCCTGAATCTTTGGGGAGGCAGAGTCTCGTTGCCTTGTAGGCACCACCTGTGCACACACGGACGCGCGTGCGTGTTCATGGGAGGTGCACACAGGCAGGCCCAGTTCCAGACCTCTGCACAGGTGAGCGGTGGGGTGGAGGTGGGAGGGGAAGCCCCCTGGCCCCACAGCGGGCTGAGCAGCATGGAAGTGGTTTGTATAGGAGGAGCGGCCTGATTCCCAAAGGAAGTCGCTTTCCCTTCCGCTGCTGCTCATCAGGTTTGCTCACAGTCTACGGGGAGGGGGGGAGCACACAGGCAGGCCCAGGTACTGACAATCCTGTTTCCACAGAGGTGTGCGCACACACACACACACACACACACACGTGCATCCTCCCTATCTCCAGGGGCTGGAGCTTGGGGGCTGAGAGAGGCAGAGGTGGGCAGCCACATATCCCCGTGCGCAGGTGCAAAGGAGGTTGGAGAAGGGGCAGGGGCTGGCGGGGCAGGAGAGGGGGGGAGGGTTGTCGAGGCTGCATCCTGCGCGCAGAACACAGGGCCCCTGGCAGGCAGCAGAGGAGGGCTGGCCGCTCAGGGCCCCTGGCAGGCAGCAGAGGAGGGCTGGCCGCTCAGGGCCCCTGGCAGGCAGCAGAGGAGGGCTGGCCGCTCAGGGCCGAGGTGAGAGGGCTGCGGAGGCCGCAGAGAGCTGGTGGGCGGGGCTCCATCACCAGGTGCCACACCACTGGATGTCCCACCTTACAGGGACAGCAGGGCTGGGTTCAGGAGCCTGAGAGAGGGTTAGGATGGGGGGCCAGGAGTGGAGTGAGGTGGGGGAGGAGGGGGCAGCTGGGAGCCGATCATGGAGACCAAGGGGGTTGTGATGGCTTGGGAACGTGGTTTAAATCTCACTGTTAAATGCGCGTGCCGGGCGACCCCCTCCTAAATGCCGCATAAACCCCCGCTTAACCTGCCCCTCCCACTTCTAAACCACACCCTCTAAACGCAGTAGCCAGCTGGGCCACGATGCCTGCTGCCCCCAACTTAAACCTGCTAAATGCCCCGCCCCACCCCAATGCCCCATTTTGAGATGGGGAAGGAAGCGGGGCCTCTACCAGTGATAAACCTGTTTAACCTTTGACCTTCGACCCTCCACCTGCCTTTTCTTTATGTCCTTGCCTTCCTCCCTTTTTCCCTCCTTTTCTTTGGGTTGCTCCCACCCCAGGGTGGGGCAGGCTCCCGAGGCGGAGCCCAGGGAGGGCCCCCACCCCTGGCAGAGGGACCCAGCTTTTCTTCCTCACGTCCCCCCTCTTTCCGTTGGATGTCGCTGCTTATTCTGATCTCCTGAGAAATGCATAATTACTTTTCTAACTACTTTGAACTTCGCCGCCTGAGAAACCTACTGTCTTTCTAAACTTTTCCAAGGAAACTTTGATAACGAACGCCTGGCGATTGCTAGACAGAGAATCCCCTACCGGCTTGGTCGAGTAGTAGATGAGTGGCTGCTCGACAAAGGTAATTAACCAGAATTAATTAACTAATTAACTTTAAACCACTAACTTAAAGGTGCAGAGCTCTCTTTCCCTCTCGGTGCCTTCGCCGGCACCCACACCTGCAGGGACCGTTGTCCGACTCTCTGGCCAGGGCACCCCTTCCCCCAGGAGCCAATGGACTGGGAACTTCAGGGTGGTGACCTGGGGCCAGGGCGGGGCTGAACCTAGAATGGGAGGAGGGCGACCACCACAAGCAGGCTGGGGGAAGCGCTCTCTGCCTGAGGGTCCTGTGGAAGTTTCCTTAAAGGGCCATGGGGCACTTAGGGGCAGGAGGCCCTGGGGAGCAGGGAGAGCTGATGCTGAGACCTGAAGGGGTTGGCTAGGCCTCACCGCGGCCACCTGGGGAGGAGGGGCAGAGTGGGCGCCTGAGATCCTACAGGAAAGACCCCCAAAGAGAGCGTGCCTCTGGGACCCCTATCTCTGGGACGGGCCCACAGTGGTCCAGAGGCCCCTTAGAAGGGCAGAGGGATTCAGGACAGGAGGTGGTCGTCTGGTAGGGATGTCTGGGCCTGCTGGGCTGCTCAGGAAGACAGAGGGGCCTCCCCTTGAGGCCCGCAGGCAGTGGGTGAGGTGCTGCTGGGTGAGAGGGAGAAGGCTTCTTGCCAACAAGGGAATTTGGGGGCCAAGGGCAAAGTCATCCCATTCCCTTTGGAGGGGGGGCGAGCTCTGTACCTCTAAGGCTAAACTCTAGGGGGGAAGTAGAACTGTTAAACCTCCACTTAACCAGCTGATAACTGTGATTTTAAATGTCCACTGGGGCCTACCCCCAATAAAACCCCTGATGTAACGTCAGCCCCCCCCATGAGGGGGGGCCTAAACATGTTGATAACCAGGTGTGATAAATCCAAAACAGGACAAAAAGTTAAAGGGACTGTAACAGACATCGCTAAAACCTACAGCCCCAGCCACACTGGGCTGCCCTCTCCAGCGGGGTGAACTTTAACCCTTTGAGGAGTTCATGGCAGGTGGAGGCAGGGGCAGGGGCCACGGGGGACCACGTTTGTGACACCTCATGTGGCTTCCTCTCTGTTACCCACCTCCTTCTCCCGGAATCAGAGAGGCCAAGGGAGCAGCCTGGGCTGAGGACGGGACACCTTGTGACCCCAAGGGTCGGGAGAGCTGGGCAGGCCCTGGTAGGGGGAGGGGTGGGACTTGGGGTCCAGATGGGGGACCTCAGGCTGTCCTTCCCCAGTGGCAGGTCTGCGCGTTCTCTAGCTGAGAGAGGAGGCTTCTGGGAGTGTGGAAGGAGGACCCACTTTCTCTGTGGCCTTGGTCGGGAGGCAGGGATAGTCACCCTCGCTCGGCCCACGTCACAGGCACAGAGGAAGAAGGAGGGAGCAGGCAGGTCTGGAGAACAGGGTCTGGGAGTTCTTGGAGGGGATCCAGCTGCTTCCTCTGTCTGCAGGTTCCACACGCACCCACAGATCCAACTGACCTCAGAGCAAAAACACTTGCAAGAAATTTGCATCTGTACTGAACCGATACAGATTTTTTTTTTTTTTTTTTGCCACCATACATAAGGGACTCGAGAGCACCTGCAGATTTTGTGACCTGTGGGGGGGTCCTGGGATCCCCCCCCCCCGTGGATGACGAGGGAAGCTGTACCTTACTGTCAGTAGGTGATCGCTAAATATTTATGGAAGGGATCCATTTTCCCGTTCCAAAGCACGTCCTGTCAAACGGTCCCACGAGACGCTTCGCTGTAAAGAGGTTTATGGTGACATGAGCTGGGAGGTGCTGAGTCCTGTCTCCCTCTCTTGGAGGTGTGTGTGTGCATTAGGGTAGTACAGGCTGGGCCAGGGGACTGAGCAGACACAGCAGTGGCCCTCGTCGGCTGGAGGCTGGGTGTCCCCAAGGCCGGGCGACCCCGAGAAGCTGAGTTCCCAAAGAGGGTTTCCCAAGGGGGACTGTCCTCAGCCCAGGTTTTGGGGCAGGGCTCACAGGCACCTAACTCTAAACCAGATCTTTAACGAGGCACTAACCAGAGGCTAACAAGGGCTAAGCCAGGTCTTAAACCCCCAGCACCAGCAGCTGAAGGCCCGGGGGAGGAGGGGGCCTCCCCCTCCCCCAACAACAACAAAAAAGGCAACACCAAAACCAAAGCTAAATCTAAACTTAAACATAATAAATCTCTTTTCTAAAATCCAAACCAAAACAACAAACTCAGAGGGTTAAACCGACCCCCAGATCCACTGAAAACGAACGGAACAGCCAAGCCCCACGCAGGTGGGCATGCTAAGGTACCACTGCCGAGTGCCAAGCGAGACTGGAGCTGGAGCGGATTTTTATGGCTGTCAGCGAGCGAAGCGAGGTCCCTTTAACATTTTCCATTTCTGGCGGGCTCTGCTCTCCAGGGGCGGGCTCCAGGCGTGGCTGGGCCTTGGCAGGGGAGGAGGGCCAGGGTTCAGAGGGCCTGGAGCCCCCCCCTCGCCTCCTTGCCTGCGCTCACCTGCTGGCCCCACCTTGGCTGGAGCAGCAGCCCCCTCTGTCTCTGCCTGTCTCTGTCTGCTGCTCTCCATGGCTCCATGCTCTCTGGAGTGGGATGTTTGGGGAGGCAGAGGGCGAAGATGGGGTTGGCATGAAGAGGAAGGAGGGGTGATGCTGGCCCCGGAGGGGGAGGGGGCAAAGTGAAGAAGGCATGTGCAATCTGGGGGGGGAAAGGGGGTGCCTGGGCTCCCTTTCCCAGCCCGTGTTGCCTTGGGGGCCCCACCTGGCTGGGCTAGGGGCCGTGGCTGACAAGGACTTTCGCTCTGGTTGTCTGCCCTCCCTCGCCCCCTCCCCAATACTTGCTGGTCTCCTCTTCCATCTGTCTCCCCCCTCGGCTTCCCTCCATTCTCCCCATCCCTTCCTGGTCGCCCCTCCCCCCGCCCTCCCTGTCTGTCACCCCGCCCCCTCCCCTCAGGCCGCCAGCTGACCATCTTCAACAGCCAGGCCGCCATCAAGATCGGGGGCCGGGACCAGGGCCGCCCCTTCCAGGGCCAGGTGTCTGGCCTCTACTACAATGGGCTCAAGGTGCTGGCGCTGGCCGCCGAGAGCGACCCCAATGTGCGGACCGAGGGTCACCTGCGCCTGGTGGGGGAGGGGCCGTCCGTGCTGCTCAGTGCGGAGACCACGGCCACCACCCTGCTGGCTGACATGGCCACCACCATCATGGAGACCACCACCACCATGGCCACCACCACCACGCGCCGGGGCCGCTCCCCCACGCTGAGGGACAGCACCACCCAGGTGAGGCCCCTCAGGCCAGTGGACAAGCGGTAGGGGTGGGGGCCGTGGCGCCCAGGAGTGGGTCCAAGAGGGTCCAAGGTCCGACGGGACCCTGGAGGCTGCTGGCCCCAACCTTGTTGTCACGGCGATGGTTTTGGTGAGGTGGGTGGGGTCACCCTTTGCTCTGGTAACCAGGGCTAGTGTGGGATCATTGCTAGGGTGGAGGGGGAGTTTGGTGCTCCAGCTGGACCAGGGAAGACCACCTGCCTAAGTAAGAGTGAGGGAGGAAGGACCCCCTGTGCCCCGTCCCTGATCTTAGCCGCGCCCTGTGTTGTGTGGGCATCTAGAGGGTGTTGTCTGAGGTTGAAGCTGGTTGATGTGGTCACTGGTGGGTGGCCAGGGGCAGCGTTCCTTGTTTGCTGGAGTCCCTGGCTTCATGGCCTTCACGGTCCTCCTGGTGAGCTTGAGCCTGCACTGCTCTGGGGGCCCAGGGCCCTCCTCTGTGCCCGCGGGTCCAAGGAGGGGGTGTCAGTGCAGACAATTTCCTGTGCTTTACCCCCACCCCCACCCCCAGTGCTCATCCCGCCTGCTCAGGGGCTCCCTGGGTCAGGCCACGCCCAGGGGAAGGGAAGTGAGGGCCCTCGTGTGACTCTGGGGCACCCAGGCCAGGTGCTGGTGGGTGACCTTAACCGTTGGCTCAGGGAGGGCCCACGCCTGCCACACCTGGCCTTGCTTAGCCACCCTGCGCCCACACTGCCTTCACCCCCGCACCCTTCCTCACTGCCTGTGGTCGTCAGGCCTATAGGCCTAATGGGACTGCAGTCCTCCCAGTGTGAGGGAGAGATCTGGGTGGCCACAAGACGTGTCCCCACCTTTAGCTTTTCCCTTATCCAAGGGGCGGCCCCTCCTCCCTGTGCAGGGAGCCTGGAGCTGGGCCGCTGAGGCTCACCCTTGTGAGAGAGATGAGCCCGCATCTCCTCCTCTCTGTCTTCACTCCCAAGAAAACAGGGTTGGAGTGCCTGGGGATCTGGCCCTGGGATGCGGGGAGCCCCCAGAGCAAGGCCTGGGGCCCCCATGCCCAGTGTCCTCTAGGTTGTGGGGGCAGGGGGCCCCTAGCCTCAGAGGAGGGAGATGGGCAGTTTGTCCAGGTGGAAAGGGCGCCCTGGGGTCATGGCTGGGGAGGAGAACCAGCCACGTGTTCACCAGAGCTGAGGTGGCAGGAACACAGAGGGGTAGGCCGGTCCCTCCAGGCCCCACCTTGCCCTGGGGCGGCGTCTGAGGAGCAGGTGTGAAGAAAATCGGGGGCGAGGCTTCCTCCGTCCATCCTGGACCTCTGGACTGGCCCTGTCCTCCCCGCCCGCAGGCCCTCAGGCCCTCCCCTCTGGACTGCCGTTCCCTTCTTAGGTCTAACACCCCCTGCGCACCCGCTGCCCCCCCACTCACTCACCTTGGGAATTCTCTTTCTTAGCAATCAGGAGAGAAAATGCTGACAAAGTCGACTCCCGTTGTCAGGGCAACAGCAGCCCTAATTATTGTGTGCAGCCCGGTCTCTGTCTCTCAGGGCTCTGGGAAGGGGGTTGGGAGAGAGGTGAGAGACGATGGGGTGGTGAAGGGGGAGCCAGAGGACCCCTCCACCCTCTACCCTTGCTGCCCCCGTGCTGGCCCGAGGCATTCTGGGTCTCCTTGATGGAATCTGCAGCCGAGGTCCAAGGCCCGGCGTGCAGATCCCCTTGCTACACAGAAACATGCTGCACGAATGTGCTGTCTCATTGGTCCTCAGGAGCCGTGCAGGGGGCCTGCAGGGCTGGCGCTGCCAGCGTCCCTTTGTGTGCAGGGAGATGGAGCCCCAAGGTCACCTAGCACGTGACGGGGGGCTGGGCCTTGGAGCACAGCTGCCTGCCTCAGCCCAGGGCGGGTACCTGTGCCTAACCCCAACCCTAGCCCTGACCCAGGTGGCTGTGGGTCTGCTGACCCACCTGGAACCCTGTCTTTCCCCACCCCCTCCTCTCGCTCTCCAGAACACAGATGACCTCCTGGTGGCCTCGGCCGAGTGTCCGAGTGATGACGAGGACCTGGAGGAGTGCGAGCCCAGTACTGGTGAGTGCCTTTCCCCCCTCCCCCGCCCCGGGACCCACTGCGACGCTGCTGGGAGGGGGGCGACTCCCCCTGTCACCTGGCCCAAGCCCCAGGGCCTATGCCAGGCCTTAGCTTTCCCTGACAGCCCCCTCTCCCACCCAGAGGTCCTGCCAGCGCCCTCTGGCGAGGTGCCTTTTGGTGCCCCACCCCTCAGAGGTAGAGAGGTCCTTAGCCTGGGGTCCTGGGGTTGACAGCTACAGGTTGCTGGGAGGGAAAGGGGGAGACTTCTCCTTAGAAAGTTGAGTAGCTGCAGCTCCCATGAGTCCTTCGGTTGAGGATGGGGAACTACAACTCCCATCAGCTCTTGGGTCCAGAACTGCAACTCCCATCAGTTCCCGAGGCTGGTGCTCTCAGTCACAGTGGATCCTGGATCCTGAGCCCTCCTCATGTCCCAGGGGTCTGGTGCTCTGGTCTGAAGGGCTCCCAGGGTGGACACTTCCCGGACCGCTGGGCCAAGTGGGCAGTAAGCGCACAGCAGCTCTGTGCCCAGCGATGTGCAGGGTTGTAGGTGCCTCCTGGGCCTTGAAGTCTCCTGGGCCAACTGGGGCCTGGGGCCTGACTTAGATTCCGGGGAGGGGGGGAGTCTCCGCAGGAGGAGAGCGGGACTGGTGGGAGGGTCATGGGGGCTCCCTGGAGGCGTGGGCTGTGGGGCTGGCTGCATGATGGGGGCTGGAGTGGAGCAGTGGATACCGGGTGCTGGGCTGCTCTTTGGGCAAGTTGGCAGAGCGGAGAGGAGCTGAGGGAGGGTGGGGCTAGGTGAGAGGCAGCGAGTTGGTGTGGCCAGATTTCTCCGTGGGGAGCAGGGGGGCCTTGGTGGCTTCTAGAGGAACCTGTGGGAGCAGAGAGGCTGTCCATCTCTCTCTCGGCTGCCCAGAGCCGCCTCTGTGACTGCGCGGTGGTCACACCTGGGCTGCTGGTGTCATCGGGCTGGGGACTGGGGCAGGGGCCTGCAGGGCCAAAGCCGGGGACGTGGTGAGGAGGTGGGCAGTGTGCCCTGCTACCTCCTGTGAATCTAACCTGGGGGGCCTCCCAGCGCCAGAAAAGACAGTCAAACCAAGTGGAAAGAGTGTGGGTGGGGCAAGAAGGGAACAGGGCTTGTGTGCAGCCGTGGAGCCCTGGGGCAGGCAGAGGTTTGGATTCAAAGACCAAGGGCAGCCCAGTTGCCCTCTGTGTCTCCCTGTGCCCAAGGACAGTGGGGGGAGCCGCCAGTTGCTGGGCTGGGAAGCCCCCCACCCCCGGAGCCCGGGGCCTGTGTTTTCTGCTCCTCTGCCAGGAGCTACCCTCATCTCACGGACGTACACCCAACCTCACCGTGGCTCCGAGAGGCTCTGGGCCTCTGGCAGCATCGATGCCCAGCGCACAGGCCTGCACAAAGTGGCTGTGACGAATGGCTCATGAGAGCCCTGGGTGGGGACACGGGACAAGGGATTGTGAGGGTCGTGAGGAGGGGGCACTGCCAGGCCCTGCCGCCTGTGCCCCTGCCCAGGCAGTCTGCAATGGCAGCTCATGGCGACAGGAGGAGTCCCTGTTCTCCCTGGGTCCTAAGAGGGCTGTCTCAGGCCGGATGGTCACCACACAGGGACCCAGCAGGGCCACACTCTGTCTCCTGAGGTTCAGCCTCCCAGCCCCAGCTCAGGGTCTGCTCAGGGCCCTGGGTAGGACACGGAGTGCGTGTGCTGGCAGTGTGTGTTGGGGTGGGAGGGTAAGAAGCAGCTGCCCTCCCACTCGGAGCTCTGAGTTCACCGACGTCTGGGTCTCCCCTCTGGGAGAGGAGTGCCAATGTGAGGTGGGCGCAGAGAAAGACAGGAGCTGTCAGGGTAGGGCTTGGGGCCAGCCCGACACCCTGCTTGGAAAGCGAGACCTGGAGGAGGGGCGGAGTGCCCACGGGAGCCCCGGGCGCAGGCGGTCAGCACCTGTGGGCTCCCCGGCCCGGGCACACGTGTGTGCACATCCACACTCGGGCCACTCTGACGTGCCGGAAGTTGTATCTCATCCTGAGGGAGACCAGGCAAAGACCAGGGTGACTCCAGGGCCCCCCAGGCTGGTGTAGACCTGCCATGCCCCCCAGGCTGGTGTAGACCGTGCCGTGCAACCCCAGGCTGGTGTAGACCGTGCCGTGCAACCCCAGGCTGGTGTAGACCGTGCCGTGCCCCCCAGGCTGGTGTAGACCATGCCGTGCAACCTCAGGCTGGTGCAGACCGTGCCGTGCCCCCCAGGCTGGTGTAGACCGTGCCATGCAACCCCAGGCTGGTGTAGACCGTGCCGTGCCCCCCAGGCTGGTGTAGACCGTGCCGTGCAACCTCAGGCTGGTGCAGACCGTGCCGTGCCCCCCAGGCTGGTGCAGACCGTGCCGTGCCCCCCAGGCTGGTGCAGACCGTGCCGTGCCCTCCAGGCTGGTGCAGACCGTGCCGTGCCCCCCAGGCTGGTGTAGACCGTGCCGTGACCCCAGGCTGGTGTAGACCGTGCCGTGCCCTCCAGGCTGGTGTAGACTGTGCCGTGCCCCCCAGCGCCTCCCCGTGGAGGGCCAGGCTCCCCCTTGGCTCCAAGGTCAGCATGAGAGGTGGGGGCAGCTGGGCTGGAGACAGCGGCTGCCCAGTGCCTACCTCAGTGTTTGCAGCCCTTCCAGCTTCCGGCTCCCCATTCCCGTCTAGGTGGGGGGGCCTGGGGTGCTCTGTGCACCTTCCCACCCTTTCACCTCACCTGGGCACCCCAAAGCCCCAAGTCCTCACCTCCCCCGTGGATCATCCAGTGTGGTTGTTTCACCTGAGGCTGGCAACCCAGCCAAAGAAGGGTCTTGCTTACATTCCTCTGTGTGGGAGTACCTTCCGGGGACACACAGGTGCCATGGGGTGCCCCTTTGTCCCAGCTGCCTGGCCCACGTTGCATTCTGGGGCGGCCCTTGTGCCCCAGGAGGTCCACGGGAAGAGCTCACACACACCGCAGGGTTAGACACAGAGACGCACGCCCATGCACTGACCAGCAAGCTTCCTCACGTCACCTCTGCTCCCCACGCCACGCATGCCCGGTCAGCGTCTCCTGTGTGCCCAGGCCCCTGGCAGTCCATACACGACCCCTGCTTGTCGAGACCACGGAAGTACGGAGCTCTGCTCACGAAGGCAGACGCGGTGTCCTGAGCCGTGCAGTCCGCGTGTGTGTCTCGGAGCTCCAGAAGCGCCCACAGAGGCGTCCACACTCGCTGGTGCTCACGGGCCGAGTCCCCAGGGGCTCGCACTTGCACATGTGCTCAGCCAAAGGTGCACACCTGAGGCGCCCTGTGTTGTTTTTTCTTTAAGATTTATTTATTATTATTTGAAAGTCAGTTACACAGAGAGAGGAGAGGCAGAGAGAGAGAGAGAGAGAGGTCTTCTGTCCGATGGTTCACCCCCAATTGGCCGCAACGGCCGGAGCTGCGCCAATCCGAAGCCAGGATCCTCCTCCAGGTCTCCCACACGGGTGCAGGGGCCCAAGCACTTGGGCCATCTTCCACTGCTTTCCCAGGCCACAGCAGAGAGCTGGATAGGAAGTGGAGCAGCCGGGTCTCACACCGGCGCCCATATGGGATGCTGGCGCTTCAGGCCAGGGCGTTAACCCACTGCACCACAGCGCTGGCCCCGCCATGTGTCTTAAACCTGCCAAGGCATTTGCTTTGCTCAGAGCTATGTATATATCACACTCAGACCCCTGAGGCACCCTCACACACGTCATATGTCCAGAAGCACACACGTGTCCTTAGGCCTGTATGCACATGTCATATGGTCCGATCAATCTAAGCATGTGTACACATGTACTGAGGCCCATGCTTTGTGGCATGTCTGCAGACTCCCGACCACACGTCTGTGCCCAGCCCCGTGTTCATGTATGCAGTCCACAGAGTCTTACACACATGTTCAGACTTCCAGCTACCCACATATATCTCAGAACCATAGAGACCTGTGTGCAGGTTCAGATTAGGCCTGTGCACATGCTGCCCAGATCCATCCAGCTGTGCGCACGAGCATGCACACACATGTACTCTCAGAGGTGTACGTCCATGCCCAGGTGCACAGAGGTGCATGTGTGTTACTGTGCTACACAAGCACGCTCAGCAGGTGCACCCATACAGCTGCAGAAGGGCGGTGCCATGTGCACGAGGCTCACAGGTGAATTGGGAGCCGTTCAGTGTATGTGTGCACATTCTCAGGTGCAGGCCGTGTCCCCGGCCCCAGGGGTCCGCACACATGCACGCATCTGTTCAGCCTCACAGGCCTGAGCCATCCGCTCTGTTCCCATGAAAGAAGACCCTCGGGGGCTCGTACTTACATGCATACTTGTGCTCAGATGCTGGGGAGCCCCCCAGGCAGTGGGCACACACTGTGCACACATACGTGTTGCTTCATGCACACAGAAGCCTGCACGCGTACAGAGGCCTCTGCCTGTAGAAGTGCAAGTACATGTGTTCAGGCCACGGAGGCGCACACAAGCCTGCTTTGGTCCACATCCGTGCTCTCGGCGACAGGTGATAGGTGAGGCCTCAGCCCCCCAGAGCGCACACACATGTACAGTGCACACAGCTCTTCCCAGCCGTCCCACACACAGATGCTCGGGTTCACAAGGCTCACGTGTGCACAGAGCCAGAGAAGCAGCCACGGGCGCTCGCCCTGTGTGTGCCTCACCGGAAGCGAGCCCCTCCACGGCGCTCGCCGGCTGGGTCGCACAGGGCGTGGAAGCACAGATGAGCTCGGAACCGCAGCCGCTCTCCTGGTACCGCTCGCTGCTCTAACAAACCCCGCGCCATCTGTGTTGTGACACACAGCCGCGCGCTTCTCGTTCTTGGGCGGCAGGAATGGGCGCTCCTGGTGGGCAGGCGGCTCTCCTGCAGGCAGTGACTCAGGGCCTGGTCTCCTTCCACCGTGTGGCAGCACCGTTTTCAAGTGCGCCTGCCCCAGTTGTGGTGGGGGGAGGCTGAGCGTGGTCACAAGGGCGAGGCTGCTGCGGGCTGGGAGGTGGGTGCACCTCCTCCAGGATGGCCGCCGCTGTGCCTGGCAGTGCCCCGAGGAGGAAGCAGACAGACTTGGGGACCAGCTAGTGCCACAGTCTGGCTTTCTGGCCACTAAGGATCTGCTTCACTCCTCCTCCCAACCCTAGGCTCACTCGTGCCACCCCAAGAGACAACCCAGCTAGAACCTTCTTCTCCCAGGGGGTGGCGGCCACTCCACTGCAGCCAGGATGTGGTGGCAGGGTGGCGACAACCCCTGCAGTGACACCTCCCGTTAGAAACAGGGCAGGGTGGGGGACGCGCACAGCTCCTCATTTCTAGCGCTGAAAAAAATCCTCGGATTCACATGGCTCCTATGCACGCAGGCAGACGGGCACTGCATTCTCCCCGACTTCAGGCAGGCTTGTTCCCAAAACCCCGCCGCTGCCCTCTGGGAGGTCATTCCCAACCCTTGCTCTCCACGGCCACCTGTGGAGAGGGCACTGGGGGAAATGGCCACCTTGGGGGGGCACCGTGGCAGTGTCACCCTACTCCTGAGGGTCCAAAGATCGTCCAGGGCTCAAGGAGCCACAGTGAGTTCTTCCGCACACGTGTCTCGAGCCCATGGCCAGTACCCTTTCTCTTCGCTTGGTGGCCACTGGCTTGAGGACATTGGAAACAGTGGACGGCGGGCCGCATGGCGGAGTCCTTGTGCAGGCGAGAGCTTTGCTGGCCACTGCCCCCCGTCTCTCTTACGGTTTGGGGTTTGGAAGTGGTGGCTTTTCTGACCTTCGCAGGACCCACATGTCTAGTCGGTGTCTGTTCCCTGGATTTTTGCTCGTAAGCCAGTCATTTCTTGCCTGCCCCTTTCTTTAAATGTGTCGCCAGAGCAGGAAGTAGAAGCCGGCGTGGTCACTGCCCCCCGTAGGTCGCCACACGCGGTGTGTGCCATGTTCTCACTGTGACACGCGGGCTTCGTCTTGCTGGGCTCCCTCTGTCTCCTTGGGTCGTCACGGGAGTGCACAGGGTTTGGTTGTCACGACACCCGTTTCTGGGGCCAGGGTCTCTATCAGTTAAGGTGACATTCGCTTCTGTAATAGACAAGCCCCGATTCTCAGTGGTTGAGTCAAGAGAAGTTGCTCACTAGGTGCTTCCCGCCCGGGTGCTGTGCCCCAGCGGGTGCTGTAGGACCCACTGCTTCCACTGGGGTCCTCCCTCTACAGTCATGGTTTCCAAGGAAGAACAGCATGGAGGGCGGCACGCGGGGTGCTGCTGGAGCTGTGCCCTGGCTCAGTCCACAGCCACACTAGCTGCAAGGGATGCTGGGACGTGTAGTCTAGCCGCCCAGGAGAAGGAGAGAAGGACATTGCATTAGTCTGTTTTTCATTGCTACAACAAAATAACTGAGGCAGGCTGCTTTATACAGGAAAAAAAAAAGGTTTACCTGGCCCCCAGTTTTGAAGGGTGAAATTGCAAACAGCAAAGCACAGGCTCTCGCGGGCGTCCCCCTTGGCTGTGTCACTCGACAGTGGGAGGCTTGCTCTCTGGCCAGGTCCCAAGGTGGCGCCCTGCACCGCATGGGAGCAGACAGGAGCACGCGTGGCTGTGTCTCTCCCTCCGCTTGCAAGGTCACCAGGATTCAGGGCTCCAGACATCCGACTGTCACTGCTCCCCAAGGCTCTACCACGAGCACTGTGAGCAGGTGAAACGCCGGCTCACCTGCAGCTTCACAGCGGGGGTCAAAACGCAACGCATCGGCCAGCGCTGCGGCTCACTAGGCTAATCCTCCACCTGCAGCGCCGGCACCCCGGGTTCTAGTTCCAGTTGGGGTGCCGGATTCTGTTCCGGTTGCCCCTCTTCCAGGCCAGCTCTCTGCTGTGGCCCGGGAGTGCAGTGGAGGATGGCCCACGTGCTTGGGCCCTGCACCCCATGGGAGACCAGGAGAAGCACCTGGCTCCTGGCTTCAGATCAGCACGGCGCGCTGCTGTAGCAACCATTTGGGGGTGAACCAATGGAAGGAAGACCTTTCTCTCTGTCTCTCTCTCTCTCACTGTCTAACTCTGCCTGTCAAAAACAAAACAAAAACCAAAAAACTCAAAGCATCGAGCCCTGCACAAGCCCACACGGGTCCACTGCACGCACTTGCGAGTTCTGCAGCCCATGAACACATTCACATGTGCACGTGGCGCTCAGACCCAGGCTCATCGGCTGCAGTGCCCACAAGGCCAGAGGTCCGCTCACACGCACATGTGTGTTCAGACGTAAGGCACGCATGCTCAGCTCCGTCAGGTCTCACGCACACACACGTACACACGCACACATGTGCTTTAGGGACCTGTGCCCGGGTGCACAGAAACGCAGACCCTCAGGGCGTGCGTGGGCGCGCCTGTGTGCTCATCCCTCCTGTGTCCAGCCTGGCCGCTGTCCTCTGCTGTGTTTCGGAGTGGGTGGGGCACCATCCACAGTGGTACAGATTGTTTTCCGCTCAACAGGTGAGTCAGGGCTGGGCTCCAGCCAGCCCTCTGCCCGCCCAGGGCCGTGTGCGGCAGGAGGAGAGAATGGCTCTATGCAGTTGTGTATGGCGATGCTGCACCTGCTGGCTGTCTCCGTGATGAGGGGTTGCCTTTCTCTACCAAGTGTCCAGTAGGCCTGTCGCCTTCTGTCCCTGCCAGCCTGGATGGGCCACCAGGGCTGGTAGATGGAGTCTCCACCAGAGTGTCAGCCATGTTCTAGACGACACTGGTGGGGGCAGCATATCTTGCTTGGGTGGGAATGGGATTCATGGGTAATTTCCAATCAGGGGACTTCTGGGCCCCGAAGGCAGAATGGGCTCAGCTCCTCAGTATCTCCTAAGGAAAGCTGGCGGGGAGGGGTGCCTGGAGGGGCTGCCGGCCTCAGTCAGAATGGAATTTTCTGGCAACTGGGGCTGGCATGCATGGCTGTCCCCTCTCTCAGGAAGCAGAGGAGCGAGGGGTGGGTGGCCCCCCCCGTGATGAGCGTGCACCTGGGAGTATGTTCCCAGTGCTGCAGCTGCCCGGCGTGGGGGAGAGGCCGGAGGCTGCCTGGGGTCTTACCAGACTCCGGTGGCTCCTAGGGCACCATCCCGGTTCGCACCTTTGGTGTAGAACTCCCAGGGTATGACCCAGGGAGGCCCCGCACCCTGCGTTGCCTGTTACGTGCCTGCCTAGAGTCCAGGCCATGTTGAGTGAGCGTGGGGAAGGAAGGGTGCCTGTGGGTTCTCTATAGCCTGCTAACTGGTAGAGAGAGGGAGTGGGTCCAGGCCCCGGGGAGGAAGTAGTGTGGGCGCCAGGAGCCGCCAGAAGGGTCACCGAGCCAGAGTAATGGCGGTGTAGGGGACGTGGGGGAGGGCAGGGGCCCCCAGAGACGTGCTGCCAAAGCTTTGGGCAGCCAGAGGTCCAGAGAGCCCAGGGGGAGCTGGGGCTGTAAGAACAGCCCAGATACGGGGGCCAGGTGGGACTTGGCTGCCAGGGGTGGCGGCACGAGGGGAACCCGGGATCCCGCGTGTACCAAGGACCGGCGCGTTGGGGGCAGATGGTTGTGGAGGCTCGGGCTGGGCAGGGCTTGTCTGTGGCTGGAGGCCCGGAGCGCGCACACGCGCTTGCCCAGCTGGGTGTGAGCAGGTGGCACGGAGCTGCTGAGCCCTCCAGAGCAGGCCGGGTCCCCAGCAAGGGCCTCCGGTCGGCTCCCAGGCCCGGGCTTGGCACTCTGCTGCTGGCCTGCCCCGGCCAGCTGGCGGCAGCCTTGACCCTGCAGGCTTCAGGAGCAAACGTGACCCAGCCTAACGCGGGAGACGGGATGGGAGGGGTGGCTCCTGAGGTGCTGGAGGGGTCGGGTTCAGCATTCAGCTGCTCTGCCTTTCGAGGGGTTCTCACCCCTGCCCAGATTCTAGCCTTCCCTTGGCAAAGTTTAACAGCGAGCAGGGGGCTGGGCCGAGCAGGGGGCTGGGCCCACCCCGGGTGCTATGGAGATGCACAGAAGGGACTTGGGTCGTTGGGCCTTTCCTGGCAGTGAGTCTAGGACAGGACAGAGGTGTGGTGCCCGGAGGCCTGCTTGGAAGAGGTGTTTGGCTGGACTTGGGAGCATGAGTGGACTAGCAACAGGGAAAGGTGTAGAATAGAAGGTCAAGGCCAGGGAGAGGGCCGGTGGTGGGGACTTCCCAGGGGACAAGCGGATGGGGCCCTGCCATGTCGGGGCCCAGGGTGACGCCATTCGAGGGGCAGCCAGCGTCCCTCTGAGGGCTGACAGCTGCTGGCCCCTTTCCCAGAGACCAGCGGGTTGGACCATCCTTTGCTGGGCCTGCCTACGAGGACGGATGGCCCACGGGAGCCGGGCTTGGCCTCGCCTTGGGCCGGGAGCCCAATACGCAGGCTTTGTAGATGAGCAGTCTGAGGCCTGGGGGTTGGAAGGAACCTCAGTCACACAGAATTCAGTGACAGAGCAGGACTGTGGCCTTCTAGATCAGCATCCGGGCCACGAGGCAAGCAGCCCTGGCGGCCTGGGGGATGAGCCAGACACCCTAGCTCCGCGGGAGACCCGACCCTTCCCTGGCCTCCCAGAGACACCTGGTGAGCTGGGCCAGTGCCAGCGTCTCCGTCCCCGAGGAACCAGGGGGGGACAGTCCCAGCCTCACAGAATAACGCTTCTCCGGGCTCCGCTCCATGTTCACTTGTGGCCCAGCCTGTGGGAGGGAGGCAGGAGCCGTGGGGCTCTGCACCGGGGAGGCAGGTGAGCCCCTGCCCCGGGGCCAGGGTAGGGGAGGTTCGGGAAGAAAGCAAGGGCCCGCTGGCCTGGTTGAGGACGGCGCTGCCGCAGGGGACGCTGATCTGAGGACCAGCGGAGGTGTCTGAACGGCTGAGGGCCCAGGGCTGTGGGTGGGGGAGCAGAAGAGGCTCCGGGGTGTGGAGGCGCAGCAGGGGGCTGGGCCCAGCAGGTGGCCCGGCACGGGAGGCCCGAGGTTGAGTATGGGAAGGGGTTGGTGGTGGTACTCGTAGGCGTGGTCTGTGAAGTCCACATCCTGTAGAGACCAGAAGAGGCTCTCAGGTGTGGGCGGGGCTTAGGCTGTGCGGGAAGCAGGGGGCAAAGAGCACACCTCCAGCCCCCACCAGACCCAGAGGTCCCCGGAAGACCAGTGAGCTCTCCCCCCAGCCACCTGGGGCCCAACGCCAGCTCCCTTTTACCCGGGCCAGCACTTGGGCTGGGGAGGAAGCCCAGGAGGCTGATGGGAGTTACGATCCAGGCCCCTCCAAAGGCTACCTGGGAGTTGTAGTTCTCACCCTTCGAGGGCTGACGGGAATTGTAGTTTCTGTCCTGGGGACCCCAGTTATCAGCCCTAGAGAGGGGGAGACCTACCCTCCCCCACAAGGCCCTCCCCACCGGCTCCCTGGGCCCTGGTTGAGCAACTTTACCCTCCCAGGTGGCTGTGTATGTATTTTCTTTTCTTTTTTTGCTTTCTTCTTCTTTCCGTTGTTTTACTATTGTTTTAACAATAATAAGAGGGCCAGAGGAGTCAAGCCCTGGCCAGGTCCTCGTGGCCCATGGGGGTTCTGGGGAGGGGGAGGTGGGAGTCAGTGGGGGTCAGCGGTGGAGGGTGAAGGAAGAGGAAGTTGGGGAGTCAGGCTTAGCTCAGGAACCAAGCAGCCCCGCCCACCTCCCCCTCCCCCTGCTCCTCCCCCTGCCCCTCCCCACCTCCCTGCCTCTGCACTGGCCTCCCAGAATCCCTTGCAACAGGCCTTGTTCCAGGGTGCTGACCCCTTCCCTCCCACCCTCAACATCTCCCCTCTGGGGGCCACAGCCCGCTGGCCTCCGAGCCCCTCCACGGGCAGCCCCTCGGCAGCCCAGGTGCTCCTGCAGCAGTTCCGACCCGGCTGCCTGTCCCCTGCCCCTCCCAGCCCGACCCGCTGACACCCAGAGGTGGGAACAGACCTGTGCCCCAGCCTGCAGTGCGTGACTCCAGCTCTGTGTGTAGCCAGGGGGAGAGGGAGGAGAGAGCATCCAGCAGGAGCAGATGTCCAGAGAGAGAGTGAGGGAGGGAGAGACCAAGCAGACAGGAAACGTTGTACGGAAAAGTTGTTTTTTCTTATTTTTTTTCCGGGAGAACCCGCTTACACAGCTCTGTTTGTAATTTTTTTCTTCATGCTAAAATCACACGGCCTATTTGTTGATGTAAGTTGCCTGAATTCCGTGGTATGCTATCTTCTTTTTTAAAAAAAAAAAGCAAAAGCAAAAAAAAAGCAAAAAAAGAGAAAAATCTAGAAAAAAAGCCCTAAAAGTTGTTGTTGTTAGGTTGTTTAAATGCTGCTGTTGTATCTGTTTTTAAAGTCTTTAAGCCGTAGAGGTTTTTTTCTGTTTCTTTTCAATTTCTTTCCTTTTTGTTCCTTTTGGTTTTCTTAAGACAAACGAACCAAAAAGAAAAAAAAATGAGAAAAGAGAGAAGCTAAATGAAGCAGAGCCAGGGGCCGCCGAGCGCGGGCGTGGGTGCCCAGGGCACCCGAGCCGCCGCCGCCGCCGCGTAGGGCGCTGGGCTCGGCGGGCAGGCGGGCGGAGGCGGCGGTGGGGCGTGCGGTGGTGCGGGGCCGGCCGCCCGCGCCGCGGCCCGCGCTGACGCCCTCCCCTCTCTCTTCTCTCTCTCTTCTAGGAGGAGAGTTAATTTTGCCCATTATCACGGAGGACTCCCTAGACCCCCCTCCCGTGGCCACCCGCTCCCCCTTCGTGCCCCCGCCCCCCACCTTCTACCCGTTCCTCACGGGCGTGGGCGCCACGCAGGACACGCTGCCCCCGCCCGCGGCCCGCCGCCCGCCCGCCGGGGGCCCGTGCCAGGCCGAGCGGGACGACAGCGACTGCGAGGAGCCCATCGAGGCCTCGGGCTTCGCCTCCGGGGAGGTGTTTGACTCCAGCCTCCCCCCCACGGACGACGAGGACTTTTACACCACCTTCCCCCTGGTCACGGACCGCACCACCCTCCTGTCCCCCCGCAAACCCGCCCCCCGGCCCAACCTCAGGACAGATGGGGCCACGGGCGCCCCCGGGGTGCTGCTGGCGCCCTCCGCCCCGGCCCCCAACCTGCCGGCCGGCAAAATGAACCACCGAGACCCGCTGCAGCCCCTGCTGGAGAACCCGCCCCTGGGGCCCGGGGCCCCCACCGCCTTCGAGCCGCGGAGGCCCCCGCCCCTGCGCCCCGGCGCGACCTCAGCCCCCGGCTTCCCCCGTCTGCCCACAGCCAGCCCCACGGGGCCCGGGGAGCGGGGCCCGCCGGGCGCCGTGGAGGTGATCCGGGAGTCCGGCAGCACCACGGGCATGGTGGTGGGCATCGTGGCGGCCGCGGCGCTGTGCATCCTCATCCTGCTCTACGCCATGTACAAGTACCGCAACCGCGACGAGGGCTCCTACCAGGTGGACCAGAGCCGGAACTACATCAGCAACTCGGCGCAGAGCAACGGCGCCGTGGTCAAGGAGAAGGCCCCGGCCGCGCCCAAGACGCCCGGCAAGACCAAGAAGAACAAGGACAAGGAGTACTACGTCTGAGCGCCCGCGCCCGCCTCGGCCCGCGGACCCTCGCCCCGCCTCGGGCTTCTCTCCGCAGAGGAAACGCAAAAAAGAAAAAAAAAGGGAAAGGAAACCCCCTCCCGCGCCGGCCCCTCCCGCGGCCCACCGCGGCCCGCTCGCGGCCCTGGGCTGATTTATTTTTTTAAGGGGTGAAATTTTATTTGGGCGGGGTTGGGCGGGAAGGCCCGGGGTTTTGTAACGCGTCCGCTCCCCCCCTTCAGTTCCCCCCATTTCTCCTCTTTCTCCCTCTGGCCCCACCGCCTAACCTAGTTGTTTTTTTTTTTTTTTTTTTGGGGGGGGGTGTATCTGGTTTCTCCTTTTCCTTCCTTTGGGTTTCCAGAGTCGATGGGAGAAGGGCGGGAGGGCGGCACCTTGGGCAGGCAGTGGGGTCGCTCCCGGGCGCCCCCACTCCCCTGACCGGGGGAGGCGCTGGCCTGGGGCCTCCCTAGAGCCCCGTGAGCCCCAGCATTGGTGGGGGCTGCTGGAGGGGCAGGGTGGGGGCGGGGGGAGGGAAAGGCAAATACAGATATTTATTGCAGATACTCTAGAGCCAGGGGCAGCGGCCGGGCACCTGCTGGGCGCGGGCACGAGGCGGGCGGGAGCGAGGCGGGGGCTTGGAACTGCTGGGCTCAGCCCTCGGCCCACGGGCTCCCTGCTCCCCCAGATTTTTTTTTCTCTTTGTTAACAAATGTGTCTGAGTCTTGGAAAACACCCCAAACCCGGAAATGTGTGGGAAAAAGAAAACAAAAACTTTCCAAATTCCACCGGTCCCGCGCGGTTTGTTCGGGCAGATGCCATGGGACGCTGGTCCTCCTTGGCTTTGGGCTCGGGTGGGGGCCCAGACGGAGGCTCACGGGGGCTGGCAAGACCCCTGGTGCCCAGACTTTTGGGATGAGCACGGCTTTGGGCTGCAGGGGCAGCTGGTTTCGGAAGCAGCCTGCCTGGCGGCTGGCCCTTGACCCCAGGGGCCTTGTCCGCTCCTTGGCGGCTGAAGAGCACCCGCCCCCTCCCCGGGCCTGCGTGGACCGGACCCTGACCTCGGGTGGATTGGACCTGGGCTCTGGAGCCTTAGCGGCTAGCCCAGAGTCCAGACAGCCTCCGGCTTTGTCCAGCGCTGTCTCAGGGCCCAGGGCCCCGCCCTCCAAGTCCAGGAGGGCTGGGGCTGCAGGCGGATGCACCCCCAGGGTTGACTGCTTTGTGGGGGCCCTGCCAGGCCCTTGACCCCCAGGGTTAAGAGATGGGTTTGGATTTGCTAAGGCTTTCGCCACGAGGAAGAGAGGCCGTCGGCTGTCGGGACCCCGGTGCACGTCCTCGTCCTCGGGAGGGCGGGATGGAGGGTGGGCTTGGACCGGGAGTGGCGGTTGGGGCGTCACTCGCTGGAGACGCTCAGTTGCGCTTCTGTCACCAGGGGCCTCTCCCCTCCAGTCCTGAGCTTCTGCGCTTGCCCGCTGACCACCCCCCTTCTGGCCCGGCCAGGCCCACTCTTGGCCACCCAGCTCCTCCACAGGCCAGGCGGCCGCCTCCTGCTTACCCTCGGGGCAGTTTCCGAGTTTAGCCCGGGACGCCGAGCTGGCACGGGAGCCCC
The DNA here is from genome assembly GCA_949820135.1 of Sylvilagus floridanus. Taxonomy (NCBI): domain Eukaryota; kingdom Metazoa; phylum Chordata; class Mammalia; order Lagomorpha; family Leporidae; genus Sylvilagus; species Sylvilagus floridanus. The sequence goes on along the minus strand of OX463224.1, from coordinate 119,245,108 downwards.
TGCTTCAGCAGGGGACGGTCTCCCTGGTGGCAGCGGCAGGCGCCGACCTGAGCAGCCGCCCCTCTCCCCTGCTTCCCTGCATCCTGGAGGGAGTTTTGTCCCCCCCCCCCCCCCGCTTCCCTGCATCCTGGAGGGAGTTTTGTCCCCCCCCCCCGCTTCCCTGCATCCTGGAGGGAGTTTTGTCTCCCCCCCTCCCCTGCTTCCCTGCATCCTGGAGGGAGTTTTTGTCTCCCCCCCCCCCCCGCCCCACGGCGCTCCCTAGGACGTCGCGAGGGTCCTCCCCACAGACTCCCAACCGGTGTGGGCTCCCATGGACTTGACCTCACCTGTGGGGGTCTGGGAAGGGCCCTGAGATGGGGCAGCCCGGCCAGGCTGTCCTGCCCGCACTCGCGGCGGCCTCAGCCTGGGCTCCTCTCGCTCTCTCTGCCCGAGGGACGGTGGGGGGCCCCTCCCCCATCACCACTAGCCAGAAGAAACAAACCAACCTGCTGGTTCACCCCCCAGAAAGCCACTACAGCTGGGGCTGGGCCAAGCGGAAGCCAGCTCCAGGAGTTCCATCCGGGTCTCCCATGCAGGTGCAGGGGCCTAAGCACTTGGGCCATCCTGCACTGCGCTCCCAGGTGCACCAGCAGGGAGCTGGATGGGGAGTGGAGCAGCCGGGACTTGAACCAGCGCCCACAGGGGACACCAGCCTTACACACGTGGTCTAGCCTACTGTACCACATCGGCCCCTGACTTTTTTTTAATGGTTTATATTATTTTTTTTGAAAGACAGAGAAGTAGAGACACGCAGAGAGAGGTGGCTACAGCTGCCGGAGCTGAGCTGATCCGAAGCCAGGAGCCGGGAGCTCCCGGCAGGTCTCCCACGGGGGTGCAGGGGTCCAAGCACTTGGGCCATTCTCCACTGCTTTCCCAGGCGCATTAGTAGGGAGCTGGGTCGGAAGTGGAGCAGCCGGGACTTGAACCGGCGCCCGTATGGGATGCTGGGCGCTGCAGGCTGGGGCTTTAACCTGCTGTGCCACAGCGCCGACACTGGCTCCTGAAATTTTTTATAACATTTTATTTGAAAAGCTGAGAGAGAGAGAGGAGAGAAGAGAGATCTCCCATTTGCCAGTTTCCGTCCCAGACGCCACAGCAGCAGGCGCTGCGCCAGGCTGAAGCCAGGAGCCGGGGTCTCTCAGGTCTCGCGTGGGGGCCGGGCCCAGCTGCCTGGGCCTCCCAAAGTGTGCACTAGCAGGAAGCTGGAGCGTGGAGTCGGGATTCGAACCCAGGCACGCTGACAGGGATGTGGGCATCCCAAGTGGCAGCTTAACTGCTAGCCCAAACGCCTGCCTCGGCCTGTGCCTTTGGTGTTGAACTTGGTGTGTGTGCCGGAGCTGGGCTCCTTGGGGCCTGGCTGGCTGGCAGTGACCTCAGGAGAGCCCCGGACAGCGTCTGGAGGTGGCTGAAGTCCCGGGTACCCTGGCTCCTTGACGGGTGCTCTTCACGGAGAGGGTAGGAGGTCCCCGCAGGGGACCAAGGACAGGGGCTATGGGAAGTGCTGTGGCGGAGCCGGTAAAGCCACTGTCTGCAGCACCTGCATCCCATATGGGCAGGGATCGAGCCCCGGCTGCTCCACTTCCGGCCCAGCTCCCTGCTAATGCACCTGGGAAAGCAGCGGAGGACGGCCCAAGTGCTTGGCCCCTGCACCCACGTTGGGGGACCCGGATGGAGCTCCTGGCTCCTGGCCCGGCCCTGGCTGTTGCAGCCATTTGGGGAGTGAGCCAGTGGATGGAAGACCTCTCTCCCTCCCTCTCAAATAAATAAATAAAATCTTAAAAAAAAGAAAGAGCCGGTGCCATGGCTCACTTGGTTAATCCTCTGCCTGCGGCGCCAGCACACCAGGTTCTAGTCCCGGTCGGGGCACCGGATTCTGTCCCGGTTGCCCCTCTTCCAGGCCAGCTCTCTGCTGTGGCCCGGGAGTGCAGTGGAGGATGGCCCAAGTGCTTGGGCCCTGCACCCCATGGGAGACCAGGAGAAGCACCTGGCTCCTGGCTTCAGATCAGCACAGTGCATCGGCCGCAGCGGCCATTGGGGCGTGAACCAAGGAAAAAGGAAGACCTTTCTCTCTGTCTCTCTCTCTCACTGTCCACTCTGCCTGTCAAAAAAAAAAAAAAAAAAGAAAGAAAGAAAGAAAAAGAAAAGAAAGGAAGCCGGGGCTGGCGCTGTGACGTAGCAGGTAAAGCCTGCAGTGCTGGCGCTGGTTCAAGTCCCAGCTCCCGATCCAGCTCTCTGCTGTGGCCTGGGAAAGCAGTGGCAGAAGAGCCAAGTGCTTGGGCCCTGCACCCACATGGGAGACCCGGAGGAAGCTCCTGGCTCCTGACTTCAGATCAACGCAGCTCCGGCCATTGTGGCCAATTGGGGAGTGAACCAGAGGATGGAGGACCTCTCTCTCTCTCTCTCTCTCTCTCTCTCTCTCTCTCTCTCTCCCCCCCTCCCTCTCCCTCTCCCTCTCCCTCTCCCTCTCCTCTCTCTGTCTCTCTGTGTAACTCTGACTTTCAAATAAATAAATAAATCTTTAAAAAAAAAAAAAGAGGACAATCAGAGTAACATGCAAACAGAACCAGAAGAACCAGATCCTCCATCTTACAAAAGCGCTACAAAGAACTGACAATGGTACCCACACCAGGCAGCTCTAAGAACAGAAAATTAGGGGCTGGTGCTGTGGCATAGCAGGTAAAGCTGCTGCCTGCAGCGCTGGCATCCCATAGGGGCGCCGGTTCAAGTCCCAGCTGCTCCACTTCTGATCCAGCTCCCTGCTACTGCACCTGGGAAAGCAGTAGAAGATGGCCCAGGTCCTTGGGCCCCTGCACCCACATGGGAGACCAGGAGAAGCACCTGGCTCCTGGCTTCGGATCAGCTCAGCTCTGGCCGTTGTGGCCATCTGGGGAGTGAACCTCTCTCTCTGTCTCTACCTCTCTCTGTAACTCTGTCTTTCAAATAAACAAAATAAATCTTTTTTAAAAACCCACACTTTTCACCACTGGAGAGAAAAATAATTTTTTTTTGACAGGCAGAGTGGACAGTGAGAGAGAGAGACAGAGAGAAAGGTCTTCCTTTGCCGTTGGTTCACCCTCCAATGGCTGCTGCGGCCGGCGCACCCCACTGATCCAAAGCCAGGAGCTTCTCCTGGTCTCCCATGGGGTGCAGGGCCCAAGCACTTGGGCCATCCTCCACTGCACTCCCGGGCCACAGCAGAGAGCTGGCCTGGAAGAGGGGCAACCAGGACAGAATCTGGCGCCCTGACTGGGACTAGAACCCGGTGTGCTGGTGCCGCAAGGCGGAGGATTAGCCTGTTGAGCCACGGCGCCGGCCTGAGAAAAATAATTTTAAAAAGTGACTGATGCTCTGTGACCTTAAAGATCCAGCCAGGCCATGCTGGTCCCCGGGTGGGCAGCTCCCAGACGAGGGCACCCAGCCCTCCCTGCACATTGTTCCGGGTGAGCTGCCGGCCGGCCTGGCTGGTGGCAGTGGGAGGAACGGAGGCTGTTCCGGCTCTTCCTTAGGCCCCGCCCCCTAGCCTGACGCCTCCACCTCCACGTGGATGAGACTGCCAGGGTGGCCACGGCCCTTCCTCCCCACCCTGGGGCCCCTCGGCTCTGGGTGCACCGCGGTGGGTGTTGAGAGGGTGTGTCCCCGTGAAGGATCGTCCCCAGCGCCCATGTCCTGTCCTGTGCCTGGATGGTGACGTGCGCGGCCAGCTGATGGGCCCTGGGGCCTGTAAGGACTCAGGCAGGGCCTGGGGGTGGGCAGAGGACAGCGCTGACCCCTCGGCCCCGAGGAGGCGAGAACGGGGCAGAGTGCGACTGGGGCTCGGCGGGGAGCGGCAGGCCGCGGCGGCAGCACGGCAGGCTGGCACGGGCCCCAGCTGCCCACGCGCCTCGCTCTGGGCTCCTCACTGAGGGCCGGCCGTGGGCAGATGGCCACGGGACAGGGCCAGGCAGAGGCCACGGGACAGGGCCAGGCAGAGGCCCAGCGGCTGCAGCTAAAGAGATCGGGCCAGGGAAGCTGCGTCTGCTGGGGGCGACGGCTGCTCTGGGTTTTGCCATTGACCTTCCTGTGCGTGCGTGCGTGCAGTACATGCATGCTGCTGTGGGTGCACACACATGTATGTCGTATGCACAGTGCGTGTATGCTGTGTGTGCACATGCCTGCACAGCTGTGTGCATGTGTACACATGCATGTCACATGTATACAGTGCATGCTGCATTTGTGCAGACATGCACAGCTGTGTACACGTCACTGGCATGTACATGCATGTCACATGCACACATGTGTATGTTGCATATGTGCACACACAGCTGTGTACATGTCACCGACGTGTGCATACACATATACACATTGTGTAACGTGCCCGTGCAGGCATGCACAGCTGTGTACGTGTCACTGGGGTGTGTGTGCACCGGGATGCACACCTCTGCCAGGCCCCTGGGAGCGCAGTGCAGACCCGGCAGACACAGGGGGCCTGGCGGTGAGCGCCCTGCTGGGTGCCGCCCAGCGCCTGCTGCAGCCACACCTGCTCCGTGGCTCCCCATGGGCGGGGCCAGAGAGCCCCGCGTGTTCCTGGCTGATGCGGAGGGACAGGGAATCTCATCACTGCCCTGGGTGAGTGCCACCGTAGGCCCCGACTGTGAGGCTGGAGGGCCGGCCGGGGGTGTTGTGGCCAGAGCTTGCACCCTGGTTCTGTTCCCTCCCAGTGCTGTGCCGCGGGCAGTTTCTTTAAGCCTCACTTATCCCATCTGTAAAATGGGGCAACACCTGCCTCCCCGGCTCAGGGAAAGACAGAATGAGATGACGCTTTGAGGTGCCCAGCGTGGTGCCTGAGCCCCCGCAGAGGCTGGGAACTAGCAGCAGCCATCCTGTACCCTCAGGCCGGTAGCCCCCAGCACACCCCACTCTGTCCAGCTGGGAGCCCCAGCACACCCCACTCCGCCCGCTGGGAGCCCAGCCCTGGAGTCCAGGAGGGGAAGGCGGTCATTGGTACTTGGTCTTTACTCAGTTGTCCCAGCAAAGCCCCCGAGCCCGCTCTGCCTGGGAGCCTGCCCCTCGGGACACCTAGGCTGGAAGGTGGGAGGGGTCAGGGCTGGCCAGGCCTGGGGGGGGGGGGAGTTTGCCACGTACAAGGTGGGAGGGGCCCAAGGGGGCGGACCAGGTCACTAGGAGTCTGGGGGGGGTGGTGCTGAGGAGCCGCACTGTCCTGTAAGCCTCAGCTCCAAACTGGCACAGGCGACGGGTGGGGCAGTGAGGAGGAGGGGCTTGCCCCGGGCCCCGCCCCTCTCCTCCCTGCAGCCAGGAGGGGTCATGGGCCGGGGTGAGTTCTGAGTTCGGGCCAGGCAGCCCCCCGCCCGGCAGCCGGCCACTGCCCCTTCCGGGTTGCGGATGACGAGCGAGGGCAGCGCGGGAGGGCAGCAGGACGCCCGAGACGCCGGAGGGTGGTCCTGGGCCCCCGGAAGCAGAGGCTGCTGTGCCAGGGGAGCAGAGCAGCCGCCTTCTGCGGTCCGAGGTGCCGGGAGGCTAGAGCCGCGTGCATTTCAGGACAGAGGTCCCCGCCGAGCCCACGGCGCTGGCTGTGGCCTTCACCCCCGCCCTGTTGGGGAAGACAGGGACGGGTGTGTCTTGGGGTGCAGGGCGACCCCTAAGGACCTGGGGGTACGACCCCGGCTCTGGGGATTTTGGTGGTCGAGGCCCGGGGCCCCCAGCAACGGCCATCACAGCCTGGGGGCTCCCCCCTCACGGCCCCCTGGGCCCGTCTGCAGGTGGACCTGGGGCGAGCTGGGCCTCCACTCTCCTGCTCCGCCACCAGTGCTGTGCCCATGTCGGGGCGTCTGCTCCCCCGTCATGGGCTGCATGGCCGGGCCACCCTGTCCTGGGAGCCCCCGGCGGGCGCAGTGGTTGGAGCGGCACTCACCGGCCCTGCAGGTCCTGCACGGTGTCGGGCAGCGGCAGGCCCCGCGTCTCGGGCAGCAGCAGCGCCGTCAGGCCGCTCAGCACTGGCACCGTCCCGTACACCAGCAGGGGCAGCGAGGAGCCGTGGGCGCCCAGGAGCCGCACCAGGGGCCCCAGGATGGCTCCCCCGCGGGCCGCCATCTGGCCCAAGCCCACGGCCGTCATCCTGACGGGCAGATGCACCTGTGAGGGTCACTGCGCCGCCCATGGCCTTGACCCCCGACCCCCACCTAGCCCAGAGCCCACGTGGAAGGGAGGTGTCCCCCCCCCCCCCCGCCCGGGCCCTGCCTCACCTGAGCACCGTGGGAAAGAGCTCCCCACCGTAGATGCTGATGCAGGTGAAGGCGGCCCCCAAGGACCCCAGCCCCACCACGGCCAGCACTGAGCGCACAGCCCCCATCTCTGTGGGAAGACGGGTCAGCAGGGCGGGTGTCGGTCCGTGGCTAGGGACCCTAGAGCCGGCCGGGGCGTCCCCCTCCCCGCCCCCCGCCGCCCACAGCCCAGTGCTCTGCTCCCCGCCGCTCCCCGGAGCTCCCTGGGTCCCACAGCTTCTTCCTAACGGGGCCCTGCTCTGCCCAAGCCCCTGATCCTACCCCGCCCAGCAGCCTGGAAGCGCTGCCCGGAGGCCTGGCCCTGGCGCCCGCTCACCGTGCGGCACCAGCGTGTTGGCCAGGACGCAGAGGCCGGGCAGCACGAGGGACGCGGCCTGAGAGGGCCGGCGGCCCAGGCGGCTCAGCAGCAGCAGGACGCCAGCCTTGGCCGGCACGTCCACCACGCCGATGAGCACCTGCAGCAGGAAGACGTTGCTGCCCAGGGCCTGCAGGTCCAGCGCCAGCCCGTAGAAGGTGAAGCCGAAGGCGAACCTGGGGGGCGTCGGGTGTCAGTGGGGAGGGAGGGGCGCTCTTCCCCCGGGGGCTGGGGGGGTGGGGAGGGCCCGGCGGACGGTGGCTCCCAGGCCCGCTGGCCAAGGTGGCCCTCCTGCCCTTGCCCCCTCCCCAGGCTGCCCACCCGCCCAGCACGAAGCCCAGGATTCCTTCTGCCGGCCTGGGGGGGTTCCCCATCCCCTGTCCCTTGTCCCCCGTCCCCTGTCCCCCAACCCCTGTCTCCCATCCCCTGTCCCCTGTCCCCCGTCCCCCATCCCCCGTCCTCTGTCCCTTGTTCCCCATCCCCTGTCCCCTGTCCTGTCTCCCTTCCCCCATCCCCCATCCCCTGTCCCCTGTTCCCCATCCCCTGTCCCCTGTTCCCCATCCCCTGTCCTCTGTCCCCTGTCCCCCATCCCCCATCCCCTGTCCCCCATCCCTTGTCCCCTGTCCCCCATCCCCTGTCCCTTGTCCCCCGTCCCCTGTCCCCATCCCCTGTAGAACAGATCCAGGGGAGGTGGGCCTCGTGCTGGGGGCACTCTCAGAGGGTCCCAGGCCACAGGCCAACCAGGGCGCCACCTGGGCAGAGGGGTGGTGGGCGGGGCAGGGGCGGGGCGTCACCAGCACAGCATGGAGATGCAGGTCCGCAGGCGCAGTCCGGGCGTGCGGAGCAGCGTGCCCAGCCGGGCCGCAGCTGGGCCCCCGCTCAGCTCCTCCCGCGTGGCTGACAGCAAGACCTGCGGGGCAGGGGTGCTGTTGGCCCGGGAGCACGGGGCAGGCCCTCCTCTCCGAGACCCTCGGTGGTGGGGACAGGGTCTGGGGGTGCCCGGCCCTGCCTCACCTCCATGGTCAGTGTGCCTCCTGCTGCCGTCTTCCCGTTGATGGTGGCCACCCTCCGCAGCTCACGAAGGCCGCGGTCCAGCCTGCCTGTGCTGAGGAGCCATCTGGCCGACTCCGGGAGCCACCTGGAGTGAGGGGGCTGTGGGAGGGGCCTGTCCTGCACCCGCCGCAGCGCCCCTGTCCCCTCCACCAGGGGGCCCGCCCGGCTTGGGGCAGCCAAGGCCAGCAGGCATGGGGGGTCATCCCGCCGCCCCTTCCGCAGCTGGCAGCCCCTCTGCCCTCGTCCTCCTGGAGATGGGGTGGGGTGGCCCTGGGCTCTCACGTTCCTGGGCTGGCAGCTGGGGTGGGGGAAGGGAGGAGCAGGTATTGCAGAGACCACAAAGGGGACAGTGGCTGGGCCAGCATGGGGCCAACAGGAGAGGCAGCCCCCCGGGCAGAGCAGAGCCACGGCCCCCATCTCTGTGGGAAGACGGGTCACTGCCCCAGAGTGCTGGACCCCTGAACCCCCCCGGGGGGGGGCTGCGAGCCCCTGAGGGCCAGTAGGAGAGGCGGCCCCCGGGGCAGAGCAGAGCGAGCGTGCTGGACCCCTGACCTGAGCCGCGGGGGTGGGCTGGGCGCTCTGGCCCCCAGCGCCCCAGGGAAGGCAGCGTCTCCCCGGCCACCCTGCGTGGGGATCTCCGCCTTTGCGGGGGGCGGGGCGCAGCACCCACCAGGAGTACGCGAAGCAGAAGAAGAAGGGCACGGACACGGCCAGCTGCAGCAGCGACCAGTGGCGCACGCCGTAGGCCACCGCGCCCGTCAGCACCTGGCCGATGCTGAAGCCCAGGGAGTTGAGGGTCATCAAGAGGGGCCGGGCCCTGGTCGACGTCCACTCCATCACTGCGGGGGGTGGAGGGGACAGAGGGCTGAGCACCCGGCGCGCAGCGCTCCGGCCGCGGGGCGGGGCTCTGGGCACGGGGGCGGGGCGCGGGACTCTGGGCATGGGGCAGGGGCGTGGCAAATAACATGGGGGCGGGGCGTGGGGCGGGGCTTGAGGCCTGGGGGCGGGGCGCGGGCGCGGGGACCCACGGAGGGTGCCTGTGTTCATCATGATGCCAGCCACGGAGAAGGCGGCCAGGAACCGGAACAGGCAGTACAGGGGGAAGCTGGGCGCGAAGGCAGCGGCCGAGCCCGACACGGCCATCTGAAGGTAGCTCCACGTCAGCACCAGCCGGCGCCCGAACCTGCGGCACACAGCACACGCACCCGCGGGAGGCCCGGGGCCACCCCGCACTCGGCCCTGAGCCGGGCAGGTGTCCGGGGAGGCCCCAGGTGAGGGAGGGCGGGCGGGCTGCAGAAGGGGCTGAGAGGGGGCTGCGTGCTCCAGGGGGCGGTGGGCGCAGCAGCCGGGAAGCCACACCCCTTAGCTGGGTGCTGGGCGCCTGTCCCGGCTCCGAGGCCGGCCGCCCCCCCCCCCCCCCGCCGGTGTGCACCCTGGGAGGCTGCGGGTGATGGCTCAGGGACTTGGGTCTCTGCCGCACACGTAGGAGACCTGGATTGAACCCCCAGCTCCTGGCTTTAGCCCGGCCCGGCCCCAGCCCTTGCGGGCATCTGGGGAACGGCCGGAGAGGGCAGGTGTCTGCCTGTCTCTCTGTGTCTCTGCCTTTCAAATAGATAAAAATAAATCAAGGAAAATAAACAGAAAAGGGGTCCGGGACACGGCCCCACCCACCGTTCCCACCCCCGCCCCGCCCAGCAGGGCCATCGCCAGGACTTCCTGCACGGGGCGGGGTGGGGCACGCACCTGTCCGAGGTGTGGCCGCACACGGCAGCTCCCACCAGGATCCCAGCGAGGTAGATGGACTGGGCCATGGGCCTCAGGTCCTGGGAGTCGCACACCAGGTCCCACTGTCGGGACAGGCAGGGGGAGCCGAGCTCAGGGAGCCGGGAGAGCCCGGCGGGAGGGGCTGAGGCACAGCCACCAGGTGTGGGCAGGGGCCTGGCCACCTCCAGGGTCATGGGCAGGGCCCTGTGCACAGTGAGGGCAGCCCCAGGTGTGGCTCGGCCTTGGGAGGAGAATCCTCTGTCCCCTGGCCTAAGCCCCTCAGGGCCCCCCATTGCCCAGTGGGCCAAGGGTCAGTTCCTCTGGGGGCCCACCAGCCCCCCACACTAACCAATCCATCCCAGCGGCGCCCTCCCCCAAAGGTGGCTTCCCTCCCCCTCCCAGGGAGGCAGGTGGGCTTCAGCCCGGGGAGCCCTGGGGTGGGGTCGCGGAGCACCAAGCCGGGTGGGACTGGCTGGAGCCGGCACAGGCAGCCGCGGGGTCAGGAGCCGCCAGCGCTCCTGCGAGCCTGGAAGCCATCATGGAGAGGACCGTGTGGCTGGCGAGGGGCTGAGAGCTGGCCCCAAAGCAGAGGGGCCCTGGGGAGCAGGGCCCTCCCAGGACTGCCCAGAGCGCTGTGACCTACGGCTTCAACCTCCCAGGTCCAGGACTTGGCGGGGGGGGGGGCTCACCTCGGCCACGATGGTGGCGGCGAAGGTGCTGCGGTCATAGACCCAGCCGTCCACGCACGGCTCCGTGGCCGCCTCGCTCCAGTTGGCAGCCGTGGCGTTGGGGTCCAGGAGCTGCCACTGAGGGTGGCGGAAGCGGCGGCACTGGTGCGGCTGCTGGTCGGGGCCCGGCGGGATGGCCACGGCCAGGAGGGCCTCGGGGGTGAGGTTTGCGGGGACATGGGAGCGGTTGTCCAGCGCTTGGGCCCAGCAGCGGTGGCCGGGGACGGCGCCCGAGAAATTCTCCAGCATGTTCTGGGCCGTGAGCCACGTGATGGGGACCACCAGAGCCACCATCTGCAGTGCCTGGAACCTGCCCAGGCTGCCCACGCGGTCCAGGAGCTCAGGAAAGGCCATGGGGGCCACCTGGGGCGCGCCGGGGCAGGGGAGGGCCCGCTTCACAGAGGCCGGCCCAGGGCCGAGGGGCCGAGGCCGCCGGCTCGCTGCCGGTGCACTGACCAGGACTGCGGCCCCCGTGGTCGCGCAGCGGGGAGCATGTCAGGTGTGGCTGGCCTCCCCGGCTCCGGGCCGGCGCTCTGCAGGCATCCGTCACTCAGGGCGGCTCCAGATGGGATCCGAGGCCCCCGACGTCTGCCCAGGGGGCAGCCTGGAGACCCGAGTCACCCCCGGCCAGAATTAAAGTGTGACCAGGCGACACTCACGGCACAGTGTTCAGTAACATTTCCCAGTCAAAGTTTAACTGGGCTCCCGGGGGGTGGAGACGCAGCAGCTCAGGAAGTCCCCTGCCCTGTGCGGGCCGGGGGCCGGGGCCGGGGGCTGGGGGCCGGCCTGGCTCCTGCAGGCTCTGGTGGGAGCCCTGGGCTCTGCTCCGCCATGGGGCCGCCTGCCACCCATTGAAGCGTGGCTCTGGGTAGGGCTGCTGTAAGCCCCGTGCTTGAGGACTGACGTGCACACATGTGCGTGTACACATGTGCTGTGGGCACATGCATGTGCCATGCATTCGTGCATAGACGCACTGCTATGTGTGCATATACATGTGTGTGCACATGGCCTGCATTGCCCCAGCCTCACAGCCCCCAGCCTCTCTCCCTCTCTCTCTCCCTCCTTCCACCTCTGTCACTGCTTTTCAAATAGGTAGGTAATTTTTTCCGACCCTACCTAGAAGCCAGGCACCCAGCATCGTCCACCTGGACACACCCGGCCGGCGCTGTAGGTGCCTCCTCCCGGGGACCCCCTTGCCCGTCATCTGCGGAGCCCGTTTCTGGTGTCCCAGTCCAGCTGGTTTGATTTCCCTTCTCAAGTCTCTTTGGACTCTGACGCCGACTTAGACCGCATCTGGGGGCTCCGTGAGGACTTGCTGAAGTGTGTGGTTGGTTTTCAAACTGTTCTTTCTCTGGCTATAAAATTAACTGGCACACCTCTCCCCCAAGCCCCATCATGCTGAAAGCCACAGCAAAAATCTAGGGGCCCAGGCTCCCCGGCGGTGGCCACGCCGTCTCCTTCTGGGTATAAATTCGCCCAGGGTGCTTTGGGGAGGGGGGTGTTCCACTCCATTGGCCTGGACTGCCGAACACACATAGTGTTTCCTTCTGCAACATTTTAATCAGCAATTTTAACATGTTAACATTTATTGTGGTCACTTATACCGTGTGTGGACTTACACATGCCCACCGTGTGGTCCCTTTAAATCTTTGCTTCCTTCTGAATTTGTTGAGTTTCCTTCTCCTGTCTGTCTTTCTAGTCTCTTGGTTTGGCAGCCATAGATTTTATTTCTGTTATCCTTGTATTTCAGACCATCTCCTCTCTTTGTTTAAAAAGATTTAGTTATGTATTTCAGAGGCAGAGTTACAGAGAGAGAGAAAGAGAGAGAGAGAGAGAGAGAGAGGTCTTCCATCCGCTGGTTCATTCTCCAGTTGGCCACAATGGCTGGATCTGTGCCTATCCGAAGCCAGGAGCCAGGAACTCCTTCCAAGTCTCCCACGCCGATGCAGGGGCCCATGGACTTGGGCCATCCTCCACTGCTTTCCCAGGCCACAGCAGAGAGCTGGATTGGAAGAGGAGCAGCCGGGACTCAAACTGGCACCCATATGGGATGCCGGCACTACAGGCAGTGGCTTAATCCACTACACCACAGCGCCGGCCCCAGTCAAGGACATTTTAATTTCAGAATTTATCACTTGCGAACGAGGACTTGGTTCTTCTATAACGGCCTGTTCTCGTTTCCGAATCTCTGCATCTGTTTCAAGGATGGACTCGTCTCCGTCTTCCTCGTAAGGTCACCCAGTAGGCTCTGTCGGCAGGGTGGTCCTCTGTGGGGCAGATTTTACTGCTTGTTGACAACCACCTTCCACTGCCCTTATCCCACGCGCTTGCATCATGGCCTTAAGATGTGCAAGTGGGAAACAGAAACGAATGGATGCTGCATGAGTCGTGATCGCCATGAGGAGAAACAAGGCAGCAAAACGGGGTGGGGGGACTATGGGGCAGTCAGGGACGGCTTCTTCGTGGAGGTGACACTAGGAGAGCATGGGCCAAGGTCCTGGGGTAGGAATCTTCACGTGTGCCCAGGGGGTGGTAAGGAGACCGGCATGGTTGGGGCAGAGAGACGGGGACAGCAGAGCCGCTGCGGGCCAGAACCTATAGAGTCTTTTAGGGTTGGGAGAGAAGTGCATCCTATTTGATGCAATTAAATTTTTTCTTGCTATTTATTTGAGAGGCAAAGAGAGATAGAGAGAGTTCCCATCTGCTTAGCTCTCTCTCTCCAAATGCTGGGTGCGGCCGGAAGCTGGGGACTCCCGGTTCTCCCCCGTGGGCGGACAGCAGGGACCCAACTACTGGAGCCGTACTGCCGCCCCCCAGGGTGCGCGTCCGCAGGAGGCGAAGGTGGGCCTGGAACCCAGGCACGGCCACGTGGGCTGCGGGTGTCCCAGCTGGTGTCCTAACCACCAGGCCAAACGATCCCCGTGGCGGCCGGGTGGGGAGTGGGCAGAAAAGCAGGCAGTGGTGGGGACCCCGCGTGAGCGACAGGCAGGGTCGGGGGAGCTCATTCGGCTGAGAGCTGCCTGGACCTGGGGTGCACTGTGGGGCTGGGGGCGGAGCAAGGGGAGGAGCCCAAGCCATCCACTGGGGCGGGGCCTGGAGAGGCCAGCGGGGAGCAGGAGTCCTTTGGCTCCCGAGGGATGTGAATGTCGGGGTCCAGGTGGTGGCACCAGGAGGGACCACGAGTGAATGACCAGGGTGCGCAGTGGACACACCCGCCTGGGAGTGACCTTGCAGGGCCGGAGCCGGGGCTCGGCTGTGGAGGCCAAAGCAGGGGGGTGCAGAACCAGGGCGGCCTGAGGCCCCCGCAGATGGAGGGGAAAGCCTCCTGTGTGCTTATTTATTTATACCAGAAAGAGAGAGAGAGAGAGAGAGAGAGAGAGAGAGAGAGAGAGAGAGAGAGAGAGAGTCTTCCATCTACTGGTTCACTGTGATGACCGAGCTGGGCCAGGCCAAAGCCAGGAGCCAGGAGCTTCTTCCAGGTCCCCAGGTGGGTGCTTTCCCAGGTGCATTAGCAGGGAGCTGGATCGGAAGTGGAGCAGCCGGGATGCCGGTATGAAGGCGGGGCTTTACCTCCTGTGCCACAGTGCCAGCCTCCACGTTTGGTTTTTGTGCAAAATCCCACATGGCTGTCACCCATCACCATCAGCTGACAGCCCTCCCTCAAGAGGCATCTGGGACCGTGGCCTCTTCCCTCCTGTGCACCTGCCCGGGCCGCGGTGCCCTGTGCATGAGGGCAAAACTAGGGGCGGAGGGTGGCGAGTCCACCTGCCTCGGGCCGGAAGCCCCGCGCCTTGAGCCCGTTCGCTCTCGCTGCTGAGCACTTAGTCCCGGCGTGGTGGGAAGGCAGCTCCCGGCCACAGCTCTGGGAGGGGAACAGGACTCCGGAGGCAGGGCCATGGGTGGGGAGGTCTTGGGTGTGTCCTGACCGCTGCAGGGCGGGGTGGGGGAGGGTCTCCGAGTGGGGACAGGAAGTGGGCAGAGCAGGGTTTTACAGGGGAGGGGGAGCTGGGAGGCGGGCAGTTGTCAGTCTGGCCAGGGTGACAGTTGTCAGTCTGTTGGGTGAGCAGGGGGTGGAAGATTTTGGGAGGAAGGAAGGTCACGGATGGGAGGAGAGGAACCGGCGAAGGGAGACCGGCCTGCCCCAGCCAGCCTGGAACGTAGGCCCGTTCCGCAGCGAGGCAGGTTGTGGGCAGCGGGCATGGGCCACTGTTGGTCAGCGTGGATTGTTTTTTTTGACCCGGGATGCACCGCGGGCGTCTTTCTGGCCAGAAGCTGCAGCAGATTTTCTGCGATTCCGCGATGCCCTGCGGTGCCAGCAGCTGCCTCTGGTCTTGGGCCAGCCAGGAGAAAGGGCAGGCGGGAGCTGACGGCCGGTGACTCAGCACAGCCGTGCCCTAGCCAGGCTGTGAATCCAGGCAGGCGGCTGGAGGAGGCAGCTCCTAGAGCCTGGAGGGTTTGCTCGGTGCCCACCGGGGCCCCACACCCCCGAGCTCTCTCCCCCTGTGGGCTGGGTTCTTTGTGATGGAACTGTTCTCCCAGGAGAGGGGCCCTGGGTTGGGCCATTTTGGGGGCTCTGCCAGCCTCCAGATGGTCACTGTTTGCTGGAGCCTCGGCTGGCTGCCCAGCGCTCCAGGGAGAAGCCCAAGCGCCCCGGACGCTCTTACCCCCCCTTTTTTTATTTTTGACAGGCAGAGTGGACAGTGAGAGAGAGAGACAGAGAGAAAGGTCTTCCTTTGCCGTTGGTTCACCCTCCAATGGCTGCCGCGCTGATCCGATGGCAGGAGCCAAGTGCTTCTCCTGGTCTCCCATGCAGGTGCAGGCCCAAGCACTTGGGCCATCCTCCACTGCACTCCCTGGCCACAGCAGAGGGCTGGCCTGGAAGAGGGGTGACCAGGACAGAATCCGGCGCCCCGACCGGGACTAGAACCCGGTGTGCCGGTGCCGCAGGTGGAGGATTAGCCTAGTGAGCCGCGGCGCCGGCCCCGCTCTTACCCCTTTGCTGGGTGCTTGCCTGGTGCCAAGGAGCGCCAGCTCTTCTTGAACACGCCCTCTGCCCATCCCCCTCTGGACCCCTGCCCCCTGCCTGAATGCCCTGTGCCCATCCCCCCAGGCCAAACCCACCCCTCCCCCACATCCTCCGCTCCGTTCCCTGAGCGCCCGTGGCAGTGCCCGGCCCGCTGCAGGCGCCCATGCGGGCAGCTGCGGGTTCCGTAAGCCCAGGCCCCGGGCACAGGCTGTGGCCCGCAGACCCCGGCACAGGCAGGCCTTTGCTTCGGAGTGAGCCCAGCCTTGCTGTGGGCGGGCGCAGTGCCCCCGCCGGGGACAAGACGTCCTGGTCCTTGGGGGCCCTCACTCTCCCTGGCCACCGGGCACGCACAGCGGGAGCCGCAGGCCGCGTGGCGCCCATGCTCCGGCGGCCCCCCGGAGCCCCTGCCGTCCGCTCGCCTGGGTGCTGCTGCTCACCCTTCCCGAGGCCTGGACCCGCTTTCTGAAGGCCGCGTGGACTCTGCTCCTGGCACTGCTCTGAGCTGGGCTGCTACCACGCGAGTCCCCCCAGGGCAGCGAGGAGGGCTGGGTGCTGATGAGGGGGTGCAGGGGGTGGAGGGGGTGGAGGTGGTGATAGAGGGGTGGTGATGGTGATGGTGGAGGTGGAGGTGATGGAGGTGATGGTGATGGTGGAGGTGGAGGTGATGGAGGTGATGGTGATGGTGGAGGTGGAGGTGATGGAGGTGATGGTGATGGTGGAGGTGATGGCGGTGATGGTGATGGTGGAGGTGATGGTGGTGATAATGATGATGGTGGAGGTGGTGGTGGTAGTGATAAAGGTGGTGAAGGTGGTGGTGATGGTGGAGGTGATGGTGGTGATGGTGATGATGGTGGAGGTGGTGATGGTGGTGATGGTGATGGTGATAATGATGATGGTGGAGATGATGGTGGAGGTGGAGGTGATGGTGATGGTGATAATGATGATGGTGGAGGTGATGGAGGTGGTGGTGATGGTAGGTTTGGTGGTGATAATGGTGATGGTCACTGAGTCTTCCCTGTGTGTTGGCCACTAGAGTCCTTTTGTTTCTTTTTTTTTTAAGATTTATTTATTTATTTGAAAGTCAGAGTTACACAGAGAGGAGAGGCAGAGAGAGAGAGAGAGAGAGAGGTCTTCTGTCCGATGGTTCACCCCCAATTGGCTGCAACGGCCGGAGCTGCGCCAATCCGAAGCCAGGATCCTCCTCCAGGTCTCCCACACGGGTGCAGGGGTCCAAAGACTTGGGCCATCTTCCACTGCTTTCCCAAGCCACAGCAGAGAGCTGGATCGGAAGTGGAGCAGCCAGATCTCGAACCAGCATCCATATGGGATGCCGGCTCTTCAGGCCAGGGCGTTAACCCGCTGTGCCACAGCGCCGGCCCCTAGAGTCCTTTACTTGTCTCACTCATGTCACCCTTCCAGTAGGCCTCCTCATTAGAGACCCAGCCCACACCCGTACACCCTCACACCTACCCATACACCCTGACACCCTCACACCCACCCATACACCTGCACACCCTGACACCCATACACCTGCACACCCTGACACCCATACACCTGCACACCCTGACACCCACCCATACACCTGCACACCCTGACACCCATACACCTGCACACCCTGACACCCACACACCCGCACACCCTGACACCCACCCACACACCCGCACACCCTCACACCCATACACCTGCACACCCTGACACCCACACACCCGCACACCCTCACACCCATACACCTGCACACCCTGACACCCATACACCCTTGCACCCTTGCTCCCACTCTGACACACGTGGAGCAGGCTCAGCAAGCTGACCCCAGGTCGCCAGTTGCTCGGAGACCGCATCGGGACCCCGGCCGAGCTTTGTCTGGGGGCTCGGGTGCCTGGGAGCCCCGGGAGCCGCCTGTAGGCGCCGGCACCTCACACCCTGCTCCCCCTCCTTTGCAGTGGGGTCTCCCGTGTCCTCTTCCCCAGCCCCAGGCCAGGGGGTTCCTCTGGACCCTGCACCTCCCCGAGGACCCCCAAATCAACCGTCGTCCTGGTGCCTGCCTGGGAGGCGCCCTCTCCCCTTCCTGCCGGCCCCCCCTTTTGACCTGGGCCCCGCACTAGCTACATGTCTGTGTAACCCAAAGTCCCTCGTCCCTGCTGCGCCGCTGTCCGGCGCGAGGCCCCTCTCTGCCTCCAGGGTCGCTGAGTCACCAGGACCCTCTCGTCATTCCGGGCACTCAGCTGGGCCCTGGGGGCAGGCGGTGGCGGGCAGATGGGGGAGGGGCCGTCGGCTGGGCGCCAGCTCAGGAGACCAGGGTTGGGACGGGGTGCATGCGTTTGTGGGTTTGATGGGCCCCCTCGTGGGCGCTGCCCTGACCAGAGGCCCACGCTAAGCACAGACCCCGCGGCCCCTCCCGCGAGCCTGGGCCCAAGGGGCTGCTGGGCCCCGCTAAGTGGGTCAAGGAGAGCGGCCGGCCGGCCCCGCTTCCCTCCCGCCCCTGTGCCCGGCGGCTCCTGCAGTTTGGCCTTGCCGCTCGCTCGGAAGGGACTTCGCTCTCCTGGCTGTGTCAAAAAGATATTTCATGTTAAAATTCAACGGAGGGACGGGGACCAGCGGCCGGCCGGCTTCTCAGGAGGGGAGTGGCGCGAGCAGGTTGAGCTTTGCCCGCACTGGATGCTGGCGGGGTCTGGCTGCAGCCGGCCACAGCCAGCAGGGGTGTCGGGGGGGGGGGGGTGAAGGCCGCCCCACAGCCTCCGCACCCCCTTCCTGGGGTCTGGCCCAGTGCCGCTCCCCAGGTTGTCACTCGGCCATGTTGCAAGCCGGTTCCTTAGGGACCCAGGTCTCCAGCTGACTTGGGAGCTGCAGCCCGGGTTAAGAGGGGCGGGCCTGAATGAGGGCGGGGACCAGAGGGCCGGACATGGCTCTCGGCCAGCTCTCCCATCTCCCTGGCACACAGAGCGGGCTTGTGAGCGCCGGCCTTCTGCTCTGCTCTTGTGCCTGGAGGAGCCGCACGGACTGAGACTGCAATCCCACAATCCCACGCAGGCTCCCTGGACAAGAGGACAGTGTGGCCTGCTGGTTACACACAGACTCTGCTGTTAGGCTGCCTGGGTTTCAATTCCCGTTCCGCCCACGCCGTGTGGCCTTGGGGAAGTCCCTCGCCCTCTCTGTGTGCTGGAAGTGATAAGGGAGAGACAGAGAGAGGTCTTCCATCCGCTGGTTCACTCCTCAGATGGCCTCAACGGCCGGAGCTGGGCCAATCTGAAGCCAGGAGCCAGGAGCTTCTTCCGGGTCTCCAACGCTGGTGCTGGGCCCCAAGCACTTGGGCCATCTTCTACTGCTATCCAAGACCACAGCAGGGAGCTGGACTGAAGAGGAGCAGCCGGGACTAGAACCAGTGCCCACATGGGATGCCAGCGCCGCAGGCGGAGGATTAACCAAGTGAGCCATGGCGCTGTCTGCGCAGCCCCCAGAAGTTTAACCTGAGCCAGGCTCTGGGGGAGCGGGGCTAGACGTGGGGTCCGACTGTGCAGGCACCCAACCGCAGGCTGCACAGTGAGGCCGGCGCCCATGGAGGTGGAAACGGGCCCTCCTGCCCACGTGGCTTCCATGCGCCCGCGGCTGCATCAGAGCCCCTGGGTTTTCTAGCAAGAGCACTGTGTTGCAGGTGCCAGGGGAGCCGCTCATCCCCCGCCCCGACCCCCAATTCGGGCAACACCCAGGAGGGTCTGGGGGTGAGGGCGAGGGTGGGTGTGGCCTTGCCCCCCCCCGCCTCCGCCCACCCCCTCGCCGCCCAGGGCGAGGGGCGGGTCGTATCCTGGAAGCGTGGCTGTCAGTCACTGGCCTCCACCCACACAGATGCACACGGCGCATGCGCAGGTGCACCTGTGCGGGCACACACGCGCGCTGGTGCACCGCCGGCCCCAGTCCTCCCACGGGCGCGCGGCCCCGGGGCTTCGCAGCAGCCGGGCCTGGAAGCAGAGGCCACATCTTGCCTGATGCGTGCCGGTCCCCGGCTGCGCCCCGGCCCCGGGCCTGCCTGGGCAGCCCTCACTTTTGCTGTCATGGCCCGGCGTCCCTGGCGCCTGTCACCCACTGTGGCACAGCTGGGGCTGCTCCCTCCCCGCCCCCAGAGGAATTCGGTTCTCAGCGGTTAAAACCTACAGATGCTGGCGGTGGGCGGTGGCCAGAGCAGCCACCGGCCAGTAGGCACCTCCCTGGGGCCGCCCACGCCCCTCACCCGGACCAGAGGGAGGGGGGGGGGGCAGAAACCCTACCACCTGCTGCCTCCAGGGTGGGGGGGTGCTGAGCGGGAAGCTGGCAGCAATCCGGGCACTGCCATTTGGGTGGGGGCCCCGCACGGCGCAGCGTCTGAGCCACTAAGGCAAACGCCCGCACCGCACTGAGCCAGGCCCCAGCAGAGCCCTGGGACCCCGGGGGACCATTCCCGCCTGCAGGTGGTGCTGGCGGCGGGGAGCCGAGGGCCGCACTGCGCAGGCCGGGCAGCGGGCTCCGCGGAGACAGACGGGATCCAGAGGCCGGGTGTGGACACCCAGGGTGGGGAGCCTCACAAGGAATGAACCCAGAGGTGCGGGGAGAGGCGAGACGTGGCCTGGGTTTCCCGCCTCTGCTGTGCAGGGGCCGCCAGGTCACTGCTGGCGTGGTGTGACCTGTGCCGGGCCTGTCCCCAGGTGCCCTGGCCAGGGTGTCCTCCCGCGGCACGGCTGCAAGAGGCACGTGTCTGACACGCTTGGGACG
Source organism: Sylvilagus floridanus (assembly GCA_949820135.1). Lineage (NCBI taxonomy): Eukaryota > Metazoa > Chordata > Mammalia > Lagomorpha > Leporidae > Sylvilagus > Sylvilagus floridanus. Next base: position 119,225,125 of record OX463224.1, on the reverse strand, counting down.
GCCCAGAGGCTGGGTGTTAAGGGAGCACCACTGGCAATGTCCCTGATTGCACTCTGCACTGCCCCCTGCAGGCCGAGCCCTGCACTGCCCCCTGGAGGTTGAACCTTGTACTACCCCTGCAGATCGAGCCCTGCACTGCCCCCTGCAGGAGACTGCTGTTAGCTAACACCAGACTTTATTCAAACTTCGTGCGTCTTCCCTGTAGTCTTCTGCTTCCCGGATGCAACCTGGGGCACGGCGCTGCATTTCTGCACTAACCCTCCTTCAGCCCGTGGAAGTCTCTCTGTCTGTCCTCATCACAAACTGGACAGGCTTTTTCTTTTTTAAAAAAGATTATTATCTAATTGACTTAAAAACAGAGTGTCAGGGAAAGACAGAGAGAGAGAGAGACAGGGATCTTCCACCTGCTGGTTCACCAGCAAATGGCTGCAACAGCCAGGGCTGGGCCAGGCTGAAGCCAGGAGCCAGGAGCTCCATCTGGGTCTCCCACGTGGGTGCAGGGGCCCACGTAATTGCTATCACCCGTGCCTTCGCAAGTGCATCAACAGGGAGCTGGGCGCTGGGTTGGGAGTGGAACAGCCAGGGCTCAAACCGCACTCGGAGAGGGGCGCCGGCTTTGCAAGCGGCAGCTTAGCCCCTGCCGCACCACAGCGCCAAGCCCGCAACCCCGAGAGGTGGTCAGCGTTGGGTAGAAAGGGCCTCGCTCTGGGGTTGTGTGACGTCTCCCTCACGCGTAACCGGGGCTGGGGGTTTCCAGTAGAAGACCGGCCCCTGGGCCCTTGTCAGCCGTCAGATCCGGGTGCCTGGGCAGAGCTGTTGATCTCGCAGGCACCGCCAGGCATGTGGGGGAGGGGGGTGTCTGCCAGGTTTCCCGGGAGCTGTGACCGAAGCCGGCACGTGCACTGTGGGACCCCACGCCCGCCCCCTGAGCAGCTGACTGTGGCTGGCACAAGGCACCCGCAGCCCAGCCGCCAGCCCCGCTCTAAGTCCCTGGGCAGACCCAAGTGGGCCTCAGCGCTGGGCAGCCTGCTGCTTCCTCATCTGCCTCCTCCCCACTCTGCTCATCCCATCCTCTCCCCACCCCCTCCCTCGGAGCCTCCTCCATGTGCCCGGCCCCTCCAATCCCTGCACCCCGGGAGCTACATCTGAGCAGCACTTGGCCCGTGCGCCCTCATCCGCCTCCCGCAGAGCCACGGCCGCTCAGATGGAGGTGAAGGGAAGGGTCGCAGGAGACCAGGGACCCCACCCACCCTGGCATCAACCACGCAGCTTTCTGTCCAGGGACATCCGGGGGCACTGAGAACAGCTCTTGGAAAAGTAGTATGTGCTCAGGGCCGGTGCTGTGGCGTGATGGGTAAAGCCGCCACCTGCCATGCCGGCATCCCACGTGGGCGCCCATTCAAGGCCAGGCTGCTCCACTTCCAATCCAGCTCTGTGCTGTGGCCTGGGAAAGCAGTAGAAGATGGCCCAAGTCCTTCAGTCCCTGCACCTGTGTGGGAGCCCTGGCAGAAGCTCCTGGCTCCTGGCTTCTGTTTGGCTCAGCTTCAGCCGTTGTGGCCAGCTGGGGAGTGAACCAGCAGATGGAAGACTCTCTCTCTCTCTCTCTCTCTCTCTCTCTCTCTCTCTCTCTCTCTCTGCCTCTCCTTCCCTCTCTGTGGAACTCTGACTTTCAAATAAATAAATAATTTTTTTCCAGTGCAAGTGTTTTGCTTGAGATCCAGGTGGGGTTTTCCATTGTGTGCGTTTCCCGTGGAGGTGGCCAAGTCCCCTCCTGGAAGGACATCTGTGAGGCACCCAGGAGAACCCGGGACAGTGATGACCTCAGAGGGGAGGGGACAGGAGGGGACGCCCTGGGAGGCTCCAGGTCTGCAGCCAGGCTGGGCTTCACAGGGCCTTGCTGACGGCACGCCTCACCTGTGCTCCTAACTATTGATGTGTCTGAGCGCCAGAGAGAGCCAGAGTGACCCGGAGCGCGACTCCCTGCAGGTCCGCTTCCCCGATGACTGCGGTGGCCGGGGCAGGGCCAGCCCAAAGGCCAGAGCCCAGAACTGCACCCGGGTCCTCCACGCAGGTGGCAGGGACCCATCCAGCGGGACCCTCACTTCTGTCTCCCGGGGCTGTGTTAGCAGGGGGCTGGGTCAGGAGGAGAGCTGGGCGTTGAACCCAGGCACCGCAGGAACCGAGAGGGGCTGCTAACCAGCACTGACCAGCCACGAGGCCAGGCCCCGCCCCTGCGATTTCTCACTCCTAGGTTTTCCTGACTGTCCCTGAGCGAGCAGCTTCCTGGGTTTGGGGCACACGTGTCCCCCGCGAAGTCATCCTGGTAACCAGGAGTGGGGGCAGCGTCATGGCCTCCCTCGTCTCCCCCGGCCGTGGGCAGACTCCGCCCTGCTTTCTGTCCCTACGGACCCCTGTGCGGGCTCTAGAATTTTCCATAAACTCTGTCCCAAAGCGGGTTCGTGCAGTCATCTGTTGACCCGCATTGGGGTCGCTCCCAGGCCTGGGAGGCTGCAGACGGAGCTGCTGTGAACATTTGTGCACGGGGCTCCGCTTGCAGTCCGCTCCCGTTTCTTACCAAGATTTATTTATTTATTTATTTGAAAGAGTGACAGAGAGAGGCAGAGAGAGGCAGAGTGACAGATACCCTGCATCCACTGGTTCACTCACCCGATGGCCGAGACAGCCGGGCCTGGTCCTGGCTCAAGCCGGCAGGCGGCGCAGGCGGCCGGCCGCTCCACCCGGGTCTCCTGTGTGAGTGGCAGGGACCCCGCCCTCGAGCCCTCCTCCCAGGAGCATTGTGGGTAGCTGGATGGGAAGGGGAGGCAGAGCCCGGGCCCACCCGGGCACCCCAAGCTGCAGCCTGTTCTCCCGTTTTTGTAGCAGTGTCTTTCCGACAGCAAAACTCTCCAGTTTTTTGAAATCCCAAAAACAGGTTTTCTGTCATGCTTTTTATTTTTGTGTCCTTTGTAAGAAATCTTCGCCAAACCCAAGGTTCTTAGAATTTTCTTCTAAAAATTTTATCATATCAGCTCTTAGATCTAGGATAGAAAGTTAATTTTTGGATTGGAGTGAGTCGGGTTGATCTGGTGTGAGCTGGGTTGATCTGGTGTGAGCTGGGTTGATCTGGTGTGAGTCGGGTTGATCTGGTGTGAGTTGATCCTAGGTGTCCCCTCCCCCTCTCCCACGCTGTTGGTAAATGAGATTGTATTAAAATGCCCAATTTGGGGGTAGTCATTTGTACACAGACGAGATGTTCAGGCGTTGGCCTAGTGTGTTCCAAGTCTGCTAAACCATGTGTAAGATCCCGGAGCGGCCCTGCGTGTTCCTTAGGAGATTCTACACAGACGCTTCTGTTACCCTCGTAACACCCTGCGGTGCCTTCTTGCTCCAGTGAGAATCCGGGATGACTGGAGGTGGAGAGAGTGGACATCCAGCCTCGCTCCCATCCCCCAGGGGAAGCGTCCGATCTCCCACCGTCACGTAGGGTGACAGGAGACCCTGCCCGGGCCGAGGAAGCTCCCTGTATTCCGACTTTGTCTTTCTGCATCTAGCAGGATGAACAGATCTTGGTCCCTTTTATGTCTTGTTAATAACCACGCTTGGTAACCTTGACTTTCAGATGTTAAACCACTGGGGACGAAGTCCACCTGTCACAATGCATTGCCCCTTTACTAAGTAGATTGTGGCATTCAGCTTGTTAACTTAAGGATTTCTCTATGTTTGTCCATGCTGGTTTTTGTGTTCCTTGCTTTTAGTTTTTTTCTGGCTCTGGTTTCGGGAGGAGGCTGGCTTTGTGGGATGAGTGAGGGGAGTGGTGCCTCTTTTTCAATGTTCTGGATGGTTTTGCATAGAATTGTTTTCATTTCCTGCTCAAACATTTGGCGGGATTCACTGGTGCAGCCATGTGAGCCCAGTTTTCCCGGGGGGGGGGGGGGGAGTTGGGAGCCATATGTTCCATTTCTAGAATCTGTGCAGGAATTTAGGATCCCACCCACACTCTTCCATGAGCTTGGCCGTTTGAGTCACCCGGGACATTTGTGCCAGACGTATTGGTAAAATCCCACTGGCCCCTGCCCTCAGCCCCAACTGCACGTCTGTGAGGTCTGTAGTGGCGCCTCCTGGCTCCTCCTTGCTCTGCTGATGGGTAATTGTCTTTAGAAATCTCCATCTTCTCCATCAGCTTTAGGTCGTGTTGATTTTCTTCATTGTTTTTCTATTTCTCCCATTAATTCTTTCCTTTCTCTAGTTTCTTAACATGGAAGCTGAGGTCCTTGGAGACGTTCTTCTGTTCCGACAGAAGAATCTAAGGTGGGGGCCAGCCTTGTGGTGCAGGTGGTAGAGCTGCCTCCTACAGCGCCGGCATCCCATGAGCGCTGGTTCAAGCCCCCGCTGCTCCACTTCCAATCCAGCTTCCTGCTAATGCGCCTGGGAAAGCAGAGGAAGACGGCCCATGTGCTTGGACCCCTGCACCCATGTGGGAGACCAGATGGAGTTCTGGGCTCCTGGCTTCAGCCTGGCTCAGTCCTGTCCATTGAGGCCACTGGAGATTGAACCACTGGATGAAGGACCTGTGTGTGTGTGTGTGTGTGTGTGTGTGTGTAATTCTGCCTTTGAAATAAATAAAACTTTAAAAAAAGAATCTAAGGCTATAAAATGTCCTCTAGTCACTGCTTTAGAGTTGATAGGCCATGTTTTCATTCTCATTTAGTTCAAATATTTTCTGCATTCCTTTGTGATTTTTTAAGATTTATTTATTTATTTATTTATTTGAAAGGCAGAGTGACAGAGAAGCAGAGGCAGAGAGAGAGAGAGAGAGAGAGAGGGAGAGAGAGGGAGAGGCCTTCCATCCACTGGTTCACTCCCTAAGTGGCCACAACAGCTGGAGCTGGGCCAATCTGAAGCCAGGAGCCAAGAGCTTCTTCCAGGTCTCCCACGTGGGTGCAGGGGCCCAAGGACATGGACCATCTTCCACTGCTCTCCCAGGCCACAGCAGAGAGCTGGATCGGAAGTGGAGCAGCCGGGACCCAACCAGCACCCATATGGGATGCTGGCACTGCAGGCGGTGGTTTTACCTGCTACACCACAGCGTTGACCCCACGATGATTTCTCTTTCTTTCTTTCTTTCTTTCTTTCTTTCTTTCTTTTTTTTGACTCATGGGTTATGCAGATGTGTGGTGTCTACTTCGGAGAAGTTTTCTACAAGTCTTTCTGTTTCCGACTTCTAATCCAATTCCATGATGGTCTGAGAACATTCTTTGTGTGATCTGAATCCTTCAAAATGCATTGTGGTCTGGTGTTGGTGCTGCGGCGTAGCGGGTAAAGCCACCGCCTGCAGCGCCGGCATCCCATACAGGTGCTGGTTCCTGTCCCGCCCAGCTTGTGGCCATCTGGGGGGTGAACCAGCAGATGGTAGGCCCCCACCCCGCCCCTGCCTCTCTGTAACTTTGCCTTTCAAATAAATAAATAAATCTTAAAAATCACTGTGATATAAGGTTGGGGGCTCCCCAGGGCCTCCCCGGAGGGGTCCGTGATCCTTGTCCCGAGGGTGCAGCCAGGGCGGACTGTGCTGTGGATCGTGCTTACGGGGGAGAACTGGGGCTGCTGGGTGGAGCTGAGCCCGGACGCCGGGGACCAGGTACGATGGTGGCAAGGACCGGCCGGGCCCCCAAAGCCAAGAAGGAGGTGGACTTGGAGCTCCAAGGAGGTGACGCTGAAGGGTGTGTGCCAGGTGGGAGCGACTCAGAGGGGACCGAGTGCGGTTTCTGTTGTCCCTGCCCTGTTTGCTTCAGTCTGTAGCTGTCTGCAAACCTGTCAATCACTCGCTCCCTCGGGAGCCACCCCGCCCTCCGGATGCCAGGAACTCTGCCCCCCCCATGTCCACTCTGTCCCTGGGTGCGGCCCCCAGGTGGCCCTGCTTGGGTGCCAGTGTGGTCCTCCCCGCGCAGTGAATATAGGTGACAACTGAACGGCCGACAGCCTCGTCTTGCCCGTGTTAGGGGCCAGGAGTGCGGCCACCCACAGCCAGGGCAGGAGGCCCCTGGCCCCGGATGGGAGGTGGCAGCCAGGGTGGGCTGGGCTGGGAGTCAGCTTTGGGGTAGGCACGACCTGGACAGCTGTACCTGGTGACCCTGGGGCAGGCTCCATTTATTGAACCGTGACCTGTGCAGAGATCGGAGACCCCACGGCCCCTCCCACTTAGAGATGAGGGCTCCGTGGGGGTGGGGTGAGCCTGGAGCCCCAGGCTGAGTCGAGTGCACTGGGAAGGGTCACGCGGGGCAGGTGCGTCCCACTGCCCCAGGCTCCTGAGGGACCCGGGCAAGGTGGGGGAGAACAGGGCAGTGGGCGAACAGCAGAGCCATGCCCACCCTGCCGTGCGGGGTCCGGGAGTCGCAGGCTGCCTCCACCCAGCTGCTCTGGCAGGCGGCCACTCTACAGCCAGGTGCTTTCCATCACGGTCACCTCGCGCCTGCTGCCCCTGGCCTTGGCCGATCTCCTGGAACAAGGCAAAGAGACAGCAATGACCTGTGACCGAGCGGCCACACTCGGGGGCGTGGGGCAGAGCTGGGGTCAGTGGGGAGCCCGGGGAGGGGGCTTCAGTGCCCACTGCACCGCCACCCCTCCTCTTCCCCCTCCACTTCCACCCTTTCCTCTCCCCGCCCCCTCCACTCTTCCCCCCTCCACGTCCCCTACCCCCCTTCTCCTCCCCCCCAGCCCCATGGCCTCGGTCACTCACTGGCCCTCCAGGTCCTGGACGGTGTCAGGGAGCGGAAGTCCCTGGGTCTCCGGGAGGAAGAGCAGGACTCCCAGGCTGGAGACGATGGGGACCAGGCCATAGGAGAGCGGTGGCAGCAGCGGCAGGGCCCGGCGGGCCATCCTGATCAGGGGGCCCAGCATGGCCCCGAGCCGGCTTACCGACTGCTGGAGGCCATCTGCGGTCATCCTGCAGGCAAGGGCAGTGCAGGCCCCGTCACGGCCGCCACTGGGTCGGCACGGGGGGCAGTCAGGCTGCGACTGGGTTCCCCGGGGATGGGGGAGGGAGCTGTTCAAGGCCTCCCTTAATGCCACCTCCTCCGTGCAGCCCACCTAGATTTGTCCACATAGCCCTTCAGGGCCTAGGGTCCACTCCTTTCTCTCTGTCATTAGGACACCAGAGTCTTGCAGTCTAGATTTTGATGGGATATAAATGAATCAATATACATTTGCCGGCGTTGTGGCGTAGCGAGTAAAGCCGCCACCTGCAGTGCCGGCATCCCATATGGGCGCCGGTTTGAGTCTCGGCTGCTCCACTTCTGATCCAGCTCCCTGCTATGGCCTGGGAGAGCAGTACAAGATGGCCCGAGGCCTTGGGCCCCTGCACCCGCATAGGAGACCCGGAAGAAGCCCTGGCTCCTGGCTTTGGATTGGCCCAGCCCTTCGGCTCAGTCAGCGCCCCCCCCCATGGCTAATTGCGCGTGGACATCTCCCCCTGCTGCAGCTTTGGGGTGCTCGGAGACAGGCGGCTCCCTGGGGAGGTCCTGGCCACACAGGAGGTGTGGCCCCAGTCCTGGTGTTCCCGAGGGGGGGCTTCCTGTGCGGCTCTGGAGGGGTCCCCCTGGCTCCAGACCCCTGGCACCCCAACCCCCCGCGCCCCACCCTCCCTGCGCGGCCCCGCCTACCGCAGCGAGGTGGGGAACAGCTCGTTCTTGTACAGGGAGAGGCAGGTCAAGTCCGTCCCGAAGCAGCCCTTGCCCAGCACGGCGAGCGCCAGGCGCAGCGTCGGCCAGTCTGCGCGGAGGAGGAGGGCGTGAGGGGCTGAGCTTCGGCCTGGCCGGGGCGGGGCGGCGCCCAGGGCAGGGACCCAGGGACAGGGACAGCGCCCGGGCCCGGGCGATTCTTGCTCTGAGGGAGAAGCCGGGCTGTGGCAGGACCACCGCGGGGGCGCTGGGGCCTGGACTCCCCCTGGACTGCCGCGGGGGCCGGCCGCTCCCTGGGAAGCTCCGCCTTCCTGCGACCACCAAGGGAGGGATTTGTCCAGCGCCGGCTGCCCGTGCTGCCCTGGCTCCGCCTACGGGCATCTCCCGCCCCCGATCCCCCCCCAGGACACGCATCCCGGGCCTTCCTGAGCCTGACAGCAGAACAGGCGAGAAGAGACGCGCGCACACCTCCCTGCGTGCACACGTGTGTACCTGTGTCAAAATGCACACACATGCTTGCACGCACGTGCATGCCCAGACACGCCCTGTGCAAGCCCACACACATGTGTGCACACGCATACACACACACACACCCTCCTCCGGGCGCTTTCTCTCTCATTGGAGCACTGGCGACCGGAGGCCACCTCCCTCTTCCAGGTCCTGGAGGGGGGGCCCTGCAGTCCAGACGCCGGCTCAGCCTCTGGCAGGGGCGGAGGAGGGGAGGGGCAGGGCGGGCGGCTCCCCGGATGATGCACTGGGCTGGGGCACAGGGCAGGGGGTGGCGCGGGAGGAGGGCCTGGCTGCCCTCCCGGCCTCCGCCTCACCTCGCGGCAGCAGGGCGTTGGCCAGGATGGAGGAGCCGGCCAGGGCATGGGAGGTGGCCAGGGTCAGGCGGCGGCCCAGGAGCCTGAGGAGGAAGGCAGTGGCCACGCGGCCCAGGAAGTCCACGGCGCCGAAGAGGATCTGCAGGAGGAAGATGTCGCTCCCCAGGCTCTGCAGGTCCAGGACCAGCCCGTAGTAGGAGACGGTCAGGGTGAAGCTGTGGAGCAGAGCAGGTGCCAGGCTCTGCCCCAGCCGGGCCCCAGCACCTGCTCCGTGGGCATCGCCTCTCCCCTGAGCTTGTCTGGGCTGGCGGCAGGCCTACCTCGAGGTCCCCAGGAGCAGGCAGAGCTGGGCTTCAAGTCCCAGCCCCGCCCACAACCGCAGCTCCCTGCAGGGGGCGCCCTGGGAGGCAGCCGGTGAGGGCCCAAGGACTTGGGGTCCTGGCACCGACGCGGGGGACTGGGGTAGAGCGCCCAGCGCCTGGCTTTGAGCCGGCCCAGCCCTGGCTGTGGTAGACATTAAGGAACAAGCCAGCAGGTGGGAGAGCACTCTCTGTCTCTACTTGTCAGTCTGTGTCCAGGGCCCCCACCCTGAAGTTCTGAAGTTCTCACAGGCGATGTGGGAGAACGGCTTAGCTGCCGTTCTCGTTGGGTTTCGTTGCCATCCGTGGTTAACCCAGTTGTTTCCATGGAAGGTTCTAGAACGTCCTTTGAGCCCGAGCCAAGCCGTTCCCCACATCGCCCATCCTGCCCCTGTCGCCAGACTGTCCCCCGTCCCTCCTCTGTCCCCAGCCCTGGCCCCTGTCCCGCCCCCCGTCCCCCACCCCAGCCCCAGCCCTGCCCCTCCCCCACCGCGCCCAGTCCCCAGCAGCCTACTTCACCGCCATCAGGGTCCAGGTCCTGCGGCGGAGCTCAGGCACTTGGAACAGGTCCAGCACAGACCTGTGGGTCTTCGCAGAGGCCACCTCCTCCATGTTGGACAGCAGCACCTCCGGGGAGAACAGGGGCACAGGGAGCGGGCGGGTGAATGGCCGGCCGGGCGGGCAGAGTGGTGGGGGTGCCGGCCGGGCCACTGGCCGGGGGCGGGGGCGGTGCAGAGGCTTCCGCAGGCTGTGACCCGGTCCCGGCTGCAAGCCCTCTGCCGACACGTGCTTCCTCCAGTGCGCGGACTGTTTGCCCAGGGCAGCGAGCAGTGCCAGGAGGTGAGTGTGCAGTCTGTGCGCTGAGTCTGCTCACCGGGGACACACGGGGATGGAGGTGGTGATGGTGGTGATGGTGGTGATGGTGATGGAGGTGAGGAGGTGATGGTGGTGGTGGTGGTGGTGATGGTGATGGTGATGGAGGTGATGGTGGTGGTGATGGTGGTAATGTTGGTGATGGTGGTAATGGAGGTGATGGAGGTGATGGTGGTGGTGATGATGGAGGTGTTAATGGTGGTGGTGGTGGTGATGGTGGTGGTGGTGATGGTGGTGAGGAGGTGATGGAGGTGATGGTGGTGGTGATGATGGAGGTGATGGTGGTGGGGATGGTGATGGAGGTGATGATGGTGATGGAGGTGATGGTGGTGGTGATGATGGTGATGGAGGTGGTGGAGGTGATGGTGGTGGTGATGATGGTGATGGAGGTGATGGTGGTGATGGAGGTGATGGTGGTGATGGTGGTGATGGTGGTGGTGATGGTGGTGATGGTGGTGATGTGATGGAGGTGATGATGGTGGTGGTGATGGAGCTGATGGTGGTGGTGATGGTGGTGATGGAGGTGATGGTGGTGGTGATGGTGGTGGGGATGGAGCTGATGGTGGTGGGGATGGTGATGGAGGTGATGGTGGTGGTGATAGTGGTGATGGAGGTGATGGAGGTGGTGATGGTGGTGATGGTGGTGGTGATGGTGGTGATGGTGGTGGTGATGGAGGTGATGGTGGTGGGGATGGTGATGGGGATGGTGATGGAGGTGATGGTGGTGGTGGTGGTAAGGAGGTGATGGAGGTGGTGATAGTGTGATGGTGGTGGAGGTGATGGTGGTGGTGGTGATGGTGGTGGTGATGGTGGTGGTGATGGTGGAGGTGATGGTGGTGGGGATGGTGGTGGGGATGGTGATGGAGGTGATGGTGGTGGTGGTGGTGAGGAGGTGATGGAGGTGATGGTGGTGGTGGTGGTGGTGATGTGATGGAGGTGATGGAGGTGGTGGAGGTGATGATGGTGGTGGTGATGGAGCTGATGGTGGTGGTGATGGTGGTGATGGTGGTGATGGAGGTGATGGTGGTGGGGATGGTGATGGGGATGGTGATGGAGGTGATGGTGGTGGTGGTGGTGAGGAGGTGATGGAGGTGGTGATGGTGGTGATGGTGGTGGTGGTGATGGTGGTGATGGAGGTGATGGTGGTGGGGATGGTGATGGAGGTGATGGTGGTGGTGGTGGTGGTGGGGATGGTGGTGGGGATGGTGATGGAGGTGATGGTGGTGGTGGTGGTGAGGAGGTGATGGAGGTGGTGATAGTGTGATGGTGGTGCAGGTGATGGTGGTGGTGGTGAGGAGGTGATGGAGGTGGTGATGATGGAGGTACTGATGGTCGTGGTGGTGATGATGGTGGTGATGGAGGTGATGGAGGTGGTGGAGGTGATGGTGATGTGATGGAGGTGATGGTGGTGATGGTGGAGGTGATGATGGTGGTGATGGTGGTGACAGGGTTGGCCGTGGGGTTGTTGGCAGTGGTCACCCTGACAGTAGCTCTGGGGCTGGCCTTCCTGGGTCAAGTCACACTCCGCGGCACAGACAGCAGTGTCTCACCTCCATGGTCAGTGTCTTTTTGGCTTCCTTGTGCCCATTGATTCTCGCCACCCTGGTGAGCTCGCGAAGCGCTCGGTCTGGTTTGCCCGTGATGATCAGCCACCGGGCAGACTCGGGCAGCCACCTGGGAAAGAGCAGGGCTGGGCTGGGTCTGTGCCATCGTGGTGCACACGAGGTGCTCCCCCCAGTCCGTGGGGGGAGGCGGTGGGCAGGGGACCCTCCACGTGCGCCGTCCCTCTGCAGCTCGAGCCAGGCTGGCAGACTCGCAATCCAGCTGCGTGCCAATTCTTCCCCTGCCCCCCTCTCTGGCCTCTCGGGCTGCCCGGCCATGGGTGTCCCAAGAGCCGCCCGCTACTCCAGTGGGGCTGGGGTCATTCTGTGACAGAAAGGCCACACGGTTCTGAGTTTGGGGTTTGGTTGTTAAGCCCCCTTAATACATCGCAGCTGGGCCGGGGCAACCTCGGGCAGGTGTGTTGGCCTCTCTGAGCCCAATCACAGTGACTGGGGTGGCCCAGGAAGGGTCATCCCGGGATGGCCTTCCTCCGTGCTGGTTATGTGCTGTGACCTCCTCGTGGTCAGGGGCTTCTCGTCTGGGGGCTGTCGGCTCCCGGCCTAGGGCAGGGGCCCAGGACACAGCACATGTGTGTGTGCCTGTTGATTCTCCACGCTCCTGCATGGAACTGTCCCAGCCCAGGTCCGCTGGGCTCCGGCTCAGGACACAAGAGAACTTAGGGGGCCACGGGTCTGTGCTTACTGCTTGGCCCGCTCTCCCCAGTCCCCACTCGAGGAGGAGTCTCCAGACCTCGGGGGTTTGCAGCACCCACGGAGAGAGCTGCTGATGTTTTCACACCCAAGCTCGGCGCTCACGCACGCCGACTCGCGGGGCTGTGGAGCAGGGCAACGGGTCGGGGGGCCGATGGGGTGTGCGGGAGGGTCCAGGGCCACAGCCTCAGCCCAGGGGGCGGGGAAGCAGCTGCCGCTCGACTGGAGCCCCTGGATCTTCCAGTTTTTTTTTTTTGTTTTTTTTTTTTTTGATCTTCCAGTTTTTTAAGAGAAGATGAAATATTGCTTTTCTTCATTCTCGCTTGTTTTCAGATACTGTCTGACTTTCCATGTTGGCATCTAGTTAGATTTTGCTTTAAAATCACCATTCGAGGGGCGGGTGCTGTGACGTAGCAGGTAAAGCCACTGCCCGCAGTGCCAGCATCCCATATAGGCACCTGTTCAAATCTTGGTTGCTCCACTTCGCATCCAGCTCCCTGCTATGGCCTGGGAAAGCAGTAGAGGACGGCCCATGTGCTTGGGCCCCTGCACCTGCATGGGAGACCCGGATGAAGCTCCTGGCTCCTGGCTTTGGATGGGCACAGTTGTGGCCATTGCAGCCATTTGGGGAGTGAACCAGAGGATGGAAGACCTCTCTCTCTCTCTCTCTCTCTCTCTCTCTCTCTCTCTCTAACTCTGCCTTTCAAATAAAGAAAAAAATTTTTAAAAAATCACACACTGTAGGGCTGGCCAGTGACTGCTGGCCGGGCTGGCTGGGAGCTGCGGGGCTCAGCTAACAGGCTCGCTCTGTGTCTCTGCGCCCTGCCTGCACCTCGGGGCCCTGGGGCCAGCCAGGGCAATGGGAGTGAGGGCACAGCCCCCCACCCTAGCCGTCCCACGGGAAGACGCCCCGGGTAGCACAGACCAGGACATCAGAGCGGCAGCAAACAGCGGCACAGACAGGGCCAGCTGGAGGGCGCGCCAGTCCCGCAGGGCGAGGGCCAGGCCGCCCAGGGCCATCTGGCCGGTGCTGAAGGTGCATCCCAGGATTGTCATGGTGACCGCCCGCCTGCGGGTCGTGGTCCACTCCACGGCTGCAAGGCAGGACAGAGGCCAAGTGAGGGCCCCGCCCCTGCCGTCACCCCGCCCCGCCCCTGCCGTCACCCCCGCCCCGCCCCAGGCAGGACAGGCCCACCCGGCACTCACTGAGTGTCGTCAAGGCCAGGATGAGGCCGGCCAGCCCGAAAGCGCTCAGAAACCGGAGGCCGCAGTAGACCGGGAAGTTTGGGGCGAAGATGGTGGCCATGCCGCTCACAGCCACCTGCAGGCAGCCCCAGGTGAGCATGGACTTCCGCCCCAACCTGCGGGGGGACACGGAGAGGCCTGGAGAGGGGCCCCCTGCAGGCAGCTCCTCCTTCTGGAAGCTTCTGGGAGCCCCTGCTACTGGCCTTGCTCTCCCGGGGCAGTGCAGCCTGGTGGTCACAAACACGGGCCCCGGAGCGAGCGCCTGGCGCAGCGGTGAACACCCCAGCGTCCCCTATCCGAGGTCCTGGGTTCCAGCGCCCGCTGCCCGCTCACGTACGTCCGGGACGGCAGCCGGGACGGCTCAGGACTCGGGTCCCCGCCACCCACGTCGGAGACTGGGCTCCTTCCGTTCCGGGCTCGTGGGTTTGGCCTGGCCCAGTCCCAGCTGTTGTGGGCATCTAAGGAGTGAGGCAGCCGACGGCTGTCTGTCTGTCTGTCTGTCTGTCTCTCTCTCTTGCTCTCACTCTCTTTCTCTGCCAATCAGAAAACAGCACCCATACGGCTTTGTTGCCCCCTTTTGCCCTCTGTGGGTGGCCCTGGACACGCAGTGGGGGTTTTCTGTTGACTCCTGGGCTATGGCCACCAAGGCACGGAGCCAGCGATGGTAGCGGAGAGGCCAAGTGCACGCGACCTCCAGCAAGACCACTCTCACCTGTGCACATGGCCGAGGGCCCACGGGAGCCATGCAGCCCCTCAGCCTGGTGCCTGTGGCCCTGTGCCTCTGCAGCCACCAGGCCGCTTGCCTGAAGTGTGCACTGCTAAAGTGTGCCCCCATGTGTCTGACTGCATGGGCGGCCCCAGGACTGCAGGCTGCTGGCCCCTGACTGCGAGCTGGACCCCTGCCCTAGGCTCAGGCTGCCACGGTGACAGCAGCCGCTGCCCCCTCCCCACTCCCTGCGTGTGCGTCCGGTGGAACTCGTCCTCTGCTCGGAAGCTCGGCGTGCCCACGCCACCAGCTCAGAGGCGTCCAGCCCCAGCCATCTGCCCCTGTTCCTTCCAGTGGCCAGCGCCACTTCCTGAGGTGGCCTCCTCCATGGATCACTGGCCAGTGCGATCCGGGCTCCCCCTGGCTCTGAGGGCACAGACACGGGGCTCCCGGCCTCCCCCTGCCCCCTGCCCACCCAACCCTGCTGGGGACAGGGCGTGCCTGGCTCATGTGAGCGTCCAGGGAGGCCTCGGGCCCGGGCCCGGGGGATAGAGGGGTAGGAGAGGCCAGCAGGAGCCAGGACAGCTTTGCAGGAGCGCGAGCGGGGAGGGGCCAGGAGAGAGGCAGGTGCAGGAGGCAGTCGGGGCCTGGGGGGGCTAGGGAGGCAGTCGGGGCCTGGGGGGACCTGGAACTGCTGTGCGCTGGGTGGGCGTGGGGAAACCGAGGGGCAGGAGGAGAGGGGCGTGCTGTAGGGGGCAGGGCTGTCCCTCTGTGACCGTCAGGGGTTGGATCCCACGCGTGGGACCTGCCTCAGCTCCCCAAACCCAGCACACAGACGCTGCGCCCCCTGGGCGGGGGGCGGGCGAGGGCAGGAGACGAGGTTGAGTGTGAGCGTGAGCGAGGCAGGGGCTGGGGACTTCGGAGGCCTGACGTGGCTTCTCCTGGCCCCCCGTGCCCCCACCCCGCCTCAGACCCTGGCCTTTGCTTCAGTCCAGGCCCCTGAGATCCGTGAGATTCTGCCCACTCGACCTCTCTTCTCCTTCTCTGCCAAGTCTCAGCCACCCCTCAGGTCTCCGCTTAGACGCCGCTTCCTCCGAGAAGCCCTCCCAGGTGCTGGGATGGGTCCCGCCCGTCCCTGCTCCCGTGCCTGGGGTTGAGAGACGGGGGCCTGTGGCTGGCAGGGGGCAGGCTGCGCCATGCCTGGTATACAGTAGGAGCTCAGTCAGGCTCGGCAACAGCTGAAGATGCTATTCTCATGTGCAAGCTGACATGGCACCGAGGTTTGGATGCCAGGGAGGACGTGGGCGCCCCGTTAGGGAGCACGGATGTGCACAGAGCGGCCTTCCCATCCCCCCACCCCCATGGCTGCACTCGCTTCCGGGGAGCGACACTCACCGGGAGGAGAGGAGGCCGAAGGCGGCGGATCCCACCAGGATGCCCGCCATGAAGATGGACTGGCCCAGGGGCTTCAGGCCCTCAGAGTCACACACCAGGTCCCACTGGAAGAGAGAGAGACCTGGGACCCGGGAGCTGGGGGCTGAGGCCCCTGAGGGGGGTGCTCCTGCAGCCGTGGCCGTGGCCCCCTGATTCCCGGAGCCAGGCCACTGTCTGCTGGCGGTGGGACCTCACACCGCTCAGAGCCCTGCTGCACTCCGTGGGGCCCAGCCGCGGTCAGGGGCAGGAGGGACCCCAGGGAGCAGGCAGATGATGCTGGCGGTGGGGGCAGCAGTGGCGCAGGGGTCAGCCCAGGCCTGAATGAGAGCCGCCATGCCATCAGCCAGGACTCGTCCCTGCTCCCTCTGCTCCTGGAAGAAACCCCACCCCCACCCCCACCCCGCCCGAGTCCCTGTGTCCCGCCTCACTGGGCTCCTGTCCCTTCAGACCAGAGGACCTTTGTCCCCGCCAGGCTCTCCTGGTGCTCAGAGGACCGTGTCCATCTCCCACCACCACCCCCCTCGGCTGGAAGGAGCCTCCTGCCCCCTCCCCACTCCCACAAAGGACTCGGTGTTGGAGCTGTGTGTCCCAGGGCAAGTCACTGAGCTTCTCTGTGCTCACGACGTCTCACGGCTCAGACGGCAGCAGTGACAGGACCCCCGCCACGCCCACCCCACAGGAGCAGCATCGGGACAGGAGCGGGTGCAGGATGGGGTGCACTGTGTCCCAGCCCTGCCCAGAATCCGGGGCGGTCCGTGCAGACGTGTTGGGCGACAGGGGGTTGTTCACTTGGCCACATGTCAGTTAGGCCCTAGCCCTCAGCTGCCCCTGTGCCTCCAGTCCAGCCGTGTCCTCTCCCCGGCTCCTCGCCGCCCTCCCACCCCAGGTGGGGTCTGCCTGGCCAGACCCTTCCTGAGTCGGTTTGCCCAAACCCTCCCCAACCCCGGGCCTCCCGCAGACCCATGCCGCCCGCCTGCTGCCCCCTGGGGCCGGATTGGTCCTCCTGCCCCCTCCCCCCACTGCCGGCCCTGTCGCCGCAGCCCCTGTCCCCGGTGCTCCTGCCTGCTACAGCCATCAGGGGACAGTCCTCCCTCGCTGGTGGTGGGGAGCCGCTGGGGTCCCCCTCCTGTCACGGGGCGGCTGTCTGGGGGGCCTCACCTCGGCCACGATGGTGGCGGCGAAGGTGCTGCGGTCATAGACCCAGCCGTCCACGCACGGCTCCGTGGCCGCCTCGCTCCAGTTGGCGGCCGTGGCGTTGGGGTCCAGGAGCTGCCACTGAGGGTGGCGGAAGCGGCGGCACTGGTGCGGCTGCCGGTCGGGGCCCGGCGGGATGGCCACGGCCAGGAGGGCCTCGGGGGTGAGGTTTGCGGGGACGTGGGAGCGGTTGTCCAGCGCTTGGGCCCAGCAGCGGTGGCCGGGGACGGCGCCCGAGAAGTTCTCCAGAAGCATCTGTGGGGGTACGAGCAGGGCGGGGAGGACGAGGGTGAGGACCTGCAGGGCCTGGAAGAGCCCCAGGCCCCCGGCCCGCTCCAAGAGCTCCTCAAACGCCATGGACACAGGCGCCCAGGAGTCCGCGTGCGGCCACCACACCGGTGCCAAATCCCAGATCCAAGGCCACCGAGACCCCAGGAGGCGCGGGGCAGCCTCAGCGCTCTGCAGAGGGGGCACCGGGGGGGGGGACAGGAGCTGTCCCGGGACGGGACCGAGCGGCCGGCGGGGCGAGCTGCCACCAGGAGGGCTCAGCCGCCCTCTCCCCCAGGGCCGGCAGCAACCAGTCCCTCAGATTTTTAGGAAAAATGAGACAATGTTGCGATGTCACTGAGTGACAGCTGTGGGAGGAACATCAACCAAGCCGGCCCCTCCCCCGGCTGGTTAAACGTTAACCTTGGCGTGGGCTCCAGAGACAAAGCAGCTCGAGGTCGAGGTCACTTCCTGGGTGCTCTGAAATCATTCTCCGCACCCATGCGCGAAGCCCCCTCCTCAGTTCGTTTTGCTGAAGCCAGAGGTGTGGTCTTCCTGGCTGGGGGGGCGTGGCACCACGCTGGGGAAGGGGCCACGTGCCTCTATGGGCACCTCCCGCCAGGCAGGGCACAGAGTCTGGCTCCAGACGCCCGGCTGTGGGAGCGCCTGTCCCACGGCCTCAGGGTTCCCCTGGGGTGGGAGCCGGGGCCCCACAGCCCATCACCTCTTAGAAGCCGCTGGTGGGCTGGAGCCGAGCAGCAGGCAGGGCGGGGGATGAGCAGGGCTGTGCCCTCCGACCCAGCGTCTCAGGCAGTGACGGTGACCGGGCCAGCCAGTCCCAGGGCTCCCCTACCTTGGCGACAGCTGACAGCCAGGGCTGGCGGTGAGCCCTGAGCACCCCCTCCCTCCCTGCTGTGGCCCGGGAGAGCAATGTCCCCCAAACAAGGAAACTGTGGGCTCCGAGAGGGCGGGAAGCCGGCCTGGGGTCACCCACTGAGTTCTCATCCCAGCCACAGTGGGCTGTGCACCATGGGTTGTGCAAGCAAGCGTGTGCTAAGAGGGGGCCCTGGGCCCAGCGGGGACCCTGGGCAGTGGCCCCTCCCTGGCGCCAGGTCTCTGGTCCGTGGAAGGAGCTGCCGCCCCCCTTGGTTTTGTAGCGGAAACCAGAGACGCACAGGTTAAATGCTGGTTCCCCAGCCCTGCTGGGGCCTGGGCTGCACCCAGGGACTGGCATCCTAAAACGAGCCTCCCGGTGATCTTGCCGCCCTGGGACCCAGCCCCTCAGAGGCTAGAAGCTGCGGCTGAATTCCCGCCATCGGGAGGGAGTCCCTTCCCCCCTCTCCATATGCTGTGGGAAGGCTGGACTTCCTCTCTGCCCTTTGCCTGTCACGGACACCCCGGGCCTGGCTCACAGCAGAAGGTCAAACCTCCCGGATTTGCCAGAAGGCTCCCGGAATCTCCAACTGACTCCACGGCCTGGCCAAAGCCGTTTTCATTTGTATTTTCTGTTTTTTGGGGGGACTGCTGGGGGCAGGGCTTGGTGCATCTGCTCCGCCACCTGGTGGTCACACCTGGGACTGCAGCATCTCCAGAACCAGGTTCATCCGTGGTGTTAGGTGCCCAGCCCCCAAGGGTCCCCAGGTGGAGGAGAGAGAGGATTCAGAAGGGGGACAGCCTCAGATTCTAGCTGCCAAGCCCTCCACGGTGTCCTTTTAAATTAACCTGTGCGACTTGAACCCTGTTACTCAGACACAGAAGTGCCATCACTGTTGATGGGCTCTCATCAATGGAGCAGAGGCCAGGGCCAAACGCCCTTGGGTGGTTCACGTCCCTGAACTCCAGGGTCCACAGCCCTACGATGGGGCTTCCTGCTTCAAGTCAGAGGACTGAATGAGAGGGTGAACGGCTCCTGCAGTACATCAGCCACCCCCACTGGAGATGTCCACACCAGCATCGTCACACGGCAGCTCAGACGCAGCTGAGCTCCCCGGCCCCGTGCTTGGCTGCGCCCTGCCATGCTGGCCGGCGCTGGGGCTTGCAAGGGGTGAGGGTACCCCGGGGTTCACACTGGGCGAGGACAGGGGGTCCCTGGTGTCCCAGGACCCGAGTCCTGAGTCTGCTGTGTCCACCACACCCTGGGAAGATGCCCAGTGGTCCATCTGGAAGTCAGAGAGTCGGGGACCATCACTGTCCCCCCCAGCAGGACGGGACAGGACCTCGGCCTCAGCGCCCCACTTCCTCCCTGAGGGCCAGCGCTGGGGAGAGTTTCCCGCAGGACGCCGCACACGGAGTCACTTCCTCCTCCTTGAGCTTCCCGCGAGATGCCGCCGCCACCAACGCTCGGCCCTCGGTGCCCGGCAGGGGCATCCTGACCTCGGGTCTCCTATCGCTGTGCCGGCCGCACACCTGAGCAAAGGATGGAGGAAAGCCGCCCCCCTCCCCCCGGGCCCTCCGCTCTCACTCCTTTCTCTGCGGATTGGGTCCATCAGCGGCGAGAACCACCCTAGTGCACGCGGCTGCTCCTCTTCCCATCCAGCTCTGCTGTGGCCTGGGAGGGCAGTGGAAGATGGCCCAGGTCCTTGGGCCCCTGCACCCGTGTGGGAGACCCAGAAGAAGCTCCTGGCTCCTGGCTTCATATCAGCGCAGCTCCGGCTGTTGCAGCCATTTGGGGAGTGAACCAGTGGCTGGAAGATTGTCTCTCTCTGTCTCTCTGCAACTCTGCCTTTCAAGTAAATAAATCAATCTTTTTTTAAAAGGCTCCAATGAAAAATGCTACGAATACACTATTGCGGAAGTGTTTGCAGGTTCACAGGGCAGATCCCGTTGATGGCGCAGGAGCTGTGGCTCTTCGAGGCAGCCCCGCCCTCCACAGTCCCAGCTGTGGTCCCAGCTGTGGTCCCACGCCGCTGCTCACCCAGCTGCCTCCAGCCAGCCGCTGGGCTTCGCCCAGGCTCACAGACGCCAAGTGGTGTCCCTGGGCCCCTTTATTTTGTATGTTGTTTCTTTTCAAAGAGGCCAAGCATAGTTTAGTGTGTTTATTTGTTTTCATTTTATTTGAAAGGGAGAGAGAGAGAGAGAGAGAGAGAGAGAGAGAGAGAGAGAGAGAGAGGCTCCAGCCGCTGATTCACCTCTTAAATGCCTGCAAAGCCAGGGCTGGTTCCCGGAGCCTGGAGCTCCATCCGGGGCTCCCACGTGGGTGCGGGGCCCAAGCACTCGGCCCGCCTCCTGCTGCTTCCCCGGTGCATCAGAGGGAGCTGGTCGGAAGTGGAGCAGCCGGGACGCTGGTGACGCGGGCAGCGGCTCTACCCACTGCGCCTCAGTGCCGGCTCCTCGTTCCCGTTTCCACGTAGCTTGGGCTGGAGCCTCGTCCTCTCCTCCCGTCCGTTTTTGGCCAGTTCTCTGTCTAGTTCTGGCATCGCGGGAAAGGGCTGGGAGGGGCTCTGTCCCGGCTCGCACGTGGCTCCCTGGGCTGTCGGCCACCTGCTGGGGCGCAGCGGGGGCAGCCGGTCCTCCAGGCCGAGCTCGGACCTGGCGGAGAGCGCGCCAGCTGGGCCAGCAGCGCCCCGGGCTGGGTTTAACCGCTCCCCCGTCCCAGCCTTCTATCTCCTCCGTGGGCACGGCCTGTTCTCATCCCCCGAGCGCCCTCACTGCCCTGTGTCCAGCGGAGCTGGGCGGACGCAGGAGGAAACGGGCGGAGTTTCCTGCCGCCCACGGCCGGCCGCTGCCCCTGCTACTCCACGAGGCTGCGTTTTCCCTTCATCCCAGCCGTTTGTTTGGCTTCTGCCTCTTCCCTCCGGCCTGGGGACGGCAGGCCCTCAAGTCTCCTCCTCTGTGGCTTTGTGGCTGCGGGGACTCGTGGGGTCTGCGGGGAGGAATCGCCCATGGAGGCAGGACCAGCGGATCCACTCCCGGCTCCCATGCTGGCCGCCGTGCTGGGTCCTGGGATCCACGTTCGCTCCCGCACCGGCCGCTGTGCTGGGTCCTGGGATCCACGTTCACTCCCGCGCCGGCCACCCGTGCTAAGTCCTGCCAGGGATCCACACTCAGCCCCCATGATAGCCAGGAGGCTACTTGAAAAGTCTACGGGAAATGGGATTAAAAGTTTACTTAGGTCGCAATCCGTGGACCTGTGGGGCCCCCACAAAGCTCGTTGGAAGCGCGTGAGAAACCACGCGTGGATGTTGAGTTTCTCTTGCACGGAAACTGAACCCCAGTTTGCACGGCCGCCTCGGAGCCCCCTGGATTCGCTTTGTCGTGGCTGCACGGGGCCACCCGACGCCCAGAGCCTGTGGGCCGAGTGACCTTACTTGGGAAAAGGGTCTTGCAGAGCAGAGCAGAGCCGAGGGTGCCGGGAGAGCAGAGCAGCGCACAGCGCAGGCCCCGGCCACGCTGAGCCGTCCACGCGGTCAGAGGCGCGTATTTCTCACTGTTTCCTGAGACGAGTTCGTCCCGGATTCTCCAGGGGACCCCAGGTAGGATGACAAGGGTCCTCCTAGAGGCACGGGGCAGAGCTCGGGGAGCGAGGAGGAGCCCTCCTGAGCAGGGGGGTGGACAGAACAGTCCCCTGGACGGAGCAGGGCTCGGCCGACACCTTGACCCTGGACTTGTGGCCGGCAAACCCCTGCCGCTGCCGTGAGCGCCTGGCCCCCGGCTCTGCACTGCCCCTCCCCCCGCTCTCCACTGCCCCTCCACTGCCCTCCCTGCTCTCCACTGCCCCTCTGGCTCTGCACTGTCTGGAGTTCCCCCCGGCTCTGCACTGCCCCTCCACTGCCCTCCCTGCTCTCCACTGCCCCTCAGTCTGCACTGTCCCCTCCGGCTCTGCACTGCCCCTCCCCCTGATCTCCACTGCCCCTCCGGCTCTGCACTGCCCCCCCCCGGCTCTGTAGTCTGGAGGTCCCCCCGCTCTCCACTGCCCCCCTGGCTCTGCACTGGCCCCCGGCTCTGCACTGTCTGGAGGTCCCCCCAGCTCCGCACTGTCCAGAGGTCCCCCCCCCCGGCTCTGCCCCTCCCCAGCTCTGCACTGCCCCCCCACACACACTTCCTGGCTCAGAGCCCAGGGCTGTCAGAGAACTCAGCAGCCCTTCCTCTCCGAGCTGCACCTTAAACAAAGGCCACGCCCAGGCTCCACCTGTGCCCCAAGGGCCAGGGGTGACCCACAGGGAGGGACGACACAGTCAGGCTACGCAATACCGGCCAGACCTGCGCCCCAGGGACAAGGGTGGACGGCCTGGCAGAGGCCACATTTCTGAGGATTGGGGAGCGGGGTGGGGGGCATCCCAGCGAGAGCACTGCCAAGAACCCTGGGAGGAGAGGCCCCGAGCTCCAGAGACCCTCAGGGCAGAGGGGCAGAAGGCCCGGAGCAGGGCAGGGTCCGGCTCCCAAAGGGCTGTAAGCACAGGGCCCACGCGCTCCGGCCGCCCCCACCCCCGCGAGGCACAGCTCGTCCACTACTGCGACAGGCGGAAGCCAGCAGCCAGGAAGTCAGCCCAGCTCTCCCCCGGGGGTGTGGGTGGCAGGGACCCAATCCCTGTGGGGTCACTGTGCCTCCCGGGACCCGTATGAGCGGGAAGCTGGAGCCAGGCCACGTCTGCATCCTGGGACAAACTCCCTCGCCCCAGGGAGGGGACAGACTCCTGAGAGGCGGGGCCTGGAGGGAGGAGACCAGGAGTTTGTTCTGCAGGCCTGGATTCTGCGCGGCCTGGGCGCCCGCAAGGGGACCCGGCCCTGGCGAATCCTCTGGGGATCCTACTGAGTTTCAGGACCTCCGGCGTCTCTGTGGGCAGGGGCCGCGTCCTGACCCCAGCCCCGCAGAGCCAGCCCGACCCCATCCCCGTCCTTGGGAGGGGCCCTCACCGCGTCCTGCTTGGGCAGCGTTTCCACAGCGTGGTTCTGAGAGCGACCCCAGCCCACCCCAGCCCTAAGCCAACATCACACAGAGGAGTCTGAATCCCCCAGCTGCCTGTGGCCTTCACCTTGACCCGCAGTGACCCCGGGGGAGCCACGCTTCCAGCTGCGGACACCCAGGGACAGGTAAGGGTCCTGGGCTCTGGCCGAGTGTGTGTGCGCCATGCAGTGGTCTCGGGACCTGGACAGAGCCACCCCAGCACGGCCCTCAGCAGCCGCAGGAGGTCACAGGTCGTGTGGGGCCTGTGGGCCAGGCTGGCCTGCTCCGGGGTGGTCCAGGGGCCCGGGGGCCCGGAGCACTCTGGACTGCAGGCCCCACCCCCAGACCTGCCGCATGGGGCCCCCCCACGGGCTCCCCAGGGGCTGAGAAGCCCCCGCCCAGACGCCCGTCCTCAGCTGCGGCCGAGCACGCCTTCTCCCTGTGGGAAGGGGTTTCCGAGGGCTGCTTCCCCGTGGGAACGCCACGTGCACACGGGAGACGCCTCCTCCGCGGGGCGAGCGCGCAGAGCCACAGCGAGTCGTCCACTCGGCTCCACCAGGCAGGGCCCAGGGAGGCACAGGGCACAGGGCAGGGCAGCTCCCCAGGCGGCTGGAGGCCGGTGCCTGGGACATCGCCCGCCCGTCCCCGCCGCCAGGTGGGTTTCAGACTCTCCTGCAGCTTGAACTGGGCACTTCCTCACCAAGCAAGGGGCCTGCCTTAAAGGGACCACCCCCCAACCGCACCAGGGGCCCACGGAGTGTGGGGGTGGGGCCCCCGGGGCCGGGTCCCAGGTCTCCTGAGGCTTGCAACCTGGCTCCGGGCTTGGGTTCGAGGTGCAGCACTCCGTCCTGCCCATCCGCTCCCAGATGTGAGTGGACGCAGAGCGGAAAGAGCTGGGAGCCCGCAGCAGCACAGGGGCGGGGGTGGGATGAAGGGGCAGCTGCACCTGCTGAGGTGTGAATGTGACCCCAAGGGCCATGGAGGTGACCTAACCCCCCGGTGCCTCTGTTGGTGGAGTTTGGGCCAGGGTTGGATGAGGGTGGAGCCCTGGTGTGGGGCAGGGGTCATCACAGACAGCTCCCCCCCCACCCCGTCTCAGGGTGCCCACGGCCGGGCTCCCGCGGTCGGAGCTGCCACTCACGCTGGGGTGAGCGACAGGGCTTCCCGATCAGCCTGAGGAAGAACGGACGCCCAACAGCCGACACTCTGTCCAGACCGTCCTCATCCTTACGTGGGAGGACACGACCGAGGGACACGGGCAGCGTGAGGACTCCTGACGGCCTGAGCAGGCAGAACCGGGTCAGGCGTGGGCGAAGCAAAGCAGGCAGCAGAGGGAGAGGCGGGGACCTGAGCAGGCGTCAGGGATGCAAACCAGGTGTGTTTGTGTATTTGGAAGAGTTACACAGAGAGAGAAGAGGCAGAGAAAGAGCGAAAGAGAGAGAGGTCTTCCATCCGCTGGTTCACTCCCCAATTGGCCGCAACCGCCAGAGCTGCACTGATCCGGAGCCAGGAGCCAGGAGCTTCCTCCAGGTCTCCCACGCAGCTGCAGGGCCCCAAGGACCTGGGCCATCCTCCACTGCTTCCCCAGGCCACAGCAGAGAGCTGGATCAGAAGTGGAGCAGCCGAGACTCGAACCGGCGCTCACACAGCTTAGCCGGCTACACCACAACGCTGGCCCCATGAGGGACGTGTTCTGAAATCATTCACGCATGGATCACACAATAAGGTGGCTACAATGGCTTGGAAGTCCAGGACCAGGGAGGTGCCCAGAGCCCACAGGCAGAGGGAGGAAAAACACGAGCGAGAAGCGGCGCGACGTGATGGTTTCCGGCAGCTCAGTGGGAGAACACGTCGTGTGCAGGCATTGGAGGAACAGGGAGGAGAGAGGAGACCTGGGAACGCCTGGACCCCACGTGCCCAGCCTGGCACAGAGACTCGCGTGTGTGCTGACCTCCACGTGACTCCCGCAGCCTGCGGGCGCCCGGGGCTCGGGTCACCCAGCACTTACTACTGCAGCTTGCAAATCACTACTGGGGGCCGGGCCGCCCCACCAGCTTTGCAGGCAATACAGCGGAAGACGCCGGCACAGACCCGCACCCCACAGAGCGGAGTCTGGGGTGAAGACCGCCCGCCGTGCGAAGGGCAGTGCTGTCCAGAGCCGGACGCCCAGGCTGGAGCCCACTTCTGTCTTCCCCGAGGGACCTCCCGGCTCTGTGCCTCCGTTTCCCTCCGTGTAAAATGAGTCCCAGGAGCTCCTAGGTGCCGGGTTGTTTCGATGATGCAAGGGCAGCATGCGCCCTGCACGCCCTGGAGAGGGGGAGGGGGCGTGTTCCCCGTCGCTCCAAGCGAGCAAGCACCTGGGGTTGTGGGTGGTGAGTCAGGAGTGTTGGTTTCCCAGTGCACAAGAAAGTTCTGTCCACCACGTGTGCACTTGACTTAGGTCCGTTAAACAACTAAACAATACTTTACCGCAGGGCCGGCGCTCTGGCGTAGCGGGTAAAGCTGCTGCCTGCAGTGCTGGCATCCCATGT
This sequence comes from Sylvilagus floridanus, assembly GCA_949820135.1. NCBI lineage: Eukaryota > Metazoa > Chordata > Mammalia > Lagomorpha > Leporidae > Sylvilagus > Sylvilagus floridanus. The sequence goes on along the minus strand of OX463224.1, from coordinate 119,199,823 downwards.
GGGCCCTGGTTCGAGTCCCGGCTGCTCCACTTCTGATCCAGCTCTCTGCTATGGCCTGGGAAAGCAGCAGCAGATGGCTCAGGTCCTTGGGCCCCTGCACCCACATGGGAGATCTGGAGGAAGCTCCTGGCTCCTGGCTCTGGATCAGCTCCGCTCCAGCAGTTGCAGCCAATTGGGGAGTGAACCAGTGGATGGAAGACCTCTCTCTCTCTCTCTCTCTCTCTCTCTCTCTGTGTGTGTGTGTGTGTGTGTGTAACTCTGGCTTGCAAGTAAAATAAATAAATTATTAAAAATATACTTTACCGCTAAAAATGCTAACGACCTGCTGAGCCCCTGCACTGACAGCCAGCCCACCCCCCACAGGGCTGCCCCGCCCGGATCTGTGGGCCCAGGCCAGGGGCACTCAGAGCCAGCACGCCTGTGCCAAACGCGGGACAGTAAGAAGCTTCCAGACCTCACCCGGCTTCAGCCAGTGCCTGCCCTGCCTGGGACCCGGAACCCCCCCCCTTGGCCCCGCTGTCCACCCAGCTTGTGTGAGGCTCGTCTGGCTGCTGCCCGGGGCCCTCGGCGTGTCACGGCCTGTCTGAGTGACGGTGACGAGGACTGCGATGTCACCTGCGCCCGGGGGAAGCCGCCCCGCACACCAGAGGCTTCACATCTTGTTAGGCGCGTTCTGCTCGCCCACGACCTGATTCGTTTTCAGCTCATCACGCTGTCGGCGCCCAGGGCCACAGGCAGGGAGCCACGACTGGGTGCTTCTGGAGGGGGGCAGGGAGGTGCCCCTGTGGGGGGCTGGGGGCAGGGGGCCCTGTCGGGGGGACAGGAGGCGAGCCTCAAGTCCGCGAGAATTCTCTGCCCTTGGCGGCTCCAGCTGCCCGGTTTCCTCCCACTACTGCAACAATGGACACAGAAGACACGGGTCCCTGACTACACAGCGCCCCCTCCCCGTCCCGCCAGGGCTCCCGGGGGAGTGGGGGCTGGGGGACAGCTGCCATGTGGACAGGACTTCCTGGCCCAGGGGGCTCTGCACCATCCTGCAGACTTTGCCACCCAGACCTCGTCCCCACTTGCCCCATCAGCAGCCCTTCCTCTCCTAAGTCCCCGCTGAGTGTCCGCTACGTCCTGGAGGTGTCACACAGGGTCGGCTGCAATCCCCAGGAAAGAGGAGACAGCCCCCAGGCGGGCAGGGCTGGCCAGGACCAGCCCAGGATGCCCCTGGCCCAGAGCGGGAACATCGGCCCCACGCTGCCCCCTGGTGGAGGGGGCCTGGCAGTGCTGGCTTCCTGCCTCCCTGGCCTGCACTGCCCTGGCCATATCTGCCTCCCTCCAATGACGGCCACACTGCCAGCTTCCCCCACGCAGAGGGACACCAGCCCAGGGGGCAGAGCCCCAGCCTCGAGATTTCCACCTGAGGCGCCCCCAGTGCGTGGCTGGGGGGGAAGGTGACCACGTGGCTCTGGGCAGCGCCCGGTGAGAGGCCTGGGTTTCCGCCCGCGTAGCTGTTTTGGAAGGGCTACACGGGAACAAAGCGGCAGCCTGGGCCCTGCTGGGCGCTCACAGCACAGCCAGGAGCCAGCCAGGCCGCCTCAGCCCCGGATCTGCCTTGACCAGCTGGGTGACCCGGGAGCCTCAGTTTCCCCAACATCGCCCCCCCTGGTGGCCCCGAGGCTCCTCGCGCTCCAGCGCACTTGCCCGCGGCCTCACCGCCCGTCTCGCCCCACCGAGCAGGTGCAGGGTTTCGTGAAATTTGAGGAAACCAGCAGACGGTGTATAAATAAATAAGGGAGTCGGGGCTCCAGCCCAAACAGGAGTCCAGCGGGCAGCGACCCGGAAAGCAGCCCCAGGGGGAGGGAGAGGCCCAGTCCGCTCCGCCCAGCCCCGCCCCACGCACCTCACCTGCGCGCCCAGGTGGTGCTGAGCGCGCCGGCCCCGCCCCGGCGCTGGTAGGACGCCTGCGCGATTGGCAGCCGCAGCGGACCCGGGCGAGGCGGGCTGCCCATTGGCCGGCCGGCATGGTCCGGTCCCCAACCGCGCCCGTGGCTGGTGCGCGCTGCAGGTGCAGCCCCAGGCAGGTGGACGCCGCCCGCAACGCACGGGAGCCCGCAGGAGCAGGGCGGGCGGCGCGCGGAGCTGGGTCCAGGGGAGCCGGCGCTAGGCACCTGCCCTGAGACAGCCCCTGGGCGCCCAGAGTCCCGTCTGGCCAGTGCATCCCCCAGCGGAGCCCCGCCTCCGCTCCCCCCAGCCTCCTGGGGACAGAGGTGGACCTGGGAGGCAGCAGAGGACGGCTCGGGCACTTGGGTCCCGTCACCGTGGGGGAGACCTGATGGCCCCCGGCTAGGGCTCATCCTTACTGTTGGGGGCGGTGGATCGGGATGGAAGATTCTTTCTCTTGCCCTCCCTCTCCCTCTTTCTCTCTAATTCTCTCACTCTGCCTTTCAACGAAATAAAGTGAATTAAACTTACAAAAGAGAGGGAGAGACCTGGGTTGGGCGAGCCCCGCGGAACCCCCACCTGGCCGCACCCGGCTTGGAATCCGGCACAGGCAGGCATTTCAGCCACAGAGCCCTCGTGTCCTTGTCCTAGACTTGGACCCAAGGATGTTACTTCTTGGAGCTGTCGTGAATGCTACCTTGAGCAATTGTTGGTTTCCGGTTGCTCGTTGCCAGTACAGAAATGCAGCTGACTTTGTGGGTTGACCTGTGATCTTGCTAAACTCATGTATTGGGCTGAGGGGGGTGTTTGGGGTATTTTGGTAGATTCTCGGGGTTTTCTGTGTAGGTCATCATTTTGGATGCAGCTGGAGGTGGACTGGTGCCTTTTCTGTCTCTTTCTTGCCCTGTTGCGCCAGCCAGGGCCTCAGCACAGAGCAGCAGTGGTGAGAGGGATGTCCTTGCCTGTTCCTATTTTGCAGGCAAACAGTCTTTAAAAAAAAAAAAAAGATTTATTTTGGTTTTATTTTATTTTAAAGGCAGATTACAGAGAGGAAGCAGGGAGGGACAGAGACAGTCATTCCCCAGAGCTGAAGCCAGGAGCCTGGAACCCCATCTGGGTCTCCCACGTGGGTGACAGGGACCCCGGTACCTGGGCCGTCTTAGCTGTCTTCCCAGGACATTAGCAGGGAGCTAGATCAGAAGTGGAGCAGCCGGGACTCGAAGCGGCGCTCCTATGGGATGCCGGCGTCAGAGGCGGCCCCACCCGCTGCCCCACAACGCCAGCCCCAAATGTTCGGCCCTTTTGCCATTAGGTACAATGTTGGATGTGGTTGGCCTCTCCCTGTCCTCCCCACCCTGCCCCACCAAGGCGTTCTCAGACTCGGGGTGCTTCTTTCTGCCCCCAATGTCTCGAGGTTTTCACAGAAATGGTGCTGGATTCTCCCATGCTTTCTCTGCTTCTGTGGATCTTGCAAGAGTGATGTTGAAGCCTGGCTGGGGCTGTGGCTCCCTAACCCTAACCCTTACCCTAGCCCTAGCCCTAGCCCTAGCCCTAACCCTAACCCTAACCCTAACCCTAGCCCTAGCCTTAGCCCTAATCCTAACCCTAGCCCTAGCCCTAGCCCTAGCCCTAGCCCTAGCCCTAACCCTAACCCTAACCCTAACCCTAGCCCTAGCCCTAGCCCTAGCCCTAGCCCTAGCCCTAACCCTAATCCTAACCCTAGCCCTGTCCCACATGAAGGACAGACAGCCGGGGAGGTGGCACACGTGCGGGTGTGGCACAGGCACAGGCAGGAGACCACAGCACTGGTGTGGCACGAGCAGGTGGCATACGACCCGGGAGCACTGAGACTCGGGGACCCCCAGGCCTGAGCCCTGGGCTCATCCCCATGTGTGTCGCTGGGAGATCACCCTGTACTCCCATTCATTCAGCAAACATTTCCTGAGCGCCTACCCTGTGACACCCCTGAGGGTATGACACAGAGCCCGTCCCAGAAGCCCCTGCTGCAGGGTGAGGGCGGGGCGGGCCTATGAGGGGAGTCCCTCTGAGTCGGGGGTGCAGGGCTTCTGAAGAACTGATGTTTGAGCAGATCTGTAATGGTATGAATGAGGGGTCAGCCATTTGGGTAATGGCAGAGGGAAAGGGCAAGGTCCTGAGGCACGGAGGGAGGGGGTGACCGGCAGATGCTGCGGTGCCCCCCCACCCCCACCCCCTTCAGAACCAGGCCCTGCTCTGCAGCTCCAGGGGTGCCGATGACCCAGGGAGGGGCCCCTCCCCAGGAACTGCCCGCACCTGCACCCCAGGGAGCTCCCCCCCACACTGGTTCAGGACACCCCCCCCCCTGCCACCACTGATTCAGGACACACACACCCCCCGCCACCACTGATTCAGGACAACCCCTCGCCCCACCTGCCCGGCTCCCTCCGTTGTTCCTGGGTGTGTCCGGAGCCAGCCTGGTGGCCTCAGACAAGCAAACCTCTGCCCAGAGCCCATCTGCCCCGACGTCCCCGCCTGGGGCCAGAGTGCACTGTTCCAGCAGCTGCCTGCCCGAGGGCGGAGGTCCCCCAGGTGCCTGTCTGAGAGTGGAGGTTCCCCAGGTGCCTGTCTGAGAGTGGAGGTCCCCCAGCTGCCTGTCTGAGAGTGGAGGTTCCCCAAGTGCCTGTCTGAGAGTGGAGGTCCCCCAGGTGCCTGCCCGAGGGTGGAGGTCCCCCAGGTGCCTGTCTAAGAGCGGAGGTTCCCCAGGTGCCTGTCTGAGAGTGGAGGTCCCCCAGCTGCCTGTCTGAGAGTGGAGGTTCCCCAGGTGCCTGTCTGAGAGTGGAGGTCCCCCAGGTGCCTGCCAGAGGGTGGAGGTCCCCCAGGTGCCTGTCTGAGAGCGGAGGTTCCGCAGGTGCCTGTCTGAGGGCGGAGGTCCCCCAGGTGCCTGTCTGAGAGCGGAGGTCCCCCAGGTGCCTGTCTGAGGGCGGATGTCCGGCAGGTGCCTGTCTGAGAGTGGAGGTCCCCCAGGTGCCTGTCTGAGAGTGGAGGTTCCCCAGGTGCCTGTCTGAGAGTGGAGGTCCCCCAGGTGCCTGTCTGAGGGCGGAGGTCCCCCAGGTGCCTGTCTGAGAGCGGAGCTCCCCCAGGTGCCTGTCTGAGAGCGGAGGTCCCCCAGGTGCCTGTCTGAGGGTGGAGGTCCCCCAGGTGCCTGTCTGAGAGCGGAGGTCCCCCAGGTGCCTGTCTGAGAGCGGAGGTTCCCCAGGTGCCTGAGGGCAGAGGTCCCCCAGGTGCCTGCCCGAGGGCGGAGGTCCCCCAGGTGCCTGTCTGAGAGTGGAGGTCCGGCAGGTGCCTGTCTGAGAGTGGAGATTCCGCAGGTGCCTGTCTGAGAGCGGAGGTCCCGCAGGTGCCTGTCTGAGAGTGGAGGTCCCCCAGGTGCCTGAGGCGGAGGTCCCCCAGGTGCCTGTCTGAGGGCGGAGGTCCCCCAGGTGCCTGTCTGAGAGCGGAGGTCCCCCAGGTGCCTGAGGGCGGAGGTCCCCCAGGTGCCTGTCTGAGAGCGGAGGTCCCCCAGGTGCCTGTCTAAGGGCGGAGGTCCCCCAGGTGCCTGTCTGAGGGCGGAGGTCCCCCAGGTGCCTGTCTGAGGGCGGAGGTCCCCCAGGTGCCTGTCTGAGAGCGGAGGTCCCCCAGGTGCCTGTCTGAGCGTGGAGGTCCCCCAGGTGCCTGAGGGCGGAGGTCTGGCAGGTGCCTGTCTGAGAGTGGAGGTCCCCCAGGTGCCTGCCCGAGGGCGGAGGTCCCCAGGTACCTGTCTGAGAGTGGAGTTTCCCCAGGTGCCTGCCCGAGGGCGGAGGTCCCCCAGGTGCCTGAGAGTGGAGGTCCCCCAGGTGCCTGAGGCGGAGGTCCCCCAGGTGCCTGTCTGAGGGCAGAGGTCCCCCAGGTGCCTGTCTGAGAGCGGAGGTTCCGCAGGTGCCTGCCCGAGGGCGGAGGTCCCCCAGGTGCCTGTCTGAGAGCAGACGTCCCCCAGGTGCCTGTCTGAGAGCGGAGGTTCCGCAGGTGCCTGCCCGAGGGCGGAGGTCCCCCAGGTGCCTGTCTAAGAGCGGAGGTCCCCCAGGTGCCTGTCTGAGGGTGGAGGTCCCCCAGGTGCCTGTCTGAGGGCGGAGGTCCCCCAGGTGCCTGTCTGAGAGCGGAGGTCCCCCAGGTGCCTGAGGGCGGAGGTCCCCCAGGTGCCTGTCTGAGAGCGGAGGTCCCCCAGGTGCCTGTCTAAGGGCGGAGGTCCCCCAGGTGCCTGTCTGAGGGCGGAGGTCCCCCAGGTGCCTGTCTGAGAGCGGAGGTCCCCCAGGTGCCTGTCTAAGGGCGGAGGTTCCCCAGGTGCCTGTCTGAGGGCGGAGGTCCCCCAGGTGCCTGTCTGAGAGCGGAGGTCCCCCAGGTGCCTGTCTGAGAGTGGAGGTCCCCCAGGTGCCTGAGGGCGGAGGTCTGGCAGGTGCCTGTCTGAGAGTGGAGGTCCCCCAGGTGCCTGCCCGAGGGCGGAGGTCCCCAGGTACCTGTCTGAGAGTGGAGTTTCCCCAGGTGCCTGCCCGAGGGCGGAGGTCCCCCAGGTGCCTGAGAGTGGAGGTCCCCCAGGTGCCTGTCTGAGAGCGGAGGTCCCGCAGGCGCCTGTCTGAGGGCGGATGTCCCCCAGGTACCTGTCTGAGAGTGGAGTTTCCCCAGGTGCCTGTCTGAGGGCGGAGGTCCCCCAGGTGCCTGTCTGAGAGTGGAGGTCCCCCAGGTGCCTAAGGGCGGATGTCCGGCAGGTGCCTGTCTGAGAGTGGAGGTCCCCCAGGTGCCTGTCTGAGAGCGGAGGTCCCCCAGGTGCCTGTCTGAGAGCGGAGGTCCCCCAGGTGCCTGTCTGAGGGTGGAGGTCCCCCAGGTGCCTGTCTGAGAGTGGAGGTCCCCCAGGTGCCTGTCTGAGAGTGGAGGTCCCCCAGGTGCCTGAGGGCGGAGGTCCCCCAGTTGCCTCTTACCTCCCTTCATTTTCTAAAATAAACTCAGTCGTCTGTGGACCTGTGTAAGGTGTGTGTGAGTATGCACGTGAGAGCATGGGTGTGTGAGCATGTGTGTGACTGCGTGTAAGCATGTGAGTGACCATGTGTGAGCACATGTGTGACTGTATGTGTGAGCAAACATGTGTGTGAGTGAATGTGAGCATGTGTGCAAGCATGTGTGTGAGTGTGAGCACGTGTGTGGGTTAGCATGAGAGATGTGTGAGAATTGAGGTGTGTGTGTGAGCATGTGTGTGAGTGTGAGCATGAATGTCGAGTCAGCATGTGAACACGTGTGTGATCATATGTGAATGAGCATGTGTGTTATTGTGTGTTGCCATGTGCACACATGTAAACATGTGTGGGCATGTATGTGAGCCTGTGAGTGTTGTGAACATGTGTGAGTGAGCACTGAGAGTGTGCGTGTGTGTGTGCGCAGAGGGGGGAGGGTGGATGCAGCCTTTGAATCAGGGCTGCTATTCCCAGACTTCTCTTTGACAGGGACTCATAAATATATCTTGTGGAGTGAATGAGTGAGTGACTGGATGAACGAATGAATGAGTGAGCGAGCGAAGTCCCTGGTGGGAGAGTCAGAGTTGCACCCCTCCCACAATCCACAGCGGGAGAGTCGGAGTCGCACCCTTCCCACAATCCGCAGCGGGAGAGTCGGAGTCGCACCCCTCCCACAATCCACAGCGGGAGAGTCGGAGTCGCACCCTTCCCACAATCCACAGCGGGAGAGTCGGAGTCGCACCCCTCCCACAATCCACAGCGGGAGAGTCGGAGTCGCACCCTTCCCACAATCCACAGCGGGAGAGTCGGAGTCGCACCCCTCCCACAGTCCACAGCGCCCGTGCCCTGCGCGCTGCAGCCCGGTGGGCAGTTTCTTGCCCTCACCCAGCCGCCAGCGGACAGCGTGTGAGCCACCAGCCCTGCCCGTCCTCCAGGCTCTCCTGCCACCTGTCCTCTCCCAGGGGAGACCCTGGAAGTGACAGTCCCCAGCCTCCAGCTGTGTGCCTACAGCCTGTCCCCAGGGCAAGGAGGGGCCCCAGGCTGCGGGGTGGGGGGCACAGTCTCCACCCCTGCTGTGAATTGTCCTCGCCCAGCCCCACCCTCCAGGGCCCCTTGAGGGTCACTCAGGGAGACACCCAGAGCCCAGTGTCGCCGCCTGCTGGCCCCTGGGGGACGGCTCGCTAATGAGAAAGCTGGTGTCGCCCCCAGTCCTACGTAGATGCAACTTTGTGGGGGCAGAGGCTGGGGAGGAAGGCAGGGGTCGGTCCCGGATGCCAACCAGGGTTAGACGTAGCTCTGGCGCGCGTCCTGTCCTGCGTGGACCTGTCTCCTCCACTCAGTGCCTCTGTCCAGCACGTGGGCAGCAGCAGGGCAGCCAGCGATAGCACTGAGGACAAAAGCGGGTGAGGCAGCGACATCGCCAGGGGACACGTGGCGGCTCAGGGCTGCGTGAGGGAGCGCGCTCAGCTCCGGGAGGGGGCGGCCTGGCTCGCAGCAACTGGAGATCCAGATGCGGGGACAGGACCCCCGTCTCGGGGAGCCCCGGGCCCCTCCCCAGCACCCGCGTCTCGGGTGCCCCGGGCCCCTCCCCAGCACCCGCGTCTCGGGGAGCCCCGGGCCCCTCCCCAGCACCCGCGTCTCGGGGAGCCCCGGGCCCCTCCCCAGCACCCGCGTCTCGGGGAGCCCCGGGCCCCTCCCCAGCACCCGCGTCTCGGGTGCCCCGGGCCCCTCCCCAGCACCCACGTCCTGTTTTCACATCCCTGGCCGGGGCCACAGGCGTCATTTCTGGGAACACACCCCTCCTGGGAATTAGAACTTCCGGATCCTCCCCCTCAGCCCACCCCCACCGTGGGTGCGAGGAGTCGGCCTCCCTGGGGAAGCTCTCAGGTGAGGGGCTGGGGAGGGCACTTGGGGGAGTCTCGAGCTGTGACGTGAGAGCAACACCATGTGTGCCCCCCAGGCGTCTTGCTGATCTGCCGAAGCTCTGCCCTTCCTGGCCGTGGCAGGAGTCACAAACGCTCTCCGGTCTGTCCCCAGAGCCAGCTCCTCTCCTCTGAGGGCCACGCCCGACCCCCTCCCCCATCAAGAGCCCCAGGGCATCTCGCACAGCCTTCGCAAAGGTCATGGGTCAGGGCTTGGCGGTCAGATTCGTGGTGCGAGCGCTCCCTTTACTCCTCCTTGTCCTCACAAAGACTTCAGCGTGCACCAGTGCGCTAAGCTGCCCACAGCGCAGCGCTGGTTCGAGTCCCGGCTGCTCCACTTCTGATTCAGCTCTCTGCTATGGCCTGGGAAAGCATCAGAGGGTGGCCCAAGTCCTGGGGCCCCTGCACCTGTGTGGGAGACCAGGATGAAGCCCCTGGCTCCTGGCTTTGGCCCAGGTAAGCCCTGATTGGTGTGGGCATTTGGGGAGTGAACCAGCAGGTGGAAAATTTCTCCTCTGTTTCTCCCTCTTCCTCTGACTCTTGAATAAATAAATCTTTTTTAGAAAGAGTTCATGGCATCACGCCCACCACTTTAGGTCTGTTTATAAATGCATGGTACCCCTGTGTCCGGGGGGTGCACCCCAGGACCCCCAGTGGTGGCAGCCACCCCCTGACCCACTCCAGGCCGTGTGTCCTCCCCATGACTGCGACAGCACTGAGTGACCACGGAGACGCTGGACAAAGGGGCCTCGTCACGCCACTCAGGTGCCTGTGACTTCAAGCTTAGCCATTGTTCATTTCTGGAACTTTCCATTTAGCATTCAGGTTGACCACAGGTCACTGCTACGATAGAAAGCGAAACCGCAGGGAAGGGCTGCCATGGGCCCAGCGCCCAGGGGCCGCAGCTGAGCCGCAGGCATCTTCCCGAGGGGCCTAGAGCCCCTCCTCTGTCACAGGCCCGGGTGGGGGTGCAGACCAGGGACTCCCCGCGAGCCTCAGTCTCCTGGATGGGTCTCCAGGGCAGGGCTCAGACCTCAGCAACCGCTCCATTCTCTCGGTGCCGCCATGGGCTGGGAGAATGAAGCACTGGGGGGAGGGGGGCAGACCCCCGCCCTGGACCTTTGTGGGTTTGACATTGAACGTATGCAGGTGCACCTGAGCTGGGGGGGCAGTGAGACCCAAGGAAAAAGTAAATAAGGAGTGAGGGCGGGGCTCTGCGCACCCAGCCTGAGCCCGCCTCTGGCCTGGGCAGTCCTCCCAGTGCCCCTCAGCCCCCCGCAGGACACAGGCGCCGCCCGCCTTGTGCAGTTTCCTGGGCCAGGGTCTGGGGTCCGCATTGCCCCTCGAGGCACCACCTGCCACGGCCACTGCCTCCCGCTCTGGGCCCCCGTCTGGAAGGGGGCAGCCGGGTCAGCCCCAGGCCCCGCTGCCCTCGGGTCCAACCCCAAGGGTATTTTTGGTGCCGTGGAGGGACGCTCTTGAGCAGAGAAAAGCTCCCCAGAAATAGTCTGGCTTTTTTTTTTTTTTTTTGACAGGCAGAGTGGACAGTGAGAGAGAGAGACAGAGAGAAAGGTCTTCCTTTGCCGTTGGTTCACCCTCCAATGGCTGCCGCGGACAGCGCGCTGCGGCCGGCGCACCGCGCTCATCCGATGGCCGGAGCCAGGTGCTAGGTGCTTATCTTGGTCTCCCATGGGGTGCAGGGCCCAAGCACCTGACCCATCCTCCACTGCACTCCCGGGCCACAGCAGAGAACTGGCCTGGAAGAGGGGCAACCGGGACAGAATCCGGTACCCCGACCGGGACTAGAACCCGGTGTGCCTGCGCCGCAAGGCGGAGGATTAGCCTGTTGAGCCATGGCGCCGGCAATAGTCCGGCTTTCAAAGCTGGGTTTTGCGCCCTGAGTCCTCTTTGAGCTTGGATTTTGCCCACCTGTTCTGGGCAGGGAGTTTGAATATACCGCCCCTCCCCCAAGTCCCATGTAGTCCCCCAGGTCTCACGTGATTGGGCAGGGGTTAGGGCGGGGGCTTCGAGAGCAGATTGGATCCAACGAGGCTGGTGACTGGATCCTGGTCAATTCCAAGAGCCCACGGGGACTGACCTGCGCACGCCCCCCCAGGGACCCTGCCAGGAACACTGTCACCGGAGGCCAAGCCGACAGGGCTGCCCGAGCCACAGCAAACCTCTTCGTCCGAGTGGGCGTCTGGCCCACCACTGACCCACGCTGGATTCCCGGCCAGCTCCCTGCGGACACAGACCCTGGGGGCAGTAGTGAGCCCCTGCGCACACACTGAGCGCCCAGCATTGGCCCCGGCCCAGCCCCAAGCTGGAAGTCAATCCATCCATCAGTCAACTCGAAAAACAAAGCAGAGCAAACCCCAGGCATCTGGTTACAGCGGCGAGGAGCTGGCTGGCCCAGGACAGGGCGCCCACTGGAGACCTCCCCTGCGACCCGACGGACCCGCGGTGCCCTGGCACAGACACAGGGCCACACTGCTGGCCTCGGGCTTGTTCGGGGCCCAGACTCCAACTCCCTCCACCGGCCACTCCCGCCCCCCCCCGCCCCCCCAGCTTCAGCTGCAGCTTCTGAACCTTATTCTATGAATAGAACCAGCAAATTTTTACAATCATTTTTGGGGAGAACTTTGATTAATGTTTGTACCATTTACCTACTTAGTTAATTAAACTCCTTTAAACATCTTAAGCTGCAATCAAAATTTATTATACTGAGTTGTCTACATTTTTCAATTATCTGACTAACAAATTTTCCTGAGTTCTTACCTGAATCTTACAAATCAGATCCATTAAACGTGCAATTATGGTGATTTTTAAATATTCAAAGACTGTTAACCAACTTGGGAAGATGACAACTTGCAATCAGAGGTAGAAATCAGCGACTCAAGGGCCCATTTAAAATTAGAACCGCAAGTCTGACGCTGGCACGCAGATTGCCAAATTCTCTTGGAAGTTTTACCTCCTTCAGCCGCCAAAAGCTGCCCGCGTCTGAGCCCAACACAGCAACACACAGGCCGCCCCCCACCTCCTGGTCACCGCCTCGCTCAACTCGATTCCTCCTGCTGGACTTGGCGTCTCCTCTCGGGGCGTCCCTGCCCAGTGGGTGTTTCCTGACATTCTGGTGCCCACCGGGGTAGAGCTGGTCAGCTCTGACATGGGCACCCCGTCGGGGTCCGCGCCACTGCAGCCCCTCGCGCCCACCGCTGCACAGCACCACAGGAGGCCCCCAGGGCGCCACGCCAAGTTCTCACCAGGCCTTCCGCGGTGCAGACACGGCTGTGACCGCAACCACCCATGGGCTGGGCATCGCCCCAGGCTCCAGGCCCTCCCCCCATGCCGCACAGGAGTGGTCTTCCAGACCTGGGCAGCCCCACCCGAGCTCTCTGTCCTGCCTTGAGCCACCTCCTTGGCTGAAATCAGGTGAGAGCCCAGGGAGCCTGTGAGAGCAGAGAGCAGACGAAGACAGGCGCCTGCACGGGGTGCCTCCGGGGCCCAGGCACAGGGCCCGCTTCCCGCCCAAGGGAGCCTCCTCCGGCTTCTCCCACCCTCCGCCCTCCATGGGCCACCTGCCTCTGCACTCGACATCGCAGTCAGACCCGCTGCTGACAGGGGCGTCTGGAGTGTCGGGTGGGGGGGCTGCCTGGGTGTAAGGGTAAGGGGAGGAGGCGCACAGGGCCAGGACTGGGACCTATGGGGTGTGTGTGTGTGTGTGTGTGTGTGTGTGCGCGCGCCTACGCCATGCGCACAGTGCCCATGACCACAGAGCCTCTGCTTCCAGACCCAGCCCAAGGCCTCAGGGTTGTTCTAAATCACTCGGGATGGCCCAGTTACCCACTTTGCAACTAAAAGAAGTAGAACCTGACGGGGACCCAGTCAATGAGGCAAAGTCTGCTGGGGGGGGGGGGAAGCCGGTGCTCCCTGGAGGAAGGGTGCACATGCCGCCCCTCCTCCCAGTCCTCCTGTCCTGAGAGCAGAGACAAAGCCTGGCGCTGTGGTGGTGGTCATATGACCAAGGGGGACGGCCACGGCTGAGATGCCGGATGGAAAGAAAGAATCCAGCCCTCGGTGGCACAGCCGGTGACTCCACCCGGAACCCGGCCCTCGGTGGCACAGTCGGGTGACTCCACCCGGAATCCCGCCCTCGGTGGCACAGCCGGTGACTCCACCCGGAATCCCGCCCTCGGTGGCACAGCCGGTGACTCCACCCGGAATCCCTCCCTCGGTGGCACAGTTGGGTGACTCCACCCGGAACCCGGCCCTCGGTGGCACAGTTGGGTGACTCCACCTGGAATCCCGCCCTCGGTGGCACAGTTGGGTGACTCCACCCGGAACCCGGCCCTCGGTGGCACAGCCGGTGACTCCACCCGGAACCCGGCCCTCGGTGGCACAGCCGGTGACTCCATCCGGAACCCGGCCCTCGGTGGCACAGCCGGTGACTCCACCCGGAACCTGGCCCTCGGTGGCACAGCCGGTGACTCCATCCGGAACCCGGCCCTCGGTGGCACAGCCGGTGACTCCACCCGGAATCCGGCCCTCGGTGGCACAGTCGGGTGACTCCACCCGGAATCCGGCCCTCGGTGTGACACTCTCCATGTGGGGCCGAGTCGCCCACGAGAAGGAAGCCCCCGTCGGTATCACACTGGCTGGGGTTCTGTTCTCTGCTTGTAACCAAACACACCCCTCGGGAGCCTGAGCCGAGACGGGCGGCCCGTCAACAGCCACAGCCCGGAGTTCACAGTGTGTTACACCCACTGGGCACGACCAGCAGTGTTTCTGGAAAGAGTTCTGGGACCATTCGCGGTGATAGGGCAGAGGAAAGATAGACCCCTACCTCACACACACCACAAATAAACCGCACAGACATTAAGGGGTGGGGGGGGACTGCAAAGGTCTAGGGGGAATCCCAGCTGCCTACAAATAGAAGCAACAGGCAAAAGGCAGTCAGAGAGCGAAAGCTGTGGGGGCGGGGCACCTGTGGGGGCGGGGCACCTGTGGGGCGGGGCCACCTGTGGGGCGGGCCACCTGTGGGGGCGGGGCACCTGTGGGGCGGGGCCACCTGTGGGGCGGGCCACCTGTGGGGGCGGGGCACCTGTGGGGCGGGGCCACCTGTGGGGCGGGCCACCTGTGGGGGCGGGGCACCTGTGGGGCGGGGCCACCTGTGGGGTGGGCCACCTGTGGGGGCGGGGCACCTGTGGGGCGGGGCACCTGTGGGGCGGGGCCACCATGGCTGTGCGGCCCACCTGCAGCTCCGCTGGGGAGCACGACCTCCAACCCCAACGGCATGAGCAACTCCTCCAAGTCCCCCCGAGTCCCCCTACAGCCCCGGGAGAGGGGGTGAGTAGAGGAACTCAGTCATTTGACACACCTGGAAGGTGACCCCCTGTTCTATTCACATGGCAATAGCACACCCTGTGTGACAGGAACCAAGGGGGGGGCGGCGCTGTGGCGTGGCGGGCAAAGTCGCCGCCTGCAGTGCCCAGCATCCCATATGGGCGTCGGTTCTAGTCCCAGCTGCTCCACTTCCCATCCAGCTCTCTGCTGTGGCCTGGGAAAGCAGTGGAAGATGGCCCAAGTGCTTGGGCCCCTGCACCCACGTGGGAGACCCGGAAGAAGCTCCTGGCTTCAGACGGGCGCAGCTTCGGCCGTTGTGGCCACTGGGGAGTGAACCAGTGGATGGAAGACTTCTCTCTCCCTCTGTAACTCTGCCTCTCAAAAAAATAAATTAAAAACCAAGAGGAACCACGAGGATTTCTGCTCCCTACGTTATCAAGGACTTGATGGGCCAAAAATAGCAGCCACGGGAAGAAAGGCCGTGAGACATCGAAACGCGGGTGCAGCGCCACAAACACCCTGGCCGCCTCGCGGCTGGCCTCCCGTGGAGGGGAAGACAGACTCCAGGGAGGGGGAGGAGAGAGCCAGAGGCCAACACAGCCAGGGTGCCTGTGGGACGGCAGTGAGGTCCTCTGGGGATGGGAACATGGCCCTGAGCCAGGGAAAGCCTCCCCTCCCCGACACAAGCCCGGGACCCTCGAGAGGCTGCTCCTCCCTGAGGAGTGGGCCAGGGAGATGCCCCCTGCACCCGGGACTCTGCACTGTGGGCTAGACTCCACCCGGCCGGTTGGGGAAGGACCTCGGGCTGCCCTGAGAGGGGATGGAGACTGCAAGGCCAGAGGGTGGGCGTGGCCGCAGTGTGCTGGGGGGCTGGGGGTGGACACCAGGTCAAGGGAGGACCCAGCACTCCGCATCCCGGCAGGGGCCCTGCTGCGTGACCAGCCGGAGCTCTGGCCTACAGAACAGAGGAGGAGATGCCAGAATGCCCAAGGCAGACGACCAAGGGAAGCACCCGTGGCAGAGGGATTCATCCCAGAAAAGTGCAGAACTCACACATGCTCCGGGGCCTCCCAGATGGCCGTGGCCACCGCCTGCAGGACTGAGCTGCCCACAGGACACGGGACACACCATCACAGTTCAGCGTGGGAAGCGAGAGGGGGGAATGGTTGGAGGGGCCGGAGCTGCGGGGATGAGTGGTGGTGGAATGAGAGGGCCATGCCAAGATGGCCGCTGGCAACAGAGCCTGCCTGGCAACAGGCTGTGATTGGTTAGGGCATAGACCACCCCTTGACTGGATTGGCTGCCTTGGCCATATAAGCTGCTGTACCACCTGAAATAAATGAGTCTGGGGCTGCTGGCCTCTGGTTCGCTTTACCCGACTCCTGGGGTCTGTGTGGTGACTCCGCGCCTCTTGCCCCCACCGGGCTCCTCTCAGAATGAATCCACCTCAACAATTAGTGATGGAAAAGCGCAGGCCGTGGTCCTTCCAGCGGCATCGACCGATGGTAGGGGTGAGGAGGAGGGCACAGAGGAGCATGCTCTCTCCTAGACTTCCAGACCAGACCCAGACCCAGAGCCTGGGCACGCAATGAAGAAAGGTGTTCTCAGGAAGGACCCAGGAACTCTGCACAGGAGGCCCCCCCACGGTTCCTCCATGCCTGTTTATCAGCCTCTGCACCAGGGAAGAGGGCTGCCCAGGCTTGCGAGGACTGCTGGACACGGGACCAGGGCTGACACAGATACCAGGGGACCAAACACCACCGTGGTCCCCTCTGGGGGGTGGGGTCTCTGGAGGCGACAATGCTCTACTGTAAGCCTGCCCTGCAGTACCTGGACACAGCCTCGGTGGGACCTGGAACAGAGCTGTGGATCTGGGGAGGGGGCGCCCTTTTCAAACCCTGCCTGACGTGATCCCCATGTACTGGAATGGACAGCACATGCGTAGAGGGACCGCGATCACCCGCACACCTCCCTGAAGGTTTCATGTTCATCGGACCCGGCAGGCAGGAAGGGGGAGCCCCGGAGGCACGGTGAGCCGCGGGGCTTTGGGAGGGTGGGAGACAAACCCCACACAGGTGGGCCTGGCACCTCGACATGCTTTCAGCCTCACATGGCCCCAGACACTCACAACCTGGAACTCAGACTTGGGTGCACGCTATGAAATCCGATGGTGGTGTCTGGAGGTGCGATCCTGGAAGCGACTGGATTAGGTCATCGGTGGGGAGCCCCGTGCTTGGATCCTGGTGGCATCGTCAGGACAGAGACACACACGGAGCCCGGCCCACCCCTGCCTCTTGCTATGTGGCGCCCTGTGCTGGCGGCACCACACGGGGCCCTGGGCGGAGCCCCTGCAGGAGGCCAAGCAAAGGGAGAAAGGGAGCCTCTTCTGTCCAGAGCAGGCCCAGCGCTGGCGAATGCAAACCGAGGGGAAGCTCCCGGGAGCCTCCCAGGAGCCCCGTGCATCTTCTACCCCTTAGGAGCCGCTCAGGACCTGGCGAGCCCCCTGGGCTCTGGGAGTCCTTCCCACACCCGGTCATCAGGACCTGGAAACACCAGCGCCACCAAGACAGAGACCAAGAGAGGGCTCTCCGCAGAAGGCTCCCGTGCACCTAAGCACCTTGGGCCATGTCAGCGCTGACCCCTCGGGCCATGTGGAGGTCTCAGAGAGCCAGGGCGTGGCCGCGGGAGCGGAGGGTCCCCGCTGCAGGGAGCGGGAGCCCCCGTGTGAAAAGCAGCTCACAGACCGGCCTGGGCCCTCAGGCGACCGAGCTGCCAGACTCCCCGGCCAGCGAGGAACATGCAGACGGAACATTCTGGAACACCCTGGAACATGCCCACACGGCACAGCCCGCTCTGGGCAGGAGAGCGCCGGCCAGGGCCCCCGGCCCCCGCTCAGGGGAGGGTCCGCTCGGACCGGTCAGCACCCCCCCACCATCCAGGGCAGGTGAAGCGCAGGACACTCCGGAGAAGTTACCTGCCTCTGCCATGTTGGCGCACAGGTGCAGGGAGCCCAGGGGAGGGGGCAGCCGCGGTGGCCAGGCTGGGGCCATGATGGGCCCTGCGTCACGAGTCCCAGAGGGAGCAACCCTGCCCCCCGGGCCCTGTCAGCTGCAGCCGGCTGAGCCCAGCCCCCTCCCCCGCACCCCAAGTGGCCCCTGCAGCCTGGTAGTGGGGCTCCCCTGATTGCGTGGCCACACTCCAGGTCAGAGCCGGGTCTCCAGGACCTGCCTCCCGACCAGGCGTCTCACAGGGGGACGACCAGTGAAGGACCCTTACGGGCGGAGGGACAAGAAAGGCGGGCAAATTTTGCCCGGGCAAATACCAGGGGTTTCTTAAAAAGCTAGATGTTCCCCAGAGATTAGTGGGCAGAACATTCTCTGGGAAGGAAAAAAACAACCCCCGAGCAGAGCTACCCCTCCCCTTCAGAAAGTCCCTAGGCGCGCACTTATGATGTCACTGCAACCAGCCAATCCTGTAACACCTCAGCATTCTTCATCAGCATTCTCCCATATGCTAATTGTCCCTTCGAACTGACCAATCCGGTAATGCCTCTGCAGTCTCCGCCAGCATTCTCCGCTTGCATTTTACGCATGCGCATTAGGAATATGCTAATTCGTTGCCTATATAACCAGTGTGTACCTGCTGCTCAGGGCTCCTCACCACCTGAGGTTGGGGTCTGTTTGCGCAAACGTTCAATAAATCCTCGTGCTCGGGCCGGCGCCGTGGCTCAACAGGCTAATCCTCCGCCTTGCGGCGCCGGCACACCGGGTTCTAGTCCCGGTCGGGGCGCCGGATTCTGTCCCGGTTGCCCCTCTTCCAGGCCAGCCCTCTGCTGTGGCCCGGGAGTGCAGTGGAGGATGGCCCAGGTGCTTGGGCCCTGCACCCCATGGGAGACCAGGAGAAGCACCTAGCACCTGGCTCCTGCCATCGGATGAGTGCGGTGCGCCGGCCGCAGCGCGCCGGCCGCGGCAGCCATTGGAGGGTGAACCAACGGCAAAGGAAGACCTTTCTCTCTGTCTCTCTCTCTCACTGTCCACTCTGCCTGTCAAAAAAATAAAAAATAAATAAATAAATAAATAAATAAATCCTCTTGCTCTTTGCATCAACTCGCCTGGAGTCTGGATCTTTGGGCGTCCTCCCGAACAAGTGGGCATCTCAGCAATTGGGAGGTCCAACACCAGCAGGGCCGGGCTGGGGCGGGAGCTCACCCTCCCACCCCGCCCCAGGCACGTCTTCCGGTCACCGGGTAAAGCCAGGTGGAAGGTGGGAGCCTGCCCTTCCTCGCCGTGGGCTGGAGCCAGCGTGGGCAGACATAACGCCGGGTCTGAGCGGGGGATCCAAGGCCCATGGGAAACGCGCTTCCTCATGCACCCTCCCCTCCCCGCGGCTTCCTGCGTGTCCTGCTGAGGCTCCCGCCCCCTCCCCCCGCCAGCGCTTCCGGAAGCTCCCGCGTGCCCACACGCTGCCGGGGTCCCAGCCTAAACCTAAGTCCACAGGCGCCTGGGACTGGAAGCAACGGAGGCGGTGTTTTCCACCAACTCTGGTTCCACGGCCCAGAGGAGGGAAAGGAGGATTGCCAACAGGGCATGAATTCAAACGCAACGAGATGGATTTAAAACGAGTCAGACAGAATTCCTAGACGGGGCCTTGTCAGAGTTCAGAGTTCAGAGTGCGGCCAGCCATGGCCCCGCTGCTCACCACCCCCCCCCCCCGGGCTAACTGATGCTTCAGCAACGACCTGCCACACGGAGGGACTGAGGCCCGCGGCCTGGATGCCCAGGGCCGGGTGCGGGACAGGAGACAGGACAGATGGAGCCCGGGATGCAGGGGCGCTGCCTTCCCATGGGAGGGCCCGGGGCCGGGTGCGGGACAGGAGACGGGACGGATGGAGCCCGGGACGCGGGGGCGCTGCCTTCCCACGGGAGGGCCCGGGCGACTCCAGGTTGGCACAGCAGTCCTTCCAAGGCGCAAGGCGACGCCGCGTGGCCATGTTTCCACCTGATTGGTTGAGGCTGGGTTGGAGGGAAGGGCACTGTTAGGAGCACCGGCCTGGCGTGGTGCAAAGACCCAGGCCCCTGTGTCCACACCTAGGCGAGAGGGGGAGGTGCCGGGGAATGCCCGGGCAGCCAACCATGTGCCTGGTAGCTTTGGGATCCGCATGGAGGAAAGACCTATAGTTCCAGGAATGGAAAGTTCCTACCTGTACTTCTAGGGAAGAAAAGTCCTTGTTAAGGTCAACCAATAAGGATCATACCTGCCTCAACCTTTAACCCCCATGCCCTGAATCTATAAAAGGAGCTCCCCCAACCTCTGACGCGACGCGCGACTTCCCTGGCCCCCGCTCTGTTGCTCTGTTGGGACCGGGGAACCTCGCCCAGGAGCAGAACCCCAATAAAAGCCTGTGAATTAATTGACTCGTCTGCCTGGGAAGATTTGTTATGCGCCGGACACCTTGCAGTGCCCAGCGCCAGCTCCACACTGCTGCGAGGCAGGGAAGCTGGCAGATTACCCAGAATGCTGCACAGAGGGGGAAGAGCAGCTCGGGTTTTCTGAGGCTGGTCTGGCATTCCTGTGTCGGCCAATAGGGGGCACTAGAGAGTACCTGCAATGACCGTGGAAGAAGGGACCTGCTCCTGGCTCCTGCTGAGCTGGGCGCCCTCCTGCAGGGGTGCCTCCCCTCCCCCAGGCCCTCCCGTCCCCCCAACCTTTCCTGTTTGCAGCTTTCCCAACACTTGCACCCCAACCTCATGGTGCCCCACGCCACCCCTCAGGGACCCCAGTCCCAGCCAGAGTCCCCCCTTGGAGGTCTCAGTCCCTGGGCCTGGGAGCCCCCATCCCCTCCAGGTTATGGGCTGGATTATTGGGACCAGAGTGTTTGGGATTTTGGAGTATTTGTGTCCCATCGTGAGATTGCTTGGGAAGGGAGTCTGAACATGATATTTACGTATGTTTCTCGTTTTTTATTTTTTATTTATTTGAAAGGCAGAATTACATCAGCATCTTCCATTCATAGATCCACTCCCCAAATGGCCCCAATGGCCAGGGCTGAGCCAGGTCAAAGTCAGGAGCCAGGAGCTTCTTCCGAGTCTCCCACATGGGTGCAGGGGTCCAAACATTTGGGTCATCCTCCACTGCTTTCCTAGGCAGGATCAGGGCCAGGACACGAACTGGCGCCCAGATGGGACGTTGGTGTCGCCGGTGGCGACTTCACCCACCACGCTGGCCCCTTGTGTATCTTTCTTACACACACACGGGCGTGAAGCGGACTTCACGACACAACAGTCTTAGTAGTTTTCCACATGTTTGGGACCTCTCAATTGCTGAGATACCCACTTGCTCGGGAGGACGCCCAAATATCCAGACTCCAGACGAGTTGATGCAAAAAGTACGAGGTTTTTATTGAACGTTTGCGCAAACAGGCCCCCACCTCAGGCAGTGAAGAGCCCTGAGCGGCAGTTTCACACAGGTTATATAGGCAATGAATTAGCATATTCCTAATGCGCATGTGTAAAATGCGGGTGGAGAATGCAAAGGTGTTACAGGATTGGTCAGTTCAGAGGGACCATTAGCATATGGGAGAATGCTGGCGAAGAATGCTGGTGGAGAGTGCTGGTGGAGAATGCTGAGGTGGCACGGGATTGGCTGGTTCAGAGGGACAATTTGCATATCGGAGAATGCTGACGGAAAGTGCTGAGGGAGAGTGCTGAGGTGTTACAGGATTGGCTGGTCACAGTGACATCATAAGTGCGCGCCTAGAGATTCCAGAGAATGTCCTGCCCGCTAGTCTCTGGGGAACATCTAACCTCTTAAGAAACCCCTGATATTTGCCCAGGCCTAATTTCTTGTCCCTCCCCTGATAAGGGTCCTTCACATGAAACAGTTTCCTGGTGCAGAATGTTCCACTCAGGGCGCCATGTTGGAGCTCAGAAAGTTCTGGATCCTGGAGCGCTTCCGACTTGGGGGCTGAGGGTCTGGCCCTGCCCTAAGCTCCAGCAATCGCAGCCTCCTCCCTCTGCTCCCTCAGCCCTGGCGTGGCGCTGCCTCTCCCCTGGTAATCAACTTCCCTCCTGCTGAGCCATCAGGGCATCCAGTCCTCTGCCCAGCAGCTGGGGCGGCGGCCGTCTTCTGGGGGCTCCCCGAGGCGGCTCTGGAAATCCGTGACTTTCTAAGGATTTCTAGAATGGGAATCATGAAGACTATGCTGGAAACGTTTAAAAAAAAAAAACAGCATATGTGGGAGACCCAGAAGACGCTCCTGGCTCCTGGCTTCGGATCAGCCCAGCTCCAGGCATTGCATCTATTTGGGGAGTGAACCAGTGGATGGAAGACCTCTCTCTCTCTCGCTCTCTCTCTGCCTTTCAAATCAATCAGTATTAAAAAAAAAAATTTAAACACTGTGAGCAATAAATAGGGTTTAATTCTCTCTCTTTATGGCCCAAAGAGCCTGAGGTGTCCCCAGTGGTCGGCACAGCCCACTGGCTCCCTAATCTGAGAACTGAGGCCCAGAGAAATCCGGGGAGTGACATCCTCATGCCCCCCCCCCCCGGGTCTCCAAGGGCTCCCTGCTCGGCGCCCGGCATGAAGCAGCGTCAGAATGGTGCTCTGAGGAGGAGGCTGACGCCCAGCCCTCAGGAAGACGGGTGCGGGCAGAGGTTCTGGTATCCCCAGGACAGCAAGCTCCACCCGGGACGGCAAGTCTCTGGCCACGGCGTGGCAGCCCCAGAATCTGCTCGGGGAGCTGGGGAGGCGGGCCCGTGACTAAGGGGACCCCTGCCCAGCCTGGACACATCCCCACCCCAGAGAGACACGTGTGGGACCAGGAAGAGCCCTTCTGGTTCAGAGGGCTCCCCAGTGTGGGCTGGCACCTTCAGGTAACCATGGAGAAGCCCCCAGCTGCCAGCCGCAGCCCGGAGGGCAGGGGCCGGGGCTGGGCCAAGGGGAGGGACGTCTCCCATGGCAGAAGCCAGTGCGGGTGCCAAGCTTCAGTGACTGCCACCCATGGGATGCCGGCTGGCAGCTACGTGGGCATGAGCCCAGGAGGGACACCCAGAGTGAACAGCAGATGGGAGCGCCCCTCCCTCTCCCGCTCTCCTCTCCCCACCCACCTTTCAATAAATAACTGGAGAAATCCATAAAGTCCAAATCCCCAAATTTCATGGCCGCATGGTTCGCCCCCTTCCCTGCTCTGTGCCCGCACCCCGCACAGCCTTCTCCCCCCACCCCCCGGGCTCTCCCAGCAGGTGCAGCCGCTGTCCCGTATCAGCACCAGCTCCAGCCCCTGTCACGCAGCCTCCGATCAGCTCGCTGCTGACGCCTGGGAAGCAGCGGGTGGTGGCCGAGTGCTGGGGTCCCTGCACCCGCGGGGACTCGGTCCTCGCTCCTGGCTTCAGCGTGGCCCGGCCCCAGCAGTCGCGGCCCTTTGGACAGCGAGCCAGCGGATGAAATCTTTAAAATAAGAACAACAGTATTTTTCAGTGACACTGGAGAGAAGTGGGGTTCTTGTCTTTGCTCAAGGGGTGACAGCAGAGTAGCAAGGTTTTGGGGGGACAGGGCATCCGTCAGGATGGAGCGGGCAGAGAGAGGGCACCCTCGGACGGGGAGAGCGGGGTTACTCGATAGATGGAGAGAGCACACTAGGTGGGCCAGGCGGGCGGCTCAGCGGGGAGCTGAGCGAGCAGTCCTTGTGTAGGCCCCCGGCTTTTAAGGGGGTCTCTCTGTACCCCCCACTCCAGGACAAAGGCTTTGTGGAGTGTAAGTTAGAGACTCCCTTCCCCGGTCTAGGGAGCCCTGCACCGGGCAAAGCTTTCGATGGTTTTACTGCTCGGTGTTATCAGGCCAGGAAACCCATTAGGTCCTGGGAAGAGTTCCCTGGGGGCCTCGCGGGGCCAGGGCTGGGACCTCCTGGACACTGCCAGGGCAGGGGCAGGACTCTGAGGAGTGGATGTTGGGCGGCTTCCCGAGTGGGCGTCTTCCTGAGCCCCGCCCCCTCACTCAGGCTGATCTCTAGCTTCCTGTCTAACACCAGGGCCAGCAGGGTGGCGCGGCGGGCGGTTAACTGCTGCCTGAGACGCCGTGTCCCATAGGAGCCCGGTTCAAGTCCCGGCTGCTCCACTTCCCATCCAGCTCCCTGCTAATGCACCTGGGAAAGCAGCAGAAGATGGCCTGAATGCTTGGGCCCCTGCCACCCACGTGAGAGACCCGGATGAAGCTCCTGGTTCCTGGCCTCAGCCTGGCCTGCCCTGGCCATTACGGCCATTTGGGGAGTGAATGGCCAGATGGAAGGCCTGTCTTTTTAAACAGCGTTTCTCAATGTTGAATTTTGGGAATTCACAGAAGCTGCTTTGGTCCCTGCAATGAAGGTGCTAGCGGCAGGGCGGAGCAGTGCTGCCGTGCCCGGGGCACCGCACACGGGACAGAGTCCCCTGCTGCCTGCATGCGTTCCCAGTGCCGGCAGGACAGCCTCGCGGGGCAGCCCTGGTGGACAAGTGTCTGTGCCGGAACCCCCGGAGCCCGGCTCTGTCCTCCTCATCCAACCAGAGTGGCTTCTGTGCCGAGCCACGGCTGCCTGCTGCCCACGGCCCTGGGAGAGCTGGGGGAGTCGGCTGGGGCACCCAGAGAGGTGGACGCCCTCGGCAGAGGGGGCTGGCGGGGCCACCCCATTCCCCAGGCTTTGAGAGGGCAGCAGGCGGGCACAGGGATGGGGGCATCGCCTGGGGCAAGGGGTGGCAGCCGAGGGTCTCCCAGGTGCTCAATGCGTGGGGGGAGGGGTGGTGACAGCTCTAAATCCCGCAGACCCCAGGGCACAGAACTGAGGACAGTGTCTGCTCTGCCGGCCCGTCCCGCCCCTGGGGGCTCCCCCTGGAGAAGAGGGAGCCAGAGAGGAGAGACACTGTGCAGGCACCCCCCACCCCCAGTCCCAGGGGCCCTGGCGGGACCAACACAGCCACCTGCAGACCCTGGGTCCCTGAACTGGGACGGACAGAGACTAACACACACGGCTCCCTCACAGCGGGACCTAGGCCAGTAGCCCCCCCCCCCCCCCCGCCACGCTGGGCGCAGCAGTTTCCCCGGAATCCCTGTCTGCCCCAACCCTCCGATGTGATCTCGTTTGGAAATGGATCCCTGCGGAGGTACCCACAGCGCAGTCAGCCTGGGTCGGGGGAGGGGGGAGACCCTAAGCGCACCCACCACGAAGGGAACATCGGTGGGAGCCACGCGGCCCCCCGCCCAGGTCCTCCGCGAGGCTGGGAGGTGGGAGTCCCATCTCTCCAAAGTCGTCCAGCCACTCAACAAACTTCAGCGGCCCACGGGGGACAAAAAGATGCTGTGTGCGCCCCACCCCAGGCTGGTTCAGCTCACAGCGGCCTGCAGGCTCCCCACCCCACCCGGTAACCCCGAGGCTTGGCTGCGCCGCCCACCTGCCGCGGGAACTGGGCGCAAGCCAGGGTCTGCAGCCTGGTGTGCCCAGGCGCTCCCGCCCCCAGCCTGCGCTGAGAGCTGCGAGCCGGGGTCACTCGCCGGCCCCCTACCCCCAACAGGGTCCCCTGGCGCTCTCCACTGCTGAATCCAGCTCATCGATGGCTGTAAATCTCATATCCCGAGGCTTAAACAAGAGCCCTGAATTTAATTAAAATCCAGCAGCCGCAAAGCCGGCGCAACTCCCGGGACCCCTCCTGTCTGTGAGCGACGCGCACCTCCCCCGGGCAGGGCCCGGCTGACACCGCCTCGCGTTCCGCTCACTCGCGCCGTGTGTCTCGGACTCCGGGTCCGATCTGCCGCGGGAAACAGCCAACCGGGAGGGAGACTTCCAGCCTGGGAGTCCCAGGAGTCGGGGACACAGCCCCACGCTGGGGCTTCCTGCGTGGACGCTGCGGGGCGCTGGGTGTGCCTCCAGCTCCCTGGGCTGAGTCCCGGAGGGAGAGGTAGGGAGTCCGCCCCGGTCCCAGGTCATCGCCAGCTCGCCAGCGCCAGCCGGGCGGCTCACTCCACATCGCAGATGGCGCTGCAGGCGCACAGGGGGCAGGGAACAGGTGCCTATGTTGGACGTGGCCATGACACTCTCCCTGGTGTCCCTTGTAGGAGGAGCTCTGGACCCCCAGAGGCACTGGGGAGGGACTCAGAGACGCAAGCCCGGGAGGGCACAGCCACCTGGAAGCCCAGCACGAGGCCTCTGGGAAGCCATGCCTGCCGGCGCCTTGACCTTGGTTCTCCCAGGCACCGCAAGTGTGAGCAATGAGTGCCCCTGCAGAGGAGGCTCAGGCACCCGCCGACCCGTGCAGCCTGAGGTCTGCCCTCCAACATGGGCAGCTTCCTGTTCTCTCAAGGTCAGTGTCGGGCCGGGAGAGCCCTTTCCAAGGCACAGAAGCACCGACTGCTTGGGAGAGGTGTGTCCGTCCACAGGGCCACGTCACCAGCAGGAGCAGGGGCAGAGCCGGGCCAGGCTTCGCCGGAGCTGAGGGTTTGAAATGAGCCCCCCAAAGCCAGTGGGGCCCCGGCGGCGGGGTGGGGGCCAAGACCGCCTCGCAGGGACTGTGTAGAGGCCCGGGAAAGGCGCCCCCTGCAGCTGACACCTGACCTCCCGACGGCGCAGCCGACAAACGACCTCACACAACCGAAAGCCGTGGCGGTCCCGGTGTCGCTGACGCCAACAACAAAACCTCAACAGGGAACTGGCCCAGAAGAAACCATGTGATGAGAATTTCCAGCCACTAAAGACCCTGCTGGGGCCGGCGCTGTAGCGTAGCACGGAAAATCCCTGCTTGTGACGTTGGCTCCCACGTGGCCACCAGTTCCAGTCCCAGCTGCTCCACTCCTGATCCAGCTCCCTGCTGATGCGCCTGGGAAAGCAGTGGAGGATGACCCAGGTGCTTGGGCCCCTGCACCCACATGGGAGACCCAGATGAAGCTCCCGGCTCCTGGCTTTCGCCTGGCCCAGCCCTGGCTGTTGTGGCCTTCTGGGGAGTGAACCAGAGGATGGGAGATCTCTCTCTCTCTGCCTCTGTCCCCCCTTCTCTCTCTCTCTCTCTCTCTCTAACTCCACCTCTCAAATAAACAACTTTTTTAAAAAAACAAAGGAACCGAGGCCCCAACAAATCAGTAACATTTATTATTTCCAAACAAACAAGGAACACAAACAAATATGGACCGTTGACGAGGTCGCGGAGGAAGTGCTAAAAAACGTGACGAATTCACATCTCACAGGACAGCGCCCAGCACGACGCAGGCAGGCTGAAGGGCCACACTTTAAAAAAGAAGTTTTAGCCCCACTCACTTGGAGACAGAAACTAGCCCTAGGTGACTGCAGATGAGAAAGGAGCCCACAAATGCGACGACATGTTCAGATGCGACGGCTGTGAGAGCTCCCGCTGTCGGAACCTGCGGGGCGCAGCCATGGCGTGCCGGCATCCAACCTGGGAAGCCAGAAGAGAGTCAGAGAAAGTGGAAGGAATGAGACAAACACGGTGAAGAAAACCTAAACCAGCAGGCGCCGTGCAGTACTGGAGGTGACAGGGCGGGAGAGGCCACTCGCTCCCTGCCTGGGGTCCCTGCCCAGCCTCCCCCCCACGCGCTACCCGGGGGACAGGAGCAGGGAGACACCTGCCACCTGCCTGTCCCTGCTTCCTCTCCTCTCTCCCCCTCCCTCCCCGTCTCCCTCTCCCTCTTCCTCTCCCTTTCAAATAAATAAATCCTTTTTTAAAAAATTCAGGAATAAGTAGGAATTCCAGTGCCTGCTCCTCTGCTGACCATGTACTGGAGGTCCTACCAATTCAGTGAGGCCAGACAAAGAAACAAACAGCATCAAACAGGAGGGAGCCAACACGCACGACTCCGGCTGACAGCGTGGTTGTCTACAGAGAACACCCAAGAGCCTCCGTGCACTCTGAAACGTAGGGACACTTCGGCAGGGTGCTGGACACAAGACCAATGTGTGTTGAGACGCCAGCGCTATCCCTAACCGATCAGAAACAGTATAAGGGGGCCAGTGGGTGGCAAAGCCCGTAAAGCTGCTGCCTGCGACGCCGGCATCCCGTGGAGGCGCCGATTCAAGTCCCGGCTGCTCCACTTCCCATCCAGCTGCCTGCTGATGCGCCGGGGAAAGCAGCGGAGGCTGGGCCAAGTGCCTGGGCCCCTGCAGCCACGTGGGAGCCCCAGATGGAGTTCCGGGCTCCTGGCTTCAGTCTGAGCCAGCGCTTCTGGGGATGAAGCAGCCGATGGAAGCTTTGCCTCTGTCTCTGTAACTCTGCCTTTCAAATACATAAATCCGTAAAAGGAAGAAGACATCACCCGATAGCAGCAAGAACCACTAAAGAGAGAGGGATGCGTGAAGCCGCTACAGAGGAAACTGCAGAGGACGGGGAACACCCTAAAACGCAACAGCGAAGGGCCACGAGTCACCCCAACGGTTTCAAAGAAGGAGGTACCAAGACTGGTAAAGCCACAGTAACGAGAACAACCTGACAGCAATCCAGGGACACAGACACACGTCACATCAACCCGGAACTGGATTTAACAATCAGTGAAAATACAGACGGATGGCATACACTGTGCCAGGTCAACCCGTTCCTTCAAATCAGTGCAGGCCGCAGCGGGCACCGGGCGCCCTGACCTGGTGCTCGAAACGCCGTCCCCTGCCCACCCTTGGGACCCTCGGAGGCCCGGCAGGAGCAGCTGCTGGAAGGGCGGGGCTGGGGGCCGTGTGGATGCGAGGCTGCAGGCGCCACGACACTGCCGGCCCCAGGGCCGGGCTCTCCGCCACCTCCCCCTCCCCCAGCAGGGACGGCTGCTCGCCAACGCCCCCCTTCCCGGGACCCCTCCCCTTCTCCCAGGGCTGGCGTCCAGAGGGGCAGAGCCGGGACCCCGCCCCTTCTCCGCCCAGGGCCAGCGTCCAGACTGGCAGAGCCAGCTTTGCGGACATTTAGGAGAGGCAGGAGGCGAGGAGAACCTGCGCGCGCCCACCGACCGCCAGGGGCAGGGACGGCAGGAGGCGGGAGCCGCGCGCCAGCGGGGGCGCACGCGGTGCAGGTGCCGGCATTGGCGCGCGGCGCTCCTGGTCCAGACGCCGACACCAACCGGAAGGAAGCAAGCGCAGGGCGGGGACGATGCTCCAGGCTGCGGGACAGGATCGCAGCTGGAAAACGCGGGCGCCCAAGGCTGAGAGGAAATACGATGCAAATGGGAAAACAGACCACCAAATGCGCATGGAAGCACGGAGCTCAGGCGTTTTACCCGCCAGCTCGGCAACATTTTGGGAGAGGGAAGCTGAGTGGAGGGGTGCAAGGACACTTGCCACACTCTCTTGGGAGCATTTGCTGCTGCCTACAAGTTATTTGGACAGATTTGTTTTATTTATTTGAAAGGCAGAGTGACCAATTGAGAGAGGGAGAGAGACAGAGAGATCTATCCACTGGTTCACTCCCCAAATAGCTGCAACAGCTGGGGCTGGGCCAGGCCGGAGCCAGGAGC
This sequence comes from Sylvilagus floridanus, assembly GCA_949820135.1. NCBI lineage: Eukaryota > Metazoa > Chordata > Mammalia > Lagomorpha > Leporidae > Sylvilagus > Sylvilagus floridanus. The sequence goes on along the minus strand of OX463224.1, from coordinate 119,171,166 downwards.
CAGGAGCTCCCACTGGGTCTCCCACGTGGTTGGCGGGGACTTGGGCATCTTCTTTCCCAGGTGCATCAGCAGGGAGCTGGATCGGAATCAGAGCAGCCGGGACTCATATCAGTGATGCCGGCATTACAGGGAGCAGCTTAACCCACTGCACCACAAGGCCAACCTCACTATGCGAACCAACCACCTCAGTTCTAGAATGTTCCAGAAATGACGATGTGAGGACCATATAAAAAATATATATGGGGGGCCAGCGCTGTGGCGCAGCAGGTTAAAGCCCTGGCCTGAAGCCCTGGCATCCCATATGGGCACTGGTTCGAGTCCCGGCTGCTCCTCTTCCAATCCAGCTCTCTGCTATGTCCTGGGAAAGCAGTGGAAGATGACCCAAGTGCTTGGACCCCTGCCCCATGTGAGAGGCCCAGAAGAAGCTCCTGGCTCCTGGCTTCGGATCGGCGCAGCTCTGGCTGTGGGGGCCATCTGGGGAGTGAACCAGCGGATGGAAGACCTCTCCCTCTCTCTCTCTCTCTCTCTCTCTCTCTCTCTCTGCCTCTCCTCTCTCTGTGTAACTCTGACTTTCAAATAGATAAGTAAATCTTTAAAATATATATATATAGAGAGAGATGTCTTCCTGCCTCGTTAGTGCACAGGAAAATAGGAAGGAGCAGAGGGGAGACGCGGGGTCTGTCCCCGCGGCGGAATAGGAAGGACACGCCCAGCACGGGGAAGTGAGCCCGTTGGGAATGGCCGCATGCTGGACTCCACTCACTGAGCTCCAGAGGCAGACGGTGGGGGGAGGGGAGCGGGGGCTGGGGAGGGGCACTGGGAGTCCCTGTTCAATGGAGCCAGGGCTCTGTTCCGCCAGGAGCTGGGTGGCGGTGACGGCTGCACCGCGCATGTGCTGGGTGACACTGGACATTCAGTGTGGTCACAGGATCCCCTGCGGCTGTGCGTGTTCCCCACGATTCCTCTCAGAGTCAAGGGCACCCACACACATCCTGACCTCAGAGAATTGCTCATCTGCTGAGAAAGCGCTCGCGCAGGGTCTCCGGGTACCAGGGGCAGGCGGGAGACCCAGCGCTGCCCTAGGGGGGCGGACACCCAGTGGGAGACGGCCAGGGCAGTGCCAGCTCAGCCGTGGGCGCAGAGGGAGGCAGGGTCTCGGCCAAGGGGACACCTGCCCCAGCCCGGGCGGGGCGGGCTTCCCTAGGTGCCCTTTGTTTAAAAAAAAAAAAAGGCACTATTTTCATTTTATCTGAAAGGCAGGGAGAAAGAGACAGAGGAAGATCTTCCATGCACTGGTTCACTCCTCAGATGCCCACAACAGCCAGGGTTGGGCCAGGCCAAAGCCAAGAGCTTGGACTTCAAACTGGGTCTCCCACACGTGACAGGGACCCAAGCACCTGAGCCATCGGCGGGCGCCTCCCAGGGCGGCATCAGCGGGCGCTGGCGGGAGCAGGGCACTCAGGGGGCATCTGGAGATGGGCAGTGGCCACTCTGAGTGCCGGGCAGATGGTTCTGGCCGCTGATAACACGCAGTGTCCCTGGGGCCGGCGCTGTCACACAGGGCACCGGTGCAGTCCTGGCTGCTCCACCTCCAATCCAGCTCCCTGCTAATGCACCTGGGAAAGCAGCAGAGGATGGCCCAGGTCCTTGGGCCCCTGCACCCACATGGGAGACCAGGAGAAGCGCCTGGCTCCTGGCTTCAGACCAGCCCAGCTCTGGCTGTTGCGGCCAGTTGTGGAGGAGGGCGGGAGGTGAACCAGCAGATAGGAGATTTCTGTCTTCCCCCACTCCGTCCCTCCCTCCCTCCCTCTCTGTAACTCTGTCTTTCAAATAAATAAATAAATCTTAAAAGAAAAGAAAAGAAAAAGAGCAATGTCCCTCTCCTGCCACCAGCCCTGGCTTCCGACCCCAGCCAGTAACTCCATCCCACGCCTTCCGGCCCGAGAGCCAGAGCCCAGGGCACTCAGCCACATCGCAGCCTTGACAGTTCAGGGAATTCTTCCCACGAAGCCACGCCCCCAGGGGCCCAGATCCCCAGAGGCCTGACACAGAGCGGGACACAAAGCCTAAGGCTGTGGGGACACGGGGACAGGAGGCACAGATGCCCGGACAGGGGCCCCGGCAGCGACCGCGGATGGAACTCCCCAGCTCCGCCCCCTCCGCTGTCCACGCCCTGCGATTGGTTCGTTTAAGCGCAGGTGTCACTCCAGAGGTCCACAATAGGTGTGGTCTCGAGGCTGCTGCTCCGCTGACCCAGCAGGTCCCGCACGTCAACGTCTCGGCCCCACCAGTGGCCCCTAAGGCCTTGTCCAGGAGCGCTGGTCTTTTCTGACCCCAGGCCATTTTGCTTGTCACTCAAAGCAGAGAAGCAGGTGCAGCCTGACCCGCTGCCCTCCAGGATAATCCTGGGCGGGGCTTGTGGTGCTACAGCGTCCTTTTCAGCCCCGCCCACGTGTCAAGCTGGTGGGAGGGACCTGCTCATCTCTGAGGTCTCAAGGGACCCCACCCCACCCCGAGAGAGCATGCGGTGCCGCGGTGGGTGCTGGCCGGGGTCTGAACCACGCCGTGGGTAGCGTGGCCTGTGGGACCCTGATGTGCCGCCTCCATCAGCGACGGATGCCCGGCCTCGGGACCAGGGGGGTCGTCCATCAGCTCATGACAGAAACTTGTGGCCACTCTGCCACTCGATGTCGCCTGGTCGGCCGTCCAGGGGCCCGCCGGGAGTCCCTGTGTGCTGCCAGGGCCATGGCCTTGGTCCAGCACTGTCAGGGCCTGCCCTGTGGCCTTCCTGTGACGGGGACCTGGAACACCACGGGGCCTGGCGAGCCTGTGTCCCGGGCACGGCTGCTTCCTGTCATACAGCCTCTGTGTCACCAGACAAATGGGCCCAGGCAGGGTTGTCACGTGCTCAACACGCTGCCCCATACCCGCGGAGGCCCCTGGACGCTGGGTGAAGAAGGCACAGGTGCACTGGCCCGCCCCTTACGTTAGCACGGCCGCCCGTGCCCGGAGCATGGGGTGCCTTGAGAGTCCCCCGACGGGGCAGCCTCTGAATCCTTCTGCGTCCCCTGAGGCTTCCCGTGTAACCGCTGCTGTCCAGGGCCGAGGGACCCTCCATGGCTCCCACAGGGACCAGCAGGGCGATGCACGGGCCAGGTGCAGGAAAAGACGGACAGCCCGGGGACAGGGCCACGGAGTGCACGGGGCCAGCCCCATGGCCCACGGCGTGCGCTAAGCAGCTGTGCCAAGCCGCCCGTGCTTCCCGGAAGCCGCACTTGGAGCTGCCTTGGTTAGGCAACGCCCCCCACCCCACCCTCGTGCCCTCTGCCGTCACCCTGGCAACTCAGCAGAGCTGGGCTAAGACCCCTGCTCCTGCATGCGTGAGCCACAGACACACAGACTGCCTTGGATTTACTGCCTTCTGGGGCAGTGGGGGGGGGGGCAAACTCCATTCTGGGGGCTCCCACCTGGCCTCGGCGAACACAGCAGCTCACACATCCCAGGTCAGAGGGCCAGCACGGGCCCGTCAGCGCCCTGGGTATCCGCTCCACTGGGGAAGTGACTTCCGGTGGTTTCGGCACACGCCAAGCCCTTGGCAGGGGGCCTAAGCCAGGGCTCTACCTGTCACCTGGTCCCCATTCAGCCTCGCTCTTCTGCACATGATGGCCCTTGGGCGCCCGGGTGTCAAGGTCAAGTTGCGGCCTAGGTCCTGTGGCCTTGAAAGAGCTGAGTCACCCCTCAGGGCAGCCCTGGCGACATTCTGCTGGCTCCCTCTTTGAGAACAAGCCCAGCACAGGGCCATGAGCCGGCCGCCTCCACAGCGGAGCCTCAGCATCCGAACCAAGGCCACGTCGTCCCCGGGCAGCTCCCAGACGATGGTGGCACCCAGGAGAGTGGCCCCTGGCACCAGTGGACAGTGTCTGCTCTCACGCCACCTGCCAGGCCTCCCAGCCACCCCTCCCCTGCACGCTCTCTTTCCAGTGTCAGCCCCCCACAGCCCACTCCTGCTCCCTCTCCCGGTTCCCCTTCCCAAGTGCAACCCCCCAAATCCCTTACACCCCCAATTCCACCTCTGCACTGCCCAGAGCCCCCAACCCGAGCCGTGCCTCTCCCCAGGGTGTGGCTGCAGGAGGAAATGGCCAAGTCCCCCCAAACGGGTTGAGTGGTGTCCCCCACAGAGGAGGCAGTCCTAACCCCGGGGCCGTGAGCGGCCTCGCATTCAGAAGCCCGGACTGCGCAGATGAGGGAGCTAAGACGTGGTCACCAGGATGGGCGCCATCCACTGCCATGCAGAGGGGGCAAAGGGAACTTCACGGGAAGCGGAGGGCGGAGACTGGGCGGCAGCCAGGGGGCGCCACCAGCGGCCCGCAGCCAAGGGGAGCAGGGAGCGCTACCAGTGGCCCACAGCCAGGGAGCGCCACCAGCGGCCCGCAGCCAGAGCGAGCAGGGAGCGAAGCTGCCCCACAGGCCTTCGGAAGCAATCGAGCTGCTGACTGTGGCCCAGCGGACTCCATGGAAGCGCCCAGGTCGTGGCCGTGGTCACAGTGGCCTCCGGGAGCCACACAGTCCCTTAGGGGGTGGACTGGGGAGTCCCAGCCTGCAGCCCTGCCGTGGGGTTGGGGGGCCTCCCTCATGGACCGGCCCCCCTCTCAGGAGACAGACGGATTCCGAGTTTGACAAGGGCTCAGAGTCAGACCCGGGTGGGCGGGGCCGTCACTGTCAGCTGATTCGTTCTGGTCCAGTTTTGGTCATGCACATTCGGCGCTGTCTCGCCGGCTGCCCGGATCTCCCCCGGAGCCCTGTCCACCAGCCACCCCCAGGCACCCTGCAGACCAGGCCCCCGGCTGCCACCCCAACCTCGGGCCATTCTGCGCTGCACACACTGCTGGAGACAGGTGCTGCCCTCCGGCCTTAGTCCAGAACCTACTGTCCGTTGCCAATAACAACACCACAGACTGGGGACCGCATAAAAAAGGGGCTCGGGGGCCGCCTCCTGCACTGCTGGCATCCCACATGGGCACAGGTCCACATCTACTTCCGATCCAGCTCTGTGCTGTGGCCTGGGAAGGCAGTGGAAGATGGCCCAGGTCCTTGGGCCCCTGCACCCATGTGGGAGACCCGGAAGAAGCTCCTGGCTCCTGGCTTCAGCCTGGCCCAGTGCTGGCCATTGTGGTCATCGGGGAGTGAACCAGTGGGTAAACTCTTTCTCTCTCTCTCTCTGCAACTCTTTCAAATAAATAAATACACGTAAAAAGAAAATCTAAAACATGAGGTCCATCCTGGCTCGCGGCTGTGGTCCCGGGCTGAGGCTGCGCCGGCTTTCATGCCATCAGAACCCAGGCAGTGCAGGACGCCAGAGCCGAGAGTCGGCGCAGGAGAGACCCGGCCACGCCACTCCTCCACCCCTCAGTGCCGTCACTCAAAGGGAGGACGGGGCCTTGACCGCCTCTTTACGGCCTCCCTGGCCCACATCCTCGGACTCCTGGATCCGGATTTGGCTCAGCTGCCGAGGACGGCCACAGTGGGGCTACTCAGCAGTGCCCACCGCGCCTCACCAGGCCTGTAGGGATCTGGGTAAAACGCGGCCAGCCGGGGGCTTCCGCCTGCCCCCCACCGCAGGTCCATTCCCCCAATGCCCCGAGCCCTGGCCACCTTCCTCCAGGGCTGTTTGACATCACCACTGTGAACTGTGCACTGCCCCTTCTCCAAGCTTCCATGAACCTCCTGGCATCACCGCAGGCCTCCAACTGACCAGATCCAGTACCGGCTCCTTCCAGCCTCGCTTGATCCAGAACTTTCCGAGCACAGTCCTCCCAGTCCCTCCAAGAGCCCGTCAGCATGTTCCTGCTGCCCTCTGGGGGTCACCCTCTCTAGTCCCTGAGCAGGTCCCCTAGGAGACGCCCTCTCCTGTCCCCGAGCAGGTCTCCTGGGGGTCACTCTCTCTGGTCCCCGAGCAGGTCCCCTGGGGGTCACTCTCTCTGGTCCCCAAGCAGGTCCCCTGGAGGTCACCCTCTCTGGTCCCCAAGCAGATCCCCTGGGGTCACTCTCTGGTTCCTCGAGCAGGTCCCCTGGGTCACTCTCTGGTCACCCTCTCTGGTCCCCAAGCAGGTCCCCTAGGAGACGCCCTCTCCTGTCCCCGAGCAGGTCCCCTGGGGGTCACTCTCTCTGGTCCCCAAGCAGGTCCCCTGGAGGTCACCCTCTCTGGTCCCCAAGCAGGTCCCCTGGGGGTCACTCTCTGGTTCCCAAGCAGGTCCCCTGGGGGTCACTCTCTCTGGTCCCCGAGCAGGTCCCCTGGGGGTCACTCTCTGGTTCCTGAGCAGGTCCCCTGGGGGTCACTCTCTCTGGTCCCCGAGCAGGTCCCCTGGGGTCACTCTCTGGTTCCCAAGCAGGTCCCCTGGGGGTCACTCTCTCTGGTCCCCGAGCAGGTCCCCTGGGGGTCACTCTCTCTGGTCCCCGAGCAGGTCCCCTGGGGGTCACTCTCTCTGGTCCCCAAGCAGGTCCCCTGGAGGTCACCCTCTCTGGTCCCCAAGCAGGTCCCCGAGGTCCCCTGGGGTCACTCTCTGGTTCCTGAGCAGGTACCCTGGGGGTCACTCTCTCTGGTCCCCGAGCAGGTCCCCTGGGGTCACTCTCTGGTCCCTGAGCAGGTCCCCTGGGGTCACTCTGGTCCCCGAGCAGGTCCCCTGGGGGTCACTCTCTCTGGTCCCCGAGCAAGTCCCCTGGGGTCACTCTCTGGTCCCCGAGCAGGTCCCCTGGGGTCACTCTGGTCCCCGAGCAGGAATCCTGGGGTTGCTCTCACCAGTCCCTGAGCTGGTCTCCCTGTGATGTGCCCCTTTTGCATCTGGTGGTCGGGAGGGGGTGGTAGGGCGCATGGGGGCCTCTGGGAAGCTTATGCAGGAGACAAGACCCACAGCCCGTGGGCACGGCCATCTGCCAGTGGGAATGGGGAGAGTCTGGGGGCTCTGGGCCCTGGCTCTACAGGGAGACCCCGGGCTGGGTATTCAGCCTTCTGAGTGTGGAAGGGACGAATTTCCTTCAGCGCCTCCAGGAGCCAGGACTGTGTGACAGCTGCTCTCCAGCCTTGAACTTGGCATTGTCTCCCTGCAAAGCCTCAGCTTCCCCGCCCCCCACCTCTGCAGCCCCAGGGATGTTGCATGAGCCGGGGGTCCCTGTCCCCACGTCCTCGCCCAGGTCACCCCGGGTGCTGGTCTCAGCAGCCGCTCTGCCTTCTGACGCTGGGGCCCCTAGGGGACGGGCTCCTGGTCACAGTGGCCAGTGAGGCACCCCCCACAGAGCCCAGCCTGGGGGCGGGCTCCGGGCACCACTGTTAGCACTCTCCAGCATCGGTGGTCTGGAGGCAAAGCCCCCCAGCAGCCCCTTCCTGGGGGGGCTCGGCTGGACAGCGCCCAGGACGTGGGGGCAGCAGGACAGGGAAGGGCGAGGGCCCAGACGCCACCGTGGTGTGAATGCGGCTTCTCCACGGAAACTCGCTAAGAAAATGAACCCCTGCAGGAGAGGGGAGGAGGTGGGGCCAGGCGGGAGCTCTGAGACATTCATGGCTCTGCTGTCAGGAACGGAGGGGCCCACCCACGCGATGGATGGTCACCGGGTGAATGTGTCTGCCATAAACACCGGCGTGGCTGGCTCTTGTCACGAGCCGCCTGAGGCCACTGTGGCACTCTGGTGGCCCCCAGCCTTAGACCAGAGCCCCTCGTCCTTCTAACTGACCTGGCCTCTCTCTGGTGTGTGTCATGGGCAACAGGACACGTTCCAACAGTCAGGCGTGGACTCAGTGGAAGCCCAGCCCATGAGACACGGGGACCCTGGGCGCCAGCGGGACAGTGGCCCACCCTGAGCTGAGGGGCAGCCAGTCACTGGCTCCGGGTGATCCCTGGTGGATCCATCTTGCAGAGAAAGGGGCGGGGCCTCAGGAAAGGGGGTTGGTGGGGATCCAAGAGCATCTAAAAACAGGACTCGCGTGTCCCCAACCCCAGTAGACACCACACGGGGCACGCGCGTGTCCCCAACGCCAGCATAGACACCATGCAGGGCACACGCGTGTTCCCAACCCCAGCACAGATACTACACGGAGCACACGCATGTCCCCAACCCCAGCAGACACCACAAGGGGCACACGCGTGTCCCCAACCCCAGCACAGACACCACGCGGGGCACACGCGTGTCCCCAACCCCAGCACAGACACCACGCGGGGCACACGCGTGTCCCACCTCCGGGGCCTGAGGCTGGCCCACGCATCGCCGTGTCTCTGCCCCTGGTGCCTGTCACCCCTCCAGCGCTTCCCCAGGTGCTGGCCACCTGCCATCTCCAGAGGACGTCAGCCTCTGAGACTGCCAGGAAGGAAGGGGTGGGGGCGCTCACAGGCCACCCTGTCCTCTCTCTAGAAAGTCCACCCCGAGACCTCGTGCCGGGCACCTGGGCGCACTCTCGCCTCCTGGGGAGCACTGCCTGAACAAGGAAGCAGAACAGAGGCTGGTCCTCACGGCTGCAGTGCAGGAGCCACATGGGACTGCCGCTCCCCACTCCCGCATCTCTAACCCAGCGCAACAGGCCCTCCTCCAGTTCCCGCCCCTCAAATCCATAGACCCGAGGCCAGGGCTCGCCCCAGTGGGCCCCCAAGGCAGCCAGGCGGAGGGACGGCGTGGCGGAGCGCGCCATCTAGTGGCCACCGGGGGAAAGTCACTCGACGGGCCAGGAGCGCAGGACACAGGGCAGGGAACGGGGCAGGGCCGGGGAGTGGGGACGCGACGCCGGACAGCGAAGGACACAACGGGCAGGGCCCAGACACGCTGGGCAACAAAGGGACTCGGCTGGGGGCGCCAGGAGCCCCGCCCACGGGCCTCTGCCCTCCGGGAGGAAGCGCCCTGGCTTCCGCCAGCCAAGGTGTCCACCCCGTCCCCTCCTTTGACTAGGTAGGGGTGGGCCGATTTCTCGAACATTCTGAGACTGAATCCACTTGAGCCTGGTGTCTGCTTGATTCCCATAAAAAGGCTCGGGAAAACTGAGAAGGGGAGAGGATGTCCCTCTCGGCCGAGCCCTGGGGGGTGCTGGCCCAGTCCATCAAGGTCCCTGGGGCCCTGCGGGTCAGGAGCTGAGCTGGGAGTCAGTGCACAGCCAGCCTCCTGCAGACACAGCGGTGGGGCCGAGAGGAGGGGCCCTACAGGGCCGCCTGCGGGCAGCCACCAGGACCCCTCGGGAAGCAGCCAGGGCGGCCCACTGCTCCGTCCACTCACCCCTGGGGTGCTGACTCCCGTCCTGAGAGCCCGGGTTCGAGCCCCAGCGTTCCGCTTCCCACCCCGCTGAGACACCTGGGAGGCTCAGGCATGGCTCAAGCATGTACCCAAATCCCTCAGGTCCCCTGGAAGCCCAGGTTAAGTCCCGGCTCCGGCTTCAGCCTGGCCCGGCCCCGGGGTTGTGGCCATCTGGGGAGTGGACCAGCGGCTGGGAGAGGTCTGTCCCTCCCTCTCTCTGCCTTTAAAAATGAAATCCTTAAATAATCTTTACAGATGTTTACTCTGGTGCAATACATTTTGAAGTTCATGCATACGAGGATCTTCACAGTTTGTGGGAAATGCGTGTTAGGAAAGAAAAAACCATGCGTGGATTTCAACCAATCTTTGCACCAAAATAAACGGATCTTTCCACCCCATTTTCTGGCAGCTTTTAAACGCCCTCACAAAGGCTCTCGGGAGTAAAATGAAAGTTGTGGCCGGGACCCAGCTCAGAGCGAGGGCAGCGGGCGCGGGGGGCTGCAGGCAGAGCCTCCACGTCCCCCAATCGCCGTGGGATCCCGGGGGTGGCACTTTGGTTTCCACCAAAATGCAGCTGGGGACGGAAGGGGGCGAAGTGCACCTGAGGGGGAGGTGGGTGGGAGCCGAGCCCCAGGGGAGCCCAGCACTCGGGAGACTGCAGCCTCGCCGCCTGGCTGTTCGCTATCTGCGTGCCGGGCGGGGCTCCGGCCGAGTCCGGGACTGGGACTCGGTTCGGGTCTCCCACGCGGTCGCTGGGGCCCCAGCTGCCGAGCCATCACGGCTGCCTCCCAGGGCGCCCCCTGGCGGAAGCTGGAGTCAGGTGTGGCGTGGGCGGAACCCCGACACCCGCGGGGGCGGGGCGTCCTGACCACCAGCTACCTGCCGGCTAACGCCAGCCCAGGCGGCCAGTGGCCTCCGTCCCGTGACCGGCCACCGACCACAAACAGAAGAAATCATTTTCTCCTGTTATTCCTGCTGTGCATTGTGCTGGGCACTGTAGTAACTGGAAGCAGCACACGGGGGCTTGTGTGGGTTCTACGCCACGTTTTTAAAGCCTCCCACGTGGGTGACAGGGACCCACGCATCTGGAGCGTCTTCACTGGCTTCCCGACCACACGGGCAGGGAGATGGGTCGGAGGCAGAGCGGCGGAGACTCGGGCAGGCACTCGGCCCCGGCCCCGCCCCCGCACTGAACAGGTCCCAGCTAACCCACTGGTTGGGGGGGGGGGGAGACAGGTGCAGCTGAGCTGGCCCAGCACCCCGAGAGCTGCCCACGCTGCCTCCGCCAAGCCCCAGCCCGCCTGCAAAGCCTCAAGAACCAAGACTGCTCTTCCGAGCGGCTGAGTCGGGACCTTAGAACACAGCACCGGCCACAGCTGACGCACCGCCTCACCCAAGAACACCTGTCGGGCCCACACGGCCACGCGGAGGGGCGCCAGGCTTCCTGGAGGGTCTGGTGGGGAAGCCGCCCCCTCTCACCCTGGAGTCCCAGCCTCCACCCCGGGAGGCAGCAGGTGCCAGTGCCTGGGCCCCTGTGCCCGCATGAAGCGGGCTCCAGCCCGCACCAGCGCCGGCCTCCGCGGGCGTCCCGAGAGCTCTCCCCGCACCCGCCCCGCGGCGGAGCAGCCGGGACTCGAACCGGCCGCCGTACAGGATGCAGAAGCCGAGCCCGCTGCGCCACAGCGCCGGCCCCTGATTATTTTCTAAGAGCAGAAAGCAGCTCCCAGAGGAGGTGCAGCGCGCGGGCGTCCCCCGTGTGTCCTCCACGCTCGCACAAGGTCACGGAGGCTGCTCCGGCACGGCCCCCCTGGACAACGGTCCCCCCATCCCGCCCCCGCCGGCCCCGCGCCTCGGGCAGCCCGTCTTTTTCTGGGGGGCCTCACAGCCTCCACAGGCCGCGGGGCCCAGCCACGGACGAGGCCGGGGCGCCACAGCGGAGAGGCGCGCCCCGACACCAGCGAGCGGCTGCGCCGAAGGCCGACTTCCGCAAGGGAGGCCGCTCCACACCGCCGGCGGGGCCTACGGGGGCGGCGACACGCCTGGGGCAGCGCGGCTCGGCCCGCAGCGCTGGACCCCGAAACCCGGACGCAGCGAGGATGCGGGCTGTGGTTAGGGCCCTGCGGCACGTGGCTGGGCGCATGCGCAGGGAGGTTCCCGCGTCGACCCGGAAGTAGAGAAAGGGGCGGGCCCTTCCGGGACTGAAGCCCCGCCCCCTGAGGAGCGACTCCCGCCCGACAGCGCCCCTCGGGGCGACCCTGCCCCAGACGGCCGGGCCCCCGGATTGCGGGCTGGGGGGCAAGCGCGGCCTCTGGCAAGCCGCGGACCTTGGAGAGACTGGATCCAGCCCGGCGCGCCCGGCGGCCGCTGTGTCTCCCAGCGACCTAGGCGCCCCCTCGGCTAGCACACAGAAAATGGAGTCTCCGGTCGCTCCAGAGCAGTTCCCAAAACGGAGCCGTCCCCTCATTCACCCGCCCGTCACTGCCTAGTGCTTTGCTCCACCTTCGTTGGTATAAAAGAAACCAGAGGGGCCGACGCTGTGGCGCAGCGGGTTAACGCCCGGGCCTGCAGCGCCGGCATCCCATATGAGCACCGGTTCTCGTCCCGGCTGCTCCACTTCCCACCCAGCTCTGCTGTAGCCTGGGAAAGCCGTGGAGGATGGCCCAGGTCATGGGAGACCCGGGAGAAGCTCCTGGCTCCTGGCTTCCGATCAGTGCAGCTCCAGCCGTTGCGGCCAGCTGGGGAGTGAACCAGCAGACGGAAGACTCTCTCTCTCTCTCTCTCTCTCTCTCTCTCTCTCTCTCTCTGCCTCTCCTCCCTCTGTGTAACTCTGACTTTCAAATAAAGAAAGCTCACGGACGGGGTTGGGGGAGGAAAGCCCCTTGGTGCCCCAGCTCTGGACGCATCACTCCCCCAGTACCCGGGCCCGTCGCGTCTGCCCTGGGAAGGTCCCAGAAGAACCAGCCGAAACCCTGCTCCGAGCGCAGCCCCTCCCGTGCCCCGACAGCCAGGCTCAGTTCCCGGGAGAGGATGGAGACACCAACTACTGAGAAATCACTGCCGCCGTCCCTGGCTCCCCTTGCCCCCTCTCCCTCCCGTCCTCCTAACTCTGCGTGGCCAAGTCCAAGAACTGGCGAAGAAAGAGCTCAATTCAAAGGGCAGGGACGTGGAGGACGGTGCCCGGGTGGGAGGCGGGGCGGGAGCACCCAGCGACACCCACAGTCTCTCTGACATAAACTCGGGGTGGGGGGGCTGAGGGCCCTGCCCTTACGGCTGGACTCAGCCATCCCGCACGGTGATGCCTGGCAGGAGGAACGGAGAGCACCTGCCCCATTCCAAATAGAACCCGGGCTGCTTTAGCCCCGGAGGCGGCCGGGAGCTGGGGTGCTCCCTCCCAGACCCTCCCCCAGCAGCTACAGAGCTGGGTGGTGGGAGGAGGGGCCCAGCATGGCCGCGCCCACCTGCTGTGGTTCCAGTCCTTGTGCCCTGTGGAAATGCAGTCCTCCCCACCATGGGAGAGGAAGAGGAGGACCCGGAGAGGGGATTAAGCCCCTGTCCTTATGAATGATTAGTGCACTTAGGAGGTCCACAGATTCTTGGACTAGTGGGGCAATAGGGTACTGCCACAGTGGGGCTGCGGGAAAAGCCTTCCAAGCCAGATCTCCCACCACCCCCTGGCGCTCACGTGATGCCCAGCAAGGGGGCCGTGGCCCGGCGCACACTGGGGCGTGGTGGGGAAGTCGCCCGCCCCTCAGGACGCCACATCCCACGTCACAGTGCCCAGCTTCCTGCTGGGGGGCAGAGGATGACGGCCCAAGTCCACTGGGGTCCCCGCCCCCGTGGGGAGACCTGGGTGAAGTTCCAGATTCCTGGCTTCAGCCTGACCCGGGTCTGGCCATGGAGGACATCTGGAGAATGAACCAGAAAAATGAGAGAGCTTTCTCCTCTCTCTCCCTCTCTTCCTGTCACCTGGCCTTTCAAATCCATAAATATATATATATAAAAGAAAAGGAGGAGGGGGCAGTGTTGTGTGAGGGCTGCGGAGCGGGGAGGCCCCACCGCCCGCTGGTGGGCTCGGCTGCTTCCTGCGCCCTCTGCGTGGAACCCGGCTTCCCTCTGCTGCCCCGGCAAAGAGCAGACCCCCGCCCCCATTTGTCTCTGGGTGGGAGGGGCAGCGGCTCTCATGTTCTTTTTTTTTTTTTTTTTTTTTTTGACAGGCAGAGTGGACAGTGAGAGAGAGAGAGACAGAGAGAAAGGTCTTCCTTTGCCGTTGGTTCACCCTCCAATGGCTGCTGCGGCTGGTGCACTGTGGCCGGCGCACCGCACTGATCCAAAGCCAGGAGCCAGGTGCTTCTCCTGGTCTCCCATGGGGTGCAGGGCCCAAGCACCTGGGCCATCCTCCACTGCACTCCCGGGCCACAGCAGAGAGATGGCCTGGAAGAGGGGCAACCGGGACAGAATCCGGCGCCCCGACCGGGACTAGAACCCGGTGTGCCGGCGCCGCAAGGCGGAGGATTAGCCTGTTGAGCCACGGCGCCGGCACTCATGTTCTTTGTCTCTGTGTGTTTAACCAGGCTTTGCCTTTGTTGGAAGAGAAAACGGAATCTGAGGTCCTAATCAGTCAGCCCCTGTAAGGTGCCCCGGACGGGACCAGCCTCAGCTGCCCCATCTGTGGAATGGGCGCCACAATGGTGCCGTCTCCGTCTCAGGTTACTGGGGAAGGGGTCGGAGAAGAGGTAGAAAGGGCTGCTCCTCCCTCCTGCTGCGGGGCGGGAAGAGCCTGGGGAGGAGGACGAGGAGGGCACCCCACGAGGAATGGGCCTGGAGCAGGAGGTGGCCCCGGGTCACTCAGTGTTGCCACAGGGAGTCGGCTGGATCTGTCGACATTTCCGGTCCGGGACAGAAGCCAGATTCCTGCTGCTTGTCTCCAGGGGGCCACTGTGATTGGCTGAGGTGTCCCCAAAACAGTCGGTAGAACCCAAATAGAGGGAGGGGGTGCTGGGGCCAGGAGTCCCCGAGGGACCTCAGCAGAGACCCCCGGGGCCTCGGAGAGGGGCTGCAGAGCCCCGGCCCCCGGATCCCAAGGAAGGGGCAGCCGTGACACCCTAAAGAGGGCTGCGGGGCATTCCGGGGTGAGCACGCAGGGTGGTCCCGAGCTGGGAGCCCGGCCAGGCCCCTGTGGAAGTGGGGGGGGGGGGGACGGCCACCCAGGGCGGGGCCAGGGTCCCTGCTGCCCCGGAGCCGGACCTGGGCGTAGAACCCCGTGGGAGTGACAGCGACGCAGATCGGGGAAGGAGTCCCACCTGTCACCACCAGTGCCACTGGGCCACCGTGAGCGTCCCCTGTCCACTGGGCCACAGGAGCGTCCCCTGTCCACTGTGGCCACAGGAGCATCCCCTGTCCACTGGGGCGCTGTGAGCATCCCCTGTCCACTGGGCTACAGTGAGCATCCCCTGTCCACTGGGCTGCCATGAGCATCCCCTGTCCACTGGGCCACAGGAGCGTCCCCTTCCACTGGGCCGCAGTGAGCGTCCCCTGTCCACTGGACCACAGTGAGCGTCCCCTGTCCACTGGGCCGCCGTGAGCGTCCCCTGTCCACTGGGGCACCATGAGCATCCCCTGTCCACTGGGCCACCGTGAGCGTCCCCTGTCCACTGGGGCAGGCAGCACCAGCATCCCCTGTCCACTGGGCCACAGTGAGCGTCCCCTGTCCACTGGGGCGCCGTGAGCGTCCCCTGTCCACTGGGGCCGCCGTGAGTTTCCCCTGTCCACTGGGGCTGCCGTGAGCATCCCCTGTCCACTGGGCTGCCATGAGTGTCCCCTGTCCACTGGGGCTGCCATGAGCATCCCCTGTCCACTGTGGCCACAGGAGCGTCCCCTGTGCACTGGGCTGCAGGGAGTGTCCCCTGACCACTGGGCTGCCATGAGCATCCCCTGTCCACTGGGCCATAGGAGCGTCCCCTGTCCACTGGGCTGCCATGAGCGTCCCCCATCCACTGGGCCACAGGGAGTGTCCCCTGCCCACTGGGCTGCAGGGAGCGTCCCCTGTCCACTGGACCGCAGTGAGCGTCCCCTGCCCACTGGGCCACAGGAGCGTCCCCTGCCCACTGGGCCACAGGAGCGTCCCCTGTCCACTGGGCCGCAGGGAGCACCAGCATCCCCTACCTGAGCCCCGGTTCCAATCCCAGCTGCTCTGTGTCTGATCCGGCTCCTGCGAATGTGCCTGGGAAGACAGCAGAACACGGCACGAGTGTTTGGGCTCCTGCCACCCAGGTGGGTGACCCGGATGGAGCTCTGGGCTCCAGGCTTTGGCCTGGCCCAGTCCCGGCTGTTGCAACCATTTGGGGAGTGAACCAGTAGATGGAAGATTCTCTCTCTCTCTCTCTCTCTCTCTCTCTCTCTCTCTCTCATGTGCATGTGTGTGTGTGTCGACTTTTCAAAGCAAAAAATGTTAGCTCACAGAAGCAGGTCCCTTGCCCATGGTCACACGTCCTTGAGCCTGCACCCCCAGGCTGTGCTGCCCCCCCACTCCCCTAGGGGGAGCTCAGCTGCAGAGAGCGAGGCCCCCAGCACAGCCTCCCACGTGACTGAGTGTGGCTCCCCAGCATAGCCTCCTGTGTGACAAGGCCACTCCAGGCCACACTGTCCCAGGAGAGGAGACCATCAAGGGGGCTGATGTGTGCGCACGTGGGAGGGGAAGTGACAGGGGCAGCCAGGAACCAGGGCAGCCGGGTAAGGGAGGGTGCCCGCGGCAGGCAGTGCCTGCGTCCAGCTTCCGCGTGACCCTGCCTTCCTGCAAACCAAGCCACATGTGGGCCAGAACCGCCCTGGCCCTCGCCCGGCACCCCTCCTAGCCAGGGCCCAGAAGGCGCAACGGTTGTGCGTGGTAAGGTCCCTCCCCGCGCGGGCGAGCACCTGCTGGGCCGGGTAAGCGACTCGGCCGTTGTGGGGACGCGAGCGTCCTTCAAGGAGCTCGTGACAAATGTGGAAAAGCTATGCGTGGCTTCCAGACATTTTTTGGCACCAAAATGAGCTTCTCCTTGAATGGCATTTTCCACGAACTTTCTGGAATCCCAGGGTGTCTCGGCCATGTTTTCCTGGCTTGGAGGACGTCCTGTTTACAGGCATTTCCTCCACGGGTTCACTGGCCAGGGGCCATCAGACACCATTGAGGAACACACGGCATCTGTCCAGCACCAGGGAAAATGGCAAAAACCCAGCACAGCTCGGCTCCCCTGCGCCCACCGCACCTGCACCGCTGAGCCCCACGGCCAGTCCCGCCCCAGACAGAGCTCGGACACGCCCGGCTCCCCGGCTGCTGGCGCCGAGTGGACCCCTTGTACACGCAGAGAGCCAAATGCAGGGTCACGTGGGTGATGACATGGCAGGACTGCACCAGGGACCCCAAGCCCCGGGCACACTGAGGGGCACTTGGTGGCCAGGGGCTGTCTGAGGACCTCCTGAGAGGTGGAAGGCGGCAGGCGTGAGGCAGAGAACGGAACACGCGATCAAAGCCGGTCCCGCAGCACGGACGCAGTCACCAGGGCAGGGCAGGCCCCCGGCACCCCCAGGCTCTCCCAGCCATGGCCTCCCCAGGGGGCGAGCATGTGAGCCTGCTCCGCCTGCGACAGCGTCTGATTTCACAGGACAAGAATCAGCGTCGGCACAGGGGCCTGGCATGACTTCTCCGTTTCCTAGGAAACCACATCCCTGGTCCCCTCCTGGGCATCGTCTTATCTGTCCCCGTCTTCATCTGCAGCCTTGATCCAGGCCACAAATGCAGGAGAAGCCAGGCCGCCCCTTGAAGGGGGGGTGGGGGACATCGGCCGGCGCCATGGCTCACTAGGCTAAACCTCCGCCTGCGGCACCGGCACACTGGGTTCTAGTCCCAGTCAGGACGCCGGATTCTGTCCCGGTTGCCTCTCTTCCAGGCCAGCTCTCTGCTGTGGCCAGGGAGTGCAGTGGAGGATGGCCCAAGTGCCTGGGCCCTGCACCCATGGGAGACCAGGAAAAAGCACCTGGCTCCTGCCTTCAGATCAGCACGGTGCACTGGCCGCAGCGGCCATTGGAGGGTGAACCAATGGCAAAAGGAAGACCTTTCTCTCTGTCTCTCTCTCTCTCTCACCGTCCACTCTGCCTGTCAAAAAAAAAAAAGAAGGGGGGACATCAGTGAAGAGGGGGGACCTCCAGGGCGTGTGTTGGAGGGACCCAGGGCCCCCAGGAACCGAAGGAGAGAACGCCGGCTAATAAACATGGGAATGACGGAAACGCACTTTGCAGCCCCTAATAAAACGGGTGATTCCTGCGACGGATGAAGCGCTCAGAGGTCCAGTTAGTAGCAAGCTCGCTCTCCTGTGGCGCTGTCGGGGGTCTCCTATGGGGGTGGCAGGTGGCAGCTGGGGGACTCAAAGTAGGACGACCCCCCAGATGGCTCCACCGCTCTCCTGTCTGATGCCTCGTCTGAGTCGGGGGACCAGTGGGCACCCCTCTCCATGGGACTTCCAACAGCGGCTTGGGCTTCCTCGCAGCGTGGCGGCCCCAGCACAGCCGCAGCCCCCACGTGGCCTCTGGCTTCCCCCGGAGTGAAGGCTGGAGTCCACGGTGGGGTTAGAAGGCTCCTGAGGGTCCGGCCTCAGGACTCACACGGGGCTTGGCCCTCACACTGTGGTCAGAAGCCAGTGATGTGCCCGGTGGAGGATTATTCAGCCGTGACTAAGAACGGTGCCCTGACGTTTGCAGCAAACCAGATGGAAGCCAAAGTCGTCATGGTCAGCAAGATAAGCCAGACACAGACGAACGCCGTGTGGAAGTTTAAAAAAATGGTTGATCCAAATAGAGGCCGGGAAGGGAGGGCCAGGGCTGGAGGGAGGCTGGAAAATCGGCAGCAGACAGGTCAGATGGCGCGGGGAGTGCAGGTGCCCGGCTCCCAGGGGCGACCTCCGCGCACAGCCATGCCTTAGGCTCCCTGCGAAGAGCTGGAAGCGAGGAGGCGAGGCCGAGCGACCGGGACTCTGCAGCCAGCGGCAGCAGGCCGGGATTCGGAGCGGCCCCGTGGGATGCCTGCAGGAGTCCCGGGGGCCATCCCCCTGTTCCAGCTCCCTGCTGGCCAGCACCCTGAGAGGCAGGGGGGGAAGGCTCAGGTGTGGGGCCCCTGCCCCGCTGTGGGAGGCCTGGATGGAGCTCCAGGCTCTCTGATTTGGCCTGGCCCGGCCCTGGCTGTGGTAGGCATTTGGGAAGTGAACCAAAGAATGGGAGCATCCTCTGTCTGTCTCTCTCTCTCTGTGTCATTAGCGAATAATAATAAATAATTAATTAACCAAATGAAAGGAGGAAAGAGAACAAACAAGAAAGCGCCGCCCGTGGGCCTCCTCCGGATCCAGGGCCCTGCACACCAATCACGGCCTAAAAAGACTCTTTGGAGGCAAATAGGGAAACTTGATTATGGACCGAGTGTGAGCTAATCCCAAGTAGCTAGTACCATGACACTAGGATTCAGTATTTATTTATTCATTCATTCATTCATTCATTCATTTTAAAGGATTCTTTGTTTATTTGAAAGGCAGAGTTACGGAGAGACAGGGAAAGAGAGATCTTGCATCCGCTGGTTCACCTCCCAGTTGGCCGCATCCGGATCTGAAATGGCCAATCCGAAGCCAGGAGCCAGGAGCTTCTTCCGGGTCTCCCACGCGGGTGCAGGGCCCAAGCACTTGGGGCATCCTCCGCTGCCTTCCCAGGCCACAGCAGGGAGCGGGATGGGACCGGGAACCGACGCCCCTCTGGGACGCCAGCATCGCGGCAGCCCTGCGTCCCAGCTCTGCCCCAACGCCGGCCCCTGGGGTCCAGGAGGTGCTTGTTGGCCTGACAGTGTAAGGAGAGGGTCTGTTTGGTTTTTTTTAAGAGTCCCGTGCAGAGCTGCAGCTGTTATGACTGAGATTTTTATTTCAATACTGACAGAGGGGGAGGGGAGCCATCGTGGCGGCATCTTTCTTTCTGACCCCTCAGCCCGGGGCTGGGTGGTGGTCATTAAAAGGAGAATTTCCAAGGGTCCTCTGGGAGGGTCTCGTCGATATCAGGCAGACCCTGGGGACCACCCGCTGCATCCGGGCGCTTGGAGCTGACAAGAGGAGAAAGGTCAAACGCATCACACGTACAGCCCGCAGGTGCCTGCGAGGGAGGGGGAGGGGGAGGGGAGGACCCATGGGCCGCAGCTCCATGCTGCTTCTTTCTCTGTGAGAACAGGGGACAGACCCGTGCCCTTGGCCCCCAGCCATCTGGCCCTCCCTGGAGCCATGTCTGCTCTGTGGATTTCCACCCCAGCTGTGTTTGAAATCCCCTGGGGATTGCAAGGTCATGGCCCCAGAATAGCATTGGAGGCCCCCAGGGCCTGTGTGTAGGGAGCCTGCCACGCCGGGGTCTCAGTAGGGCTGGCTCGGACCTGGGAGCCATGGGCAATGAGGCCCACCGCTGGCTGGGAGCCAGGAGCCCCGGGCTCAGAACGTGGCACCGTGCGGCCCCGGGCCAGCGTCTGCTGCTGGCACCCACCGCCTCTCCACGGGGAACCCAGGCAGGCACGTGTCTCCCCCGGGAGATGGCATCTCTGCCCCAGGTCTCGCGGGGGCACGCGGGAGATGGAGCTTCACGGAGAGCGCACCTGGGCTCCAGGAGAGCCCCTCCTGGGACACCCGCCGAACGCAGACCGCAAGCCCTGTGCGTCCACCCAAGCTAACCTGCTGGGTTCTGTCCCGCCCACCCAAGCTAACCCGCTGGGTTCTGTCCCGCCCACCCAAGCTAACCCGCTGGGTTCTGTCCCGTCC